>CM030325.1:1036485979-1037142997 GCA_002915635.3 Ambystoma mexicanum
GTGTGCCTGGGAGGGACACTAGGGATGGCGTGTGCCTGGAGGGACACTAGGAATGGCGTGTGCCTGGGAGGGACACTAGGGATGGCGTGTGCCTGGGAGGGACACTAGGGATGGCGTGTGCCTGGGAGGACACTAGGGATGGCGTGTGCCTGGGAGGGACACTAGGGATGGCGTGTGCCTGGGAGGGACACTAGGGATGGCGTGTGCCTGGGAGGGACACTAGGATGGCGTGTGCCTGGGAGGGACACTAGGGATGGCGTGTGCCTGGGAGGGACACTAGGGATGGCGTGTGCCTGGGAGGAGACGCTAGGGATGGCGTGTGCCTGGGAGGGACACTAGGGATGGCGTGTGCCTGGGAGGGACACTAGGGATGGCGTGTGCCTGGGAGGGACACTAGGGATGGCGTGTGCCTGGGAGGGACACTAGGGATGGCGTGTGCCTGGGAGGGACACTAGGGATGGCGTGTGCCTGGGAGGGACACTAGGGATGGCGTGTGCCTGGGAGGGACACTAGGGATGGCGTGTGCCTGGGAGGGACACTAGGGATGGCGTGTGCCTGGGAGGGACACTAGGGATGGCGTGTGCCTGGGAGGGACACTAGGGATGGCGTGTGCCTGGGAGGGACACTAGGGATGGCGTGTGCCTGGGAGGGACACTAGGGATGGCGTGTGCCTGGGAGGGACACTAGGGATGGCGTGTGCCTGGGAGGGACGCTAGGGATGGCGTGTGCCTGGGAGGGACGCTAGGGATGGCGTGTGCCTGGGAGGGACACTAGGGATGGCGTGTGCCTGGGAGGGACACTGGGATGGCGTGTGCCTGGGAGGGACACTAGGGATGGCGTGTGCCTGGAGGGACACTAGGGATGGCGTGTGCCTGGAGGGACACTAGGGATGGCGTGTGCCTGGGAGGGACGCTAGGGATGGCGTGTGCCTGGGAGGGACGCTAGGGATGGCGTGTGCCTGGAGGGACACTAGGAATGGCGTGTGCCTGGGAGGGACACTAGGGATGGCGTGTGCCTGGGAGGGACGCTAGGGATGGCGTGTGCCTGGGAGGGACGCTAGGGATGGCGTGTGCCTGGGAGGGACACTAGGGATGGCGTGTGCCTGGGAGGGACACTAGGGATGGCGTGTGCCTGGGAGGGACACTAGGGATGGCGTGTGCCTGGGAGGGACACTAGGGATGGCGTGTGCCTGGGAGGGACACTAGGGATGGCGTGTGCCTGGGAGGGACACTAGGGATGGCGTGTGCCTGGGAGGGACACTAGGGATGGCGTGTGCCTGGGAGGGACACTAGGGATGGCGTGTGCCTGGGAGGGACGCTAGGGATGGCGTGTGCCTGGGAGGGACGCTAGGGATGGCGTGTGCCTGGGAGGGACGCTAGGGATGGCGTGTGCCTGGGTGGGACGCTAGGGATGGCGTGTGCCTGGAGGGACACTAGGGATGGCGTGTGCCTGGGAGGGACCTAGGGATGGCGTGTGCCTGGGAGGGACGCTAGGGATGGCGTGTGCCTGGGAGGGACCTAGGGATGGCGTGTGCCTGGGAGGGACACTAGGGATGGCGTGTGCCTGGGAGGGACACTAGGGATGGCGTGTGCCTGGGAGGACACTAGGGATGGCGTGTGCCTGGGAGGGACACTAGGGATGGCGTGTGCCTGGGAGGGACACTAGGGATGGCGTGTGCCTGGGAGGGACACTAGGGATGGCGTGTGCCTGGGAGGGAGCTAGGATGGCGTGTGCCTGGGAGGGACACTAGGATGGCGTGTGCCTGGGAGGGACACTAGGGATGGCGTGTGCCTGGGAGGGACACTAGGGATGGCGTGTGCCTGGAGGGACGCTAGGGATGGCGTGTGCCTGGGAGGGACGCTAGGGATGGCGTGTGCCTGGGAGGGACACTAGGGATGGCGTGTGCCTGGGAGGGACACTAGGGATGGCGTGTGGCCTGGGAGGACACTAGGGATGGCGTGTGCCTGGGAGGGACACTAAGGATGGCGTGTGCCTGGGAGGGACACTAGGGATGGCGTGTGCCTGGGAGGGACACTAGGGATGGCGTGTGCCTGGAGGGAGCTAGGGTAGGATGGAGTGTGCTGGGAGGACACTGGGACTAGGGATGGCGTGTGCCTGGGAGGGACGCTAGGGATGCGTGTGCCTGGGAGGGACACTAGGGATGGCGTGTGCCTGGGAGGGACACTAGGGATGGCGTGTGCCTGGGAGGGACACTAGGATGGCGTGTGCCTGGGAGGGACACTAGGGATGGCGTGTGCCTGGAGGGACACTAGGGATGGCGTGTGCCTGGGAGGGACACTAGGGATGGCGTGTGCCTGGAGGGACGACTAGGGATGGCGTGTGCCTGGGAGGGACGCTAGGGATGGCGTGTGCCTGGAGGGACGCTAGGGATGGCGTGTGCCTGGGAGGGACACTAGGGATGGCGTGTGCCTGGGAGGGACACTAGGGATGGCGTGTGCCTGGGAGGGACACTAGGGATGGCGTGTGCCTGGGAGGACACTAGGGATGGCGTGTGCCTGGGAGGGACGCTAGGGATGGCGTGTGCCTGGGAGGGACACTAGGGATGGCGTGTGCCTGGGAGGGACGCTAGGGATGGCGTGTGCCTGGGAGGGACGCTAGGGATGGCGTGTGCCTGGAGGGACGCTAGGGATGGCGTGTGCCTGGGAGGGACACTAGGGATGGCGTGTGCCTGGGAGGGACACTAGGGATGGCGTGTGCCTGGAGGGACACTAGGGATGGCGTGTGCCTGGGAGGGACACTAGGGATGGCGTGTGCCTGGGAGGGACACTAGGGATGGCGTGTGCCTGGGAGGGACACTAGGGATGGCGTGTGCCTGGGAGGGACACTAGGGATGGCGTGTGCCTGGGAGGGACACTAGGGATGGCGTGTGCCTGGGAGGGACACTAGGGATGGCGTGTGCCTGGGAGGGACACTAGGGATGGCGTGTGCCTGGGAGGACACTAGGGATGGCGTGTGCCTGGGAGGGACACTAGGGATGGCGTGTGCCTGGGAGGGACACTAGGGATGGCGTGTGCCTGGGAGGGACACTAGGATGGCGTGTGCCTGGGAGGGACACTAGGGATGGCGTGTGCCTGGGAGGGACACTAGGGATGGCGTGTGCCTGGGAGAGACACTAGGGATGGCGTGTGCCTGGGAGGGACACTAGGGATGGCGTGTGCCTGGGAGGGACACTAGGGATGGCGTGTGCCTGGGAGGGACACTAGGGATGGCGTGTGCCTGGGAGGGACACTAGGGATGGCGTGTGCCTGGGAGGGACACTAGGGATGGCGTGTGCCTGGGAGGGACGACTAGGGATGGCGTGTGCCTGGGAGGGACGCTAGGGATGGCGTGTGCCTGGGAGGGACGCTAGGGATGGCGTGTGCCTGGGAGGGACGCTAGGGATGGCGTGTGCCTGGGAGGGACACTAGGATGGCGTGTGCCTGGGAGGGACACTAGGGATGGCGTGTGCCTGGGAGGACACTAGGGATGGCGTGTGCCTGGGAGGGACGCTAGGGATGGCGTGTGCCTGGGAGGGACACTAGGATGGCGTGTGCCTGGGAGGGACACTAGGGATGGCGTGTGCCTGGGAGGGACACTAGGATGGCGTGTGCCTGGGAGGGACGCTAGGGATGGCGTGTGCCTGGGAGGGACACTAGGGATGGCGTGTGCCTGGGAGGACGCTAGGGATGGCGTGTGCCTGGGAGGGACGCTAGGGATGGCGTGTGCCTGGGAGGGACGCTAGGGATGGCGTGTGCCTGGGAGGGACGCTAGGGATGGCGTGTGCCTGGGAGGGACGCTAGGGATGGCGTGTGCCTGGGAGGGACGCTAGGGATGGCGTGTGCCTGGAGGACACTAGGGATGGCGTGTGCCTGGGAGGACACTAGGGATGGCGTGTGCCTGGGAGGGACACTAGGGATGGCGTGTGCCTGGGAGGGACACTAGGGATGGCGTGTGCCTGGAGGGGACACTAGGGATGGCGTGTGCCTGGGAGGGACACTAGGGATGGCGTGTGCCTGGGAGGGACGCTAGGGATGGCGTGTGCCTGGGAGGGACGCTAGGGATGGCGTGTGCCTGGGAGGGACACTAGGGATGGCGTGTGCCTGGGAGGGACACTAGGGATGCCGTGTGCCTGGGAGGGACACTAGGGATGGCGTGTGCCTGGGAGGACGACTAGGGATGGCGTGTGCCTGGGAGGGACACTAGGGATGGCGTGTGCCTGGGAGGGACGCTAGGGATGGCGTGTGCCTGGGAGGGACGCTAGGGATGGCGTGTGCCTGGGAGGGACGCTAGGGATGGCGTGTGCCTGGGAGGGACGCTAGGGATGGCGTGTGCCTGGGAGGGACGCTAGGGATGGCGTGTGCCTGGGAGGGACACTAGGGATGGCGTGTGCCTGGGAGGGACACTAGGGATGGCGTGTGCCTGGGAGGGACACTAGGGATGGCGTGTGCCTGGGAGGGACACTAGGGATGGCGTGTGCCTGGGAGGGACACTAGGGATGGCGTGTGCCTGGGAGGGACACTAGGGATGGCGTGTGCCTGGGAGGGACACTAGGGATGGCGTGTGCCTGGGAGGGACACTGAGGATGGCGTGTGCCTGGGAGGGACACTAGGGATGGCGTGTGCCTGGGAGGGACACTAGGGATGGCGTGTGCCTGGGAGGGACACTAGGGATGGCGTGTGCCTGGGAGGGACACTAGGGATGGCGTGTGCCTGGGAGGGACACTAGGGATGGCGTGTGCCTGGGAGGACACTAGGGATGGCGTGTGCCTGGAGGGACACTAGGGATGGCTGTGGCCTGGGAGGACACTAGGGATGGCGTGTGCCTGGGAGGGACACTAGGGATGGCGTGTGCCTGGGAGGGACACTAGGGTGGAGTGTGCCTGGGAGGGACCATAGGATGGCGTGTGCCTGGGAGGGACACTAGGGATGGCGTGTGCCTGGGGGGACGCTAGGGATGGCGTGTGCCTGGGAGGGACACTAGGGATGGCGTGTGCCTGGGAGGGACGCTAGGGATGGCGTGTGCCTGGGAGGGACGCTAGGGATGGCGTGTGCCTGGGAGGGACGCTAGGATGGCGTGTGCCTGGGAGGGACGCTAGGGATGGCGTGTGCCTGGGAGGGACGCTAGGGATGGCGTGTGCCTGGGAGGGACGCTAGGGATGGCGTGTGCCTGGGAGGGACACTAGGAATGGCGTGTGCCTGGGAGGGACACTAGGGATGGCGTGTGCCTGGGAGGGACACTAGGGATGGCGTGTGCCTGGGAGGGACACTAGGGATGGCGTGTGCCTGGGAGGGAAGCTAGGGATGGCGTGTGCCTGGAGGGACGCTAGGATGGCGTGTGCCTGGGAGGGACACTAGGGATGGCGTGTGCCTGGGAGGGACACTAGGGATGGCGTGTGCCTGGGAGGGACACTAGGGATGGCGTGTGCCTGGGAGGGACGCTAGGGATGGCGTGTGCCTGGGAGGGACGCTAGGGATGGCGTGTGCCTGGGAGGGACGCTAGGGATGGCGTGTGCCTGGGAGGGACGCTAGGGATGGCGTGTGCCTGGGAGGGACGCTAGGGATGGCGTGTGCCTGGAGGGACACTAGGGATGGCGTGTGCCTGGGAGGGACACTAGGGATGGCGTGTGCCTGGGAGGGACACTAGGGATGGCGTGTGGCCTGGGAGGGACACTAGGATGGCGTGTGCCTGGAGGGACACTAGGGATGGCGTGTGCCTGGGAGGGACACTAGGATGGCGTGTGCCTGGGAGGGACACTAGGGATGGCGTGTGCCTGGGAGGGACGCTAGGGATGGCGTGTGCCTGGGAGGGACACTAGGGATGGCGTGTGCCTGGGAGGGACACTAGGGATGGCGTGTGCCTGGGAGGGACACTAGGGATGGCGTGTGCCTGGGAGGGACACTAGGGATGGCGTGTGCCTGGGAGGGACACTAGGGATGGTGTGCCTGGGAGGGACACTAGGGATGGCGTGTGCCTGGGAGGGACACTAGGGATGGCGTGTGCCTGGGAGGGACACTAGGGATGGCGTGTGCCTGGGAGGGACACTAGGGATGGCGTGTGCCTGGGAGGGACACTAGGATGGCGATGTGCCTGGGAGGGACACTAGGGATGGCGTGTGCCTGGGAGGGACACTAGGGATGGCGTGTGCCTGGGAGGGACGCTAGGGATGGCGTGTGCCTGGGAGAGGACACTAGGGATGGCGTGTGCCTGGGAGGGACGCTAGGGATGGCGTGTGCCTGGAGGGACGCTAGGGATGGCGTGTGCCTGGGAGGAACGCTAGGGATGGCGTGTGCCCGGGAGGGACACTAGGGATGGCGTGTGCCTGGGAGGGACACTAGGGATGGCGTGTGCCTGGGAGGAGACACTAGGGATGGCGTGTGCCTGGAGGGACACTAGGGATGGCGTGTGCCTGGAGGGACACTAGGGATGGCGTGTGCCTGGGAGGGACGCTAGGGATGGCGTGTGCCTGGGAGGGACACTAGGGATGGCGTGTGCCTGGGAGGGACGCTAGGGATGGCGTGTGCCTGGGAGGGACGCTAGGGATGGCGTGTGCCTGGGAGGGACGCTAGGGATGGCGTGTGCCTGGGAGGGACGCTAGGGATGGCGTGTGCCTGGGAGGGACGCTAGGGATGGCGTGTGCCTGGGAGGGACGCTAGGGATGGCGTGTGCCTGGGAGGGACGCTAGGGATGGCGTGTGCCTGGGAGGGACACTAGGGATGGCGTGTGCCTGGGAGGGACACTAGGGATGGCGTGTGCCTGGGAGGGACGCTAGGGATGGCGTGTGCCTGGGAGGGACGCTAGGGATGGCGTGTGCCTGGAGGGACACTAGGGATGGCTGTGGCCTGGGAGGGACACTAGGGATGGCGTGTGCCTGGGAGGGACCTAGGATGGCGTGTGCCTGGGAGGGACACTAGGGATGGCGTGTGCCTGGGAGGGACACTAGGGATGGCGTGTGCCTGGGAGGGACACTAGGGATGGCGTGTGCCTGGGAGGGACGCTAGGGATGGCGTGTGCCTGGGAGGGACGCTAGGATGGCGTGTGCCTGGGAGGGACGCTAGGGATGGCGTGTGCCTGGAGGGACGCTAGGATGGCGTGTGCCTGGGAGGGACGCTAGGGATGGCGTGTGCCTGGGAGGGACGCTAGGGATGGCGTGTGCCTGGGAGGGACGCTAGGGATGGCGTGTGCCTGGGAGGGACGCTAGGGATGGCGTGTGCCTGGGAGGGACGCTAGGGATGGCGTGTGCCTGGGAGGGACGCTAGGGATGGCGTGTGCCTGGGAGGGACGCTAGGGATGGCGTGTGCCTGGGAGGGACGCTAGGGATGGCGTGTGCCTGGGAGGGACGCTAGGGATGGCTGTGCCTGGGAGGGACGCTAGGGATGGCGTGTGCCTGGGAGGGACACTAGGGATGGCGTGTGCCTGGAGGGACACTAGGGATGGCGTGTGCCTGGGAGGGACACTAGGGATGGCGTGTGCCTGGGAGGGACACTAGGGATGGCGTGTGCCTGGAGGGACGCTAGGATGGCGTGTGCCTGGGAGGGACACTAGGGATGGCGTGTGCCTGGGAGGGACACTAGGATGGCGTGTGCCTGGGAGGACACTAGGGATGGCGTGTGCCTGGGAGGGACACTAGGATGGCGTGTGCCTGGGTGGGACACTAGGGATGGCGTGTGCCTGGGAGGGACACTCGGGATGGCGTGTGCCTGGGAGGGACACTAGGGATGGCGTGTGCCTGGGAGGGACACTAGGGATGGCGTGTGCCTGGGAGGGACACTAGGGATGGCGTGTGCCTGGGAGGGACGCTAGGGATGGCGTGTGCCTGGGAGGGACGCTAGGGATGGCGTGTGCCTGGGAGGGACGCTAGGGATGGCGTGTGCCTGGGAGGGACGCTAGGGATGGCGTGTGCCTGGGAGGGACGCTAGGGATGGCGTGTGCCTGGGAGGGACGCTAGGGATGGCGTGTGCCTGGGAGGGACGCTAGGGATGGCGTGTGCCTGGGAGGGACACTAGGGATGGCGTGTGCCTGGGAGGGACACTAGGGATGGCGTGTGCCTGGGAGGGAGACTAGGGATGGCGTGTGCCTGGGAGGGACACTAGGGATGGCGTGTGCCTGGGAGGGACGCTAGGGATGGCGTGTGCCTGGGAGGGACACTAGGGATGGCGTGTGCCTGGGAGGGACGCTAGGGATGGCGTGTGCCTGGGAGGGACGCTAGGGATGGCGTGTGCCTGGGAGGGACGCTAGGGATGGCGTGTGCCTGGGAGGGACGCTAGGGATGGCGTGTGCCTGGGAGGAGACGCTAGGGATGGCGTGTGCCCTGGGAGGGACGCTAGGGATGGCGTGTGCCTGGGAGGGACACTGGGGATGGCGTGTGCCTGGGAGGGACACTGGGGATGGCGTGTGCCGGGAGGGACACTAGGGATGGCGTGTGCCTGGGAGGGACACTAGGGATGGCGTGTGCCCGGGTGGGACACTAGGGATGGCGTGTGCCCGGGTGGGACACTAGGGATGGCGTGTGCCTGGGAGGGACTCTAGGGATGGCGTGTGCCTGGGAGGGACGCTAGGATGGCGTGTGCCTGGGAGGGACAGCTAGGAATGGCGTGTGCCTGGGAGGGAGACTAGGATGGCGTGTGCCTGGGAGGGAGACTAGGGATGGCGTGTGCCTGGGAGGGACACTAGGATGGCGTGTGCCTGGGAGGGACGCTAGGGATGGCGTGTGCCTGGGAGGGACACTAGGGATGGCGTGTGCCTGGAGGGACACTGGGATGGCATGTGCCTGGGAGGGACACTAGGGATGGCGTGTGCCTGGGAGGGACACTAGGGATGGCGTGTGCCTGGGAGGGAGCTAGGGAAGGCGTGTGCCTGGGAGGGACGCTAGGGATGGCGTGGTGCCTGGGAGGGACACTAGGGATGGCGTGTGCCTGGGAGGGACACTAGGGATGGCGTGTGCCTGGGAGGGACACTAGGGATGGCGTGAGCCTGGGAGGGACGCTAGGGATGGCGTGTGCCTGGGAGGGACACTAGGGATGGCGTGTGCCTGGGAGGGACACTGGGGATGGCATGAGCCTGGGAGGGACACTAGGGATGGCGTGTGCCTGGGAGGGACACTAGGGATGGCGTGTGTCTGGGAGGAATGCTAGGGAAGGCGTGTGCCCGGGTGGGACGCTAGGGAAGGCGTGTGCCCGGGTGGGACGCTAGGGATGGCGTGTGCCTGGGAGGGACGCTAGGGATGGCGTGAGCCCGGGAGGGACGCTAGTGATGGCGTGTGCCCGGGAGGGAGACTAGGGATGGCGTGTGCCCGGGTGGGACACTAGGGATGGCGTGTGCCCGGGTGGGACACTAGGGATGGCGTGTGCATGGGAGGGACACTAGAGATGGCGTGTGCCTGGGAGGGACTCTAGGGATGGCGTGTGCCTGGGAGGGACACTAGGAATGGCGTGTGCCTGGGAGGGACACTAGGAATGGCGTGTGCCTGGGAGGGACACTAGGGATGGCGTGCGCCTGGGAGGGACACTAGGGATGGCGTGTGCCTGGGAGGGACACTAGGGATGGCGTGCGCCTGGGAGGGACGCTAGGGATGACGTGTGCCTGGGAGGGACGCTAGAGATGGCGTGTGCATGGGAGGGACACTAGAGATGGCGTGTGCCTGGGAGGAATGCTAGGGATGGCGTGTACCTGGGAGGGACGCTAGGGGTGGCGTGTACCTGGGAGGGACGCTAGGGGTGGCGTGTACCTGGGAGGGACGCTATGGCGTGTGCCTGGGAGGGACACTAGGGATGGCGTGTTCCTGGGAGGGACGCTAGGGATGGCGTGTGCCTGGAAGGGACACTGGGGATGGCGTGTGCCTGGGAGGGACACTAGGGATGGCGTGTGCCTGGGAGGGGCACTGGGGATGGCGTGTACCGTGCCTGGGAGGGACACTAGGGATGGCGTGTACCGTGCCTGGGAGGGACACTAGGGATGGCGAGTGCCTGGGAGGGACACTAGGGATGACGTGTGCCCGGGAGGGACACTAGGGATGGCGTGTGCCTGGCGGGACACTAGGGATGGCGTGTGCCTGGTGGGACACTAGGATGGCGTGTGTCTGGTGGGACACCTAGGGATGGCGTGTGCCTGGGAGGGACACTGGGGATGGTGTGTGCCTGGGAGGGACACTGGGGATGACGTGAGCCTGGGAGGGACGCTAGGGATGACGTGTGCCTGGGAGGGACGCTAGGAATGGCGTGTGCCTAGGAGGGACGCTAGGAATGGCGTGTGCCTGGGAGGGACGATAGGGATGGCGTGTGCCTGGGAGGGACGATAGGAATGGCGTGTGCCTGGGAAGGACACTAGGATGGTGTGTGCCTGGGAGGGACACTAGGGATGGCGTGTGCCTGGGAGGGACGCTAGAGGATGGCGTGTGCCTGGGAGGGACACTAGGGATGGCTGTGCCTGGGAGGGACGCTAGGGATGGCGTGTGCCTGGGAGGGATTCTAGGGATGGCGTGTGCTTGGGAGGAACGCTAGGGATGGCATGTGCCTGGGAGGGACACTAGGGATTACGTGTGCCTGGGAGTGACACTAGGGATGGCGTGTGCCTGGAAGGGACACTGGGGATGACGTGTGCCTGGGAGGGACACTAGGGATGGCGTGTGCCTGGGAGGGGCACTGGGGATGGCTTGTACCGTGCCTGGGAGGGACACTAGGGATGGCGTGTACCGTGCCTGGGAGGGACACTAGGGATGACGAGTGCCTGGGAGGGACACTAGGGATGACGAAGTGCCTGGGAGGGACACTAGGGATGACGAGTGCCCGGGAGGGACACTAGGGATGACGTGTGCCCGAGCGGGACACAAGGGATGGCATGTGTCTGGGTAGGACACTAGGGATGGCGTGTGCCTGGGAGGGACACTATGGATGACGTGAGCCTGGGAGGGACGCTAGGGATGACGTTTATCTGGGAGGGACGCTAGGAATGGCGTGTGCCTAGGAGGGACGCTAGGAATGGCGTGTGCCTAGGAGGGACGATAGGGATGGCGTGTGCCTGGGAGGGACACTAGGAATGGCGTGTGCCTGGGAAGGACACTAGGAATGGTGGGTGCCTGGGAAGGACACTAGGAATGGTGGGTGCCTGGAAGGGACACTAGGGTGGATGGGTGCCTGGGAGGGACGCTAGAGAAGGCGTGTACCTGGGAGGGAAACTAGGGATGGCATGTACCTGGGAGGGATGCTAGGGATGGCGTGTGCCTGGGAGGGATTCTAGGGATGGCGTGTGCTTGGGAGGAACGCTAGGGATGGCATGTGCCTGGGAGGGACACTAGGGATTACGTGTGCCTGGGAGGGACACTAGGGATGGCGTGTGCCTGGGAGGATTCTAGGGATGGCGTGTGCCTGGGAGGGATGCTAGGGATGGTGTGTGCTTGGGAGGAACGCTAGGGATGGCATGTGCCTGGGAGGGACACTAGGGATTCCGTGTGCCTGGGAGTGACACTAGGGATGGCGTGTGCCTGGGAGGGACCTAGGGATGGCGTGTGCCTGGGAGGGACACTAGGGATGGCGTGTGCCTGGGAGGGACGCTAAGGATGGCGTGTGCCTGGGAGGGACGCTAGGGATGGTGGGTGTCCGGGAGGGAGACTAGGGATGGCGTGTGACTGGGTGGGACACTAGGGATGGTGTGTGCCTGGGAGGGACACTAGGGATGGTGTGTGCCTGGGAGGGACAATAGGGATGGCGTGTGCCTGGGAGGGACACTAGAGATGGCGTGTGCCTGGGAGGGACACTAGGGATGGCGTGTGCCTGGGAGGGACACTAGGGTGGATGGGTGCCTGGGAGGGACACTAGGGATGGCTTGTGCCTGGGTGGGACACTAGGGATGGCGTGTGCCTGGGGTGGACGCTAAGGATGGTGTGTGCCTGGGAGGGACACTAGGGATGGCGTGTACCTGGGAGGGACATTAGGGATGAAGTGTGCCTGGGAGGGATGCTAGAGATGGCGTGTGCCTGGGAGGGACACTAGGGATGCCGTGTGCCTGGTAGGGACACTGGGGATGGCGTGTGCCTGGGAGGGACACTGGGGATGGCGTGTACCTGAGAGGGATTCTAGGGATGCCGTGTGCCTGGGAGGGATTCTAGGGATGCCGTGTGCCTGGGAGGGATTCTAGGGATGCCTTGTCCTGGGAGGGACACTAGGGATGGCGTGTGCCTGGGAGGGACACTAGGGATGGCGTGTGCCTGAGAGGGACACTGGGGATGGCGTGTGCCTGGAGGGACACTAGGGATGGCGTGTGCCTGGGAGGGACGCTAGGGATGGTTGGTGCCTGGGAGGGATGCTAGGGATGGGCGTGTGCCTGGGAGGGACGCTAGGGATGGCGTGTGCCTGGGAGGGACGCTAGGGATGGCGTGTGCCTGGGAGGGACGCTAGGGATGGCGTGTGCCTGGGAGGGACACTAGGGATGGCGTGTGCCTGGGAGGAACACTGGGGATGGCGTGTGCCTGGGAGGGACACTAGGGATGGTGTGTACCTGGGAGGGACACTAGGGTGGGTGGGTGCCTGGGTGGGATACTAGGGATGGCTTGTTCCTGGGAGGGAAGCTAAGGATAGCTTGTGCCTGGGTGGGACACTAGGGATGGCTTTTGCCTGGTATGGACGCTAGGGATGGTGTGTGCCTGGGAGGGCCACTTGGGATGGCGTGTGCCTGGAGGGACATTAGGAATGGAGTTTTCCTGGGTGGGACACTAGGGATGGCGTGTGCCTGGAGGGACACTCGGGATGGCGTGTGCCTGGAGGGACACTAGGGATGGCATGTGCCTGGGTGGGGCGCTAGGGATGGCGTGTGCCTGGGAGGGACACTGGGGATGGCGTGTGCCAGGGAGGGACACTGGGGATGGTGTTTGCCTGAGAGGGACGCTGGGGATTGAGTGTGCCTGGGAGGGACGCTAGGGATGGCGTGTGCCTGGGTGGGACACTAGGGATGGCGTGTGCCTGGGAGGGTCACTAGGCATGGCTTGTGCCTAGGTGAGACACTAGGGATGGCATGTGCCTGGGAGGGATTCTAGGGATGGCGTGTGCCTGGGAGGGACACTAGGGATGGCGTGTGCCTGGGAGGGAAGCTAGAAACGGAGTGTGCCTGGGAGGTACGCTAGGGATGGAGTGTGCCTCGGAGGGACGCTAGGGATGGCGTGTGCCTGGGAGGGACGCTAGGGATGGCGTGTGCCTGGGAGGGACGCTAGGGATGGCGTGTGTCTGGGAGGGAGGGACGCTAGGGATGGCGTGTGCGTTGGGAGGGACACTAGGGATGGCGTGAGCCTGGGAGGGAAGCTAGAAACGGAGTGTGCCTGGGAGGGACGCTAGGGATGGAGTGTGCCTCGGAGGGATGCTAGGGATGGCGTGTGCCTGGGAGGGACGCTAGGGATGGCGTGTGTCTGGGAGGGACGCTAGGGATGGCGTGAGCCTGGGAGGGACACTAGGG
This sequence comes from Ambystoma mexicanum, assembly GCA_002915635.3. NCBI lineage: Eukaryota > Metazoa > Chordata > Amphibia > Caudata > Ambystomatidae > Ambystoma > Ambystoma mexicanum. Next base: position 1,036,499,417 of record CM030325.1, read on the forward strand.
ATGGCGTGTGCCTGGGTGAGACACTAGGGATGGCGTGAGCCTGGGAGGGACACTAGGGATGGCGTGAGCCTGGGAGGGACACTAGGGATGGCCTCAGCCTGGGAGACTAGGGATGGCGTGTGCCTGGGAGAGACACTAGGGATGGTGTGTGCCTGACTGGGACACTAGGGATGGCGTGTGCCTGGGAGGGACACTAGGGATGGTGTGTACCGTGCCTGGGAGGGACACTAGGGATGGTGTGTACCTGGGTGGGACACTCGGGATGGCGTGTGCCTGGGAGAGACACTAGGGATGGCGTGTACCTCGGAGGGACACTAGGGATGGTGTGAGCCTGGGAGGGACACTAGGGATGGCGTGTGCCTGGGAGGGACACTAGGGATGGCGTGTGCCTGGAAGGGAGGCTAGGGTCAGAGTGTGCCTGGGAGGGACGCTAGGGATGCCGTGTGCCTGGGAGGGATTCTAGGGATGCCGTGTGCCTGGGAGGGACGCTAGGGATGGCGTGTGCCTGGGAGGGACGCTAGGGATGGCGTGTGCCTGGGAGGGACGCTAGGGATGACATAAGCCTGGGAGGGACACTAGGGATGGCGTGTGCCTGGGAATGATGCTAGGGATGGCGTGTGCCTGGGTGGGACACTAAGGATGGCGTGTGCCTGGGAGGGAGACTAGGGCTGGCGTGTGCCTGGGAGAGACACTAGGGATGGTGTGTGCCTGACTGGGACACTAGGGATGGCGTGTGCCTGGGAGGGACACTAGGGATGGTGTGTACCATGCCTGGGAGGGACACTAGGGATGGTGTGTACCTGGGTGGGACACTCGGGATGGCGTGTGCCTGGGAGAGACACTAGGGATGGCGTGTGCCTGGGAGGGACACTAGGGACGGCGTGTGCCTGGGAGGGACACTAGGGATGGCGTGTGCCCGGGAGGGAGACTAGGGATGGCGTGTGCCTGGGAGGGACGCTAGGGATGGCGTGTGCCTGGGAGGGACGCTGGGGATGGCGTGTGCCTGGGAGGGATTCTAGGGATGGCGTGTGCCTGGGAGGTACACTAGGGATGGTGTGTACCTGGGAGGGACACTAGAGATGGCATGTGCCTGGGAGGGACACTAGAGATGGCGTGTGCCTGGGAGGGACACTATGGATGGCGTGTGCCTGGGAGGGACACTACGGATGACGTGTGCCTGGGAGGGACACTAGGTATGGCGTGTGCCTGGGAGGGACACTAGGGATGGCGTGTGTCTGGGAGGGACGCTAGGGATGGCGTGTGCCTGGGAGGGACACTAGGGATGACGTGTGCCCGAGAGGGACACTAGGGATGGCGTGTGTCTGGGAGGGACGCTAGGGATGGCGTGTGCCTGGGAGGGCCTGGTCCTTACACCCTTACCCTTCTTACACCCGAACCACAGCTCGGTAATTCTAAAGCCTCAGGGATTTTTAAGTGTCGCCAGCACGGCCTTTTGATTGGAAAGGTGCCAACAGACTGGACCTGCAATCAGCCAGGCCTTCTATCTGAATCCGACTTTTCAAACAGTCAATCTTAAAACTAGATTCTCAAATGATTTTAAGCTTTCATCACGATTATTCGATGAACTCCCTGCCCCCCCCACTCCCCTATTTCAAATAATCAGATACTCATTGTTGAGGCATGCAGCTACTTTCCAGGTTGTCCTCCTTCACAGATTTTAAACATATTTTCCGAAAGTGTTACAATATATGTTTGTTTGTTTGTTTATTTTATTTATAACGCGCACCTGATCCAAGGGTAAATGGGCGCTTGTGTGAAAGCTAATGGCACAAGGCACATATACATAGACATTTCGAGATATACAGTTAGGCTATAATTACAAGTCACAGAATATACATAATATATGAAGGAGATAAGATAGTCATAACGTTAGGTCAGAGCAGTGGTAGCAGTGGATTGCAGTGTTTAATGTCTGTTGAGTATCCATGTGCTAACGTGTTTTCTGAATTTGTCAAATGCTTGAATATTTTGAATGTTCTGTGGGAGTGTGTTTCATAGCTGAGTGGCCAGTACTGGGAAACTGAAGCCGCCAGCTATTTTTAAGTTATATCTAGGAATCACCAGACATGGTGTGTTGGAGGATCTAGTGAATCTGTTGGGCACTTTACTAGTGAATTTGTCTGTGAGATAAGGAGGGGCTTGATAGTTGAGCACCTTGTGAGTGAGGCAGAGAGTTTTTAGGTCAATTTTTTCTTGTATAGAGCCACTTGTGTTGCTTTCTAGTTGCCGATATGTGCTCTCGTCTGGAGATGTTTAATATGATTTTATTGGCACCTAGGTAAAGGTTGTTGCAGTAATCCAATTTGGATTGTATGAGAGCTCTAGCAGGCGTGAGACAGCTGGTGGGAGATAGTACGGGTCTGCAGGCCCTGCTCAGCTTGCCAGTGTAGGCAGTGGCAGGTGAGGTCATGTTTACCCGTTTCATTAGATTAGAGTGGGCATCAAGGTCATGTTTTTACATTTTTGGCTATAGGTATATTATTCCCATCAATGAGGATACTTGTATAGTTAGGACTCAATTTGAGAAGGTGGTTATGTGAGCCGACTAGAAGTAACTCAATCTTATCATCATTCAGGCAGAGACCGCGTGTGGCCATCCATGCCTGAATGATGGTGTAGACTTCATCAATTCGAGTGACATCTGTATCATGGGTTCCTGTTAGGGGGTAGGAGTATCTCGGTGTCATCTGCATAATTAGTGTAGGTGACACCCAGATTGTCCACTTTGTCGAATAGTGGCTTTGTAAAAATATTATACAAAGTGGGCGAGACGCAGGATCCTTGTGGGACTCCACAAGTGATGGGAATTGGATCAGCATCCGCCATTGGTGAGAACATGCGCATAGTTCTGTTTGCAAGGAAAGATTGGATCCAGGTGACTGCAGAGCTAGAGAAATGAGCTGCTGATGATAGTTGATCACATAGTATTTTATGGTCTACCAGATCGAAAGCAGCTGAGAGATCTAGGAGAAGTAAAATGGCTACTTTGCCTTTGTCTTTCAGTTCGTCAATCTGGCTTTTGAGATCAACAAGGGCCGTTTCTGTTCCGTTCTGTGGTCTGAAGCCAGATTGACGGGTTCCAAGTAGTTTGTTGCATTCTAAATAGTCTTGAGTTTGCAGGTAAGCAATTCTGTCCAAGATTTTCAGTAAGAATGGAACTGTCGTGATCGGTCTATAGTTGGTGGGTATAGTCAGGTCAAGGGTCTGTTTCTTCAGTAATGAGAGAACCCAGGACTATTTCAGATTACTTGGGCCAGAGTTGTTGGAGAACGAGGGGTTTATGAGTTTTGTGATGAATGGGGCTATATCTCTGACTGCGTCTTTTATAATCTGAGCCGGGCAGCTGTCACCTTTACAATTAAAGGAGACAAGGTGGGCAAAAGAGGCCTCACAGACTCGAAGCGCTTGCAACTGTAATTAGGTTATGGGTATGCGGCAGCAGTTAATTGTTAAGGTGTGGGTTTCATAAATGCGGGAGCTGCAACATGTTTATGTATTCTTTGGAGACTGACACAGTGGACTTTGGAATAACTGGGAAACATGTGATCAACCCATTTATTAATTGTAACACGACATTCGTTGTCTATTGCATAATATGCGTCTGTGGTTTGATGTACATTGGCAGCACAATTAGGACCTTAAAGATGCGTATTCGGGAACATCTTTCAACAATTTCCAATCAAGAATCAAAATATCCCCTGGCCACACATTGGCAAACCTGTCACCAACTAGATAACCCTAAGGGCATTCCGTTTACTGGAGTAGCACAGGTTTGTCTCTCTAAGAGAGGTGGTAATCTTGAACTTAAACTCAGGCAGCTAGAAGCGTGCCTTATCTGCAAACATAGAATGGTGACCAAGGGCCTCAATTCAGACCATGAGTTCCATGTATTCCTCTGAAATATGATATATAGTAATCAGGGAAATCTCTCTCTCTGTGACTAGCTAGTATGTCACCAACATGATACAGTGCTTGTTGGACATTCATCTATGTTTCTTTGCATTCTACGTGGATATATAAACAACTTTGTATTGTAAATGCGGTCTCTAATAATTAGGTGGGGTCACCCATTTTTATGATTCCATTCTTTTTTGTTATCCAATAGCAATTGCTCAAAGTCGATCTGTCAGTGATGCTCTTCAGCCGTAGTGGACTACTGCTACCTAGCGGTCTCATATCTATGTAACACATGACTAAGTGGGCCAGGCAAACCATGAGCCATGGCCTCACCTGTGGCGCTTTCTATTATGTAATAGTAATTTGTGTTCTCCTTCATTTTTGCAGTCTATACAAATGACGCATCCCTTGTGCAGCGTCTCTATCAACCCTTCGCTGGATGTTATGCAGTTCCCATAGTTTCTATCCATTTTAAATTGCAATTATAATGCGGGTCATCTCTCTAATTGTGTAATTCGAAGCAGTTTAACATAGGTAGTTTGTATGTCACTGGCTCAATATAGGACCGGGTGGTCACCTCAGTTAGTTGCATCTACTTTCTCACCTAAGATGGCGGCTATAGTAACACGACAGAACACTCTGCAGCTAACATGCAAGTTTTTCTATATAATGATAGCAGACGCAGCAGCGTGTCCTCCCGAAACCCTAGTTAGTTGCCGAAAGGCAGGTAAATCAGACGTATAGCATATTTGTCCACGGTCCCTGACCAGGAGTAATTACTGTCTTGCAAGAAATTTGTGAAACCTATACTAACGCATGGCACGTATCTCTCTCTCCCTAAATTGCTTATCGTGGACGTCTTATCCTACCTAATTGGATGCGGTCCTGCACAAATTGGTTCTATTTCCATATTTCTTCTTTACAACAGTGTTTTGTGGAAACGCTGCAGCCACTCTAACTAATGTGTAACTGCAACGGCAGTAATACTTAAGGTAACTCAGCGAATCTTGAATGCACAGCATTTTGTTGTTCCTATCAGGTGCCTTGACTTTAATGTTTGTCGCAACTTACACAATTTTTGCAAACGCCATATTTCTTTCCTCTTCTGCTATAGAATACAGCACTCAAGTCCAAATAAGTGTACATCTAACCTAAATGGTAAGTGATTAATTTGTCAGATATTTAAGTTAAACTATAATAGGGAGCTTGATTCATGTTGGTCCTCCATGACGCTCATTAATAACCGTTCAAATTACTTACTTCTGAGTGACCACTACAAGATTAGTCAAGATTTCTTGGTAAATATATTTTCAGATTCCCTTTTTAAAAACGACACTCAAACGCAAATCTGTATGCGCCACAGATTTTGACCATGTTCCTATGTATGCCTCCCTTGCTAACAATGTTTCATTAACTCTTATTTTTCTTTTCTCGGCTTCAAACTGCCTACATGCCACAAATTGAAATGGTAAACATTTAAATCCTTGTTTTTAAATATTGACCTTACACATGAACTTTCATGGACTTTACACAATGTATTCATTTATAAACAATTTGGATTGGTTGAAATTGCAACATGTTATAAAACCCCTAATGCTCCATTGGTTTGGTCTATTTCAATTTCAAATGGGAATGGAAATAAATGTATGCATTAATTTTTAATCTTTAAACTAATATGATCATACATGTATCAGCCTCAGAAGAAGAGCCAAGCTCGAAACCCGTGTCAGGCTGTACTGAACATGGAATAAAACAAATTGTGTACAGCTGTACATCTTGAATCACATGGTGTCACATCACAAGCACAATGGAATTGTTTACAATTGACTTAGCAAGCACCTTTACAATTAGATGGTTTAAGAGATGCAATAATCTTTTGAACTTCAGGTATGGAGACCTTATTAAATTTGAAGCCTGAATCAATGTGTACAGTCGAGGGTGGTGTAGAAGTATTAGTTGTAAGTTGTATCCTTTTATCGGCTATTTTAGTCTGGAGCCTGTTAATTTTGTTGGATAGGGCATTTTGTATGCTAGCGCACCATAAATAATGATAAATAGTTCTTTAGTACTGGAGCCTGCTTGACTTATTCTGTTATTGAAGGTTTCTTTTTTTGTCTGGATTATCTTCCTTTTGTAGGTAGCAGTGACAGTGGTAAGGTTGGTTTTATTTTTGGTGTTGGGGGTAGATTTCCAGAGTGTTTCTAATTTTCTCTTTTCTGTACAGAGTATGTTTAGTTCTGGAGTAAACCAAGAGTTCAGATGGGCTATGGGTTTACTTTTGTGCAATTTTAGTGGGGCAATAGCGTTGATGGCTTTGGTCATAGTCCCGTTGTAAGTGTCGATCATTGAATTAGGATTGTTGGTATCCGGTAGGGCATTGAGTATGGGGACTACCAGAGGTACTAGGGCCTCCGCTGTGATATTTCATTTGTTCCTTATGAGACAAGGAGGTGCAATAGTAGGCTTTATCTTTTCCAGGTTATTAACGTTCGTTTCTATGGTGATAAGGTGATGGTTTGACCATACTAGAGGTGTAGAATCTATTAGCGTGATGTTACAATTGAAATCCTCTACCCAATCAAGTATCCTGCCTTTCTCATGGGTGGGTTTGGTGCTAATATGGGTATGGCCTTGTTCTTTTAGTGAGGTAGCTAGAGAGATGGCGTGTGAGTCGCTAGTGTCATTGTAACCAAGGTTAAAGTCACCTAGAATTATGTTTTGCGCCATAGGTTTGGTGGTATCGGTTGCTAGGGATGTGATGTCTTCTTCGAAGGACCCCGGGGGTCCTGGAGGCCTGTAGATAATGTGGATTGTGATAGTGTTATTGGGCGAGGTTAGGAACTTGACTGAGAGAAGTTCACACAATGTCAGTGAGGAGGGCGGGTGGCTAGTCTTTCTATTGAGGGCCAATTTGAATATGATGGCTATTCCTCCTCCTCGAGCATTGGGCCTGTCCGCTCCAAGGATGGAGTAGTTGTCCGCGACAGCTAGGGCTAGGACAATTGATGGGCCTGCTGTGTCGTGCAAACAGGTTTCTGTCACCGCATGGAAATCAAGATTGTTCTTCAAGATAAGATGCGCTCCATACCTCCTGAAGGGATTACAATGTTCTCAACATCTCCCATTGAAGTTTAAACCGGCTACATCCAGTGCTTTAAGTGGGCCGGGGTCAGCCCTTGGCAGTCTCCAAGAGGTGGGGCTGAGCCAGGGCCCTGCCAGGGCCCCCCAGTCCCATCACGCCATGGCGGGTCACATTATCCCGTCACGGCCGTAGCAGCGACGGGAGACGCGCCTGCCATTTTAAAGTCAGGCAGCTGTGTGACTAACAGAAGTGCCAGCCAGCCACAGCATCGCTGAAACTTGAAGTTGCAGTCTCAGCAACGCTGTGGCTGGCTGGCACTTCTGTCCGTCACTGTAACTTCCTTTTGGATGGGACTGGCTGAAAGACTCACACATGCCATGTGGTCACCTAGGGGCTGTAGCATTTGTGAATCTTTCAGCCAGTCCCATCCTTTTAGCCAATAGCACTTGGCAACGCCGCACTTGTGCACACAAGCTGTACTCATAACGGAAACACACAGCTGGACCAGAATGCCAACTGATGTTAAAAAGCCAAGTCGACTTAAGTCTTCGCATAAGACATGGGGACGTTGAGTGTTATGAAACCTCTGTCTACTGTATTGAAAGAACTGTAAACGCCTGGGGAATCAAACAGGCTGGCCGATGCAACATTGCAATCCAATACAACAGGTGTCTGCAATTTGCAGCTAGCCACGTGTTCTGGTCTAGGACTCCCAGGATCCCTCACCATTCTCTGTGCCGGCTGGAGCTTTTGGGACCCGTAGTTCAAAACATCTGGAGAGCCAAAGGTTGCACTACAACCTGCCCACTAAATAACAATGGTTCCAGCTGTCATGCACAGTGTTACTACACACAGCAAGTTTCATATATAAGCAAGCGATTATTAATGGCACGGTTGCAAATTCCAAAACATGAGGCGTTAAAAAGAACATTCAGATTTCTTCCCCCACAAAATTCTTGCAATTAAATAACCCCATTTCCGTGGGGGTATTAAACAATATTTCTCATTTTTAGAAAACCACGTTGAATTTCCAAGCTCTCAGAGGCATCTTGGAGCCTTTAAGTGATACCAACCTGAAATTTAGAGCAAATTCTCTTCCTGATGACTTCTGAAAAAATATATATCTTAAAAGACTATATTATCCCCAGCCCTCGTCAAAGAGGACCTTTGGAGAGAGGTTTGCAGTTGCTAGAACCCCCTGCCGGTCTTTAAACCAATTAAGCTGCACACTCACTGAGCCCTCCCCTCCACTCACACTGCCCCCATGAAATAACATGCTCTCATCATTTGACATTTCCAGGGTTCTGCTTTGCAGGACTTGGCACTCATAGAAAGAAAGAACACTCACTCTCACCTCCAAGGATCCCGGTGTCATGGAAGAGCCAGGAACGGTGCGCGGCATGGTCCGGCTCCGCTCGTTGGAATCCGAGGTTAGGATCTGCCTCACCGTGGGGTGCTGCTTGAGCTGCAGCCCGTAAGGGTGCTTGGCTGTCCCGTATGGCTGATTTAAGTTCACGTTGATATGGTCCATGGAGAGGAAGCTGGGGTACCCTTCTGACTCCGCCAGCTGGTGGTGCCCCTTGCCCAAGTGTCCCATGCCCTCCATCTTGATGTTGAGCTTGCCCTCCTCTCTGGAGAAGGGCTTCAGGCTGGCTGTTCTCCTGGGCAGCACCATGTACTCGCTCTCCGTGGGCTGCTCGTGCGACCTCATCCAGCCGTACTCCATGGGCCGCACGTTGCTTTCGCTGCATAGGTAGAGGGGACCGCGCGGGTCCAGGTTGACGTCCTTCTTGGCTAGGGGATCGTGGAGTTCGTTCAGACCTTTCATGGGGTTGTGGACTCGGATGCTGCCCATCGTCTGAATGCTCCCCGGAAGGGCAGAGAAGCTCATGCTCTCCATCCCGCTGTTGAGTTTGCCGTCCTCGTCATCCAGGGAGATCCGGGACATCGTGCCGGTGATGGTGGCCGGGTTGCACATGTTCACCTCCTTGAAAAGGACTGTGCCGAGTAAGAAACAGGAGAGGAGAGATTCAGTGTCAGGGTAAGTGTGGGTTCTCAGAATCAATGCTCTCACCCACCGGACCCCTGGATTGGAATACAAGTCCCGTACCCCCAGGGAAGGACCGCAAGGGCCAGATAACGTGCAGCGTGTTCTATAGTATCCATTCCCCCACAGTGCACCTCCACATAGTGTACAGGAGTGCCAAACAGTGAACAGAGGAGTGCCTGAGTGTACAAAGTTGCTCTTAGAACGTGAGTTGGCAGCAGATTTGCTTAAATGAGGTATTACACATGGCACAAAGGGGGGGTGAGGTGGTCTTCCAAACCCACAGTCCATTTCATAGGCAGAAGGAAGGGCCCCCAAGGAGCTGTGCCCCTCTTACCTGTTTCCCCGTGTGCTGTGTACCAAGAGGACTTCTCGACACTCTGACACGCCAGGTCCACGTCCTTCTCAAAATCCGTCTAAAGTGCATGGGAATAAAGAGAGGGTTGACAAGAACGAGCGGAGGAGGCACAGAAGCAGCAAGTCAGAGGCAGGCGTGAGGAAAACCAGTAACACATTTACACGGAGCCTGTGAGATAAACCCGGCGAAAATGGAAGTCTTTGGAAAAGAGAAGTTATAAGGAAAATGGGAGATGAGAGAGGACTTAAATTGCAGGGAGAGATGAAGTACAAGGTTCTAGTGGGAGAGCAAGAGATTTAGAGGAGACAGACTTTGATTTCAATGTACATTTACAAATAAACTATTGAAAGGAATGAATTACAACGTGCAGACACGTGACCAGGGTCCCCCTCACAGCCAGCTTGCGGTGCTGTCATACGCCGAGCATCAGCACCCTGTGGAGCCTGGGTGCGCAGCCAATCAGGTTTCTAGGATTGTGGACCTTTCCTACTGAAACATGCTCGTGTCAAGGGCCGCCTGCTTGTCTGTTTCACCCCTCACCTCTCACCCTGCGGCCTTGCCTTCAGCCTCCGCAACTCTGCACCCAATGTAAGCGCCCCACTCACTCTACCCCCGTGCTTGCACCCTGAAAAATCCCAACCCGCCTGTCTTCCAGCACTGACGCCATCAAGCATGGCCATCGGGAAAAGGGCTGGCTGGCTGCTTCATTTCCTGTCAGCCATCATTGTGGAGTTTGCTTTTAGACCACACACCGGGCGCGCGCTCTGCACTGTCTATATTTAGTTCCTGACATGGCCACTTTGCATTCTGGAAGTCATGCTGAGGACTGACGACACATTTGGTGGGCTGAATAGGGTGATAACGGCCCACTTCTCATCAAGACTTGTGCTGTGCTGGGGGCCTATTACCTCGGCAGCAGGCTGCCCCCACCCGCTGGGTGCTGCTTGCCAAACGTGTCATGATGGGATAAGTAACTTGAGGTATTGTGTCACTCTTCAGTTGAACAGATGGAGGAAAACGAAGCACTGCGAGACCAGCTTGGCGTCTCACCATGAGCTGTACCTGTCCATTTTTGCAGGAGTCAGGAGAGTTTTCGTTTTCGTCGCTTTTACACACTCCCATCTGGCATTTCACCACATCCTGGACCTGCCAATGGAGAAGAAAAGACACAGGAGTCACCCTCCTAGGCACGTTTCGAGTGACCTTCCCTTCCAGGCCCACTGGACCGACGTGCATGGCTTAACAACCAGCAGAACTCTAGAACAAGGATGCTTACATCCAGGTGCGGGCCTAAGAGTCCAACGTATGCACCCAACGGTCGAGGCTTGAAAGATCGAGTTCTGTCCTTCAGAAACATCAATGGTAAGTAACACACCCTTCTTTTTTCTTTTTTTTAAATTAATTTTATTATTTTTTACAAAGAAAAACCTTTACAATAAAAACAATGCACAAAACACACTTCGGGGCTAGTGATCGACACACCCGGTTGGTGCATGTTACAAGAGTCATATATTAAACACCACTTAAGTAAAGAAACAGCAGTAAGCGTCGCACTGCGCGAACATTTAGGGTTACATTGCCAAAAAGGATCACGATAGGAAGCTTGCAAGCCCAAGAGGCAGGAGACCAAGAGAGCACATTTCTCAGATCTGAGTGCAAGTCTCTTGCACATTGTGATTCCTGTGTAACGGGAAACCACAGTGTGGACGCCTTTAGTAAGACTTTTAAGCTGTTAATTCCCGTCACGGCTCATTTTCCTGCATGTATATGGCGGGGAGGAGGGTCGGAACGCGACTTACATTTCCACGGCCTCCCTTACTCTCCACCATACAAATACTGCAGCATTTGCACCAGTGTGGACTTTTCATGCCCTTGCAGATGCTCGCATCCCTATAGAGTCCCTCAGCTTTTTGGCGCATTTTGCCCCCCCTTTATCCTTCCGCCATGCAAATGACAAGCATGTGCAGCACAGACCTGTTTAAGGGGGGATGTCCCGCCCCCAGAGGAGGTGCTAGAGGGACAGTCTACATAGCGGGCTGCCCTTCTGGCCACCCCTCCCCCAGAGGGGCACTCCACCTTGCCTCCTCCCCAGGAGGAAGGGGCGTCTCAGGGCCCAGCCACATCCGGCTGCGCTCCAGGGAGCGGATATAAGGCTGGGGGACTGCTGAGCCCAGTCTCTTTCCTCATGTCGTGATCACCTCTGAGATTGCAGGTTCTTCGGTAGGTATGTATACTGGTCTTGACGGCCTGCACCGGGCAGCTGTGCCCGTGGGGTAGATGTGGCGCGATGCTTAATGTTTGTGGTTTCGTCCGGTTGCTCGCGCTGGCGGGCTCATGGATCAGGTATTGTAATCATGTAATGATGGGTATGTTATTTCCGGTTTGGCCGCCGTGCCCTCAGGCGTTGTGTTATTTATACTGGCCGATTGCCCTGTTCGGTTTACTGTGTCCGTCCGGTCGCCGCACCGGCGGCCTTATTGATCAATTGCATATTAGATCGCCGGTTTGGCCTCCGTGCCCCCAACCCACCGCCCCGGGCCATTGTTTCTAAGGGATTTCATGATTGCGCTGCTCAGCTGCCAGCATTGTGATGGTTTTTTGATCACTGAGCCGCCATGGTGGTTCGCGGATTAGGCACAGTTTTCTGTAAAAGGTTCTTAATATTGTATGCGAGTAAGCTCAGTATGTGCTGGGGTTGTGCTAATATGTTCGATATAAGCACAATGTCTCTTCATACGCATCATGCATTGCAATTGTTTGCAACACAAGAATTCTGTTTCCAGTGTGGTCCGCCCCCTCCCACCCCCCAGCACCTTGCGGCCACACGCAATTTGCTTTATTTGTGCTAGGTATCGACTGCTGCACGTGGCAATTTTAATTAAGTTGTGTTCTTCAAGCATTGTAAAAGAAATCACAGGTTCGCCGGGCCGCGTGTGTGTTTTGGTAAATTCACCGTGCTTTGGGTCGGGAAATTCAGCGTGGTACAGGCACACCCTTTGTGGTATGGTTTCTCGTTGAGCCCCATGCGGCTGTCGGGACGTGGGTTGTTTATTTCAAAAGGTGAATTCTGGCAGTGTCCATGTTGCGGAGGGGGTTTGTGGGCTAATACTTAGGGCCTCATTACACGGATGGCGGAGAACCTTAGCGCCATGGTTCATGCCGGTAAAATACTGGCACTGCCTTGGCGGAAAGGGGAATTACCGCCCCATTCCAAGGTTGGCGGGGCGGTAATTCCCCCTTCCACCATTGCCCTTCCCCATTCCCATTTTTCCCTTATAGGGCTCAATGGGAATGGGGAAGGCGCTAATTACGGCACCGCAAATTGCGGTAACGTAATTAGCTCCCTGGGTCCCTTTGCGGGTTGGTTTTGAACGCCTGCAAAAAGCAGGCGTTAAATCCCCCAACCCGCAAAGAGACCTCGTAGTAAGGCGGTAAGGATTTACCGGTATTTTACCGGTACCGGTAAATCCTTACTGCCATCCGTGTAATGAGGCCCTTAGTTTCATTCCTCGTGCGCTACTCGGGAGGTGGATGGCGCGATGGCTCAAAAATACTAGGAGGCATTGTAAACGTTACAAGGGGGCACCCGGTGGGTGCTGTGCGCTCTTGCTCTAGTAATATGGACCAGTAGTAGTGCTGGGGAGATATGGCCGAATATTGCGCTTTGGGCAGCACAGTGCGCTTGTGTGACCGTTCACATTGGCAACACGCTCATCTTGGAAGCCGGACGGCGCAGCGCCACGCGGTTTCCATCTCGCTCATTTTGAAATCTGGGTTTAGTGTTATTGTATGTATGAGTGACGGAGTCACATGTTGGACTTGCAACCCGGGTCTATGAGGAATGGGACCATACGGAGCGTGGGGGCCATGATGCAGTTGCCATTGTTGGGCGGATTTCAGGGGGATGGGGACAATTTCGGGCTGCAGGGCAAGGCAGCACAAACACAAGCAAAGCTCGATGGATTCACAGTGCGTTAATATTCATGTCATTTTCTGTACAGAAACAGGTTTAAGGTTGCAGGAAAGGATTGCTTGTGTTTGAATCGGTCAAGGTACAGTAGAAGAGCAGAAACCGCCGGTAAGATTCACATAACAGGTTTAAGCCTATGAGCTCCAGGATTATAGAATCAATTCTAGATCCCGGGATAAGCGGGAATGCAAACGCATAGTGTATTTGGTTGGATTAATGTTGTTTTGAGACTGTTTAGATCAAAGGGGGATACGTGACATTGCATACGTTTCCCATTGAATAACTAATACATCGTTTTTTTTGCCCGATATGGGACTCACGCCATGGCTCAACTAGGGTCGCCAGGCATGTTTTCAGGATTAGATGTAGTTTTCAACAGTTGTTGCGGGGACGAATGTGATGAAGAGGTGGAGATGTTTGCACTTTTTCAAGAAAAAATGCGCAAGAGGGGGAAAGACTGGGCAAAAAAGATGTTGGAGGACGAACAGGAATTGCCCTCTCATCAGCAGATTCTACAGGCCCAGGTTTGTGCCCCCCCAGTTTTGGACACCCCACCGGCGACCGAGATACCTGCTGACACAACGCCATCCAATACAAAAAGGGCAATGCGGCTGCCAAAGGGTGAGGTTGCATCTTTATTGTCGAAAGGGGTTGTGTTCTCTCAGGGTAAGGGTGGTCCGGGGGCACCAACACCAAAGAAGTGGGCAGCGTGAAAGACAAAGGGTAAGACGGGGTAGTCCTGCCACAAGACCCTGCAGGTCGGGTGGTCCATACCATAGTCCCCATGGGGGAAGTACGTCAACCTGCCTTGGCGGCAGGTAATGATTTGGGTGTAATAAACACTAATGGGATTTCGCTCACCATTGAACAGCCAGCCAGCTGTTCAGTAAGTTCCGTCCCGGCAGAAGTTGCAGGGATAATTGAAAAGGTGAATGAGACACGTTGCAAAATGTTGAAATTATTGCGTGGAGCAGTGCAGACGCCAATCGAGGGTAATCCGGCGTGACCATTCAAAGGTGTGGGAAGGCTCCTCAAAGGCCACTGTAGTCGCAGGGGTCTTGGGTGTAGTGGGGGGGGGGGAGGGTTGATTTCTCCAAGTTTTTAGCTCTGCAGAATCAGACCATTTTTGGGGGTACAGGGGTGCAGTTCCTATCTGACAGTGGGGGGGAGGGGGCAGCTCAGCAGTGGAAGTACTAGCTGGCAGCCTGGGGAGCTAGCAGGGTTGACCGGTGTGGCCAGCGCCGAAGGGGATGGTGTAGGAGATGTTGCCCCCCCTAGAAATGATTGCACCCTTAATATCTGGCAGATCCTTCATGGCTTGGCATATCCCTAGAGAGGGGAAGGAAAGGATCTGGGAAGGGGAGTATTTCAATATATTTTCACTAGTATCAGTGGAAACAGCAGGCCCTGGCATTACCATTAGCAAGGAGAATGGCAAGAAGAGGCAGAAGAGAAACAGGCCGGAGGAGAACATTTATAATTGGAACATTCTACATTGGAACAAGAGGCATTCTCTTTGTTGGCAATAGTCTGGATGGAAAAAGATCCAGGAGAGGGTCCGGCCTTGTGGAAATACAGGGATGATATTGTAAATGAACATAGGAAGTACGGCTCCACGGGTTGGATTGATTATGACAGAGATGTTAGGTTCAAAATGGATCTGTTGCCCGACATGACATGGGATCAGAAGGACTTGGAAGGTTGGGTGTCATTCATGGGAGGTAAGGACAGGATTAGTAAACCAAATCCTGAAGTATCTAAAGGTTCAAGGAAGCCATGGTATGGTAAGTCTGAGCACAATCAGAACAGCGAATGGCAGCCCTTGCAGCCAGCCCACTCAACACAGAGGGGGAATGAGCAAGCACACAGGGGTTTTCCGGCTGGATGGGCCTGTAGATCTTTTAACAAAGGGTTGTGTACTTGGGGGCCAGGTGCAGATTCCAACACCAATGCTCCAAATGCAGAGAAGCCACCCGATTACCATCTGTTTCAAGACGGAAGAGGGAGGTAGAAGCAGAGGGCAGCGCAGAGGTACCCAACAGTAGGCAATGGGCAAAAGGCCCTTCCCCCGGTGGACCGGAGAGTTTTGCTGGAATTTTTGCAGGATTACCCAAAGATGAAGGAGTGGGATTTGTTGTGTGAAGGTTTTAGCGAGGGGTTCAAGATCCCTTATGGTGAACCACACTGACGGGTCGGGTGGCCAGGAACCTCCCTTCAGCACCCCAGCAGCCGCATGTGGTCAGACAGACAATAGAGAAAGAAGTGGAGCTGGGCAGGGTGGCTGCCCCCTTCTTCGATCCTCTGCTCCCCCGTTGCATAGTTTCCCCCTTGGGCATTGTGCCCAAGAAGGAAAGGGGCAAGTTTAGATTCATTCTTCACCTTTCATAGCCGAAGGGCGACTCGGTCAATGATTGGCTGGAGCAGGACCACTGCTCAGTGCATCATTCTTCGTTTGACCAGGCCATGCTGATGGTGTCCACCATGGGAAAATGGGCATCTGGGCCAAGGTGGACCTAGAATCAGCATTTCGCCTTTTACCCTACACCAGGACAGTTTTCATCTTTTGGGGTTTCAATGGGAGGGCAGTTTCTACATTGACAAATCCATGCCAATCGGTTGCTCTGTGTCTTGCGGGCTATTTGAGGCATTTAGCATGTTCTTAGAATGGGCAGCACGCAGAATGGAGTAGCGGGGTAACATCATCCATTACCTCGATGACTTAATGTTCATGGCCCGTGAGGGGTCGCTGCACTGTGGTCATGCTCCGTCTTCCTTTAAAAACCTGATGGACAGGATGGGGATTCCACTGGCACCAGAAACAATGCAAGGACCCAATGAGGTATTAATCTGTTTAGGGATTGAAATAGACACAGTAAAGGGTGCTTGCAGGTTGTCACGGTAGAAGGTTTCTGAGTTAATTACAGAAATAGAGAGCACTTTGGCAAAAGATAGGACCACGTTAGAGGGAATGCAACAATTGTCAGGAAAACTGAATTTATTCGGCTAGGGTTGTTACCGCAGGCCGGGTGTTCACTCGCAGATTGGCAAGGGTGACAGATGGGGTTTCACAGGGGGTTTCACAGGGGCACCACCACAACCGGTTGGGGTCTGGCCTAAAAGATGATTTACGCATGTGTCGGTCGTTCCTCTTAGAGTTTAATGGAGTGCTATTGTGGAGAAGCCCATGGCAAACCAGTTACTGATGTACCCAAAAGCTTCACAATTAAGGATTTGGGGTAATATTGGGTAAAAAGTGGTGCACAAAAAATGGCTGACCCAGTGGCACAAGAAGGGGAGAACCAAGACTATCATTGGCCCTCAAGCTCTTCCCCATTGTCGTAGCACTCACATTGTGGCCAGGGAATTGGCAAACAAGAGGGTGCGCTTCTGGTGTGAGAACAAGGCAGTGGTTCAGGCCATAAATTTACAGTCTGTTGCATGCCCGGCTGTTCCAAGCCTCTTGAGGCGATTGGTGGATATCTGCTTAGACAGGAATATTGAGTTCAGGGCTTGACATGTACAGGGTGTGTTGAATGTTGCCGCTGACGGTCTTTGTCGTTTTCAGTGGCGCATGTTTTGGGAGGCCCACCCGACGGCAATGAAGGAGGGGGCGTTGTTCGGTAGCGAGTGGTGCCAACTGGTGTTGTGGACAAGATGCTCTGGAACTTCAGGGCGCGATCGCTCACACCAGGCGTTAGGTCCAGATACCGGCAGGGCTATGGTAAGTTTCTGAGTGTGTCAGAAGCATTGCAAAATCCTGACTGTTCACTAGAGGAGCAGGTACATGCATTATTGTCACGGGCACATGGAGAAGGGTGTTGGGGCACGTTGCAGCCATAGCTAGTTATTGCAAATTAAACGGAATGAGACACCCCAACGAAGACTTCTTGCTGCGCATGGCAGTGAAGGAATAGTGTCGGGTAGAAGGACCCAAGCAGGATGGTCGGAAACCCATCAATGCTGAGTTGTTGCAAAAACTATTACACGCCTTGCCGGGGGGTATGCTTTGATGATTTTGAGGTGGCTATTTTCAGGGCGGCATTTTCACTGGCATTCTTTGGGGCTTTCGGGTCAGTGAATTAGTAGCAGCAGCTAAGGAGGACAGATCCGGGATGGCTCTCGCCTGGAATGATGTGCAGTTTGTGTCAGGGGCTGACAAGGAGGTGTTGCACATCAGGTTGTGACAGTGCAAGAATGACCAAGGGGGCAAGGGGAAACGGGTTGGTCTGAACAAAGCCACCCGCAGCGACAGTTGTCCAGTTGTGCTTTTGAGGGCCTTCTTGGCTAAGAGGCCATCATGCATGCTAGTGGAGCTCCACTGACCAACTACCAATTCCGAATAATTCTGTCAACTACACTGGGTGCAGTGGGAATACATGGCAAAGCATGGTCCTCCTACAGTTTCCGGATAGGTGCCACCACAACTGCCTTCCTGCAGGGCATGCCAGCACCGGCAATTCAGAAAATAGGGAGATGGGAGTCAAACCGCTTCCAGCTTTATGTTAGGCCACAGGGCGAGCCTGAGTCAAATTCAGGCACTGATTTGAGGGAGATCTTGGCATGATAAAGGACTGACTCGGTTTTATGACTAAGTATGCCTTTCTGAAAATGTTTTGAACTATGCAATTTTGTACCAACAAGTGATGCCATATGGAATATGGGGCATTCTTTTATGATTCGGGCTGAGAACGCAGCCCGTCGCTGGATGCTGACCCCAGATTTAGGATTACAAAAGAACAGGGTGTTTTGCTTGGGGCACCATGTATGAGGTCGCTGGCGTAACTGGGGCCCCCGCAGCCCCTGGGGTGCTGTGGGCCCCACCAGCACATGTTGTGTGGGGGGGCCCCTGGATAAAAATAGAAACATTTTTTTTTTCAAAAACATTTTTTTTTTCTTTTTCAATTTACTCTGCATTCATAAAGAAATGATTTCTGTAACAGAAATCATTTCTTTATGAAGGCAGTGACTACAAAAAGAAATGTTCTTTTTGAAGTCTGAGGGCTCCACCCCCCCCCCCATGGCATGGCTGACCCTAGGCTGGAGGCCTCCATGTCATGGAGTGGCGGGAGCCCTATGACTTAAAAAATAAATAGTTTATTTTTGAAGTCACTCTGCCTTCCCAAAGAAATTACTGCCGTTATGGTTCGATCCTTAACAGAAATAATTTCTTTATGAAGTCAGAGTGACTTCAAAAAGAAACAATGGGTCTCATTACAGGTTTGGCAGTAACTGTGCCGGTGCTACCGGACCCATAATAATTTAGCGGTGCCCAACTTCCCGGCAACACAGGGAGATTACAAGCCCGTCAGTCCGGGGAGTCAGGCGCCGGCAAATGATAAGTCCCCATTTCCATTGGACTCTATGGGAATGGGGGCCACGGAAGCACCGGCACCGTTAATAATGGTGCTGGTGCTTCCATGAAAATTCTGCGGGTGGGTGTCGTTCCGCCTGGCAGGTCTGGTCTAACCTACCGGGCGGGATAGCAACCGCCCGCAGAGCTGTAATATGCCGGCCCTGAAACTACAGTGCCGGTAAGCTTACCAGCACCGTTGTTTCCGGACCGGCATAGTTGTAATGAGGCCCAATTATTTGGGAAGTATTAGGGCTCCCCTCAACCCCATGACGTGTGTGTGTGTGAGTGTAGGTGAAAGGGTGCACACTTAAATGTATGTATAGCTGCTTGGGTGTCCCTGTATGGTGAAAGAGTGCACACTTAAACATATGGATGGCTGGGTGCGCGTGTGTGTATATGGTGAATGGTGTGTGTGCTTGCGTTCAGGGGTGCAACAAAATCTACATTTCGGGGTCTAACCCTTCAAATGTTGGGAGAGGCGCTAACTTCATGGGCGGTGAGGGAGGGGCAAACTTATTTGTTTGGGGCATCTCATTTCTTTACGCATTTTAATGAGGCTATTCTAGTGCAGCTTCAATGTTACAAGTAGTTAACTCTCTCCTTTAAGTTTGAAAGCACCCAGTTATGGACTGCTGTGAGAATGAGCGGTCTCCTGCTGCCTTCCTACCCTTCCAATCACTCCGCTGGCATGCAAGTATCAAACCCACATCATGATTTCAATTGCCTAAAAAATGTGGCATTTGAATGCAGGTGCTAACAGTGAAATGCTTTATGTTAGTAATTGCTGGGCTCCTGTTAAGAGCAAAACCCAGGTGCCATTTAACATCTGTGTCCTGTTCTGTCTGCCAACTGCTGTGAAGGTCGACCAGGTTGAGTCATCATAGCCCAAAATTTCAGGGGGGAGGGAGTGCTGAATCATGGTCAACTCAATGGTGTTGCACCAATACTTGCGTTTAATGGCTTGATTACTCATCACTCCTAGCCCTATTCTTCCTCGTCCCAGTGTGTATGAGACAGCACTTGTGTAAGAGGCAGAGTGCCTTATACACAAGTACTGGGATGAGGTAGAGGTACATGGAGGTAATGCCTGACTTAGCTACCTGTAATCATCATTACTCCTAGTCCCACTTTTCCTCATCCCAGTACTTACCTATGAGGCAAAGAGCCTCATCCATAAACTCTGGGACAAGGAAGAGGGACGTGGAGGTAATTCTGGGCACCGAAGCTGAGTTTGGAGGTTGGGATAGGGTTGGGAGGGAGAGGGGATGTCTGGGGGGGGGGGGTGCAGGATTGTGCAACAAATTATAAAGGATGTCCATGTCCAGGCTAATCGGGCATGATATGTGGTATTAGTGGCTAGAGAGGCATTTTGGTGTAGCCAGTCTAGTCATTCCTCAGTTTGGTATGACATTTTTTTAACTGGGCATTGCTAATAAAGCAGTCCTGTTAAGTGAATTACCTGGCTAGAGTGGCATTTGGGTGCTGCTAGTCTAGCCACTTCTTACTGTGGCTTTATATATTTTTCTGTGCATCTGTGATCAAATGATATGATATAAGTCATTTATATTGCGCCTGTACACAAGTGTTTTTAGGCGCAACAAGACAAGGGCGTGAAAGTAGAGGGAGGACAAGACAAACAATCTTACTAGGCCTTGTGTAATTAAGATCATGCAAGTGCAAGAACGAGAAGTGCAAGGGGAAAGCGAGGGGGGAAATGCAAGGGAGAGGAGAGGGAAAAACAGGGCAGAAATGCTCTGAGTAGGTGCAGCACAGCTCTGGGTAGTGCAAGGAGAACAAGGGACCACAGGGTTACAGTTACAGCCCCTAAGTGCATGCTAGACCCGGAGTAAGTGCAAGGATGACCAATCAAGGAAGAGCCTGGACTCAGAGAGACTTTGAGGGTAGCCAAGCAACGGTACAGCAGACAGGTAGGTCAGGTAGGCCAGCAGGGGAGGGAGAGAGAGAGAAAGCAGAAGAGAAGACGAAAGGTTTGAGCTGCTTCCGGAACTTCAGGTGGTCTGGCTCAGGTTTGAGAGGGGCGGGGAGGCTATTCCAGAGGGAGGTGCCTGCAGAGGAGAGAGATCTACCACCCACTCTCTGCCTGGAAAAGTGTTTAACCCTTAGAGAGTTGTAGGTAACAGAGGAAAGAGCTTGAGAAGGAAGATATTTTGGAAGAGCGCGTTGGATGTAGTGTGGGCGCCAGGCCCAGAAAGCCTTGTGGACAATGCAAAGGGTCTTGAACTTGATCCTTGCAGCAACTGGGAGCCAGTGGAGATCTTTCAGGGCTGGAGAGATACGATTCCCTGGGCTTGAGGCCAAGGATATGTCTCGCAGTCCTGTTCTGGATTAGTTGAAGAGGGTGGAGAGTAGAGGAAGGTAGATTGAGAAAGAGGCCGTTGTAGTAGTCCAGCCTAGAGAGAACCAAGGCTCTATAGAAAGTGAGCTTCTGGGGTAAAGTGAGAAAGGGAAGAGTACCTTTGAGGAGGAGCAGCTGGTAGTGGGACTTCGTGGCGACATCCGCGATGTGAGGAGAGAACGAGAGAGTGGAGTCAAAGATGACACCAAGGTTGTTTGCCTCACAGAATGTCGAAGGAAGAGGACCCAAGGCGGACAGCCAGAGTGAGAGAGGGAAAGCAGGGGCAGGAGTCCAAATGAGAAGGATCTCCATCTTACTGACTTAAGGCAGAGATCATTAGAGGCACACCAATCCTGAATCGCAGATAGACAGTCAGGAATGAGCGAGAGAGGAGAGGAGTCTGAGGGGAGCCTGAAGGAAAGCAGAGTGTCATCCACATAACACTGAAAGTTAGAGGCGAAGGTAGAGATCAGGTGGGCCAAAGGGGCCAAGTAGAGGTTGAAAAACCAGGGTGAGAGGATGGACCGGAGAGAAAGGGACCAAGTTGGACCTGGGAGGGGCTGTTCAAGAGGAAGGAGGTCAGCCACTCAAGGGCCTGATCCGTGATGCCCATGTTCTCATGGAGTCGATTGATCAGGATTGATCAGGATGGCGTGGTTGACCGTGTCGAAAGCAGAGGTAAGATCAACGAGGATGAGGACAGAAGGAATGCTGGAATCAAGGTTAGAGAGCAAATCTTCACAGGTGTTCAGGAGAGCAGTTTCCGTGACTCTGGCAGCTCTGAAGCCAGACTGAAGGTCATGGAGCACAGCCAACAGATTCCGTGTGGAGAGTAAGCTGGGAAATGGACAGCTTTTCCAACAGTTTGCCTAGGAAAGGGGTGAAGGAGATTGGGCGATAGATTGCCAGACAGGCAGGATCGGCAGACAGCTTCTTGAGGAGTGGATGCATAAGGGAGTGCTTAAGGGGGGAGGGGAACGTGCCAGTGGTGAAAGTGTGATTACAGCAATCGGCCAAGGCTGGAGCGAGGGTGTGTGCATTAAAACACATATTTATATCGTTCTGCTAGTGCAGTGTGCAGCATATACCTTCAGCAGCACATTTTTGGGTATTGCACAAGCGTGATGATCTATGGCGGCCCAGAGTGTGGCACGACCACTGATTTGTTGCTGAGTTGGGGGGCCCCCCTCAGCATGGCTCGCAGGGGGGCCCCCACAGTTTGTGTTACACCACTGTATGAGGTGGCATTCTTTGTTGCCAGCAGTGCACAGGCAGCTGCAGTGGAGGCCAAAACCCTGAGTATTAGTGGTACATTTAAGGAGTAACGACTTCACTGTCATGGGGAGGGGCTGCCTATGGGCACCAATACAAGTGGCCCAGCGCATTGGCGCAGCAATTGCCTGGCACTGACATAATTTGGTCAGAGTTGGTGCTCAGACTACAGTGGCGGGGGACTGCGTCTCACGTAGGTATGGAAAAGTCCAGGCGGGGATTGAACAGAGGGATCGAGAAATGTGCAAAGGCAGAGGGCCTGGGATTTGTTCCAGTATACACAGTTGCCTGAATTCGCTCCCTTCCCACTATGTTGCTGATGAGGCAAATTTCT
The DNA here is from genome assembly GCA_002915635.3 of Ambystoma mexicanum. NCBI lineage: Eukaryota > Metazoa > Chordata > Amphibia > Caudata > Ambystomatidae > Ambystoma > Ambystoma mexicanum. The sequence continues at coordinate 1,036,522,107 of CM030325.1, forward strand.
CTGACAAAGGGAATGATTTCTTCCCCACAGCTATACTGTGGGCCCTGATGAAGGCCGGATGGAGCTAGACCTTTTGGTAAGTAGGGGTTTTATGTGGGGGCATTGGGGGTAGCGGGTGGGCCGCCCCCAAAGCATGGCAGAGATTCGGGGCAGTCCTAGCCGGGGAGGAGTTGACGCTGCAGTTTCAGCTGTGGGTGGTTTTCCGATGGCCCCACTCGAGCCAAATTCGGACAACGGGCACTGATTCCCTTAGGGACAGTTGAGACTCCTCGTCAATGAGATTCAGTGGCCCCGAGGAAGTACTGCATGACAGTTTACAATCAGGGCCGTCACGAGGGAGAGCAGGAGGGGCAAACTGCCCCGGGCCTCACGCTTGCAGGGGGCCTCGTGGCCCCCCTCTCCTAAGTAGCAGGCAGCACACTCCACCCGTGTCCATTATTCACACAGGGGACTGTGCTGTCTCCTCTCTGCCACTTCAATGATTTTGCTGTTTGTTGCAAAGCCGTTTGGCTCCGCAACAAACAGCAAAATAATGGGAGGCAGCAGGGCTCAGAAGTGAGCTCTGCTGCTTCCCGTTATTTAGCTGACAACGTGGACATGCTGCCTAACAGGAGAGGACTCCTCTCCTGTCAGGCAGTGTGTTCACGGTACTCAGTGTGAACAAGCTAACTGATAGGAGAGGAGTTCTCTCCTATCAGGCAGCATGTCTACGTTTTGCAGTGAGGGCCATCCAGCACCCCCACCCACCCAGTGGCTGCGCTTTTCAAGGGTGAATGGTAAGGTAAGTGTTTTTTATTTTAATGTAAATGTGTATGTATGTGTATATGTATAATATATATATATATATATATATATATATATATATATATATATATATATATATATAATATATATATATATATATATATATATATATATATATATATTAAATGAGTATGTATATGTGCATGAATGTGTGCGTGTATGTTGGTGTTGGTGTCAATGCTGTGTTTGGTTTTCTGTATGCGTGCATGCAAGGAGTTGTGTGACTGGTGGATGAATGCATGGGTGAAAGTGTTGCATGTGAGTGTGTTTGCCAGCCCCACCTAAATTTAGCAGACCTGTGGGGCCACTTAATTAAGGGGTGGGGTCGTGGCATCAGAGGTGCATCTAGGCAAAATGTTTGCAGGGCGACGTAGTGGGACTAACACTTCAAATGTTGGGAGGGGTGCTAACATCAGAGCCTGTGGGCGGACGAGGACAAACTTACTTGTGTGGGCAAATCTAACATCTTTTCACATTATAATGAGACTATTCTGATGAAGCTTCAATGTTACAAGCAGCTAACTCTCACCCTCATTTCTGAAACATCACACTTAAAGACTGCTGCGAGAATGAGATGTCTCATGTCACCACTTCCCTTCCAAACACTACCCTGACATGCAAGTGCTAACCCCACATCACAAGTTCAATTACCTAAAAATGCATGTTTATGAATGCAGGTGCTAATAGTGAAATATTATATGATAGTAATTTCAGGGCCCTTGTTAACAGCGAAGCCCATGCTTGCTTAATGTCTGTGTCTTGTTCCATCTGGCCAAGGCTCTGTTGGTCATCCTGGCAGGGGCTGGATGACAGTTTTGAAAGCAGATAGTAAGTGGGGTCAATGTGCGGCCAATAAACCCATTGCACTTTCGGTCTCCCCACTGAGGGATGACGTCTGGGTCTTTTCAGCTTTTGCAGTTGAAATGGGTTCCCAAGCAGCTGCACCCATGTTGGCAATCTTATGACACAGATACCTACTGATAATCTGCAGCTTTTAACCATCTCACTGTATTATTTTGACTTCATATTTGATTTAAGCACCCCACAGTTGCCTTGGCCCATTTTTCCAATCTGTAAGGCCTGGGGTGCCCCAAAAAGAACGCAAACAAATGGGCCACCACCAGCCCTGACACATCTTCAACCAGCCATGCTCCCACTTGCCTTTCAATACCCTGAGTCAAGCCAGAAAGCTAAATAGCTAGTTCACATTCCCTATGGCCACTAGTTGTACCTATCACTCCAGTTCAGAGGCTCTTTAATTTCATAAAGCTATGCTAATCTCTGGAGGGGTGGGCCATCTAAAAACTGAGACCAGAAGTTAAGACTTTGGCTTTATCAAAGTTAGTCTGTTGATATTGCATGGATAGGCATTTGTACTCGATAACGAGCGACATAATGAAAGAGTCCTTCTGCCTCAAAGTGAGAGTGCTTCAGCCCTCCCTAGCCAGGGGCTGGCTCCGCCCATGCAGACAGGCAAGTCACCAAAACACAACATTTCGGGAGGGGGCTAGAGCCAGATTCGTTCAATGGTGTTGCACCCTATGTGTCTTTCACTGAAGTCCTGTTAAAAACAAACATTGGCAAAGCCAACCGTTTTGGAGTGTGCATACGTATTAGGCATTTGCCAGGCACTGCTATTAGATGCTAAGGTACTCAAACCAGTTTGCACCTGCTACCATCAACGGCCAGTTAATACCAATACAGCAGTGCCTTTACCATGCCTACATGAAATCCCAGACTGTTAGCATTTCCAATGCTTGTTTTGCTTTACCTATGTTGCACAGGACCTTGCATCAAGGTTAAAGCAAACATACTACTTGGCTAAATTGACCCACATAGAATTTAGGCCAATGGGAGTCAGTAATAACACGTATGGTGCACAGTCAGCCCGGACATACCTTCTGTGGCATGGCTTGTTTACTGGCTGGAGGGCGTACATGGTAATAATGGCATATATTGGTGCAGCCTGCATGGATCACATGTGAACAACCAGCATGAATATATCTTTATACTAGCATATGTTGTGTGCAACAGCGGCATGAAATGTATTGGAAAATTTTCCTGTGCATGGTTGGTGACTTACAACTATTGGGTTTTTCCAGGTGCTTCCATACAAAACACCAATTGCAAACTATGGATTTCTACCCAATTTTACAAAGTAAGAGCTGTAAAATGCATAATTGTAACCCAGTGTTTCAAACATTTTCTTTGGAGTGAGAAACCCCATCAAATAACCCTAGTTTGGTTTGGGCACCCTCACTGTGGTCTGTCGATCCTGCATAATTGGCACACACATTTATACCTCTTCAGTTCAGAAATTCACCAGCTTCCAAGGTACGTTATCTACAACTGTGTATGATGTGTGTTTTAATGCGCACAGAGGGGAAGGGTGCTCCTTAATGCTGGTGTCATGCCATCCTAAATATGTTTATGCCTATGATACAAAAGTTAGTCATGCATAAACCTTTCTTCAGTACAGAAATCTAACTTTGCTGTCGTTGATTTGCAGTTGTAGTAATAAACCATATTTGGGTTCCTCCACACAAACTCAAGGGGAGATTTCTCGAGTCCCCTGTTTGAAAAGGTGCCGCGGCTGGCCCGTGCGTAACATCAATAGGGGGCCTCACCAAATGTTTGCCCCGGGCCTCACCACATCTTGCGACAGCCCAGTTTATAATCAGAAGCAGAGACGTCCGCTACTCTGCAAACCGGAAGTGACAAGTGTCCCCGGGAACATTAAGACAATGACATGGCCCGACCTATGGGCTACCTTAGAATGCTAAGGAACTGAAATGTGAATATACCTAGGGCTGGGACTGCCCCCTGTATTGTTGTATGCTCCAATAAATGTGATCTTGTGTTTCCAAATATAAACAGTTGTCTGTGTTATTCTTGGTTGGTAGTTAGTACATTATGTCTTTTTGCCCCACAGAAAAAGGGGGAGGGCAATGGGGGATGGCACTGCTATGGAGGGTCGGACTGGGACAAGAAATGGGCCCGGCCACCCAAAAAAAAGTGACCCACTCCTCGCCTCAAAAAAGTGGCCCACCCCTCGCCTCACGACCCTTGACCTCTGATGACATCACCAGAAGTGATGTCATTTGACCCCACCCCAAAGTGACATCCCGGAAAGCGATGAAACTGGCCTATGCCGATGATCTTATTTTGCTTGATTAAACACCTGCTGGTCTCCAGCTAATGTTAGAGGCACTCAGCAGTTACTGCACTCTCAATGGTTTGCTGATTAATATCGACAAGAGTAAGGCAATGGTTTTCACTAAGAAACGCTGTCGCAAAAAATATGTGTGGTCAATGAACGGTAAGCCTTTAGAACAAGTTAAAACTTATAAATATTTAGGCATCATCGTTGATGATCGCCTAGCATGGTACGCTCAGGGGTCCGCACTACAGGCCCGCTGTCTGCTTGCTACCAACGCTCTGAGTATCTTCATTGGAAGAAATAGCGGCTACTCGGTATCTGCGATATTGACCATTTACATTGCTAAGATTAGAGCAATATTACTGTACGCCATTATAATATGGGGGCACAACTTCATTAAACTGGTTGTGCGATTTGAAGCCTTGTTACTTCGGAAACTGTTTCATCTTCCACAATGTGTAAGTGTCGAATATATGTACCTAGAATTCAATCTGATAAGTCTATCACATGTATTCATTAACCATTGTGTACTAAATTACGAAAAGTTGTTATGTATCAAGACTGATACAATCACTTGTCGATATGTGAAAGCATACATGAAACTCGCGAACATCAATGCTTTTGGAATAATGGGTGAGTTGAAACAACTTCACAATAAGTGGACTAGTTCAATTCCCTCATTTAGCCAAATGAGATTGTACTCTGTGAAATCCACCCTGAAAAATATATTGAAAGATGTAAGCTATGAACAACAGCTGTCAGACCTATTGACTAAAACTCACAGCGGGACTTATTGCAATGAGCGCATTTCCCGAGGTCAGACTCCAAACTACATCCATGCCTACCCCAATCCACAAACAGTACGGCAATACCTCCTATTGAAATTCACTATTCACTATATCCGAGGCATTGGAAGTAAAAGGCTCTCAATTGGGTATTCCCCGTGACAAGCGATATTGCCGCTTATGTGGTAATAATGTCACAGAGACGTTACACCACTTGTTAATTGTGTGTGAAAGTTTACAAGCCCTTCGGTATCGACATATGAAATCATATAATGACACTTTTAAGTCTGATGAAATTGAGACATTATGGTCACTATTTATGTGGGAAACGATATAAACCTAATGTATTTTATGGTGCTATTCTATACTAAAATTGTTTTAATTATACAGTGTATTGTCTGATCATGTGAGACAATTTTAAGTGACACCATATGTATTTCGTACTATCCAAATGCACTTTTGAATCGCTAATGTAATAGCAACTGAGATGTTTTTAACTGTAATAATGTTAGATCAACTGTCTGTTTTTAAAATGTACATGCGAAAGCAATGATATATAAAACATTTGTTTTGTTATATGTATATCAATAAAAATCTATGAAACTATGAAAGCGATGAAACACAACCTTTCACCCCTTGACAAAACAGGAAGTGGCATCAAATAGCATTGTTCCTAAGCACACTAAAATTATTGTGAATCCAAGCAGACGTCCATGGCCAAATGATAATATGTTATTGTATGGCACTTATGCTTAAGCTCTTTTTTATAGAGCAAATATGCACACAATATCACCCTACCTGTGTTGGTACTCATTTATCGACCTAAGAAGAATTAAAGGCTTTTTGAAGAAAAACAGAAAAAATAAATTGAAAATATATATTTTTTACAATTTTCTTTTTCCAAACCGACCCAGGCATGGCCAGAAAACGGCCCCCACTCCCCAGGAATGATTTCGGCCCGGCCACGGGCTGAAAGGCCGACGGGCCAATCCAACCTTGCTGCTATGTTAAAGTGTAAATGTAACGGGTTCCTACCATCAAATAAAACAAAATTCGAAAATAAGCTCCTAAGTGTGGTTTGTACGCAAAAGCCTATTGCCAGGTACACGCGCAGTGCCCTTACCTCTCTGCGGAGAAAGCAGTGTGCCGTGATGATGACGAGACCCTGCACCGAGTTGAAGACAGCGAAAAGGACCTGGAACAGCATGGAGCGCCGGTCGGTCATGGCCAGGACAGCGGACATCCAGGTGAGTGCCAAAAGAGGCAAAACAACACAAGAACTCCATAGCGAGGCCCTGGATAACCACAGGGAAGAGACACAAAGACATAGATGTGGCATTAGGCAGAGTGCAGCACACACGCTCACCTGTGGGATTATAATCTTCCAAAAGAAACTTGCACTGAACAACTGCAAAGTGACATAATTTCCTAAACAGATCACCCGTGACCACCATGGCACACCAAAACGAACAGACGAGAAATGTACTTTATATCAACACATAGCTCTGTGGCACGCATTGATCAGTTACTGACCTGTAATAAATGTTCCCGGCATCGGTGCCCTAGTGAGCGCTAACGTTCACATGTTCTGAGAAGTGGCATGAGGACCTCAGAAAACTATGAGATAAGTAGGCAGTAGGCCCCGAGCCTGCGGGCCATTACCGCATTAGGTAATGCTCCCAGGGACTATAGTTACAGGCCGGAGGGTAGATAGGGCCTTAACGAAGGCCCGGCCGGTATTACCTTATGATATATAGTATATGATGTGGCATTTATAATGCGCCTGTATAAAAGTGTTTCTAGGTGCGACAAGACAAGTAGGGGGAAACATGGGAGGACAAAATAACGATCCTACTAGGCCTTGTGTCATTCAGATCACGCAAGTGCGGGGAAGAGGGAAGGGGAGAAGTGTCAAGGGGGAGGGGAAGGGGGAAGTGCAGCCAGCGGGTGGCTCATAAGTGCAGAGAGAAGGGTCTGTAGGGTTGCAGATACAGACCCTTAAGCGCTGGGGAGCCCGGAGGCAGTGCAAGGGCAACTGAACATGCTGGAGCCTGGATCAGAGTTCAGAGGGTGACCAGGTGACCAGTGTGTGGAGCAGTCAGGTGCATCAGCAGAGGAGTGGACGAGAGAAAGCAGAAACGAAAAGGAAGGTCTTGAGTTGCTTCCGGAACCAGAGGTGGATCTGCTTAAGTTTGAGAGAGGCAATGGCCCACAGGCGAGGAGTTAATTGCCATCAGTACAGTATTGCCATTAGACTGGGGAAAAAAAAGTTCTATAAATGGCCGCCGTGGACAGGAAAACGTAGTCCATTTTCTCTTTCTGTGGCGGCAATAGTAAACAAAGAAACTAGCCTCCATGAAAGGGGAGAAGGGACTACAAGTAACCCCTTTTCCCCTTGCGTGGTGGCCATTATACCAAAGGGAAATAAAAGGTAAGCAAAAAAATGAAAGATGAAGATGGGGCACAACTTGACCAGGCTTGCCATAAGGTAAGGCTCGGAAAAGCACCAATCGTTGCTTAGATTACAATGAAAGTTTGGTGCGCCGGGTACTAACTCAGCCTGTGATGCGAGAGAGCAAAGTCCTTCACTTTATATTGAAGGAGAATAATCGGCAGTCTCCTTCACACCTAATGGCAACCTGCACTGCATTGGGCGATCCACCTGGACAGGATCTACTTGCTAAATGCTCTGACTGGCTTTGAAAGGCAAAAAGAAGTTCATAGCCCTTTTCATCCAGCTGTTGGAATATTCACTCCAAAGTCAGAGCCAACGCAGGATCAGGGAAAAACATTGGCAGAAACATTGACTGGTTGAGATGAAACTGTGACATCACCTCCAGGAAGCTGAAGCGCAGGGCCCAGGATGCAGCGAGTAGAAATGAAAATAGCTGGAGGGTCCGCATGTTAACTTTGCCCTCTTCTGAAACTATATCAAGACTTTCAGATTCACTAATGCCACTTGCTCTTTTTGCACAGAAGGGGTTTGTTGCGTCACTGTGCACCTTTTAGGAAGTAGAACTCACTACATGCCCCTTTCTCCAATAGGGAAGCAGCATTCCTGTTGAAGCAGGCAGAAATACGTGCTTGCTAAACGTCTGAGCCTGGCACCTGGTCATCCACTATGGTCCAACTCAGACCTTTCCAAAGCTCCTTCCACCCAAATTCATAACACAGTGGAAGCGTTGAACGGGCGAGCCAGGGGTTTGTGTTCAAGGGCTGGTCCAAACAAGCTAAGTTTAGCTGAAAAAGAATCTGAAGTGGTGGGAGGGGTTGCGGGGGTCACAGACTCAGATTGGGAAACAGGTCGACATGTTTATTAATCACACTCAGGAAAGAAGAAACGATGGAGAGAAAGATAAAAGTAATGGAAAGGATGAGAAATAAAGAGCAATAAAAGAGGAAAAAAATGAAGATGGGAAGAAAATGAATGACAGGAGAGACAAAAGAGGAAGGAAAGTAAAAAAACAAGACAGAAACAAGGAAAGATCAGGCCATTAAGCCCAGTTTGCACAGCACGAAAAGAATGAGCAATTTAAAGGGCTTGCTGCAAGCCATGCAGGAGGGGCAGGGGCAGCAAGCCATGCAGGAGGGGCAGGGGCCGCAAGCCATGCAGGAAGGGCAGGGGCCGCAAGCCATGCAGGAGGGACATTGGCCATAACATGCCAATGACATGGAGGTGCAAGGCCACCCCTGGGCATGAGACAGATGGGGCAAGAATCCAGAGCGTGGGTTATGAATCTTATAACCAGTAGGACATTATGAACCAGGTAATTGCTCTGCATGTCCTGCGCCAAGGCGGCAGAGCCACCCGGACTCCACAAGGCGACCTACATACACCCCATTCATTAAACAATCATCATTGCATGTAAGTGAGGTTTCCACATCACTTCAAATCTCTCTACGGACTCGCCCCTAACTATCTTGCATGTCTCCTCCCCTTCTATTCTCCCTCTCGTTCTCTTCGCTCGGTTGATCTTTTTCTGCTTACTGTCCCATGCACCCCTTGTGCTCAATCCCGTTTTCGATCCTTCCAACTTCTTGCTCCTCTTCAATGGAACCGTCTCCCTCTCTCTCTTCCTTCTTCCGCTCTTCCTTAAAAACGCACCTACTTCAGTCATCTGTTTGATCGTTACTAGCTGATTTTAATCTTCCATTTAACACTGCCTATCTTATGTATTGCTAATTGTTCTCTGCAAATTTTTCTTTGGAAATTGTTCCCTGTTACTGGTTGACTCTGAACTTCAATTTCATTGCTTATTTTATGTTTTGCAAATTGTTCTCTCTAATGTTCTCTCTAAAACGCTTTGGTCAAAAGCGCTATATAAAATACAATAAAATACAAATGTCCACCAGGCTGCTTCTCAGGGGACGACTCTGGCCAGAGCCTGTAGGGCTTGGGGGGGAATGTTGGGTTCATTGCCACCATGGAGCAGAGCTTTGGTTTGGGCCAGGGAATGCATTAGCAGGTTAGGATAGAGACCAGGTGCTAGTACAGAAACCTCACCCAGCCATGCTGAAGGCGCCTGTCATTCCTGCAGGTAATTTGTACTGAATAAAATCGGGGTAAAGTGCAGAGAAAATGCCATCGACGTGGGCTTTCATTATATTCTGGTTATTAGCAATTTCAGCAGAGGAGACAGGACAAGAAGAAATTGAATTTCTCGGCCAGAGGGAGAAAACAAGATTAGCGGAGAGAGAAGAAGAGGGGAGGGCCAAAGACAACAGGAGCAGGAAATGCAAGAGTTTAGAGAGAAGACTGGAGTAAAGCGATAAAAAGGCCATGCGAGGGGGTGGTGGCGAGCATGATCAATGGACTGTGCTTGGGAAAGAGGCCCAGGAGAGAGGGGAGCAGACAAAGCAGAGCCAGTCAATGGAGTGTGCGTCCCAGGAGCAGGGGACGCCAGGATGGGCCTAGCTAGGCAACAATAACCCATCTGCCGGCTTTTCTCCTGGGCTGCATTTACGGTGTCTACTTGGACTCGTCGCTCACTCGATGAACAGGAACGAGGAAGGGAGACAGTCCCAGCGCCCACTGTGTTCAGAGACCTCCAGAAGCACAGGAGGGGCTGGAAACCAGATAGCCTTGTGGTGAAGGGCATATTTACCCCCTAGACAATGTCGCCTTGAAGCCACCCGTTCTAAGCGCCTGTCAACCTTCGGGATGGTGTCAACATTGCCACTCATATTAAGTATCCCCCTTCGCTGTCTGAAACACAGATGAAATAGCCCGTCATTGACAGCAACATGGATAGTGCTGTCTGATCAGTGGAGCCTCTCAGCCGAGTGTTCCTTGTGGATTTTGTGAGAAACCTGACGGTATTCTCCCACCTACTCCCCGGGATGTTCCAATCAGGTGGCCAAGGAAGGGCATCGCTTTTGGATCCCTACCCTGAGGGTGGACAAGCGAGGGAGGATCACCTGAGTGGAGGGTCACGGGGGTTGGGAGGAGAATACCCAAGGGCGAGACATAGTATTCCCCCATTCCCAACAATAGCCAAACCCACTTTCCCTCAGCACTCATGGGGTATTTTCAATCACACCAATATCCCCCTCCCCATTTCCAACAAACACTGAGACGAGGAAGATGCAACTAAGATAACTGAAGATTTACCATAGGAACAACATGGGGAGTGTAAGGGAAACTGGCTATAGAAAGAACTCAAACTGTCCTACTGATGGAGTCAGGCATTCACTAATTATCATTCACACCCGACTATTTTCTCAACTATAAAAAGTATGGTCTTTTTCCAAAGACTGAGCGAGTTGGGGATATTATCTAGACCAGAGAGGCCAAGGAGAGATCAGCAGGACCCGAGTCCTGGAGGATAACGGCGTGCCGAGACACTCGCCCAGTGTTTCTAAGGGGTTGCATCGTGGCTAGGGTGGCGTGTCACCAAGGAGCCAGAGCATGGCACCCTGCATCCTGCTGTTGGCGGTTGGAAGAGTGCTCGTTCCCTGTTAGATCGATGCAGCTATGCAACTATGGAGACTCACGTTACCACTCACCCAGTGGAAGCTCTGAGGCTTTGCACGGTCCTACCCCTCCTTGCCTTTCACTGCGCTGTAGGGCTAAAATGCGGTGCATGTGGGGCCTCCCGAATCTGAGACAGGAAGCAACTGACCAGTTGCCAAAAGGCAGAGCCACAGACTACCAGATTAAGCAAATCAAGGAGACAAGAAAGAAGTGTGTTGACCGTTTAAGAGCCAAGGACTGTGATTGATCAATTTGGATTTGGGTTGTTTGGCTGTGATCCTATTATTCACGCCACAATTGACTGTAGTCATTTTGACACATATAAGTTTTTACGATAGCCATACTAACCAAACCAATGTCCCAATTCACCTTTACATCCCCCTACTTACCACTGCCTCTCCTGCACTCGTGAAGCGTTAGGTCTGTCCCTCGAACGCAGATCGGATCCAATGCCGCAGGGTCCCGGTTTATTTTTTTCTTTATTTTTTTCAGTCCCCGATACCAATATTGAAGAGGGGGCGGGACACACCCCAGCACCCTCATAGCCTAAAAATACCAAACATGGGGCGTCGGGGAGACTCCCGCTCTTCTGTGGATGGGAATTCTTTCTCAGTATCTGGCCAATCCAGGAACAAGGGCCTCATCATGAGTTAGGCAGTATCCCGGTGGTATATCCACTGGAATCCGAGGCCATTACCGGTCACTTGGTCCGAGGGCATTACCACCGGATTACAAGTGGCGATGTAACTCCTCATTTAAATGGAGTCCATTGGACTCAATGGGGCATTTTCGGCGCAATTACGCAGCAGTAATTCTGTCGCAGTAACTGCACTCAAAATGGCTGAAAGCCCAGAGATTTACCTCCAGCTCAGAAGTGGAGGTGAATCCTTCAGCGTTCTGCCCAACTCATAATTGGGCAGTGTGCTAATGCAGCGGTTAACACTATTTATATATTTATATTTATATATGCCGGTAAGATAGCTCAGTGGGTTGCGCACTAGCTGCTGCGATCTGAGCGTGATCTGTAGGTCACAGGTTCGATTCCTGGCAAGGCCAACTCAGCCTTTCATCCTTCCATGGTCAATAAATGTGTACCAATTTCGGTTGGGTGACATTGTATGTAAATATGTGCTCTGCAAAGAGCTTTGGATTAAGGCGGTATATAAATAACACATCATTATCATTAACATAATTATTACCGCCACATTTTTAGCACACCGCCCAACACGTGATGAGGCCCAAAGTCAATGTGTTGAGACAGGACATCAAACGGGCGGGAGACTGGGGACTGAGCAGTGCACATGTAAGAATGGGAAATCTAAAACGTCTGACTGGGCCTTCAGATCACCTGCAATTTCCATCATGGGACAGTGGTAAAAACAAGGCATTATAGGAATGGTGTGATAGACTCCAAGCCCTAACCAATCAGAAACTGGGCAAAAAGCAGACAGTGTCCTTACCAATCAGGCCCAAGAGGGATGTGGGAGAGGAAAGCTGATGGCAGACAGTCACACTCTTGAGGTGAAGGAGGGAGGATTACTGAACTGGAAGAAGCTGCTGGCAGTTCAGACAAGGCATGAGAAGTCACTGTCATTACAGATAAGCTTCTCATGATCCAGGCAATTTGGGGAATCCTGAATGGGAGACAGAATCTGTACCTACTCACCACTGAATCCTGAATGTTGGAATGAACCTGCACTTATTTGCCATTGAATCCTGAAAGGGAAACTGAACATCTGAACCTGTAATCACTGTTGAATCCTGAAAGGGAGAACAAACCTGTACTTAGTCACCATTGAATCCAGAAAGAGAGAGTGAACCTGTAGTCAACATTGAATCCTGAAAAGGAGAATGAACCTGTACTTAGTCACCATTGAATCCTGAATGGGAGAATCTATCTGTAGTCGCCATGAATCCTGAACGGGAGAATGAACCTGTAGCCACCATTGAATCTTGAACAGGAGAATGAACCTGTAGTCACCACTGAATCCTGAATGGGAGACGAAACCTGTAGTCGCTATTGAATCCTGAATGGGAGACTGAACCTGCAGTTGCCATTGAATCCTTAATGGAAGAATGAACCTGTACCTAATCGCCATTAAATCCAGAATGCAAGACTGAACCTGTAGTCACCAGTGAATTTTGAATGGGAGAATTAACCTGTAGTCTCCACTGAACCTGCAGTCGCCATTGAATCCTGAATGGGAGAATGAACCTGCAGTCGCCATTGAATTCTGAATGGGAGACTGAACCTGCAGTCGCCATTGAATCCTGAACGGGAGAATGAACCTGCAATTGCCATTGAATTCTGAATGGGAGACTGAACCTGCAGTTGCCATTGAATCCTGAATGAGAGACTGAACTTGTACTTTGTCACTAGTGATCCTGAATGGGAAACTGAACCTGTAGTCGCCATTGAATCCTGAATGGGAGAATTAACCTGTAGTTGCCACTGAATCCTGAATGTGAGACTGAACCTGCAGTCGCTATTAAATCCAGATTGGGAGACTGAACCTATACTTAGTCACCATTAAATCCAGAATGGGAGAATGAACCTGTAGTTGCCATTGAATCCTGAATGGGAGACTGAACCTGCAGTCTCCACTGAATCCTGAATGTGAGACTGAACCTGTAGTGGCCATTGAAACCTGAATGGGAGACTGAACCTGCAGTCGCCATTGAATTCTGAATGGGAGACTGAACCTGCAGTCGCCATTGAATCCTGAACGGGAGAATGAACCTGCAGTTGCCATTGAATTCTGAATGGGAGACTGAACCTGCAGTTGCCATTGAATCCTGAATGAGAGACTGAACCTGTAGTTGCCATTGAATACTGAATGGGAGGCTGAACCTGTAGTGGCCATTGAATCCTGAATGGGATACTGAACCTGTAGTGACCATTGAATCTCAAATGGGAGATGAACCTGCATTCATCATTGAATCCTGAATGGGTGATTAAACCTGTAATAGCCATTGAATCCTGAATGGGAGACTGAACCTGTAGTCACCATTGAATCCTGAATGGGAGAATCAATCTGTAGTCACCATTGAATCCTGAATGGGAGAATGAACCTGCAGTTGCCATTGAATCCTGAATGGAAGACTGAACCTGCAGCCCCCATTGAATCCTGAATGGGAGAATTAACCTATAGTCACTACTGAATCCTGAATGGGAGACTGAACCTGCAGTTGCCATTGAATCTTGAATGGGAGACTGAACCTGCAGTCGCCATAGAAACCTGAATGGGAGAATGAACCTGTACTTAGTCACCATTAAATCCAGAATGGGAGAATGAACCTGTAGTCGCCATTGAATCCTGAGTGGGAGACTGAACCTGCAGTCACCATTGAAACCTGAATGGAAGAATAAATCTGCAGTCGCCATTGAAACTTGAATGGGAGAATGAACCTCTTAGTCGCCACTGAACCTTGAATGGGAGACTGAACCTGTAGTCGCTATTGAATCCTGAATAGGAGACTGAACCTGTAGTCACCATTGAATCCTGAATGGGAGACTGAACCTGTAGTCACTATTGAATCCTGAATGGGAGACTGAACCTGTAGTCGCTATTGAATCCTGAATGGGAGACTGAACCTGTAGTTGCCATTGAATCCTGAATGAAAGAATCAATCTGCAGTCGCCATTGAAACCTGAATGAGAGACTGAACCTGTAGTCGCCACTGAATTCTGAATAGGAGACTGAACCTGGAGTCACCATTGAAATTTGAATGGGAGAATGAACCTGTAGTTGCCATTGAATCTTGAATGGAAGACTGAACCTGCAGTGGCCATTTAATCCTGAATAGGAGACTGAACCTGCAGTCACCATTGCCTCCTGAATAAGAGGCTGAACCTCTAGTCGCCATTGAATCCTGGATGGCAGACTGAACCTGTAGTGGCCATTGAATCCTGAATGGGATACTGAACCTGTAGCCACCATCGAATCCTGAACGTGAGAATGAACCTGCCGTCGTCATTGAATCCTGAATGGGAGATTAAGCCTGTAGTAGCCCTTGAATCCTGAATGGGAGACTGAACTGTAGTTGCCATTGAATCCTGAATGGAAGAATGAACCTGCAGTTGCCATTGAATCCTGAATGGGAGAATGAACCTGTAGTCGCCACTGAATCCTGAATGGGATACTGAACCTGTAGTCGTCATTGAAACCTGAATGGGAGAATTAACCTGTACTTAGTCACCATTGAATCCACTATGGGAGACTGAACCTGTACTCGCCATTGAATCCTGAATGGGAGACTGAACCTGCAGTCGTCATGAAATCCACAATGGGAGACTGAACCCGCAGTCACCATTGAATCCTGAATGGGAGACTGAACCTGTAGTCGCCATTGAATCCTGAATGGGAGAATGAACCTGTAGTTGCCATTGAATCCTGAATGGAATAATCAATCTGCAGTCGCTATTGAAACTTGAATGGGAGAATGAACCTGTAGTTGCCATTGAATCCTGAATGGAATAATCAATCTGCAGTCGCTATTGAAACTTGAATGGGAGACTAAACATGTAGTCGCCACTGAATCCTGAATGGGAGACTGAACCTGCAGTCACCATTGAAACTTGAATGGGAGAATGAACCTGTAGTTGCCTATGAATCCTGAATGGAAGACTGAACCTGCAGCCACCATTGAACCTGAATGGGAGAATCAATCTGTAGTCGCCATTGAATCCTGAATGGGAGAATGAACCTTTTAGTCGCCACTGAACCTTGAATGGGAGACTGAACCGGCAGTCACCATTGAATCCTGAATGGGAGACAGAACCTGTAGTCGCCATTGAATCCTGAATGGAGAATCAATCTGCAGTAGCCACTGAATCCTGAATTGGAGACTGAACCTGCAGTCACCATTGAAATTTGAATGGGAGAATGAACCTGTAGTTGCCATTGAATCCTGAATGGAAGACTGAACCTGCAGTGGCCATTTAATCCTGAATGGGAGACTAAACCTGTATTGGCAGTTGAATCCTGAAGTGGAGACTGAACCTGCAGTCACCATTGAAGCCTGAATGGGAGGCTGAACCTCTAGTCGCCATTGAATCCTGATTGGCAAACTGAACCTGTAGTGGCCATTGAATCCTGAATAGGATACTGAACCTGTAGCCACCATTGAATCCTGAACGGGAGAATGAACCTGCAGTCGTCATTTAATCCTGAATGGGAGATTTAGCCTGTAGTAGCCATTGAATCCTGAATGGCAGACTGAACCTGTGGTGGCCATTGAATCCTGAATGGAGAATCAATCTGCAGTAGCCACTGAATCCTGAATTGGAGACTGAACCTGCAGTCACCATTGAAATTTGAATGGGAGAATGAACCTGTAGTTGCCATTGAATCCTGAATGGAAGACTGAACCTGCAGTGGCCATTTAATCCTGAATGGGAGACTAAACCTGTATTGGCAGTTGAATCCTGAAGTGGAGACTGAACCTGCAGTCACCGTTGAAGCCTGAATGGGAGGCTGAACCTCTAGTCGCCATTGAATCCTGATTGGCAAACTGAACCTGTAGTGGCCATTGAATCCTGAATAGGATACTGAACCTGTAGCCACCATTGAATCCTGAACGGGAGAATGAACCTGCAGTCGTCATTTAATCCTGAATGGGAGATTTAGCCTGTAGTAGCCATTGAATCCTGAATGGCAGACTGAACCTGTGGTGGCCATTGAATCCTGAATGGGATACTGAACCTGTAGCCACCATTGAATCCTGAATGGGAGATTCAAACTGTAGTCGCCATTGAATCCTGAATGGGAGACTGAACCTGCAGTCACCATTGAAATTTGAATGGGAGAATGAACCTGTAGTTGCCATTGAATCCTGAATGGAAGACTGAACCTGCAGTGGCCATTTAATCCTGAATGGGAGACTAAACCTGTATTGGCAGTTGAATCCTGAAGTGGAGACTGAACCTGCAGTCACCATTGAAGCCTGAATGGGAGGCTGAACCTCTAGTCGCCATTGAATCCTGATTGGCAAACTGAACCTGTAGTGGCCATTGAATCCTGAATAGGATACTGAACCTGTAGCCACCATTGAATCCTGAACGGGAGAATGAACCTGCAGTCGTCATTTAATCCTGAATGGGAGATTTAGCCTGTAGTAGCCATTGAATCCTGAATGGCAGACTGAACCTGTGGTGGCCATTGAATCCTGAATGGGATACTGAACCTGTAGCCACCATTGAATCCTGAATGGGAGATTCAAACTGTAGTCGCCATTGAATCCTGAATGGGAGAATCAATCTGTAGTCGTCGTTGAAACCTGAATGGGAGAATGAACCTCTGCTTAGTCACCATTGAATCCTGAATGGGAGACTGAACCTGTAGTCACTTTTGAATCCTGAATGGGGGACTGAATCTGTAGTCGCTATTGAATCCTGAATGGGAGACTGAACCTGTAGTTGCCATTGAATCCTGAATGGAAGAATCAATCTGCAGTCGCCATTGAAACCTGAATGGGAGACTGAACCTGTAGTCGCCACTGAATCCTGAATGGGAGACTGAACCTGTAGTCGCTATTGAATCCTGAATGGGAGACTGAACCTGCAGTCTCCACTGAATCCTGAATGGGAGACTAAACTGTAGTCACTATTGAATCCTGAATAGGAGACTGAACCTGCAGTTGCCATTGAATCCTTAATGGAAGAATGAACCTGTACCTAATCGCCATTAAATCCAGAATGCAAGACTGAACCTGTAGTCACCAGTGAATCCTGAATGGGAGAATTAACCTGTAGTCTCCACTGAACCTGCAGTCGCCATTGAATCCTGAATGGGAGAATGAACCTGCAGTTGCCATTGAATTTTAAATGGGAGAGGGCACCTGTAGTCGCTATTGAATCCTGAATGGGAGACTGAACCTGCAGTTGCCATTGAATCCTTAATGGAAGAATGAACCTGTACCTAATCGCCATTAAATCCAGAATGCAAGACTGAACCTGTAGTCACCAGTGAATTTTGAATGGGAGAATTAACCTGTAGTCTCCACTGAACCTGCAGTCGCCATTGAATCCTGAATGGGAGAATGAACCTGCAGTCGCCATTGAATTCTGAATGGGAGACTGAACCTGCAGTCGCCATTGAATCCTGAACGGGAGAATGAACCTGCAGTTGCCATTGAATTCTGAATGGGAGACTGTACCTGCAGTTGCCATTGAATCCTGAATGAGAGACTGAACTTGTACTTTGTCACTAGTGATCCTGAATGGGAAACTGAACCTGTAGTCGCCATTGAATCCTGAATGGGAGAATTAACCTGTAGTTGCCACTGAATCCTGAATGTGAGACTGAACCTGCAGTCGCTATTAAATCCAGATTGGGAGACTGAACCTATACTTAGTCACCATTGAATCCAGAATGGGAGAATGAACCTGTAGTTGCCATTGAATCCTGAATGGAGACTGAACCTGCAGTCTCCACTGAATCCTGAATGTGAGACTGAACCTTAGTGGCCATTGAAACCTGAATGGGAGACTGAACCTGCAGTCGCCATTGAATTCTGAATGGGAGACTGAACCTGCAGTCGCCATTGAATCCTGAAGGGAGAATGAACCTGCAGTTGCCATTGAATCTGAATGGGAGACTGAACCTGCAGTTGCCATTGAATCCTGAATGAGAGACTGAACCCGTAGTTGCCATTGAATCCTGAATGGGAGGCTGAACCTGTAGTGGCCATTGAATCCTGAATGGGATACTGAACCTGTAGTGACCATTGAATCTCAAATGGGAGATGAACCTGCATTCATCATTGAATCCTGAATGGGTGATTAAACCTGTAATAGCCATTGAATCCTGAATGGGAGACTGAACCTGCAGCCCCCATTGAATCCTGAATGGGAGAATCAATCTGTAGTCACCATTGAATCCTGAATGGGAGAATGAACCTGCAGTTGCCATTGAATCCTGAATGGAAGACTGAACCTGCAGCCCCCATTGAATCCTGAATGGGAGAATCAATCTGTAGTCACCATTGAATCCTGAATGGGAGAATTAACCTATAGTCACTACTGAATCCTGAATGGGAGACTGAACCTGCAGTTGCCATTGAATCTTGAATGGGAGACTGAACCTGCAGTCGCCATAGAAACCTGAATGGGAGAATGAACCTGTACTTAGTCACCATTAAATCCAGAATGGGAGAATGAACCTGTAGTCGCCATTGAATCCTGAAGTGGGAGACTGAACCTGCAGTCACCATTGAAACCTGAATGGAAGAATAAATCTGCAGTCGCCATTGAAACTTGAATGGGAGAATGAACCTCTTAGTCGCCATGAATCCTGAATGGGAGACTGAACCTGTAGTCGCCTATTGAATCCTGAATAGGAGACTGAACCTGTAGTCACCATTGAATCCTGAATGGGAGACTGAACCTGTAGTCACTATTGAATCCTGAATGGGAGACTGAACCTGTAGTCGCTATTGAATCCTGAATGGGAGACTGAACCTGTAGTTGCCATTGAATCCTGAATGAAAGAATCAATCTGCAGTCGCCATTGAAACCTGAATGAGAGACTGAACCTGTAGTCGCCACTGAATTCTGAATGGAGACTGAACCTGGAGTCACCATTGAAATTTGAATGGGAGAATGAACCTGTAGTTGCCATTGAATCTTGAATGGAAGACTGAACCTGCAGTGGCCATTGTAATCCTGAATAGGAGACTGAACCTGCAGTCACCATTGACCTCCTGAATAAGAGGCTGAACCTCTAGTCGCCATTGAATCCTGGATGGCAGACTGAACCTGTAGTGGCCATTGAATCCTGAATGGGATACTGAACCTGTAGCCACCATCGAATCCTGAACGTGAGAATGAACCTGCCGTCGTCATTGAATCCTGAATGGGAGATTAAGCCTGTAGTAGCCCTTGAATCCTGAATGGGAGACTGAACTGTAGTTGCCATTGAATCCTGAATGGAAGAATGAACCTGCAGTTGCCATTGAATCCTGAATGGGAGAAATGAACCTGTAGTCGCCACTGAATCCTGAATGGGATACTGAACCTGTAGTCGCCATTGAAACCTGAATGGGGAGAATTAACCTGTACTTAGTCACCATTGAATCCACTATGGGAGACTGAACCTGTAGTCGCCATTGAATCCTGAATGGGAGACTGAACCTGCAGTCGCTCATGAATCCACAATGGGAGACTGAACCTGCAGTCACCATTGAATCCTGAATGGGAGACTGAACCTGTAGTCGCCATTGAATCCTGAATGGGAGAATGAACCTGTAGTTGCCATTGAATCCTGAATGGAATAATCAATCTGCAGTCGCTATTGAAACTTGAATGGGAGAATGAACCTGTAGTTGCCATTGAATCCTGAATGGAATAATCAATCGGCAGTCGCTATTGAAACTTGAATGGGAGACTAAACATGTAGTCGCCACTGAATCCTGAATGGGAGACTGAACCTGCAGTCACCATTGAAACTTGAATGGGAGAATGAACCTGTAGTTGCCTATGAATCCTGAATGGAAGACTGAACCTGCAGCACCATTGAACCTGAATGGAGAATCAATCTGTAGTCGCCATTGAATCCTGAATGGGAGATGAACCTTTTAGTCGCCACTGAACCTTGAATGGGAGACTGAACCGGCAGTCACCATTGAATCCTGAATGGGAGACAGAACCTGTATTCGCCATTGAATCCTGAATGGAGAATCAATATGCAGTAGCCACTGAATCCTGAATTGGAGACTGAACCTGCAGTCACCATTGAAATTTGAATGGGAGAATGAACCTGTAGTTGCCATTGAATCCTGAATGGAAGACTGAACCTGCAGTGGCCATTTAATCCTGAATGGGAGACTAAACCTGTATTGGCAGTTGAATCCTGAAGTGGAGACTGAACCTGCAGTCACCACTGAAGCCTGAATGGGAGGCTGAACCTCTAGTCGCCATTGAATCCTGATTGGCAAACTGAACCTGTAGTGGCCATTGAATCCTGAATAGGATACTGAACCTGTAGCCACCATTGAATCCTGAATGGGAGAATGAACCTGCAGTCGTCATTTAATCCTGAATGGGAGATTTAGCCTGTAGTAGCCATTGAATCCTGAATGGCAGACTGAACCTGTGGTGGCCATTGAATCCTGAATGGGATACTGAACCTGTAGCCACCATTGAATCCTGAATGGGAGATTCAAACTGTAGTCGCCATTGAATCTGAATGGGAGAATCAATCTGTAGTCGTCGTTGAAACCTGAATGGGAGACATGAACCTCTGCTAGTCACCATTGAATCCTGAATGGGAGACTGAACCTGTAGTCACTTTTGAATCCTGAATGGGGGACTGAATCTGTAGTCGCTATTGAATCCTGAATGGGAGACTGAACCTGTAGTTGCCATTGAATCCTGAATGGAAGAATCAATCTGCAGTCGCCATTGAAACCTGAATGGGAGACTGAACCTGTAGTCGCCACTGAATCCTGAATGGGAGACTGAACCTGTAGTCGCTATTGAATCCTGAATGGGAGACTGAACCTGCAGTCTCCACTGAATCCTGAATGGGAGACTAAACCTGTAGTCACTATTGAATCCTGAATAGGAGACTGAACCTGCAGTTGCCATTGAATCCTTAATGGAAGAATGAACCTGTACCTAATCGCCATTAAATCCAGAATGCAAGACTGAACCTGTAGTCACCAGTGAATCCTGAATGGGAGAATTAACCTGTA
Source organism: Ambystoma mexicanum (assembly GCA_002915635.3). Taxonomy (NCBI): domain Eukaryota; kingdom Metazoa; phylum Chordata; class Amphibia; order Caudata; family Ambystomatidae; genus Ambystoma; species Ambystoma mexicanum. The sequence goes on from CM030325.1 coordinate 1,036,543,525, forward strand.
GTCTCCACTGAACCTGCAGTCGCTATTGAATCCTGAATGGGAGAATGAACCTGCAGTTGCCATTGAATTTTAAATGGGAGAGGGCACCTGTAGTCGCTATTGAATCCTGAATGGGAGAATGAACCTGTACGTTGTAACTAGTGATCCTGAATGGGAAACTGAACCTGTAGTCGCCATTGAATCCTGAACGGGAGAATTAACCTGTAGTTGCCACTGAATCCTGAATGTGAGACTGAACCTGCAGTCGCCATTAAATCCAGAATGGGAGAATGAACCTGTAGTCGCCATTGAATCCTGAATTGGAGACTGAACCTGTAGTGGCCATTGAAACCTGAATGGGAGACTGAACCTGCAGTCGCCATTGAATTCTGAATGGGAGACTGAACCTGCAGTCGCCATTGAATCCTGAACGGGAGAATGAACCTGCAGTTGCCATTGAATTCTGAATGGGAGACTGAACCTGCAGTTGCCATTGAATCCTGAATGGGTGATTAAACCTGTAATAGCCATTGAATCCTGAATGGGAGAATAAACCTGCAGTTGCCATTGAATCCTGAATGGAAGACTGAACCTGCAGTTGCCATTGAATCCTGAATGGAAGACTGAACCTGCAGCCCCATTTGAATCCTGAATGGGAGAATCAATCTGTAATCACCATTGAATCCTGAATGGGAGAATGAACCTATAGTCACTACTGAATCCTGAATGGGAGACTGAACCTGCAGTTGCCATTGAATCTTGAATGGGAGACTGAACCTGCAGTCGTCACTGAATCCAGAATGGGAGACTGAACCTGCAGTTGCCATTGAATCCTGAGTGGGAGACTGAACTTGCAGTCACCATTGAAACCTGAATGGAAGAATAAATCTGCAGTCGCCATTGAAACTTGAATGGGAGAATGAACGTGTAGTTGCCAATGAATCCTGAATGGGAGAATCAATCTGTAGTCGCCACTGAACCTTGAATGGGAGACTGAACATGCAGTCACCATTGAATCCTGAATGGGATACTGAACTGTAGTTGCTATTGAATCCTGAATAGGAGACAACCTGTAGTCGCTATTGAATCATGAATGGGAGACTGAACCTGTAGTTGCCATTGAATCCTGAATGGAAGAATCAATCTGCAGTCGCCATTGAAACCTGAATGAGAGACTGAACCTGTAGTCGCCACTGAATTCTGAATAGGAAACTGAACCTGGAGTCACCATTGAAATTTGAATGGGAGAATGAACCTGTAGTTGCAATTGAATCTTGAATGGAAGACTGAACCTGCAGTGGCCATTTAATCCTGAATAGGAGACTGAACCTGCAGTCACCATTGCCTCCTGAATGGGAGGCTGAACCTCTAGTCGCCATTGAATCCTGGATGGCAGACTGAACCTGTAGTGGCCATTGAATCCTGAATGGGATACTGAACCTGTAGCCACCATCTAATCCTGAACGGGAGAATGAACCTGCCGTCGTCATTGAATCCTGAATGGGAGATTCAGCCTGTAGTAGCCCTTGAATCCTGAATGGGAGATTAAACCTGTAATAGCCATTGAATCCTGAATGGGAGCATGAACCTGTAGTTGCCAATGAATCCTGAATGGGAGAATCAATCTGTAGTTGTCATTGAAACCTGAATGGGAGACTGAACCTGCAGTCACCATTGAAACTTGAATGGGAGAATGAACCTTTTAGTCGCCACTGAACCTTGAATGGGAGACTGAACTGGCAGCCACCATTGAATCCTGAATGGGAGACTGAACCTGTATTCGCTATTGAATCCTGAATGGGAGACTGAACCTGTAGTCGCTATGAATCCTGAATGGGAGACAGAACCTGTAGTCGCCATTGAATCCTGAATGGAGAATCAATCTGCAGTCACCATTGAAATTTGAATGGGAGAATGGACCTTTAGTCGCCATTGAATCCTGAATGGCAAACTGAACCTGTAGTGGCCATTGAATCCTGAATAGGATACTGAACCTGTAGCCACCATTGAATCCTGAACGGGAGAATGAACCTGCAGTCGTCATTTAATCCTGAATGGGAGATTTAGCCTGTAGTAGCCATTGAATCCTGAATGGCAGACTGAACCTGTGGTGGCCATTGAATCCTGAATGGGATACTGAACCTGTAGCCACCATTGAATCCTGAATGGGAGATTCAAACTGTAGTCGCCATTGAATCCTGAATGGGAGAATCAATCTGTAGTCGTCGTTGAAACCTGAATGGGAGAATGAACCTCTACTTAGTCACCATTGAATCCTGAATGGGAGACTGAACCTGTAGTCGCTATTGAATCCTGAATGGGAGACTGAATCTGTAGTCGCTATTGAATCCTGAATGGGAGACTGAACCTGTAGTTGCCATTGAATCCTGAATGGAAGAATCAATCTGCAGTCGCCATTGAAACCTGAATGGGAGACTGAACCTGTAGTCGCCACTGAATCCTGAATAGGAGACTGAACCTGCAGTCACCATTGAATCCTGGATGGCAGACTGAACCTGTAGTGGCCATTGAATCCTGAATGGGATACTGAACCTGTAGCCACCATCTAATCCTGAACGGGAGAATGAACCTGCCGTCGCCATTGAATCCTGAATGGGAGCATGAACCTGTAGTTGCCAATGAATCCTGAATGGGAGAATCAATCTGTAGTTGTCATTGAAACCTGAATGGGAGACTGAACCTGCAGTCACCATTGAAACTTGAATGGGAGAATGAACCTTTTAGTCGCCACTGAACCTTGAATGGGAGACTGAACTGGCAGTCACCATTGAATCCTGAATGGGAGACTGAACCTGTATTCGCTATTGAATCCTGAATGGGAGACTGAACCTGTAGTCGCTATTGAATCCTGAATGGGAGACAGAACCTGTAGTCGCCATTGAATCCTGAATGGAGAATCAATCTGCAGTCACCATTGAAATTTGAATGGGAGAATGAACCTTTAGTCGCCATTGAATCCTGAATGGCAAACTGAACCTGTAGTGGCCATTGAATCCTGAATAGGATACTGAACCTGTAGCCACCATTGAATCCTGAACGGGAGAATGAACCTGTGGTGGCCATTGAATCCTGAATGGGATACTGAACCTGTAGCCACCATTGAATCCTGAATGGGAGATTCAAACTGTAGTCGCCATTGAATCCTGAATGGGAGAATCAATCTGTAGTCGTCGTTGAAACCTGAATGGGAGAATGAACCTCTACTTAGTCACCATTGAATCCTGAATGGGAGACTGAACCTGTAGTCGCTATTGAATCCTGAATGGGAGACTGAATCTGTAGTCGCTATTGAATCCTGAATGGGAGACTGAACCTGTAGTTGCCATTGAATCCTGAATGGAAGAATCAATCTGCAGTCGCCATTGAAACCTGAATGGGAGACTGAACCTGTAGTCGCCACTGAATCCTGAATAGGAGACTGAACCTGCAGTCACCATTGAATCCTGAATGGGAGACTGAACCTGCAGTCGCCATTGAATCCTGAATGGGAGACTGAACCTGCAGTCGCCATTGAATCCTGAATGGCAGACTGAACCTGTAGTGGCCATTGAATCCTGAATGGGAGATTAAGCCTGTAGTAGCCCTTGAATCCTGAATGGGAGATTAAACCTGTAATAGCCATTGAATCCTGAATGGGAGACTGACCTGTAGTCACCATTGAATCCTGAATGGAAGAATGAACCTGCAGTTGCCATTGAATCCTGAATGGGAGAATGAACCTGTAGTTGCCACTGAATTCTGAATGGGAGAATGAACCTGTACTTATAGTCACCATTAAATCCAGAATGGGAGACTGAACCTGTAGTCGCCATTGAATCCTGAATGGGACACTGAACCTGCAGTTGCCATTGAAACCTGAATGGTAGAATGAACCTGCAGTTGCTATTGAATCCTGAATGGGAGAATTAACCTGCAGTCGTCATTGAAACCTGAATGGGAGAATGAACCTGTACTTAGTCACCATTGAATCCACAATGGGAGACTGAACCTGTAGTCACCATTGAATCCTGAATGGGAGACTGAACCTGTAGCCTCTATTGAATCCTGAATGGGAGACTGAACCTGTAGTTGCCATTGAATCCTGAATGGAAGAATCAATCTGCAGTCGCTATTGAAACTTGGATGGGAAACTGAACCGGCAGTCGCCATTGAATCCTGAATGGGAGACTAAACCTGTAGTCGCCACTGAGTCCTGAATGGGAGACTGAACCTGTAGTTGCCAATGAATCCTGAATGGAAGACTGAACCTGCAGCCGCCATTGAATCCTGAATGGGAGAATCAATCTGTAGTTGTCATTGAAACCTGAATGGGAGAATGAACCTTTTAACGCCACTGAACGTTGAATGGGAGACTGAATCGGCAGTCACCGTTGAATCCTGAGTGGGAGACTGAACCTGTAGTCGCTATTGAATCATGAATGGGAGACTGAACCTGTAGCCGCCATTGAATCCTGAATGGAGAATCAATCTGCAGTCGCCATTGAAACCTGAATGGGAGACTGAACCTGTAGTCGCCACTGAATCCTGAATGGAGAATCAATCTGCAGTCGCCATTGAAACCTGAATGGGAGACTGAACCTGTAGTCGCCACTGAATTCTGAATAGGAGACTGAACCTGCAGTCACCATTGAAATTTGAATGAGAGAATGAACCTGTAGTTGCCATTGAATCCTGAATGGAAGACTGAACCTACAGTGGCCATTTAATCCTGAAGGGGAGACTAAACCTGCAGTCGCCATTGAATCCTGAATGGGAGGCTGAACCTGCAGTCTCCACTGAATCCTGAATGGGAGACTAAACCTGCAGTCGCCATTGAATCCTGAATGGCAGACTGAACCTGTAGTGGCCATTGAATCCTGAATGGGATACTGAACTTGTAGCCACCATTGAATCCTGAACGGGAGAATGAACCTGCAGTCGTCATTGAATCATGAATGGGAGATTAAGCCTGTAGTAGCCATTGAATCCTGAATGGCAGACTTAACTTGTAGTGGACATTGAATCCTGAATGGAATACTGAACCTATTGTCGCCATTGAATTCTGAAGGGGAGACTGAACCTGTAGTCGCCACTGAATCCTGAATTGGAGACTGAACCTGTAGCCACCATTGAATCCTGAACGGGAGAATGAATCTGCTGTTGCCATTGAATCCTGAATGGGAGAATCAATCTGTAGTCGCCATTGAATGCTGAATGGGTGAATGAACCTGTAGTTGCCACTGAATCCTGAATGGGAATCTGAACCTGTACATAGTTTCCCTTAAATCCTGAATAGGAGACTGAACCTGTCTATATTCACCATTAAATCCTACATTGGGGCTTGCAACTGTACTCAGTCTCTCTTAAGGATCCAGAAAGTGCCACTCTGAAAAGCTATGGAGAAGCCCAATTAAGTATTTGGGAAACACCTATAAGTAAATCCCTCAGATCTTTCAACTGTTTGAGCCAAAAAAGTGGGAGAAGGACTTGAGATGAAGAATGTGGGGGAGACTAAAGGGGGCTCTCTTGGATTCTTAAACAAATATTGTAAAGTGAACAGAAGCTGGACACTACAATAAGGGTGTAATTATGGGTTTGGAAGTGGTGGTGACAAAAGAGGCAGTATTTGGAAATGCTGCCTATGTTAGTGCTCCAACAATGTATATGTTTAATTACCAAAATTCTGAAACTCTGCCTGCTTTAGTGTGGAAGTAACTACTGTAACGAGTCAGAAGCAGGACATGGACACAGCGGTGGCATTTTAATCGCTTATAGCCTTTTTGTTAAACAGCAAATTAAAATCCTACCTTTCCTAAAAACTAAGAAAAACAAAACCAAAGTAACTGTCAGAATGCCTGCCAAAACAATAGTCCACCGTCCAAAACGCCTGTTTCCTACCCATACACTTAAACTAATATACAATGGGGAAACTGGAACTCCTAACTTCAAAGGAATGATTTCCTTCCTCTGGGTAATGTCCAGTGTTTGTTCCACAGCTCCTGATGCAGCAAAAAGGAGAAAAGTAAAGTTTGCAGTTTAAAAACAAAAAGTTCTTCAACCAGTAGCAGAAAAAAGGGCTTCTTCGCTTTTATCAAAATGTTCACAAAAAACAAGAGGTCGATCTCTTTCTCTTGGTTTTTCCAACTCACAGTCAACGCCAAGGTACTGCCTTCCTTTCCCTGGTTACCATAGGCACACTTGTTCATAGAACCAAAAGGTTGTCTTATCGCTCTTGATGTTCCAAAAGTCACAGTCAATACCAGATGTGTTCAGAAGGCCAAAAGGTTGTCTTGTCACTCTTGATGTTTCAAAACTCACAGTCAATACAGTAGGGTATTGCCTCCCTTGCCTTGAATACCAGATACACAAATTTTAACAAGGGCAAGAGGTAGTTCCTCTTCTCCTGGGCATTCCAGGTTCTCTACAAGACCAGGAGGAATGTCTCTTTTCCTCTTTTTTTATGTATGATCAAGAGGGTAACTCCCTCTCTTGATGTCACCATGCGTATGGCAGTTAAAGAAAAAATGGGTGCAGGTCCCAGACTCGCAATCTTCTTGCCTGGTATACTGTCCTGCCAGTACATTAGTTACTCTCTTTCATACATTTGGGCGCAGGTCCCAGACTCGCAATGTTCTTGCCTGGTATACTCTCCTGCTAGGAAGTTAGTTGCTCTCTTTCATAACTTGGTTGCAGGTCCCAGACCTGCAATCTTCATGACTTAGATTCACTGTGTCATACAATTTCAATATCTTGCCTTTGCAGCTTTTCGCTACTTTGCTTTTCGTAACTGTTTGCTTTCTCATTTAAGCGCTGCTGCGAACAAAATATCTCCTTTTCTGGGTGAGGGGTTGGGGTTCCTAGCCAGCTTCTCAACCCCTGTGGTTCCCCATGCAGTACCCCAGTGCTTCAACTTCCTTCTATGGGCTCAACGGCTTCTCATGGCGGCTTTCGGGTCTATCGTGGTCTCCTTACGGCTTTGCGGCTTAGCTCTATATTCGGGTAGCGTTTCTCCCGCTTCCCATTATGCTCTGTTCGCGGGAAGGCTTTGCCCTTCAACCTCGACCGTGGCACTGAGGAACCCTTTCTGAAGTACCTCGGTCAGGGCACCATCTCCCTAAGCCTTTCTGCTCTGCGGTTCTGGCTGCAGCTCTCTGGTTCCTCGACATGCGTCGAGAGGAAGAAGACTCCATGTTTCTCTATGCTGAGTGGTTTTTAATGTTCCGGGACCAATAGGATTGGTACAACAACTAGAGCGCATAGCTTGGTACCTCATCACTCTGACCTTCTTCTCTGTACCAATAATTTGCGGCAGAATCAAAGGGGGTATTTAGGAACTTTCCTAGTTGCTATACAAGGATGGTCTTTTTCAACATGACAATAGGATATGGAGGATTGGGGAGGTGGGTCCTGAGTGTCAACCTCGGGTAGGTAAGGGGGCTACCATGTTAACACTGGTATATCATCCCCAAGTCCACAGGGCAACTCCCTTCTCATGAGATCTTCCTGCATATTGCCTTCCCACAGGATCTTCTGGACTGTGGCCACACCACCCTAGCCACATTAGGGGAGATTTTCCCAGGGAAAGCAGGGGTGACTTTGCCAGGTTCGCCACACTACCTTAACAGAAATGTGTCAAGTACCTGGTCTCGTCACTGATGAAGTCGTGATGAAGTCTACCCAACCTTGGCCTTTGCTGACTTGTCCAGAGTGTTGCCAGAAGAATGAGTGACGTGAGAGGCCGTCTCTCAGCCCACTACTTGTTAGAACTCAAGGGGAGAGCAAGTAGAACAACTCCCCACAATATCAGACAGCTTCCCCGGATTTACGCAGTGCATGGACCGCGTTAAGACTCTGCCCAGCGAAGACACAGGGTCACATAGTTGCTGGTAACTGATGTCAGCACTTGGTCCAATTCAAGTGCTGAAGACTGGTACAAGAAAAAGGCACAGACAAGGAGGAGCAGAGAGTATCTGGTAATAACTGCAGGCAAAACCAGGAGGACTAGGAATAAGTTAGCCAGCAGAGGAAAGGGAAGGCAGAGTCAGTAGCAAGTTAGAGGAAAGAAGTGAAAGTCAGACTCAGCCATTGGCCAATGCGAAGGCACAGGTCAAATGGCCACAGGGAACAGACTGGACTGTAGAAACACAGGCAAGAGAAGATAAGGCAAGGAACACTTGCACATACGGAGCGCATTCAGACGCATCTGACCTGTGCGATTGGCAGAGTTTATAAGCTCTGTGCCGCGGGTGGCTTTGGCATGGTGTCACAAGGTGCTGCTACAACTGCACATGCGAGAGAGACACGTACCAATTCCATGCGCATGCTCACTAGAACCAACATGACAGCACCCTGTACAAGGACACTGGGAGAATGCCAGATGCCGGGTGGAACTCCAGGCCCTGGCTCCCAATGGCCAAGACACCTCTCTGTCCTCCAGTGTCCAAGGCACCATTGCAGATAGTACCACCAGTTAGGCCTTCATGGGCTGCTGCGGTGACAGGTCCGGGACCTGACACCCTGCCCTCCTCTGGGAGCAACAGATTTCCAAAGAAAACAGCAAAAAAATAAATCGATCGACCAGACGAGGAGCATGGACATTGCCGGCAGGCTCCCAAGGACGGTCACATGCAGCATACCCGCTACAGTCAATCAGGAAATAAAGACGGCTTCTGATGAACTTGGAGTCACTAACATCCTGGACCTCATATTTAGGGTGTCCATTGAAATCCAATGGTGGAGGCCTGGGAGGAACACGACCATAAGCGTCCTTCATGAAGGGTTTCAACAAGGAAACATGGAACACCGGATGCACACGCCACTCAGCAGGCAGATGCAGATGAACCAGTCAGCTCATTTAAATTGCTGTTAACTGAACTATCAGAGATATTATTTAACACACTATTCAGTGAACAAATTGTGCCCACCTCCTTTTTCATTAGTTGCAGATGATAAGCCACAGGTGAAATATGGGCAACAATCTGGAACGGCCACAGAAACCGGGGAGCCAATTTAGTAGGCAGATTCCGAACAGGCAGATCCCTCCTGGACAACCATGCATATTCTATTCTATTTAATTTTAACAAAGTGCCCTTAGGCCTCAAAGTCACCATGTCACCAACAGTATAGGCAGGGGACTGTTTGCGGTCTGCAGCCGCTTTCTTCAGGGCACTGGTTGTCCCCAGAATCTGTGACACAGTCTGATGGTCTTGAGTGAGATGTTGCAGCCAATCATTAACTGAGGGTACTGTACTGGGTCTAGGCAAGGCGAAAGGCGAGAATTTCGGGTGTAGTCTATAAGTACAGAAAAACAGACTAGTTCTGATAGAAGAATGGCATGCATTATTATAAGCCACTTCAGCCGTAACCAGATGTTCAAACCAAGCAGATTGCATGGCATTAGTATAGCAGCATAGTTATTACTCCATGGTTTGATTGATGTGTTCGGTCTGGCCGTTACTTCGTGGATGATATCCAGAACTTAGGGCACAGTGTATATCCAAAAGGTCGCACAGCGCTTTCCAGAACCTGGAGGTGTACTGAGGCCCTTTATCCGAAACAACCTTCTCCGGAAGGCCGTGTAGCCTATAGAGATTGAGGAAAAAGGCCTGGTCCATGAGAGCAGCTGTTGTTACAGTGGCAAATGCAATGTAATGAGCCATCTTCGAAAAACAGTCCACTGCAACCATGATATAGGTAAACCCATGAGAATCCAGGAAGTCTACCGTGAAATCTGTGGCAATGGTGTGCCATGGGTAAGGTTCTTTTTCTAGCAGCTGTAATAAACCAACAGGAAGTCTCTTACTAGTCTTAGTTTGGGCACACATGGGACACTGAGAGACATACTCTTGCACATGTTGGAGCAGTTTGGGCCACCAGAACCGACGTAAAACCAAATCCAAGGTTGTTTTTATTCCACCATGACCAGAGATTCGAGAATCGTGAAGACAGGACAATAACGCAGTGGAAGGGTGCCTCTGGGGATGTACAGGAGATCATTGTGAAACAGGAGGCCATTTGCCTGACTCATTAACCCCTTAACCCAGGCTAATATGTAAGTCTATGCAAAAAGGAGGAGCATACCCGTCCTTGACACTTACAATTGCTAGTGAAGGGTCACATTCCGTTGCTTCCATTACTTGCTCCAAATATAGCAGAACAGCATTCAGGAAATGCTTGACAGGCAATACTGGCTCGTTGGATGCTACAGAGATTGTGTAGAAGGGACAGTGCACCGGCTCTCCTGTTCTGGGATCCAGGTATGTAAGAGATAAAGAAATCAAATTGCAAGAAAAAAAAGGCCCAACGCGCCTGACGACTGTTGATGCAGTGAATGGATTTTAGGTACTCCAAATTCTGATGATCCATCCTCACCTCTACTTTCTGGATTACTCCCAGAAGATGATGTCTCCATTCTTGGAATGCTTACATGATGGTTAAGATCTCATTCTCGATAACCGAGTAGTTCCTTTCACATGCAGTTCGTTTTCGGGAATGGTAAGCGATGGGATGCTCAATGGAGGTCTTGGGATTGAGCTGAAGAAGTACTGCCCCCCCAAGGGCGTGGTCTGCAGCATTGGCCTTGATGATAAAAGGATGCTTTTCATCTGGATGTGTAAGACAGGAGAACTTGTAAAGACACTTTTGATGGCCGAATAGGTGGTGTTGGCGGTGTCATTCCCACGGAATGATTTCTTGGAACTAAGAAGACTTGTGATGTCAGCTGTCAAAGTGGAATAACCAGCCACAAAGCGTTGGTAAAAGTTAGCAAACCCAAGGAACCGTTGTGTAGCCTTTACATCTTGAGGAGTCGGCCAATCCCAAATGGCTTTCACTTTCCTTGGGTCCATATGGATGCTAGAAGAACTGATCATGTATCCCAAAAATGTAATGCGGTCTTCATGAAAACAACATTTCTCGGCTTTGGAATAGAGATGGTTGGCAGACAATTGTGCCAGGACTTCAGAAACGTGGTCGATATGTTCTGCTAAAGAGGGGGAATAAACTAGAATGTCATCTAGGTATACCCAGACTGATACCCCAATCATATCGGAAAGCACTGAATCCATGAAGTGCTTGCAGACAGCAAAGGCATTGCATAGACCATAAAGCATTACATGGTATTCAAAGTGCCTTAAGGATGTTTTAAAAGTGGTTTTCCACTCGTCTCCCTCCTTAATACATACCAAATGATAGTCCCCTCGTAAATCCAATTTGGTAAATATCGAGGATGTTTTCAGAGACTCCAATATGTCCCATATCAGTGATAATGGATTTCGATGCTTCACTGTGATCTCGTTCAAAAGACGGTCGTCTATACAGGGCCGTAGTGTGCCCTCTTTCTTTGGGACAAAAAACAGATGCACCCCTGAAGGAGATTTGTATGGCACAATATATCCCTTCTGCAGACACCCATCCAGATAGTGTTGTAGTTCTACCTTTTCTTGTACGGACAGGGTATAGACTTTCCCATGTTTTATACATTTTCCCGGCTGCACATTTATTTCCATATCTTGTCCACTATGCCGAGCTAAAAGAATCGACTCAGGGTTGGTAAATACATGATTAGAATGATGGTACTAGTCTGGTACATTCGACACCATACAACCTAGCACATTTGCAGAGTATTCAGTATAGGTTTTCAGCATGGTTTCATTCAGTAGTACTGGATGATCTTGAGTAGCTGAAAAATGTAGAGTTCTTACTGACCAATCAATAATTGGGCTATGTTGAAATAGCCAGGGTAGCCCCAGAACTACTAAATAAGAAATTGTTTGAATAACATCAAAAGCAATATTTTCTAGGTGATCTGCTATCTGCATCTGAAGTGGTTAAGTCTGTTAACTCTCAGGACCAGATGCCAATGGGGAACCATCAATGACTTAAATCCAACAAGCAACCGGTTTGTTTGTGAGGGGTGTTCCAGACCCGTGGCATCAATGTAGTGACCTGAGACTCCACAATCCAGTAGGGCAAGAGTAGAAATGGGTGGTAAATCCCGGCCCAAGTGAAAATGAACTGTCAAGGACAGAAGACAGACTGGTGGCATGGGCGATACCAGGGTGGTTAGAGAGCTTTTCTAAATGGTATGTGGGCTTTTTGCTCCATCTGATTCCTGCAACAAGCCCTTTAGATTCCCACAGGCTTGGAGGGCCTCAAAGGACAAGAACCCAGACAATGCCCACTGTCACCGAAGTACAAACACAATCGGTTGACTCGTCGCCTTCTTCGTTCTGTGTCAAGAGGGTCCTGTGAGAAACCTGAGGGTGTTCTCACTGTTAGACTCTGGGGATCTGTTGTTCAGGTGGCCAGGGGATGGCCATCATGCTTGGAACCCGACCCTGAGGCAGGACAAGCGTTGGGAGGATCACCTGGGCAAGGGGCCATTGCGGACCGCAATAGGAATGCCCTCGGACGAAACGCATTTTCCCCTTTTCTGTTGTGCACCCCTACCCGACAACTCCTCCATCTTTATGGGATATTGCCAGCACAGTCCCATCCTACCCCAGTACTTTCCTTTGAGAAAAGGCAGGAAAACCCATTTATCCAAAACAACCCATCTGTTCCCCCATTTCCGACAATAACCTTCCCTCCTCTTCATTGGAACACTACAAACCCCATAATCCCTACTTTCTTGTTGACAAATCTTTTAATAATTATTCGGCCGACTTTCTCCCAAAATCTGCAACTTACTACATTTCCCACAATTCCCTTCATTCAGCCTGTCCTTAAATACTGCAACGAAGAGGAAGCAACAAGGAGGAATGAGGATTACGCATAGGAATCCCTGGACCATTGACTCCTATGCACGACCACCATTGTGTCCCGCTAACGAGGACAGGCAAAGTCAGACATTGCATACAGCAATGCAAACGTGAACCAAATCCTCCCAGGAAGTATGAAAGGCGGGGCAGGAAAGCACACATTGAGCGAGTTGGGGATGCTGGAAGGAGACCTCTACGGAAGAGTGTGCGTTGCGTGACCTTCTGCCATTGGGAATCTGCAGCAATTTAACAAAAGCAGCTCAAATAGGTGATTAAATCCATATGCCCCTGTTTTCAATCCAAAAGCTGGTTCTGGGCTGTCGTGGCCCGATTGGTTGATTGGAAGACAGCCAGATTCCAAATTCACCAAAGTCTTCTAGTATGGGGCAGTTGGCGGATATATATGGAGCTGCCAGGCAAAGCACTGCCAGTTAGGTTGCTTAGAATAAACCCAATCTTGGCTTTGTACAGAAATGCATTTTACAATGGTTGCAAAATTCCATGAGTCTCCTGGGATCTCCATCATACTTCAGAGAAGAAGATTGTGCCACTTCACTCTCAGCCAATACCACTGATGGACCTCGGTTAATAGCGCCTCATAATGCAGCATTTTCCTGTTTTAGAGGTACGGTAGCCTCAAGTCTTAAGGCTTGCAATTCCTCCCTGAGCTCCTGAATTGCTTGAATGCTACTGAATCCGGTCCATTTTGAGCTTGGATCCTGGCACACCCTTGGCAATTCCGGACCATCCTGTGCCCTTCATTTCACTGATGGCCACACAGCATAACCTTGTGTTTTTCAGCCCTCCACCTGGGCTGCAGTCACCTTCTCTTGTGCAGCTGGGTGATCCTGGGTTTCACAGGAGTGTTCAGTCAATTTACCAGAGGGAGTGGAGGTGGGCTACCGAGAGGAGCGGAAATCCTGCTTCATTCTGATGACTTATGGGGAGCAAGGGGTGGCGCTTTTTAAATGCATGTTCTGATGGAGGCTTTGCAGAGAAGAGGACATCTTGCGGAGTGGGATGCAAGTGCAGCTGCATGGAGTAGAATGCAAGATGTGAGATATTAACAAGGGGCGGGGATAGGTGTGCTCTTGGCAATGCAGTGTGATGGCCATGACCAAGTGCAGGAGAAAACAGCACAACATCATTCTTACTACCCTCGCCCCTCCACACACACCTCTGTCCCATACCCATTAACACATCCGTGCCAATGGAAGCCCACTTCTCTGCTGGTCAAGGGTGGTGGTCTAGGCATAAAGCTGCTATGCTGTGCACCAGGTGCCCATTTAAAAGGTCCCTGACCCTCCTCCAGTGTCTACTGCCACATTCTGGAATACACTGCAATGGGCACTGCATCCTAGTGCCAATGAATGCCTACCTCTGTTTAAAGGATGTCCTGACCGCTACAGGATATGCTTTCAATGTTGTGATGCTGCCATGTTATGCAAACTATTGGGCTCTTCTATCGCACCTCCAGCGCCATGCCGCCTTTGGCCGACCGTGTGCTATATAAGAAACCCTAACATAACATAACCTCACGCCGGATTCCAGCCTCTAAGCGTGGGTCCAGGTATCAAAGCAATGCTGCTCTGCGCAGTCTTCTTTCAAAGACCAGCGCTTTGCCCGCTGAGCTCGCCTTTTGACCACAACGTGCTTTTTCTAAGTTATGCTGCATTATACTATGCTTGTTTGGCTATGCAATTTTGTACGTTGACTGTGCTATGCTGTGCTAGGCTATGGTGTTGGCGGACTGCATGGCCACAGCACGTGTCCTCTCAGGGCTAGACCTATTTCCCTGGCTCTGCGGCAGAGCTTTTGAGTGAGAAGGCATGATTTAGGTGTTTCGGGCCTGTGCCACTCTATAATGTGTGTCTGTAAAGGGTGCGTCTTTACATTTCTCGAGCCAGCTTTAAAGACCTGGTAGAGAAGTGGGATTTCTCACATCTAAAAGGAGAACGCACTTTAGAAATGGGATCTAGAGGTGGGATGCTTGTAGACAGAAGACTTGCTAATGGTCTTCATCTGTAGTCTGAGCTCTTAAAAACGGGCAATGGGGGAAGCTATCAGTTTTCAGAGGTTAGCTTTTGCAACCCTTTTACCTGGTCCAAGTCCACCAAACATCACCAAAAGGCGCCTGATGCCCGGAGGGGCTTAGCATATTCAAGATAACGTATCGGAGCCCTTGCTCTGTCCAGGTCATGCAGGGCCTCCTCCGCTGAGTAAGTATGGGGTCTAGACTGAAATAAACCAGAAGGATTATCTCTTGGTTAGATAAAACGTTAGAGAAAATGAGGGGGCAGTTCTTAGAAACTCACAGTGGGGGCCTGTAGAAAGAAAGACCTTACGAAAGAAAGACCTTGCAGCTGCCTAATTAGCCCAGAGGACGTTGTGGCCCCTTGGAACACATTCTTCCAGGAAAGAAGATCCAGGCCACATAACGCCATGGGCTTGAAGGAATGGGCCTTACGAACCCCAGAACAACACTGGGGTGCCACCGAGGAGCCAGCTCTCGGATAAAGATACAGTAACCCAGCAAAACCATGTCTCATTACTCCCTTCTTTATGGACAAGGTATCTTCAAGCGTGTTCCGGTATAGAGCGATTGCTGAAACTTCATGCAGGAATCCCAGCAAAGTCCAAAAGAGACATGAACGGTGTGAAGTTCTCTAAAAGGCAACGTCAGGGTTAACCTCTCTTTCCAGGCCCCAATTCTGCAACCAAATCCATTTTTATTAGTATGCTGTACGGGTCAATTTTTTATTTTCTGCACCAATGACCTACAGATTTTCTTCCGAAAATCCTAAATGAGAGCAGACCAACTGCTCAGGTACTAGACCCTCAAGTTCAGAGATTGTAGGCGTGGGTGGGGACTGCAATTCCTCCGGATCTGTTACTTGAGAGTTCCAGAAAGAGTTGGAGGACATACGGAAACCAAAGCTGGTGGGTCCAAGTCCAGCAAAATCAAACGAGTTATGGGATGACCGGAATTTCTGTAGATTTCATGGAGGCAGAGGAACTGGAGGAAAGCCTTATGCGGTCTTGTTGGACCAGTCCAGTAGAAGAGTTTCTCCCTGACCTTTGTGGCATGAGCAAAATGGAAGGTAAGCTGAGGACAGAGTTCTGTCTCGAGGCAAATAGGCCCATTTGGCCTTGGAGCCAAGTAGGCTTGAGTTGCGAGTAGTGTCAAGCCTACTATAACTACTTAACACATACACTGTGGGCTTCAGATTAAATTGTCAGTTAGCAGGGATGAGAATCATTTTGTGAAAGACACAGCCGCAAATCCTCATTTCATACTTGCAGAGGGAGGGAGAGGAGGTACCACCTTGCTTGTTTAGACAGAACATAGCTATTGGGTTATCTAGTTCCTTGAAGCCGCGGAAGGAAGGATTGAAAAACCAGGAATACAGCTTTCAATACTAGAAAATGGATCTGATAGGTTTCGCGCATGGGAAGAGAATAAGCTGTGCACCAATGAGGTCATTGGGTTATCTTTTAAAGAGGGGAAAGGGGTCTCCTTTCCAATTACTGTTCTGAAAACACCACTGCTGAACGGAGTCTGACGTTAAGTTATTTGCATCATTTTGAAATTAGATTCTGACATTTTGTTCAATCTGTGGCCAACTTTCTCAGAGAACTATGTGGCTACCCGAATCCAGGAGGCCCACAGACCTTCGGAACAACCAGGCCAAACAACTGGAAGGACACAAGGCGTGCCATACAGCGCTCTGTGTGGATGGAATTCTGCTTTCCGACTGAAGGCTTTCCCTACTGTTCAACCTGATAAGGCACAGATTTTTACTGGTCCATGGAAAACCCTCTACCCCAAAGAGTGTTACAGGTTTTCTTGAGACTGAAAAGGGCGAGAACGAGTCATGGGGCGGCTGAAGAGCAAATCAGCTTGGAAGGGATGTGGATGGAGTCCCTTTTGATGAAGATAGGCTACTAACACTGAAATGACTTTGCAGCAGTTTTCAGATTAAAGGGCACACACCTGAACTGATAATGATTGCCACGGATGGCAAATCACAGGAGATCCAGAATCAGAATGTTGAAATAGCCGCCAAGTGATCAGAAGAATACACAGAGTCCCCATGCTGCAGGATAATGCCTCCAGAACCGGTGCTAGGTTATTATGTGAAAGTTTCCACTGGTAGAACCCGGTGGAGGTTGTAAAGGTCCAGAATGGCTTTCATGGCCCCTGATTTTCTGGAGAGATATAAAGTGATGACAGTAAAACAGCTGCCCCTTTCTTGCGTTACGGGACCCACTCGATGGCACGGAGTTGGTGTAGGATCTGAATTTCCAGACACAATCCTGCAGACTTGTTTTTTTAGATTAGGGGTCAGAGATCAGTGGGGCTAGTGACAGAGCTAAGGAAGAACCTATCAGATTATCTGAAGAACCCATGGGTCTAAGGTTATTTGTGTCCATGGTTGATAAAACCACGTGACCCTGCCACTGACCAGGGAAGCGTGCTATATAAGGGAAAGTGGAATCTTTACCCTGCTACACATGTTTTCACTGGTACTCTCAGGTTTTAGCCCCTTGGGCAAGCCCAGGGGAGGAAGAAACAGGTCAATTTCCCTTCCCAAGGGCTGCAATCACCGGCGTAGACTGGGCAGGAAGATTGCTAGTCATATACATCATGTGATCCATCAGGAGCGGGATTTCATTTTGAAGAACCTTGTATTTATATGATCCTGAGTGAAATTATATTTGCATGTGACGTAGGGTCACTCTAACAAAGAAGTGTCCAGTCCCTGAATAGGTTCGTCTGGAGAAGATCCAATGAGCTCTCGCTAGGAGACTTTTCAGCAGATACAATGCTCAGTGCCTGCCTGGCTTTCCCGTGGACTCAAAATGATAGTTTAATAGGACCGATCACAACAGAACCTTGTTCGGAATCTGTAGCTGTGTCAGTGTTTAGCCAAGGTACCTTTGTTGGGATAGGGGTTTTGATCCATCCAGGAGATGAAAGGCAAACCAGAATGGTGTGAGGGGTCAGAAATGCGAGACAAACACAAAAGTAAAGTTTTCTCAAGAATGGCCATTTTATTAAATGCAAAGGATAGACGGTTATCCTACCTTTACCTGTCCAAACGCCTACCTTGCAAACTAACTAAAGAAAAATGACCTAGTGTCTGAAAGTCACTGACCCTCACACTAATACACACAACAAAATAACATAAGGAACATTGTGTTGTTTCAATTCAAAAAGTTCAAACTTAGACGCTTTTTAAAGTACTCCTTGTGACCAGGTTTGGATTCCTTTCCCCTAAACAATACAGGAACACCTTTGGGAACTTATTTTTCAATTTAGTTCTATTCAGTTCAATGCACAAGACCAAAGGCAAACTTTCACTTGTTAAAGTAAATGTCTCTTTCATAAACCATTCCACAACTTCAAAACAATTGGTTGTACCCAATATCCTTCGTAGGAAAATAGAAATGTCTATCTATCAAAACCATAAATTCATAAATCAAAGCAATTGTCAGCATATCACATTTCTCCTTCAAATGAATTACTTTAGTCGGGATAGCACAGCAATTGTTTCTGATAATGTCACACTTGTTCTTCAAATGAAAATACTTTTGTCAGGATAGCATAGCAACAACTTCTGATAATGCCACACTTCTTCAAATGAAATAGCTTGAACAAGTTCTTTTCATCACA
Source organism: Ambystoma mexicanum (assembly GCA_002915635.3). NCBI lineage: Eukaryota > Metazoa > Chordata > Amphibia > Caudata > Ambystomatidae > Ambystoma > Ambystoma mexicanum. Next base: position 1,036,561,942 of record CM030325.1, read on the forward strand.
CTTCTTTGTCACAAAACAACATCTTTTTTCCTGGTCCACTCGCCTGCCAGGGCTAACTACTATTGGTCCCTTTCCTGGTTTACTTGCGTGCCAGGATGTAAACTCCTACAACTACTATTATGCTTTGTGGCAATATTTGCGCCAAGATACTCCACACCAGTATCCTTTGTGGGGATGTTTGAACCATGTCTGCTTCTTTCTATAGTCTCTTGACTTTTGGTAATGCGGGTTACAAGTCTCCCGCAGTTGGTGTCCCAGATAAGAGAAGTTGCGCCCTTGTTGCCTTTTTTCTGCTCCTTTATAGCCTCTTGACTGTTGGAAAGGCTGGTTATAGGTTTTCCCCAATTGGTGTCTCAGGTGAGGGGAATTATGCCCTTGTATTGCTTTATCTGTTTGGATTTCAAAAGCATTGATTTTTGATTAATGTTCTAATTGGAGCACCCCGGGGTTACCTTTAGCTTTAGGCCAACTCACCGGTCCGCTTTGGAATTTCCTGTTCCCTTACTTGTGCTGCAGTGGACCTTTTATCTGCTTTCTGCTTCCTGGCAGCTTTTGTGTACCTCTCACCGTTTGTACTGCTTCTTCCCAGAACTCCAACAGCTACAGTGGTTCTCCTGCACACTGAAGCGCTGCTCGTCAGAGTGGGAGCACACCATCACCCTCTCCTTCGGGCCCCTTTGACATACACCACTTCCCGCTGCGATTACTCTGCCGCGCCAGATCTCGTGTCGGCAACAGCTGGCATTCTTCTTTCTTGTTCTGTGTTCAACCCAGCATTATGGTCTGCTTTTGCCTCAGTTACTCCTTCAGCGTCCTCTGACAGCTGCAACTTATTCCTGAGTTTCAATGTCCCGCTCAGGTGTTGTGGTCTACAACAACTAGACCGCACCTTATGGTTAATGGCATTGTTGATCTTTAATAACTCTGGGCCTTTCTTCTTTGTCCCAGTACCAAGAGCATCATGGATCCAGAAGTCCACAATGTTTTTTGGGGTTGCGAAGTTAAATTATTTTGAATTGCTTTGTGAAATTAACATTGTCAGGGTTAGGGAATTTTGTATAAAAGGTTGGTGTTTTAACACTGGAATTTAAACCTGTATTTAAGACATGATCATGACAATTAGAGAATGTTACATTTAATTCCCGATTAGATGACTTTTCACAACATGCTCTTTGGATATTTTCATAGGTGGGATTTGTACAATGACAGCATGGCATTAAATATTTGGGGAGCTCATCCTCATAAGACGACGAATACAGTTTCTCTCCCAAAGCAGTCACCCCTTGCCCCTGACAACCAGATCCTCCCCATGTGATCCTCCCTCATGATACCACCCCTAGGGTTAGGATCAGGTAGCGGCTGCCTTCCCCATGCCACATGGAAGGCTGGGGTCTAGTGAGGACTCTGCAGGATTCATCACAATGGGCTAAGGGACCCCAACGAAGGTCCACATGATCTTTAATTTGTTTAACGAACAAGCCTAAGTAGTGCCCCACTACTGTACTATCATGGAAGATGGTAGTAACTCTCTCCAGACCGCCTTAGATCAAAAAGGGCAGTAGAAGGCTAATGCTCCCACAGAAGGAGCATTCGTAGAACGCGATTGTTATTACATAAGGAGCGCTGGCCTCGAGACCTGCACATTTGTATTAAAAAGGGGAGACTGATTTTTTATTTCTTAGTTTGGGGTCTCCAAAAAGGGGAAACCTAGAAATGCATAATCCTGCACTAGAGAATGTAACGGTAGTCTCAGGCGGTGGGGAAGAGGGAGGTTTCTCGTAGTTAAAAGCATCAAAGTTCTCCAAGTCAAACAAGTTGAGGGTACCAACTTTCAGTGCAGGAGAAAGCTGCATTGTGCCTAGCTGTGGCGGGGGTACTATAGAGAAAGTAGAAGTGAACTTCTTTGTCTCTGGGCCCAGAGGGACACTTTGAGCTTCTCCCCACGCTATGATGTCATGTGTGCTTTTTTTTCATGAAGCCCAGTTCCGAAGATGTTAAAGCCTCTTTCACTTTCTTTCCTAAGCGTGCAGTGGTACTTCGATCAATTTCATATGTTTTGATGGTGTGTTAGGACCATATGGCACCAGAACTCTGGAAGGAGGAGGACTATGCTCCCGAAATACCTGGTCCTCCGGAAGGGGGCTACAAAGGTTTGGATCATTCAGAATCAAGAGGAACTTAATCAGCTCCAGGGTTAGAGCTGTGGAATGGATGCCTCTCGCCAATACTTTTATGATCTTACCTGGAGTGAACAGATGGACCAGTACAAGAGAACCTCTGGTTGGTGGTCCGTCCTGAAGCGTTCAAGCCAGGAGGTACTCACCTGAATGAATGCACATGATGGTTTTCCCCTAACTGGGCAGTTGAAGGTCCTTCATTGGTGGAGGAAAGTTCCACAGTGGCACTGGAAAGGCCTAGCCGTTTTCACTCTGCCGATTTGTGCCAAATCCTCCCCTACCTTGTATCGGTTGGCCAATGACCCTTGAGTTGGTCGACTGCAGCCCGGCCGGAACTCATTGGGTGTAGATCTGTTGCGAAAAAGGGACTGCTGAAACTGATACATTTCTTGAAACCGTCATGGGAGAAAGAAGGAAGCTTTCGGAGTCAATACTCGAACTTCGAAAGAAAAGTAAAATCGCACCAAACGGAGTGGCTAAAGGGGGAAAAATGGCAAGTGTAAAGCCAAACCAAGTTATCGCTAAAAACAAGAAGAAGGTGTGGCGGTTGGTATTGTGCTTTTTCTAGTGGCAGAGCCAGTGTTGCAATGGGATAAGAGGCCCGACCCACACTGACTGCTCTAATTTACAATCAGCATTTTCTAATAATTGATTTTTAGGACAATTCCCAATCAGATGGCAAGGAGAGAGACGGGAACGACAGAGTAATCCATGGAGAAGTGGCTCCAGTGAGAAGTGAGTTGTAAACAGTTATAAAAAGCGCCCAAAGAAGCAGAGAGTAATCCTGAACTTCAGTACACTGAGGTGATAACACTGGCCAGAGGCCCTCTTCCGTCTTCGCTTCATGCGGCGATAGTGGCTTCGTGGGGGCCGAGTCGTATCGACTACTGTAATTCCTCGTACGTAGCCCAGCCTCAGTACCTTATTCGTTGTCTTCAACTTCGGCAACATCTAGGGGCTAGAGTAGCCTCCGGCACCCCGAATGGAGGCCATATGTCACATATGTTACACGCTTCATATGTCCTACACTGGCTCCCGGTGTCAAAGCGGGTTGCATTTAAAGCTCTGTGTATTGTTCACCAGGCTTTTTTTTACGGTAAAGGAGCAGAATATTTGCAAGCAAAGTTCTGTCCATACATTCCCGGTCGCCCTCTTCGACCTCAGGATTGCTGTTTTATCCAGATACCTGGGTATCGGCTGTCTAGAATTGGGGGGCGGGTGGCCACGTGCCAAAGCTGTTGAATGCTTTGCCACTATCTTTGGGGACTCCTGAGAATCATTTGACGTTTAGATGGCCAGTGAAAACCTTATTATTCTAGTCAGTTTGGGGGGCCTTCAGCTCCTGTTCGTTTTCTCAGCGCCAAGATGCCATTGGTGAACGTGTGCTTTATAAATCTGTTAACATAACATAACATAACAAAACAGAGTGGGCCGACCCTTGCAGAGATGGCCCAACTGCCCAAGGTAAGAGCTAGTGTCCAGGGAGAGCCCTCAGTAAAGGCACGGCAATGCTGTTATTGGCACAACCCCTGCCCCCCTCCAGCGGGTATTATTGCCATTAGTGCATGGTCATTTTCAGTGTCGGTGACACCGAACTAATTCACACGATGAGAGGACATGGCCATTATGTATGTTTTCTTTTCCTTTTTTTGTACACAAAGGTTTCGGCGGTCTGGGTATCCAATGTGCTGGTGGTAATGGAGTGGGCTGGTGGGAATGGGGGAAGGGGCGGCTGCGGGATGTTTCACAGCGGTTCTGTGGGCTTGCACCAGAGAATACAGCCTGCATTCCGAGCAGTATGAACGGCCGAGGGCCTGATCCAGGGTGCAAAGACTCTTTCAGGTCCTAGAAGGAGGCTAGGATAAAAGCAAGCAGATTCTCCCCCTCCCTCAAGACAAATGCACAATACACACACCCACTGTCTTGTTAGGGCACGTGGCATGTTATGACCCATAGGAGAACACGTCATTGGGAAGGAGAGGACTTCAAGCTGTCTGGAGAACCCCCATGTAAATAGGGTAACTTGGGAGATATTGGTGATGAGTCAAAAGTGGAGGAAATAAGAAAACAAATGCTGCAATGTGATTTATAAGGAGTAACTTAAAAATGTGGCGGACGGACATTCACTCAATTGGCCTCAAACAATGGAAGTTAGTAGGATGGCAAAAAGCACTGCTGTGAAAGACCATGTGCACACACCTCCCACCCACAAAGCTGAGAAGCACATGTCTGTAGACATGGTAGGATGGCCGGCAGTACACACATCACCAATACATTCGCCCGTCAACCTGAAAAGCTGCATCCAACAGGCAGGAACCACGGGGCGGGAAGTCAAACCTACACAAACCTCATCTGTTTTTCCACCCGTACTTTTGGCATTTGAGGAAAGACTAAATGTGAGTCAAAATCGGTTTGTGGCGCTCTTTAGCTGGTGATGAGTGTGGTACTTCCAATGCGCCACTTCTACTTTCTCTGTCTAAATGGTTCATTAAGACTCAACAGCGTAGTCAGTATACACCATTCACCTCTCCACCCCTCTCCCTAATTTCCAAGCCCACCACTACAACTTCAAGCCCAGCCCAATCTCCCAGATCCCCTAGTCATGATGGGGGCTTTCAGGAAATAACAAGGGTCAATCTGTAGGCGATGACCTTGTGCAAATCTCTGGGTGCAGTTTGTCTCAGTCTGGAGTGGATGTCCTTGTCCCACTCTCTGGTTACAGCTGTGGTCAGTCAGTTTGGAGTATAGGGGTCAGTATGGGGTGCATGTTCCAGCCTATGGGGACAGCTTGGGACAGTCTGGAGTAGATATTCCAGTCTATGAGTAGACCTTGGGCCTGTCTGTAGAGGATTTCACAGTTTTTCAGAACGGCTCTGGTGTTGTTTGGTGTGGATTTACCAGTCTATGCGTTGTGATGAATCCGATGGTGTCATCACTCCTTTCCCGTTTGTGACATCTCCCCATATAGCCAGGGAACGGCAGTCCCTACCTGATCCTGACCCTGGGGACACCTATATGCTTGAGGAGCACATGGGGGGGAGCCAACCCTCAAGGGAGTGAAACAACATCATCGGACGAGACATGGTATCCCTCATTTTTCCTTCTAGGGATTACCCCTCCACTCTGCAAGCCTTAATAGCATATTGTCACGACTCCATTCAAAGCTACTGAGAATACCTTCCCATAAGTCATCAAGAACTGACTTCTCTTTCCCTGGATGTAAAAGTACTGCGACGAGGAACCTGAGCGGAGTAATGAAGATCGATAGAGGCCAAAAACACAAGCTGCGCTCTAGTGGTTGCCAACACATACTTGATGTCAGGACATTTAAACCACAGAGCCAGCTGACAGAGAAAAGAATGCTGGCAGGGAGAATCTCGGCCTCTCAATAGCGACCAAGGGACCGCTGTGCTGTGCACAAGTTTGTGGAGCCAACCAGCTCACGGAGGAGGCTAAGGAGAGCAGACTGCAGGAGCTGGTCCAATGCGAGAGTGGCATGTGAGGAAAGGTAGGGGAGAGTTCCGGGCATACGTAGGCACTGAAAAGCAGCCTTCACGCTGCTCGAGCACCGAAACAACCGGAGCAGGCAAGCGGTTGCCAAAAGGGATACCGAAGCCACAAAACAGATGCAGCAAATCTAGGACGAAGGAACGGGACACCAAAGAGCTGCTGCATGACTACCGCGGAAGATCCACCGCATGCCAGAGAGCATGTGAGTCCACCCAAGGGAAGCTGGGACAATGGGGCATCTCTGCAACCCTACTGAAGGCAAATAAGAATTAATGAAGCCTACGAGTGAGAATGGGAGACTCGATATTTTGTGAAGATACCTAATGGACCAAATATAAAATATTGTCAAGTTTGCAAGTGTGACCAGTAAAATATATAGGAACGTCCTCACAGGAGAATATACCAGGCAGACACAAGTTACAAGAGTATTGGGTGAAGTACATAAGAAAGCCTTGGCAGGAGAGTATACCAGGCAGATTTAAGTTGCAAGTTTGTTAAACGAAGCACAGCAGACAGTCCTGGCAGGAGAGTGTACCAGGCAGATTCAAGTTGCAAGAGTGTTAAGTAAAGTGCAAAAGAAAGTCCTGGCAGGAGAGTATACCAGGCAGTTTCATGCTGCAAGTGTGTTAAGAGAATCACAAGAAAAAGCCATGGCAGGAGATTATACCAGGTAAAGTCAAGTCAGACAATTTGTAAAGCAAATCACATGGGGGAGTCCTGATGAGACTACACCAGGTATAGCCGAAGACTGTATTGAAATCCTACTAAAAAGGAGAAGAAACCTAGCAGGACAGTACACTAGTTATCTGAGCAAAATAAATTAAGACTACCAGCCAAATTCATTTTCTGACTAGAAGAAGCCCAAGGAAAATGCATATCCTTGAAAAGATTAAAGTGAAGTGAAGAGAAATCCAGGAGAAGGGAGCCATCCTCTGGTGCTGTGAACTTTATCCACCTGGAACGTTTGTGTTGGAGTTATGCCCTGTTTATACTTTATGAACATTTGTACACTTTTCAAGGCCAATGGCATTCCCCTTTTCACCTTAGAGTTAATTTATAGAATTTGAGGTCCAGGATAGAATTTCTGGCAGAGGACAATTTTGCTTTGGATATCTTGACATTGGACAGACCCTTAGTTTTGTTTTAGGCAGGAAAATACCTTCCATAATAGGGACAGTGAGGCAGTTTCCACCCCCTTTTTGTTTCAATAAAGGTTTATGGCCAAAACCATGAATTCTCTGTGTCTGCATCTCACTCATGGCTCCTCACATATGGTGTCAGAGTGGGATCAGGCACAGTTCGCACAAACTGGGGGGCCCTCAGGCTTGAAAATCAAAGCAACAGAGCCTCCGATCCATCGGTAGCTACAGAAAATTCTCACTGGATTTGATTTATGTAGTAGCAGGGGAGAGTTGGTACAACTTGGAGTTAGAGTGTTAATACCCACTGATCTTGTCTTGATAGTGGACCTTCATGTGATCTCTGAAGAGGTGGGCAGGCAGAAAGGGGAACCATTCTTTTTTCAAAAATTCAGGCTACTGAAAAGAGGTGATCTTAGTCCCGATGGTACTCACAGATCTCAGATAATGGTAACAAAAAGCTAAAAAAAAGAATGGTATTAGAAATCGCCCAATCTCATTTAACAGGTCAATTAGAACAGCCAAAACACAGGCACAAATAATAAAAAAAATTGTGCTTACTTGTACCCTGTGACAAAAGGCCAGCTTCCAAATGCCCCCCTCCAGCTCCCCTACAGCTTTTACCTATCATTGATATACCCTTTTCCCCTATGGGCATGGACATACTTGGACCCCTTGAGCCATCTAATTTGGGGAATCATTACATATTGGTAATTGTAGATTACGCGACTCGATACACCAAATCATTTCCATTATGCAATAATATGACCCAACAAAATCTAAAACATCTGATCCCATTCTTTTTCAGGGGTTGGTTTTTCTATTTTATCTGTACACACACAGGGAAGGTGGTCCATTTAAAACCATATCAGATCCCAGAAGCAAGAAAAGCAATAGTCATAGAGTAGGAGGAGAATATGCTAAAATATGATATTATTAACCGATCTCAGAGTCCCTGGTCCTCTTGGATTGTACTTGTTGCCAAGCCAGATCAGTCGGTGGGGTTCTGTATTGATTTATGAACGTTGAATACAGTATCTCAATTCGACAGTTATCCTATGCCAAGGATAGATGATCTGATTGATCAATTAGGGACCGCTGTTTCCCTCTACATGATTGATCTAACAAAAGGGTACTGGCAAGTGCCCGTTAATCCAGAGAACAAAGAGAAAACCACCTACTCCAACCCATTGGTCTATTCCAGTTCAAAGTATTACCTTTTGGACTTCACTGGGCCCAGGCTCCATTTCAAAGGTTAATGGACCAAGTCCTTCACCCTTACTCCTCTTTCTGCGGAGCTTTAATTGATGATACAATCATTCATAGTATAACATGGGAGGAACACCCGCACCACCTATACTTTGTCACCAAGCTTTGAGGAGAGCCAGGCTTGCAACCAACCCAGAAAAATGTCACTTGGCACAGTCAGCTGTGAAGTATCTTGGACTTTTTGTGGGTAATGGGCTTGTTCAACCCAAAGTGAAAAGGTGAGAGCTGTTCAGGAAACTACAATGCGCAGAACCAAGAAAGGTCTGAGAACCTTTTTGGGATTAGTGGGATATTATAGACGATTTGTCCTCGGCTATTCTACTATCACGTCATAGATACCACTGATAAGCTTAAGAATGTAGAACCCCAAAAGATAAAGTGGGGTGATGAAGAACAAAAATGTTTCAATAAACTAAAGAATATTCTGTGTAGTGAACCAGTGTTGAATGTGACAGATTTTAACAAAGAGTTCATCTTACAAACAGATGCTTCACATATTTGGTTGGGTGCTGTTCTTTCACAAGATCACAATGGCATTGAACACCTGATTCTTTATATCAGTAGGAAGTTATATCCCTGGGAAAATAACTATGCCACAATTGAGCTTGGGGCCCTAGCTATAAATAGGGCAGTTACATACCTCAAGTACTACCTCACTGGCAGGAAGCTTAGACTGGTAAATGATCACTTTCCATTAATTTGGGTTTGCCTCTGCAAGTGCACCAATGCACAGGCCATGTGCTGGTTCTTTATACAGCCCTATTATTTTACGGTAGATCACCGAACAGGAAGAGAGCAGGGAACCGTAGACTTCCTTTCCCGTTTACCAGTAGGTACTGAGGGAACCAGCAGCATTACGGAAAGGGTATAGGAAGAATCCAATGGTGTCTTCACTCCTTTTCCAGTGGTGACCTCTCCTCATGTGGCCAGGAGACAGCATCCGCTACCTGATCCTGACCAGGGGGAGAAGGGAGTCTATATAAGGGAGGATCACATGGGGGGCATAACCCTCAACGGAGTGACACATTATCAGATGAGACATGGTATCCCCCTTTTCCTTCTAGGGATACCCCCTCCATTCCCCTTGACTTAATGACTCCCTCGCCACCTCCCCCTTGAAAGCTACTGAGAATACCTTCCCATACTCTGCATACAAGTCATCAAGAACGGATTTCTCTTTCCCTGAATGTAAAAGTACTATGAAGAGGAAGCTGAGCTATGAAGATCGATAGAGACCAGAAGCATAAACTGCGCTCTAGTGGTTGCGAGTGCACACTTGATGCCGGGACATTTAAACTTCTGAGCCAGCTGACGGAGAGAAGACACTGACTTGCTGACTGTGAAACTCTCATCCTCTCGGTGGCGAGTGAGGGACCACTGTGCCATAGATAAGTTCAAGGAGTGAACCAACTGACAGAGGAGGTTGAGGATAATAGACTGCAGGAGCCGGTCCGCTGTGAGGACAGCAAGAGAGGAAAGACTTCACGGTATACGCAGGCACTGAAATCAGCCACCACGCCTCTCAAGCACTTAGAAACCCAGAGCAGCCAGCAAGAGCCGCGATGGACGCGCAAGCCACAAAGCAGAGGAGGCAAACCTAGGAATAAGGAATGGGATGAAGAGCCACTGCATGATTCCCGCCGGAGATCTGATGCACTCCACAGAGAGCCGGTAAATCCACCCAAGGGAAACTTGGACACTGGGGCATGTCAGCAACCCTACCCAAGGAAAATAAGAGTACACAAAGGATATGAGAGAGAATAGGAGACTCAATATATGGTAAAGAGACATTACAGAAATATAAAATATTGTTAAGTTTGCAAGTGTGCCCAGTGAAGTATAAGAGAAAGTCTTGTTAGGCGACTATACCAGGCAGACACAAGTTACAAGAGTATTGAGGGAAGCATGTAAGAAAGCTCTGGCAGGAGAGTATACCAGGCAGATTCAAGTTGAAATAGTGTTAAGTAAAGCAGAAAGGAAGGTCCTGGCAGGAGAGTATGTGTAAAGCAAATCACATGAGGGAGTCCTGATAAGGATACATCAGGTAAAGCCAAATACTGTATTGCAATCATAATAAAGAGAAGAAACTTGGCAGGAGAGTACACCAGCTATAGAAGCAGAATTAAGAGTAAAAGCCAAGTTTTTTTTGCATACAAGTTGTTTTTCTGACAAGAAGAAGCCCAAGGAAAACTCATATCCTTAAAAAGTTTAAAGTACAGTGAAGAGAAATCCAGGGGAAGGGAGTCATCCCCTGGAACTGTGAACTTTATCCCTTTGGAACGTTTGTGTTGGAGATGCCCCTTTTTCTTTTCTTTTTGAACATTTGTACACTTTTCAAACCCAAAGACATTCCCTTTTTCACCCTCAAGTTAATTTATGGAGTGTGAGGGCCAGGATAGTGTTTCGGACACAGGACGTTTTTGCTTTGGACATCTTGAAATTGGACAGACCTTTAGTTTTGTTTTAGGCAGGGAAATACCTCCAACAACAGGGACAGTGAGGGATTTTTCAACCCCTTATTGTTTTAATAACGGTTTATGGCCAACACTATGAGTTCTCTGTGTTCGCGTCTCATTTCTTTCTCCTCACAGTGCACATTTTGGACCAGTTTGGAGTGGATTTCCCAGTTTTTGAGTACAGCTCTGGTGAGGTTTGGTGTGGATATTCCAGTCTATGCGTACACCATGGACCGGTCTATAGTGGATGTTTGAGTCTCTGGAAACAGCCTACATCAGTCTGAAGTGTATTTACAAGTCTCTGGCTATAGCTGACAGCAGTCTGGAGTGGATTTGGCAATCTATGGGTACAGCTGGGATCAGTCTGGAGTAGATGGTCCAGACTTTGGGTACATGTGAATCAATGTATAGGGAATGGTTCAATTTCTTAGTAAACCTGCAGCCAGTCAGGAGTGGATTTCACAGTTTTTGGGTATAGTTGGAGTCAGTTTGCAGTAGATGTACCAGTACTTGGGTACAGGTGGTACCAGTCTTTGGGTAAAGGTGGGGCCAGTCTTGATACACCATGAGCTAGTCAGGAGTGGTTTCCCAGTCTCTTGGTAAACCAGTATTGGCTTGCAGTGAATATTAGTCTTTGGGAATGGCTGTGGACTGTTTGGAGTCAACGTTCCAGGCTGTGGGTACACTTGGTTCCAGTCTCGAGTGGATTTCCAGTCGATGGGTACAGCTGGGGTTTGTATGGAGTACATGCTCCAGTTTATGGGTACAGGTGAGGGTTACTTTGGAGTGGATGTTTCAATCTCAGGCCACAGCTGGAGTCAAGATTGAATACATGTATCCATTTATGAGCAGATTGCAAGGTCAATCTGGAGTGTACATTTAAATCTCTGGGTACACCTGCAGCCAGTCTGGACTGGATTCTTCAGTCTATGGGTACAGCTGGGATCAGTCTGGAATACATGTTCCCACCTATGGGTGCAGTTGTCAGTCTGGAGTGGATTTACCAATATTAGGGTACAGCTGGGGTTAGTCTGGAATAAATGTCCTACTCCATGGGTACAGCTGGGGTCCGTCTGGTGTGATGGTCCAGTCTCTGGAACCAGGTGGTGTCATTTACTGTGGGTGTTTCAATCTATGGGTACAGCTTGGGCCAGCCGGGAGTAGATTTCTTAGTCTATGGGCAGAGCTGGAGCAGTCTGGAGTGGATGCTCCAATTACTAGGTACAGCTCAGCTCAAGTCAGTCTGGGGTGTTTTTTTAAATCTCTGGTTATAGCTGGTGTCAGTCTGTTGTGATAGTTCAGTCCCTGGTGACAGGCGGCATGTAGCAGGCGTGGATACATTTAGGTTGATTATAGCTATGATAAGTCAGGGGAGGCATTTCCGGTCTTGGGTTATAGATGGTATGAGTTAGGGGTTGGAGGTCCTGGTCTTATGTTATAAGTAGGATGAGTTAGAAGCGGGGATCTCAGTCTTGGCTAGAGCCAGTGTTGGTGTGGGGTATGGTCTTAGGTCATAAGGGATCGGTCAGATGTGGGTAGTTCTAGTATTGGGTTACATCTGGGATGACTCAGAAGTTATTTGTAAGGAGTTACAGTCTTATGTTATCGCTGGGATAGTCAGCTCCGGACGAGTTTTAGTCTCAGCTGTGGCCCTTCAGGTGGTGTTTTGGGGTTTACAGTCCAGCGTTACAGTTGGCTTAGTCAGTTGTGGGTTGCTCCACCCTTTCCTTAGAGCTGGGAGGAGTCAAGTCAGAGGTGCAGCCATGCTTCTAGACTCGTGTTAGATCTGGAACGAACCTGAAGCTGTGTTAAGTGACGAGCCTTTACTACCCACTGTGGTGACAAAAGGCCCTTTGGGTAGCTTGCGCTATGGGAGTAAGTAAATAAGTAAGTGTACTCATTCATTTACCATGAGCTCCTAGTTCACACAGCCACAGTGATGGGGTGTGGAGATTCCCAGTTACACCAGATCATGGACTCTCTCAGCCTGGCAATGTGAAGTCCAACTTGCCCATAGAATAACAAATAAACATGCCTTTTAAATACTGATGCAATTAAAATGAGGAAGGGCCCCGTGATTGCCTGAGGGATGTTGCTTTTACAAGTCACCACGAAAACAAGACATTGAGTAATGAAGAGAAGCCAAAGTGGGTGAGACTAACATGGCGTTGCTGGCGGTGGCGGCGGACAGAGCCGGGCTGGAGATCACTCTGCGCTTGGAACATTGAAGCAGCAGGCTACCGCAGGGCTGTTTCCCACTGCACCATGAGACACAGGATGCACCGCCACACACACATGCAGCAGGGAAAAAACGGAGAAAGGTTAGACATGAGAAGAAGAGAGGAAAACAGTGAAAACTATGAGGGGAGAACAATCCAGGAAGGCACGTTCGTGGGGAGGAGGGGAGCAGGAATGGCTAAGAACTAACCAAAAACACATGGATATGGAGAAACAACAGGTGGTGATGGAGGGAGAAACAGGTAGAGCCAGAGGAAGAGAGAAAAGGATACAGCCAGTGGGAGCGAGAAACATGTAGTAATAGAAAGAGAGAGAAGATGATAGAGACACAGAGAACCATGTAGGGACAAAGCAAAAGAGAAACATGTAGAGACAGAGGAAGTGCAAAATGGGCAGAGGGCACAGGGAGTTAAAACATGCAGCGATAGAGGGAGAAAGAAACAAGCTGAGATAGAAGGAGAAAGAAACAGGCTGAGATAGAGGGAGCGAGAAACATGGTGAGACAGAGGGAGCTAGAAAAAGGCTGAGATAGAGGGAGTGAGAAACAGGCTCAGATAGAGGGAGCGAGAAATGGGTAGACAGAGGGCATGAGAAATAGGTAGACAGCGGGTGTGAGAAACAGTCAGACAGAGGGCATGAGAAACAAGTAGAGACAGAGGCAGGGAGACACAAATAGGTAGAAAGAGTGAGAAGCAGGTATAAAAAGATGGACAAGACACAGGTAGCCAGTGGAAGAGGGAAGCAGGTAGAGAACGAAAGAGAGAAAACTGCGTAGAGGTAAAAGGAGAAAGAAATGTATAGAGTCCGAGGGAGAGGGAAGCGGGTACAGATGGGAGAGAACATGGATAGGGGCAGGGAAGAGAATAGCAAGCAGAGACACAGGGAAGGATATGCAGAAAGAGACAGAGGGAGGGAGAAGCAGGGAGAGAGAAGCATAGAGAGACAAAGAGGAAAGAAGCAGGTAGAGAGAGAAGCAGGCAGATGGAGTGAGAAGCGCTGAAGACAATGGAAGAGAAAGTCTGGTAGAGAGAGAGAGAGACAGAAAGAAGCAGGTAAAGATAGAGAGAGAAACATGCTGAAACAGAGGGAGAAAAACAGGTAGAGAAAGAGAAGATACGTAGGTAGACAGAAGCAGGAAGAGAGACAGAGAGATAAACAGAGATAGAAGGAAGAAAAGCATGTGGCAAAAGAGGGAGCGAGAAGCAAGTAGAAGCAGAGGGAGCAAGATGCATTTGCAGACAGGAGTGTGAAGCATGTAGAGAGAGGGAGTGAGGAGCCGGTAGTGGGGGAGAGAAAAGCAGATAGAGACAAAAGGAGAAACAGGTAGAGGAAGTGAGAAAAGGACAGACAGCGAGAACAAGAAACTGGTAGGGACAGGGAAAGAGAGAAACGTTTAGTAACAGAGGGAAAGAGAGAAGTTAGAGACAGAGACATGTCGAGGCAGAAAAAGGGAAACATGCACAGACAGAGGAAACGAGAAACATGCTGGGAGAGAGGGAACACGAAACAGGCAGACAGAGTGCGTGAGAAACAGCTAGAGACAGAGACACAAATAGGTGAAAAGTTTAAGAAGCATGTAGAGACAGAGAGAGAGAGAGAGAGAGAGAGAGAGAGAGACAAGCAGGAAGAGACAGGCTGGCAGAAGATGCTGGATGAAACAGGGCAGAGAGAATCGGGTAGAAATGGATGGAGACACATGTAGCGAGAGAACGAGAGAGAAATAGGTAGAAATAGAGGGATCAAGAAACCAGTAGCCAGAGTGAGAGGGAAGCAGGTAGAGACAGAAGGAGGGAGAAGTAGGTAGAGACAGAGGGAGAGAAAAACGGACAGGCACAGGGGAGAGAGTAGCAAGCGGAGGGAGGGAGTGATAAGCCAGAAGAGACAGTGGGAGGGAGAAGCAGAGAGAGAGAGAGAGGGAAAGAGAAACAGGGAGAGACTGGGAGAGCGAGAAGCAGGTAGACAGTGGTGAAAATAATCAAGTAGAGAGAGGAGGAGAGAGAAGCAGGCAGATGGAAAAGCAGGTAGAGACAATGGGAGAAAATGGAAGGTAGAAAGGGAGAAGAAAGCAGGTAAAGATAGAGGGAGAGAGAAACACGCTGACACAGAGTGAGAAATGCAGGTAGAGAGAGGGAAGAGAAGCAGGTAGACAGATAGAAGCAGGCAGAGAGAGACATGTAGAGATGAAAGAAAACCATGTGAAGTGAGAAGAATGTAGAGAGAGGGAAAGAGAAGCCGCCGGAAGGGGAGAGAATAGCAGATTGAGACAGAAGGAGAGAGAAACAGGTAGAGACAGGAGAGGGAAGCTGGTAGAAACATTGAAAAGGAAAGCAATGGTAGATAAATACATCTGAAGGAAAATAAGAGAATTGTGACAACTGGAAAATAATTATGTACAACGAAATCATTAAATGAAAGGGAAGATATAAAAGGCAGTCAGATGAATACATGGAAAAGAAGAAGTAAGCAAAAGAGGAAGTAAATGTAGAAAATCTGATCAGCACAAGAAGGAATAATAAAACAGAAGCAGGCATAAGCTAGGAAGGAAGGGTTGGTTAGCAAAGCTGCCTGAATCGGTGTGTTCAGAACAGCTAGGGATGGACAGCAAAATCCAGACAGAAGGAGAGGCAGTGCTACCTTTAGGATGGGGCCAGACTTCAAGCATACCATGAGCCAGTCCAGCTGGGGGCGAGAAGTCGCAAATCAGTCGACACAGTTACTTAATCCATAGTTGGCTACTGCTCAGAAACAACTGGCTAGTGCTATAAGCATAACGTGGCCTGGTGAAGGCATATGGCAGTGACACAGCCTGAGTAGACACTGAGCAAGGGACCCTGTGAGCGTGCACCAGCACAAACACAGAGAAGTCACTTACCTGTAACATGTGTCCTTAGATTTACTTTAGAAAACATCCCTCCCAAACTATTCTACTTAGAAATTGCCCTAACATAGTAAACCATGATTTTCGCTGGGAACATTTCTCTAGAACTCTAGTCATGCAGCATTGTATCCATTTTGCTTTTCTACTTGGACAAGGTGATGGATTTAGAATAGCAGTACCTTGTGCAATGTTAGTGCCAGAAACAATTAACAACATTGGGAAGGTACAGAGGTACAGCACTGCAAGTACTTCTACAGAAGAGTATTAAGATAAGTAATTCCTCCTTCATCATCACCGGCTCTAAAAGACTTCCCAGTTTTGAAGTGAATATCAAACATTGATCAGTAAGAGATGAGGGCTCTCAGGACTTCTGCCTTCACCCCCTTGCTCCCACGGACCTCCAGCACCACTCAGGTAAGCCGTGTACCTGTTTGCTTCTCTCTGGTAGGTACCAGCGTTACCCGAGCAGCTGTTGCGTCTCTTGAGGCTCCGGTAGCGTTCAGAGCTTCATCGCGGTCTGTAGCAGTTCTCCTGATGTCTACTTCTCCCCGGCAGTGTGTCCTCTCTCCTGGACACTTACCCAGTGCTCTGGATGCCCAGAGGTTTCACACGCCAACAGCCGAGCAGTCCTTGCTTCTTGGACCCTGCACAGCTTCGCGTCCTCCGCTCTCTGCTTTCCTCCTGCTGGCTCGCATCCCTTTCACTGCTGCACGGCTCACCGGATTCCTTCCTGGAGGATAGCTCTCCTATTGCATCTCAGCTGTGGCATGTTTGAACTCCTGAATTAGAAAATGGAGGTGCTTTGGGCCAATCACATTAGTTGAGAAGCTAGAGCGCTCACTCTGCTTCTCCAGAGTGATCCTTGGACTCCGGATCATCATCTTCTTCTCAGTCATTGGGAAGCTAGAGTGCTTATTCTGTTTCTCCATAGTGATCCTTGGACTCCTGATCATCATCTTCTTCTCAGGCATTGAGAAGCTAGCATGCTCATTCTGCTTCTCCAGAGTGATCCTTGGACTCCTGATCATCATCTTCTTCTCAGGCATTGAGAAGCTAGCATGCTCATTCTGTTTCTCCATAGTGATCTTTGGACGCCTGATCATCATCTTCTTCTCAGTCATTGAGAAGCCAGAGTGCTATGGAGACTCCTGATCATCTTCTTCTCAGCCATTGAGAAGCTAGAGCGCTCATTCTGTTTCTCCATAGTGATGTGATCATTGGACTCCTGATCATCATCTTCTTCTCAGTCATTGAGAAGCTAGAACGCTCATTCTGTTTCTCTATGGTGATCATTGGACTCCTGGTCATCATTGACCTCTTATTACATTCCATAGAAACAGATGTAACATGCTTTGCATTCTTTAATGTTTGAATCTTGCCAAGTACATTAGGTTTTCCAATACTTGAAGTAGAGTGATATGCAACATACTTTGCCTTCTACAATGTTTTAATCATGGCAAACATATTAGATTTTCCAATACTTGAGATAGAGCCATATGCAGTATAACTTGCATTCTCAGGGTTTTTAATGTTATCAAGTATGTAAGTGGACGAACCTGACATAAGATTTTTGGGGTGAAGGCGGATTTCACAAGGGGGAATGGTTTAGGTGTACTAACTTTGTTGTCTGAGCATGGTCGTCCCCAATCCCATAAGGGGGTTCCTCCCCCATGTGATCCTCCTTCAGTGCATCACGCCCAGGGGCCCTATTGCACTTTGGACGCACGGCCCTGGCCACATGACAGAGTACAGATTAATATAATGGTACAGCAGCACTGGAACCATAACATAAAAGTGAGGTGTTCCTGAGGTGTGAAACAACAGCCATGTGGCAGCCTTGCACATTTCACCTCAATGGATTTAACAGTAACTGTTCATGTTCATGGACTCGATTTGCATTAACGTGTTTTACACCCATATTGGCAATTGTTTGATTATGATCTTATCAGTGAATTAGTCCACAAATGTGAAAATCAATTTTTTTATTCAGATTTCAGCTATTCAAAAATCTGACCTATGCCACCACAACTTCCTGCGCAGGGCGCTTGGAGCATCTTCTCTACATCAGACGCCTTATTAACATAAAGGTCAGAAATAGTGTAAGAATTTATACTCCCACTCCGTCAAACAATAAATATATTCGAGAAAGCAAACAGGTTACTGCCCCACTGGAGTGGGAAGCGCTACACCACTCTGTGTTCCCTGTGTGAACATCATGTCTATGAATTATGGATGCACTCGCACATAAAAAAACTATAACAAAAAAGAGGAATTTAGTCTTGCGCATCTCGTAACTTAACTATCGTTTCATTACCACACTCTTTCTTTTCGTTACGTCACATCTTTTTTTTTTGCCAGCAGGAAGGACCATTGATGGGAGCGAAGTAACCATCCAATTATGTAACTAAATACATGGAATTATTTTAACATCAGTAGAGTGTCTGCAAAGTGGTTGCTAATGGTTAGTTCTCCATTGGAGCAGTTCTATTGATGACCTTTTGGAAGCAAAGCAAGTCTGAACAATTCTGTGCAGAGATTAAGATGTTTACATCAAACCACTTTGGCAACAGCCACCACCCGCACAGAAACAGTTACATTTCTGGATTCAGAAAAAAACTTCACTTCAGAACCACGAAGCAATTTTGCAAAGTCACCGACCGCATTATGATTGAAATGTTAAGGGTCCAACACCGGGAGCTAATGAAAAGATCATGGCCACAATAGCAATTCCGAAGAATCAGTCAGATCGCTTTAGAGATTGCAAGTTTTGAGGAAGGAGGGGAACACATGAGTGTGTGAATCTGAAAGACATTATCCACAACAGCTTATTGAATACTGCTGCAAAAGTTGCAGGACAAGCTAACAGAACTATGTAACTGACACAGAATAAGAGGCTGCAATGCAGGAATGCAGTCAGATGTGGAACGGAATCTGGGTCGATGAGCAGGCAAGTTATATCCACCATACTGAAATGTTGGACAAATAGGACAAAGACCATGAACTAGGGAGAACATTCCAGCGAAAAAACATAATTTTAGCCTTCAAAAGACTTTGTGACTTTTTATTTAAAGCCAACGTCAGTAGGGCAACTGAAAACCAAACTCAAGGGACTCTGGGACCAGGAACCCTGTTCAAATTGCAGTTGCTGCAACAACAAGATTGAAGGACTAATAGATTGACATACACCAACGAGGGGAGAAATCATAACTGTGGTGAGTTCCTCAAAATCCTCATCTTTATCTGTCACAGTATTGGGCCTTTAGGGATGGGGATGCCCCCATGGTTGATTGAGGTGGGTTCCCATTGGCTCCCTGATCCCCACGAGGCACAGTAACCCTTCCCACTGAGGGAATATGGAGACAGAGTGAAGTAAAGGCCCCAGGAAGCCTCGCCTCCTAGTTTGAATCGATGAGAGGCCGAACACTCAGAGGAAATATGGAATATTATTAAGGAGGCTGCAACCTGCAGTGCTTACCTGTCACACTGAAACGAAACAGGCAAGCGCCATTTCACGACACATGCATACAGCATTTACCTTGGATGCGGACAAGCATTATCTGACTGAAGACTAGGAGATAGAAGCATGGTAGCAACTCCTATCACAGAGCGAGCAGACAAAGCCAGGAAGAAGCAGTTTCATGTGACTGTGAGTACCCCCACAGGGCAGAATCCATGATGGCGCTGACTACTGTGGCATCCTTTAAACTCTCACAGTCCCTTGGGGGGAGGAATCAAAATCCCAGGGGAACTAACCAATGGGTAGAAAGGGAGGAAGATAGAAGGGACTGGGAAAGGCCAGCCATGGACCGATTCCCGAGGGATGCAAAAGTGTCGGTTTCTACTCCCTTGCCCCCATAGACGAACCAGAGGAAGGAGGAACCGTGGCGAACCGCAGTCTGGTGGAGCCCTGCTTGGCTCTGGGAGAAGGAAGGGCCTGGGAGAATGCTAGCATCACTGAAGGGAAGCCGGAGCCGTCTCTGTCCTTAACCCTCTGGGAATTAGAGGTCCAATCTATGTCCTCCACTTGCAAGCCTCAGCTTCCAAGGACTGCCTGCGGTAGGAGGAACATAACAATATTGTCTTCTTAACATGCCCCAGAAAAGGGGGGAAGAATACATATCATGTCATAGGTTACCAAGAAGGTCCTGTGGGGGTCTGACACCAGCCAGAGAAGAGCTCAAGCAGGCCGTCCATCCCCTGAGACCTAACACAAGGGAGGGAAGCAGGTCAGATGAGGAGCCAAGAATACCAAAGGCCTTGGGAGAAAACAGTCCAAAGAGGAATACCATGGCGGAAGACAGATCTGTGCAGGACTCCGAGAATACCAAGCCTAGGACCTAACGCCTTAAAGCAATACACCAGAAAGTCCTGAGACGGAGGCTACGTGCAGACCAGGAAGGCCTCCCAACTGTCCCGGGAGAGGTCCAGGACCAGGAGCCAAAGTAAGGGCACAACTCGGAGAAGGCGGAAAAAAGACCACACCAGCTAGAAGATGCCCAAAGGGAGTGGCCCTGGTGAAAGCAGAGAGGATGAGGGGAAGACCCAGACTCTGGGTAACCCACATAGAAACTGTTCACCTAACATGGGCATGCCCTTATAAAGGAGGGGGAACTTTGAGATCATTGATTTTGGCCAATCCTTTGGATGTAGCATGGGTGCACTCGGCTCACGACAGCTGTGCTGAACCAGAAGAAGAACTTGGATGATTAGAGGTCATTTTCAAGGAGTTGTATTAAAATAAAAGACCCACAATGCCTAACTAGCCCTATTGCTACGAGGCAAGTTCCCTACCTAGTAAAAGAAAAACTAAGGGTGTACTTTCAAGTCCAATATAAAGTTCTTCGGTCCAAATCCTATCCAACTAAATGGCCCTACCACTTTAGAAAACAACATCTAACTAAAAGGGAAAGGTGACGCTTTGCACAATAGCCTCAGCAGTGCCTGGCCCAATTTATACTTGCTGGGTTCTTGGGTTTCAACTTTCCTTTTTCTTTCCCGTCTTTGTAGTATGGGGTTCACTCTCTTCTGTTAATAATGAAAACTGTCTCTTGTTGTGAACATTTCCATTCCTCCAGGATTTCTTCTAAACAAACAAAAAATGATCCTCCTTCGAGGCACTCCGGTTTCCCAAAGTCCTGTTATCCTCATAAAAGTTATTTTCTTTCACCCAAGTTTTTTCACATAGGGCGGTTGTCCACCCACCCTGTCCTATCAGAGTACTGTACCTTCTGTTGCTTTCTCAGCCTTGATTCAAAGTGTTCATAACTCTTCCTCCATCCCCTTTTCATAGGATATTTGCATCCTCAGGTTTCTCAGGCTCCCGTAGCCTTGGTAGCTTTCCCAGATGTTATTCGCAATGTTTTATTTTATCAATCGCCATCATAGGGTAATTGCACGCTCTGGTTTCTCAGGCTTCTGTAACCTTGATATCTTTCCCAGCTGTTATTCTCAATGTTCATATTTTTATCACTCCCCCTTTCATTGGATATCTGCACAGTCCAGCTTCTCGGGCTCCTGTGACCTGGATAGCTTTCACAGTGGTTAATTTCTATGTTTGTATTTTATCAATCCCCATCATAGGGTAGCTGCATGCTAGGGTCTCTCAGGCTGCCGTGTACTTGGTAGCTTTCCCAGGTGTTAGTCACAATCTTCATACCTTGTAACGATATGCTCTCTGTTGGGTTTCTCAGGGACACATAACCTTGTCGGCTTTCCCCAAATCTACTTGTCTCTGTAGCTACTGCCCGACGTGTGCGGAGCTCTGGGACTCAGGCTCCTTGATATGATCTGGTCTAGGCATCTGTTACGGGCTAACCACCACTCATTGGTGGTCGTACCACCAGATGAGATGCGGGGATTCAGTCTCTGCTCCCTCTCCGACTTCGGCTCCATGCTCGGGTACAATGCAATCCTCAGGCATTCAGCTTACTCTCCCTCCAAGATGCCGCTTGTTCCACGGCCCAGCGTGGCTAAGCCCCTCCAGGACGTCAATGAAGCAGAGGCTCGCCTCTGCGTAGCGCCTCCCTTTCCTTCATATGAGTTTCCTCTCCTATACAAATCACAGGAATAAACAGAACAGTGTCCTTCTTCACTGACCATGGCGTTCAGGCTATGTTCAGCATTGCCTGTAGCCAATATATGTAAAAAAGGATCTTTGCAAAACATAGTCGCTGCAGGAGATAATAAAGTCGATTCCACATCCATGTAAGCGGACAAGGTGGTTTGGACTGGGAGCTCCACTCTGGAATAGGACTCCTTGTCCCCAAGAGGAGAGTCACTCCCAGTGAAGTCCCACTTGCCCAGAACCCTAGGGATGGTCTTGCGAAGCGGTATCATCTATCTAGCCACAACGGGGGTGGCTCCCCTCTGGGGAGAAAGGACCAATTGTCCAGATTCCAGTTTAAGGATAGGAGTCAGGATTTTCAGTTGGCCAGCGTTTGGAAACCTCTGTTGTAGAACAGGGAATCACACACAGAAAAGGAGGGAGAACGTAGGTAACCACCAAAAGGGAAATAACACAATTTCTTATCGAGGGCCTTACACCCATACGCATTATTCCCACCTTAAAACGATGAAGTTAAGTTCAAAACTAACCGTAGTGTTGCGTGTCTCACTTCACGGCTTCCGACTTATAACTCCAGTTCATCAAGACTCGAGTTGAACTGCTCATGTGCTGATGTAGCTCGGTCTACGTGGGCAAAACACGCCATAGAGCACGGCAAAGAATCATATCATACAAATAACATCAGAACCCAAACCAGGTACACATCGCTTGGGTTATATTTCAAACCTGCAAACAGCATAGTACCACAACTGAAATATCAAATACTGAAACACGCACAACACCACCGCTGCAGTGGGAACCACTGGAAAAGACAAACAACAGGACTCCTACTGGATTTACAAACTAGGTGGCCTCCATGCAGAAGGCCTTAATGAGATGTTTGACTTTCACTGCTAAATCAGATCAGTTGCCAATCAGAGGTGGGAAGTATGTTACCTGTAGTACAGAGTGTGATGCGAAAAGAAGGGCCCATGACTTATACACTGTGGGTTACTGAAGCAGGGTCTGGTATATATCCCTGTCGGGGGTGGGGTACAGGGACTATTCTAGATTTTAGGGAAGAGGCCTACACCAGGGGCCCTGTCCCAGGGGCAGAGAGCAAGAGCTGGGGGCTGGGTGGAGCCCAGTCCCCGAATCCCACTCACGTGTTGGATGCTAATGTGGGTACCACCACCTGTCACATGATGCCTTCCAGTACGTCTTCTGCCCAGAGTTCTCATTTGTCTTTTTCAGGACAGCAACTCCCAGAATGCACCCAGGCACAACCAAAAAAAATTAAAAAAAATAAAACAAACCGGAACCAGGGGAATGGAATCCAGAATAGACATGGAACGGACTGAGATTGTTCTTGCCAAACAGAGATAAGACACCCAACACCCGACCTACTAAACCCAGATGGAACCCTTGTGAACCGTGGGGCAACAGAAAACCAACTGAGAGATGACTGAGAGACAGAGAGCGTGGGGTATATAGGTGAGGTCATGAGGTGTGAATGCGGACAGAGTGACCGGGCTGAGGAAAGACAGTGTGGCAGAGTGCTGAAGAGTGGGTGTACAGTGCAAGTGAGGTATTGGTTGTGATAGAGTGTGGCACTATTTGATTGTACTGTGGTGAGGGGGGTGTAAAGATGAGTGAGAAGCATAGATAACAATATATATATAGAGAGAGAGCAGTGTAGGGAGGAATTATAGAGAGTGATAAAGAGAGTGTATGGTAGGAGGGTGTGGAGAGAGTGCAATGCGCTAGTGAGGTTAGTGTTGAGAGTGGAGTGAAGCAGAAAAAGGGGGCGTTGCTGGAAGAGAAAGATACGGTTAGGACACAGCCATAGACAGGAGAGAGAGAGAAAATAAGAAGCCTGGGAGTTTGATAGAAGGCAGAGAAGCAAGAAAGGGGAGGAGAGTAGAGGGTGTGGCGGAAGGAGTAGTGAGATCCGAGAGATGGAGCACGTGGGGGAAAGAATGGACACAAGGCACAAGAATACTATTATTACTACAGAGGAAACCTGGATAGTGTAAGATTAGGGACCCCTTGGTAGAACCTTGGAGGGAGCCAGCTAGATAAAGCTTTTGCTTCGAGGCCAACTCCCGCTAGCTAGCTTTTAGATTCTAGGGGTTACCGACTGCCACTTGCCAAACCTTGGGTTAGGAAAGCCCGGGCTAGGTAAGCGGGAGCCCACATGAGATCGAGACTGAGAAGCCCTTAGAGACCATTTTGGGTGATTTCTTAATAAAAACCCTTGGACCATCTTTCGAAGCCTGGAAGTAATCGAAGCCATCCGTGACGTTAGTTACATTTGACTAAGAAATATGTTACTTGTTGTTCCGCTGCATTTTACCAGGCAACACAAAACGATGGAACGACTGCTACTCCAGCAGTAAGTGTGCTGCCATGTTTGCTTTCAGGAATAGGTTTTGTTGTTTAATAAGTTTGGGGATGTAATAGTTCACTTGTTCAAGAGCAAACGTGTAAAATATGTCGATTGATAATGAGTGTGGAAATACATCTGTTGTCATTTCATAACAATCTCGATAGAACCAGATGAACTGTGCACTCGTTAATACAACCAGATTAAATCTGCACTCGCTAATACAACCAGATGAAGTGTGCACTCACTAATACAACCAGATGAAGTGTGCACTCGTTAATACAACCAGGTGAAGTGTGCACTCACTAATACAACCAGATGAAGTGTGCACTCGCTAATACAACCAGGTGAAGTGTGCACTCGCTAATACAACCAGGTGAAGTGTGCACTCGTTAATACAACCAGGTGAAGTGTGAACTCCCTAATACAACCAGGTGAAGTGTGAACTCCCTAATACAACCAGATGAAGTGTGCACTCACTAATACAACCAATACAACCCGATGAAGTGTGCACTCACTAATACAACCAGATGAAGTGTGAACTCGCTAATCATTGGGAGCGTCCCAGGGAAACGAAATCAGAGATCACCAATACAAAATCTGCTCAGCTTACATTTTCTCAACTCTCTCCTTCTTAAGTAACAGTTAAAATACCATCTACTTTCCATCTTAAAAGGGCTTGAAAGGGAAGCCCATGAGCTGATCCAGGTATTCAGGAAGCCACCACACTCGAGCTGAACATTAGGCTATGCCAGAAATGACTTTTCAACAGAGTCTGACCGCTGAAACGTGAAGCTTTGTGCAGAGCAACGTAGTCCCGAGTTTGCCATAGTGAACTGGGCAGAGGTGGTGGTCGTTATGGACTTTGGTGGCGTCTTCTTCTCCGGGGTCGGACTCTTTCAACACTGGCTGCTATTTGCATCATGTTTTGTTTATTTTTCTTAATTTAATTGAACTTTGACTTTTTAGACCCAACACTCTTGTTTCTCGACAGCTATCTGCATTCTGCTGTCCAATTCTGGGGCCTTTTTTTGGCAAGTTTCTCCTCAAAAGTGAGGCATCCAGGGAAGAAGCCAGAAACAGGACACTCACATGTCTATCATCTTCGGGGCCCGCTTCTTGGCTGTTAACTACTCTGAATACGATAAATCAGTGTGATAATTGCATTTATGCGTGGACTGGGAAATAACAGGTAACCTTTTGTGAGATCAGCGATTGAGTGACATGAAGAAAATGTTTGATGTGACTTTCACACGACCCAAGACCTCACACATCAGCGAGGTGCTTCCAGAGAAGGACAGGAAATAGCCCATTTCCATAATCTCTTGCACTCAACTGTGTAAGGTTAATTCTGCCCTGAGGACCTGGATCCTGTTTCATTGATTGCTCTACCATTGCGGCGGTCATCAGTTCATTCATGCATTCCTCTTCCATGGGGGCCGCCAGCACTCCATTAGCCCCAGGTAAATCTTTGATGTAGTGATGGACCATAATGGGGTAGGTACATCGCTTTGGAAATCTGTGTTACCTTTCATACAACAGTGTAAATGTTTCCGCTTGTGCTAGTGAAGAAACAACTAACGTGAATGAGGACTGCATCAGCCTTTACCCTTTCCAAAGGCAGATAGTTCTAGGTCTATGGTAACTGCACCAACACATATCTGGAGCCTCCTTCTGAACTTCTGCTTGATACCCCAGCAGATTACAGCTTCAGCATAATTGCCCCATGGGAGGAATACTAGAATTCTTTTAGTCTAGTCATTCAGACAGATGTAAGGTGACTTTATATAAAAGCAGGATCTGAAGCTGAGGCTCCGGGCTTCTTATACAACCGGCTAGCAAATGTGAGAGAAGAGCGGGGGGGGCGGGAGCATGTCACAGAACACAATGGCAAACGTCCTAAACTCAGACGTCCATTTTAGGCGGATTCAGAATGTATTGGCAATTGTCTGGTAACTCCTTGACAAGACAGATCATCCTCAGGTGCAAACCAGGAAGGAAGTAAAACTCCTTCAAAACTGGAAGCATTTACCCTTAAGGTCGATGGAATTGTCACAGATGATAGTGTCCAAGATGGGGGGCTTGCTAAGGGTGTAGGCGATCGGCGGATCCCAAACAGCCCTCCACTTCTGAAAGACAGTCCTACCTTCAGGATCAGACATTCACTTTCAGTCTAGAGCTTAATAGGGAACTTCTGTACCAGGATAATGTAGCGTAGAGGTTGAACCAAACACAAGATATTCCACAGGTGAGCAGCAGAAGATTCTCTTAAAAATTCAAAAATGTACTTGCACCAGGGATTAAAGCTTCAGTGACTTTATGAAAATTGACCCTGATTCTAGGCCTTCAAATAACTTTACAAGGGGTTTCTGCGATCCATGAACTGACGGTGTGGGATGTCACACACGGATGTGACTGTACAACGAGCCGATGCTAGAAAGGTGGAAAACCAGTTGGCAGAACGTCTGAGCTCCGTGACTCACCCTGCGCGTTGCTTCTTCGACTTATCAGAGATCCCATCCCTGGACATCAGTTTATTGAAGACTATGATCCCGATCAGCATGTTCACCTGCAGCGAGGGAGGAGAGCGAGGGCAGAAAAAAGAAGGACAGCAGAGGGAAATAAAAGGCGGTGAAAGGAGGGGGTAAAGCAGAAAAAGATCCCTGGTTAAAAGCTTGCATCGTCAACCGACTCCAACACACAGGCTCGAAAGAAACGCTGCAACCCTCAAAGCTTTCTCATTCCCTAACACCGCCCATGCCATCAATATGGCAAAAATAAATACATTTCTGAAGGGTGCAGATGAGGATACAGCGTGATATTGCCTGACAGTGCCTCTAGTTTAGGAATGTGGTAGCGCAAGGATGATATGGACAAGTTCCCTGGTATGCAAGTTCTCAAAAACATGTTCCAACTCAGAGACACCAAACCACAAGGAGAAAACAATTAAGTAGCTATGAGGACAGAGGTCTGCGCTGCGCCCACTGCCATAAACCATGGTCTCTATGGCAGTGTACTAGGTTATCAAAGATAGAGGAACACGTGCACGTGAGAGAAGCATAGCATCCAATTGTTACGAGGGGGAGGAGAGTGATCAGAGACGACAGAGTAATGTTAAGTGATGGAAAAAAAAGAAATGGACACATATCATGATGGGTGCCTTGTAATGAGTTAGAGCAATGTTAAAGTAAGCGGCACTATCCTAAAGACAGATAAAAGCCTAGGCGTACCCTCACTAAGCATCTAACCTGAGATAGCACCAAACTTACCAGGACAATCACTGCAGCAGGCCCAACGAATGCATAGAGAAGACCCCCTTCCAAGGACAACCAGCAGCTGCAAGAAATGGAAAGCCTATTAGAAACAGGAGAAGGGGAAGGGGACACAACATGAGCGGGAACCCCAGTCTCCATGCCTCCGGAGGGAGGGGAGTCTTACCCCAAAGTTCAGTCTTGAAGGCGTGGACCACTTGCTGCTGAAAATAGCCCATTTCTTACTTGTAAAGCAACACTTGGGCAAGCCTAGGGACTCTGAAACTACCACGGTGGTGACTGGCACAAAACATAAACAAACTATTCTCATATCATAAAACAGGGAAAAGAAGACAGTCCTGGGCAATGTTCGAGGCAACTCCACACTATAAAATAAACTTCAAAGTTTGGGTTTCACAAGGTTCCACAAATCCAGGACTAGGGAATGAATGGCTCATGATCCTCCAAATCCCACCCCCCACCCAAATCAAATCTCATCCCGGTAGAATTTGACCTCAGGAAAATCAGCAGTAAAGTGTGCATTTCTCTTTGGAAAACACATGCTGCCGACAGAAGCCCAAGGAGCATACGCACATATGTAAACATGGCAACATGGGTAATGACTGCAGTCAAGTCACATGAGTCACGATGCAAAAGAACATGATGATGTGCTGACTTTATCTTGGCTCTGGCCAGACCCTAAATTAATTCATCAATCTTGGGCAAGTCCATGCATTCAAGCTCCACCTACACTTCCTTCCTTAGTGCCAGCGGCACAGTCCTTAATTTTGCTACCACAGGAATTGCACTGTGCTTAAGCCTGATCCGGTGCATACAGTTTCCCAGGCGACCCACTTTATTCTCACAGATGTTCGGAACTCATGACGATATGTCATCATCCATCCTTCCTGGGCAACACACGCCGTGCACTCAGACTCTGTCGCTTCCACCATTGATGTATACGCAGGTTGCCTAGCGCTGGGATCAAGTTTGATCCCCAAAACTGTTTGACTGCCCCATGAAAGCAAATCTCCACCAACATTCATTACAAAAACTTTACTCATAGTATTTCTCCCTTGAAAGACTAATTCCACTTGCATCTCCCCAATTATGTGAACAGGATTTTCTCCATACGCATTGGCCTTGACATTAACCTCTTTAGAACGCAGCAACCTTACTTCAGTTCCCAGGTAACTTTGCCAATCAAATTGTAATCAGCGCCGCTGTCAATCAACATTAATACTTCAGTTCTGTTGATCGTGACCAACGATCTGGGCTTCTTCAGTTTCGTCCCCATAGCTCTCATACCGCCAAATGTTTCTGGATCCGAATCTTCATCTCCACAATCATTCTCTTGCACACTCCAAGACTTGGCTGGTCCCACCCTGAGACATTTAGCCAGCTGGCCCCTCATGCCACACAAAGGGCATTCCACATAAACTGCAGGAGATTCGATTGCATTCGCAAAATGCTGGGAACTGCCGCATCTAAAACATTTCTTCTGCTGCAGATCACCAGGGCGATCGCATGGCCTCCCCCCTTGTCTCCATGAATCCCAGATCTCCCCTTTACACCCCCAAAGTTCCTGGACCTTCTGCCATCACCACTCTTCATTTAACTAGTCTTTTTGTTGCCCTGATGTTGACTCCTTGCGCCAGAGACTACACTAATCCCAACAGCAGTTTTCTCTAAGGCAGCTTTGTCTGCCTCAATGCTGAGCTTCTTAATACACTGAGCAGTGTGCTTGAACTGTTTGGCAATCCAGCTGTCCTTTCTAAATATGGATCCCTCTCCTTCCACAGTTCCTCCCTTGTTCTGTTGTCCAAGCGCTTAATCATAAGGTGGTCTCGAAAATGTTCATCATGGCAATGACCAAAACGACATTCAACAGCGAGGCCTCTAAGGGCAGTGACACAATCTTCTATGGTTTCTCCACATTTCTGATCCCTACTCCCAAAACGGTATCTAACCAATATCTTGTTCTCCCGGACTTCATAGTATTTGTCCAGGTTGGCAATACTAATGTCGAAACTGTTCCACATTGCCACATTTGAAGTGTGAACAGGTGCTGGAATCCTACTTCCTGTCCTGCATTACCAAGACCGTTGTAGAGCAAAGCTAGGAGAAATTTGAGGAAATCGTCCTTCCAATCCTTCTATTGTATCAGCGGTTCACCAGCCCGAGATAAAAATAAAGCTGGTCCAGGAATGTGTGCCATGTTGCAGCTTTAGAAGGCAATTAATTCCCTTTGGAAACTTGTAAATATGCCTGTGAACATATTGGTAACTGACCACTCTGGGGACCTCTGTAAATGTATTTATGCTTGAGTACTTTGATGGGCAATACTTATTTGCTTTGAATAAGGGGGTACTGCAGCCCACTCTGAATAAATGGACTTGGATAGTGGTTTTACTGGGCGAGGAAACACGCAACTGTAATTTCTACAAGTTCCTGCAGCAAAGTCAACAGTATTGTTGTTGGTTGCTACAGCGACCAAACTGTAACCCAAAATGACCACACGCACTGAGATGCAATAGGGTCCTTTCCTCTGCACCGCCGAGCGCCGACAAGCGCTCGCCCAGTGCTTGCGCTGCCCTCCGTGTCTTATCGGTCTCGCTCTGCCACCCAAATCGGTTTCCTCTGCCACACGTTGCACTCCTTACTTGCTGTGCACGGCGGACCGGTTAAGACAGTATGCTCCGGTAGGCACCCGTGTGTGCACCTGCTCATCCACCTCCAAACCGTGCCGGGCCCTCTGAATGGCTGTGCAGTTTCACTGGCGGTCACTGAGAGCTGTCTCTCTGCGTCTCCTCGTTGCCTTCATGGCACAGGTCAGCTTACCAGAAGACAGTGGGGTTGATTTAGCGACCCCCTGTAGGGTCCTCAGTGGTCTGCAGAGCAGCTCCTCTGGCCACAACCAGTACTCCCCTTGGGTCCTGTATAACTGTCCTCCTCCACGCAAGCAGAATGCTCGTGGCCAGTATAGGAAGGAGGAATACTGAGGCTTCAATATGGTGCAAGGTAAGATTTATTGCAGAACCAAGATAAGACTGCACCCACTCTTTTAAGCTCTCTCTCCGAATTTCTCCGCAAACATTCTTTCTGTCAAACCATAACAATTGCAGTGACATAGAAGGCAGTGAAGTCACATCATTTCAAGCTAGGCAGAAATGAGCAATGCAGAATGAATAACAGTAAACTATGTGCTATGGAACACTGAACAGTAACAGTTAAGCAAGAGGAAAGGAGTTAACATTATAAAACTTTGTGTACGTCTAGTTGACATAGCTGGACCCACCCCAGCGTAACGTCAGTCTGATGGGCAACAGTTGTGGGGACACTCCTCATGCTTCCCGGCAAGGTCCATGTGCTCTTCGGCCTAGCTGTTTCCATCGCCACAAATCTTGCCACATCAAAATAACAGACTATGTCTGCCTTTGATGGTGGTCCTGAGGCTTTGGGTCTAACTGTATGAGAAGAAGGGTTACAGAGACTCTTTACCATGATAACATCCTTGTACCCAGGAGGGGAGTCCTACCCCATAAGGCCCCCCTCATTTTACCACTCCTAGGGGGACTCTGGGTTTGCTGCCTAAGCACCATAGTTTGATAGGAAAGGACTCCCCTTGGGAGAAGGGACGCCATCTGGAGGATCGTCACAGTACACAGTGCATGTAGCCGTCCTGCTCTTGAAGCTTCCTAGGTGCAGTTGCAGACGTTCTCCTAACTCTGAAAAACCACCCTATATAGTATCAGTGCCAGCCCCCTCCCCCACAAGCTGCTAGTGTGTACATTAAAACTGATGGCCTTTACCAAAACAGAGGCCCCCCCATGAAGGACACAAAAAACAGTATGCAATTCATGGGGCGGAAGAAATAAAAGGGAAATCCAAACCGAAATCCTAAACGGTTGGCCAACCAGCGGACACCACTTGCAGATCTCCAATGACCTCCAATGACCTGCAGGTTTACACATGTGCACAGGACAAAATAATAGGGAAGAGCATCCAATTCTCATATTGCTATGGTCAGCTGCGCCATTGCACTTCCGGTGCAGGGGAGCACAGAAGCCACTGCTTCTCCCCCAGATAGGACTGTCAACAAATAGGATTTACAGGGATTTCAAAACCTATAAATACAAAGAGAAAATTCAAAAAACGTATTTACTGCTTGTTCCAAAATGCATCCAGTTCCCATGCAAATCCTTTAATGGCAGACATTCACACTTAAACTGCTGGTCCAGGTCATAGGCCCCAGATGTGCTGAAACCAATTCAAAGAAGCCCTCCAGAGGATACCGGGCTAATTCACTGACAGGTACCAGTTGATCTGGGCAAGCAAGTATTATAAACACAATGGGTCTCATTACGAATCCGGCGGTAACCGTGCCGGTACTATGGGCAGGTTGCTGCCAGACCCGTTAATATTGACTGATGCCTGACTTACTGGTAAAACCGGAGATTACAACCCCGACAGTCTGGAAAGTCAGGCGCTGCTAAATTGCAATTCGCCATTCCCATAGAGTCCAAGAGGACTCTATGGGAATGGGGAACATAGAAGTACTGGCACCTTTGTTAACGGTGACGGTGCTTCCGTGACGGTCTGCATACCGTGGCCACTGTGCCTGGAAAGGTTCGACCTGTCGGGCACAGCAGCTGCGGCATGCAGACTTCTGATATGCCGGTCCAGAAATAACAGTGATGGTACGCTTCCCGGCACTGTTGCTTCTGGACTGGCAGGCTCTGAATGAGCCCCAATGTTTGACTTATTATTTTTAACAAAGTTCTGGGCATAGTGATCAAACATGTTTACGCTTTTTCTGGAGTGCGATTTAAATGTTAAATGTTAAAGGTATTTGTACCGTGCACCGTTACCAACGGAGTTGGTCCCCAGGTGCTATGGCGGATCTGTAAACGAGAAGGTGGGGTGGGTTAGTAGGTGAAGTGGGAGTAGGATAGTGAGAGGAGTGGTGTTCTGTTGGCAGCTTCAACTCGGTATACACCGGGTGCTGAGCTTTGGTACGGGTATCGGATTGATGTCAGTACTCGTGTGCTGTTGGTGCAGTTTATGTATTGTTGCTGTGTTGTGAAGTGCATGCGGGTTGTTGTGCGAGAGATGGTTGTGTGAGATTTTTGAGTGAGATAAGTCTGCAGAGATGCTGAGTTTTTTGTTAGTAGGTTATATGAGGTTTAACATGCTAACATTCAGAACTCTGTCCGAGTGTGGTGCTCGCTAATCCTCCCAATCTCATCAGGATGGGCAAAGTGGTTGCGCCTGGCAGGGTTTTAGGTTTGTGCGAGGCTCTCCCTGTGCTGTTCTAACGCGCTTTGTAAGTGTTCTAATTCTGATGGGGTGAGTGTTGTGGGTTGGGTTTTAGTTGGTACAATGCGCTCTCCGTTCTCTTCTAGCGAGCTCTGTGGGTGTTCTAGTGCTGATGGATTGGTTAATGTGGGTTGGGTGTCTATTCTCCTCCTCGGGTGATGGAGCAGGTGTTGTGGTCTCCTCTTACAAACTTTCTATCTACATGTGTCTGCTGGGAGTTTGGATATGGTACGGCCATTTAAGGACAATTGAATCGGCAAAAGCGAAGACAGCGGTTGACTCCACGAACAGATCTGCTTTGCTACCTTCCTGCAGCCGCTCTGGCGACTGGTGAGGAGTGGCTCTGCCATCATTGCCATCAGTGCAGGAGGAAAACCTCTGGACAGTGGGGTTCTCCATATAGATACCAAATGTTGAGATTTCAGGAGGAAGACAATACAAGGTCTCAGGCCTGCAGGAGTACTAAGAACAGCAGGAGCTGAAGGAAGGCAATACAGCAGAGCTGGGAATGGGGAACTGAGGGACTGCAGCAGAAGAGGGGTGAGCGACCACATCCAGGTGGTGGCATCCACGGAACCGAAGGCAAGGACACAGAGCAGCATCAGAAGCGTTGCAACACACAGTTCATAATTGCTGGCTCCATCTTGAATTGGACGTCTGGCCCAATTATATGCACGGAGGTCTTAAGCAATGTGGACCAGCTTAGCTCAGCAATGTGCATCACAGCTGCTTATCCTTTGGGGGCGCCACCCTTGATTGTACAGCCCCAATGCAGTGGAAGTATTCAGCCTAGTGGCATTCTGATTCTCGCTTCCACTTCCCCAATGCAGCCTAGTGGCATTCTGATTCTCGCTTCCACTTCCCCAATGCAGCCTAGTGGCATTCTGATTCTCGCTTCCACTTCCCCAATGCAGCCTAGTGGCATTCTGATTCTCGCTTCCACTTCCCCAATGCAGCCTAGTGGCATTCTGATTCTCGCTTCCATTTCCCCAATGCAGCCTAGTGGCATTCTGATTCTGGGATTCTACTTTCCAAATGCAGCCTAGTGGCATTCTGATTCTGGGATTCTGCTTTCCAAATGCAGCCTAGTGGCATTCTGATTCTGGGATTCTACTTTCCAAATGCAGCCTAGTGGCATTCTGATTCTGGGATTCTACTTTCCAAATGCAGCCTAGTGGCATTCTGATTCTGGGATTCTGCATTTGAATCCTGCTTTCCAAATGCAGCCTAGTGGCATTCTGATTCTGGGATTCTACTTTCCAAATGGAGCCTAGTGGCATTCTGATTTTCACTTCCACTTCCCCAATGCAGCCTGGTGGCATTCTGATTCTGGGCTTCCACTTCCCCAATGCAGCCTAGTGGCATTCTGATTCTGGGCTTCTACTTCCCAAATGCAGCCTAGTGGCATTCTGATTTTCACTTCCACTTCCCCAATGCAGCCTAGTGGCATTCTGATTCTGGGCTTCTACTTTCCAAATGCAGCCTGGTGGTATTCTGATTCTGGGATTCCACTTCCCCAATGCAGCCTAGTGGCATTCTGATTTTCACTTCCACTTCCCCAATGCAGCCTGGTGGCATTCTGATTCTGGGCTTCCACTTCCCCAATGCAGCCTGGTGGTATTCTGATTCTGGGCTTCCACTTCCCCAATGCAGTCTTAGTGACATTCTGATTCTCGCTTCCACTTCCCCAATGCAGCCTAGTGGCATTCTGATTCTGGGATTCTACTTTCCAAATGCAGCCTAGTGGCATTCCGATCTGGGCTTCCACTTCCCCAATGCAGCATTAGTGGCATTCTGATTCTGGGATTCCAATTCCCCAATGCAGCCTAGTGGCTTTCTGATTTTCACTTCCACTTCCCCAATGCAGCCTAGTGGCATTCTGATTCTGGGCTTCCACTTCCCCAATGCAGCCTAACGGCATTCTGATTCTGGGATTCTACTTCCCCAATGCAGCCTAGTGGCATTCTGATTCTGGGCTTCCACTTTCCCAATGCAGCCTAGTGGCATTCTGATTCTGGGATTCTACTTTCGAAATGCAGCCTAGTGGCATTCTGATTCTGGGCTTCCACTTCCCAATGCAGCCTAGTGGCATTCTGATTTTCACTTCCACTTCCCCAATGCAACCTAGTGGCATTCTAATTCTGGGATTCTACTTTCCAAATGCAGCCTAGTGGTATTCTGATTCTGGCTTCCACCTCCCCAATGCAGCCTAGTGGCATTCTGATGCTCGCTTCCACTTCACCAATGCAGCCTAGTGGCAATCTGATTCTGGGCTTCCACTTCCCCAATGCAGTCTAGTGGCATTCTGATTCTGGGCTTCTACTTTCCAAATGCAGCCTAGTGGCATTCTGATTCTGGGATTCCACTTCCCCAATGTAGCCTAGTGGCATTCTGATTTTCACTTCCACTATGCAGCCTAGTGGCATTCTGATTCTGGACTTCTACTTTCCAAATGCAGCCTAGTGGCATTCTGATTCTGGGATTCCACTTCCCCAATGCAGCCTAGTGGCATTCTGATTTTCACTTCCACTTCCCCAATGCAGCCTAGTGGCATTCTGATTCTGGGCTTCCACTTCCCCAATGCAGCCTGATGGTATTCTGATTCTGGGCTTCCACTTCCCCAATGCAGCCTAGTGGCATTCTGATGCTCGCTTCCACTTCACCAATGCAGCCTCGTGGCAATCTGATTCTGGGCTTCCACTTCCCCAATGCAGCCTAGTGGCAATCTGATTCTGGGCTTCCACTTCCCCAATGCAGCCTAGTGGCATTGTTATTCTTGGTTTCCATTCCCATTGCAGCCTAGTGGCATTCTGATTCTGGGATTCTGCATTTGAATCCTGCTTTCCAAATGCAGCCTAGTGGCATTCTGATTCTGGGATTCTACTTTCCAAATGGAGCCTAGTGGCATTCTGATTTTCACTTCCACTTCCCCAATGCAGCCTGGTGGCATTCTGATTCTGGGCTTCCACTTCCCCAATGCAGCCTAGTGGCATTCTGATTCTGGCTTCTACTTCCCAAATGCAGCCTAGTGGCATTCTGATTTTCACTTCCACTTCCCCAATGCAGCCTAGTGGCATTCTGATTCTGGGCTTCTACTTTCCAAATGCAGCCTGGTGGTATTCTGATTCTGGGATTCACTTCCCCAATGCAGCCTAGTGGCATTCTGATTTTCACTCCACTTCCCCAATGCAGCCTGGTGGCATTCTGATTCTGGGCTTCCACTTCCCAATGCAGCCTGGTGGTATTCTGATTCTGGGCTTCCACTTCCCCAATGCAGTCTTAGTGACATTCTGATTCTCGCTTCCACTTCCCCAATGCAGCCTAGTGGCATTCTGATTCTGGGATTCTACTTTCCAAATGCAGCCTAGTGGCATTCCGATCTGGGCTTTCCACTTCCCAATGCAGCATAGTGGCATTCTGATTCTGGGATTCCAATTCCCCAATGCAGCCTAGTGGCTTTCTGATTTTCACTTCCACTTCCCCAATGCAGCCTAGTGGCATTCTGATTCTGGGCTTCCACTTCCCCAATGCAGCCTAATGGCATTCTGATTCTGGGATTCTACTTCCCCAATGCAGCCTAGTGGCATTCTGATTCTGGGCTTCCACTTTCCCAATGCAGCCTAGTGGCATTCTGATTCTGGGATTCTACTTTCGAAATGCAGCCTAGTGGCATTCTGATTCTGGGCTTCCACTTCCCCAATGCAGCCTAGTGGCATTCTGATTTTCACTTCCACTTCCCCAATGCAACCTAGTGGCATTCTAATTCTGGGATTCTACTTTCCAAATGCAGCCTAGTGGTATTCTGATTCTGGGCTTCCACCTCCCCAATGCAGCCTAGTGGCATTCTGATGCTCGCTTCCACTTCACCAATGCAGCCTAGTGGCAATCTGATTCTGGGCTTCCACTTCCCCAATGCAGTCTAGTGGCATTCTGATTCTGGGCTTCTACTTTCCAAATGCAGCCTAGTGGCATTCTGATTCTGGGATTCCACTTCCCCAATGCAGCCTAGTGGCATTCTGATTTTCACTTCCACTATGCAGCCTAGTGGCATTCTGATTCTGGACTTCTACTTTCCAAATGCAGCCTAGTGGCATTCTGATTCTGGGATTCCACTTCCCCAATGCAGCCTAGTGGCATTCTGATTTTCACTTCCACTTCCCCAATGCAGCCTAGTGGCATTCTGATTCTGGGCTTCCACTTCCCCAATGCAGCCTGGTGGTATTCTGATTCTGGGCTTCCACTTCCCCAATGCAGCCTAGTGGCATTCTGATGCTCGCTTCCACTTCACCAATGCAGCCTCGTGGCAATCTGATTCTGGGCTTCCACTTCCCCAATGCAGCCTAGTGGCAATCTGATTCTGGTCTTCCACTTCCCCAATGCAGCCTAGTGGCATTGTTATTCTTGGTTTCCATTCCCATTGCAGCCTAGTGGCATGCCCATTCTGGGTGTTATATCCCCGGACTGCGAGTGAAACAAAAACCATGATGGGCATGTGATGAATCCTTGGGCATTGTCACTCCTTCCATAGAGGGAGCTCCTTCCCATGAGGCCAGGGAGTTGAGGCCACTACCTGATAGTCCCCCTGGGGTTGTTACTCAGTGGGTGGATCTCATGGGAGGGGAGCCTCCGGTGGGACCTGTGATGACCATATCGGGAGAATGCAGTATCCCCGCCAGTCACCTGACCCTAGACCCCCTTCCTATAACCGTAACAACAACCCCTTCCCTAATAGGGTCATGAGGCACCCTACCATTTCCCTAGGAAGTACTGGGACTGTGAAGATCATAACTGACCGAAGGGAGCTCAAGGGTAGAAATACTGAGACGAGGAAGACTAGGGAGGAGTTGAAATATGTACTGCTGAGAGCACTGTGACGAGGGAGAAGCGTGGAAGTATGAGGATCACTTTTGAAAACCACAAGGAACAGTCTAGTGGTTACTGCCTTCCAATTGGTCCAATTATAGTAGAAATAGAGGGAACTAAGGAAGAGTTGTCAAGCCCTCCATGGAGGAGCAAGGAACAGGGAAGTTATGCTGCAGAAGAAGGGGCTAGGGACCAGAGACCCTGCCAGAGCGAGGGTGACCATTTGCTTGCCGGAGAGGTTCTACGGACTGGGGAAGCCCAGGAGAATCCCGCTCTAAAAGACCTGACAAAGAGTCTAGCCCAGTAGATAAGGATGTTTACAGCCTTACAAAGCATGCCCTTGGCGATTCCACAAGTTTTACATTTAAGTTCACTGGTTGTCTGGCAGAGGTTGGTCCCGCTTTGTGTGGCTGCCACACAAGAAAAATAAACTACTAATTGAGGTGGGATGGTACTCTAATGCACCAACCAATATTCATAAAAAAGAAAAAAATCGAGCGAGTGTAAGACACAATTATTTTTGAGTTGTGAAATATTAATAAGGTCATTGTGGTGAGTCAAAAATAAGAATACTGACAAAATTCTGTTTCCAAAAATTATACTTTTTTAAAAAATTTTCAGAAAGTATTCTATTCTACCAAAGGTAATGAAGATGATGATTCCAAAAATTGATTATGATTCTCTGTGGTTTCCAATCTGGTGTTAATCTCTGGAAGGTGGTGCTTCCAAAATCTGATTTAAATTATTTCTGGTTTTCAATCTGATATTTATCTCTCAACACATGTTTTCCCATTTTAAATCGAATGGTTCATCAGGAGAGGTTTCAAGGATAACTTGTCCTAAACATTCTATAGATCCTGATATGATGTTTTTTTAGAACTAAAGTGTGGTCACACTTGTAGTTAATGCTTCTCTGTTGGTTTAATCTTCAAACTTGTATGTCTTTATGCAGAAAATCGTGGCTGTGGTAAACCCTGACTGCTTCTGCATGATTGGTTAAGTGTTCTGGAGCTCTTCCTGTGTCTTCTCAGCGCTTCTAAAAAAGGGCAATCTTGTTCTCTAGATGATTGTTATTCCGAGAGTAGTTGTGTTTCCAATTATTTGTCCAGAGCTCTTTCTGGTTCTCTTGGTCTCATGTCCGTGTCACTCATTGTTTCAGCATCTGATGTGGAAGGTGTTGAGGTGTTGCTTGCTTACTTTGTTTCTGTTTCTTGTTTATCTGGATATATGAAATTTGAATCATATTTTCTGTGGAAAGTATAGATCCTGTTGTTTTTTATAATAATTTTCATCTCTTATAAATGTCTTTTGTTTCTTGTATTTTAGTTCTTTTGCATTGTTGGCCAAATACTCATCTAGAATCTGATAGTTCTTGAAAGTAATCTCTGAAAAGTGTAACGTTTTAATTTATTCTTTGAGAGCCTCTATATCCTTTAATATCTGTTCATGAGTTAATGCAGATTGGTTGATGATTCTTATAATCATTTCCTTAAATGTGTTGACCAAGAGATCCACCCATTCATTGAGCGCTGTCTTATCTTCCTCATAGAACAATGGGAAGATACAGATTCTGAGACCCTGTGGGATCCTTCCCACTTCTAAGTACATTTTAAGCATTTTTATCTCCCACCATTTGTTTAATTCTTGTTTGCTAAGTGCTTCCAGTTGTTCAAAGGAACACATCTAAGCACATTAAGAGGTTAAACTTTCCAGAGATTACTTTCAAGAACTATCAGATTTTAGATGAGTATTTGGCCAACTATGCAAAAGATTTACAATATATGAAACAAAAGACATTTATAAGAGAGGAAAATGATTATAAAAACAACAGGATCTATACTTTCCACAGAAAATATGATTCAAATTTCATATATCCAGATAAACAAAAAACAGAAACAAAGGAAGCAAGCAACATCGCAACAGCTTCCACATCAGATGCTGAAACAATGAGTGACACGGACATGAGACCAAGAGAACCAGACAGAGCTCTGGACAAATCATTTGAAACACAACTACTCTCGGAATAACAATCATCTAGAAAACAAGATTTCCCTTTTTTAGAAGAGCTGAGAAGACACAGGAAGTGCTCCAGAACACTCAATCATACAGAAGCATTCAGGGTTTACCACAGCCACTATTTTCTGTATAAAGACATACGAGTTTGAAGATTAAACCAACAGAGAAGCATTAACTACAAGTGTGACCACACTTTAGTTCTAAGAAACATCATACAAGGAACAATAGACTCTTTAGGACAAGCTATCCTTGAAATCTCTCTTAAAGAGTCTAGTCCACCCTGGAGCAACCGGAAGGCAGACAGGGAAGCTGAAAAGGGAGAGAATCACTGCGAAACTGATCCAGTGGAGAGGGACCGCTCAGCGAGCAAATAAGGTGAAACCTCTGGCCTCCCTCAAGATTGGTACACGTGGGGAGATGTGCCATGCCGTCCTGAGGAAGATTGACAGTGCGTAGTGCCGGCAGTTCGGAAAAAGACAGAGAGAAAAGTAAACCCCACGGCAGACCACAGGCATCCAGGGAAACCACGAGACAAAGTATGTGGACAGATGGGGAGGCATTGGAGAATCTAGGGAGTGGTGGAACAAATTTGAAGCAGCAAGCTATGGGGAGAAGCCATGGTATTGGGTCTGGGACCGTGCCTTAGCAATGGACATTTTGTGTAAGTGGAAATCCGGGAAAGACTTGGCAGGGTAGTGAAT
This sequence comes from Ambystoma mexicanum, assembly GCA_002915635.3. Lineage (NCBI taxonomy): Eukaryota > Metazoa > Chordata > Amphibia > Caudata > Ambystomatidae > Ambystoma > Ambystoma mexicanum. The sequence goes on from CM030325.1 coordinate 1,036,602,188, forward strand.
CAAGTCCATCAGTGCGAGCCTGGGACCCGCACCCATAAAGGAGCCATCATCCTCACTATTCTTCACAGTCGCAGTACCTGACGGACTTGGGAAACCAGGTGACTGGGGGAGTTCATGAAAACAAGAGAAAGACTTGACAGGATAGTGTAGCAAGTCCATCAGTGTGAGTATTGGACCCGCACCCATAAGGGAACATGTATCATGCTTGTTCTTCATAGTTGCAGTACCCGAAGGATTGGGGAACCAAGATGACTGTGAATTTGGTAAAAGCAGGAGAAAGACCAGGGGATTCCCCCCTGGCATCATGACCTGCCCAGAAAACCTGGGAAAAACTGAATTGCAAGAACACCTGAGAAAGGTTAGGGGAGGGAGTCATCCCCCTAATATTGAGAACTTTGAGATGTACGTTGTACAAAGCCAAGAGAAAGGGAGACATCCTCTTGGTGCTGGTGAAAGAAAAGGAAAACGTCATGGAGGGGTAAGACAACCCTGCTGGCACTGAAACCATTTAAATGCGTAAGAAGCCAGGGGAAGGATATTGTCCCACCTGATATAACGGGAATCTTGAGACCAAGAGACTGCTTGTGTTGCCCATCAGTGAAACCCAGGAGTAGGATCAAAGCCCCAGAGAACTTTGATGTATACATTTTGGTGGAAGACATTCTTGTTTCATCACTTAAGGAAGCTCGAGCAACCATCCAGAAAAAGGGAGTTGTTCCTCTGGACTAAGAAGAACACCATCCTGCTTTAGTATAGTTTATAATGCATGAGTTGGAAATAGGTTTTGACACAAGAAGGTGGACACTTTATTTAAGACGGACATTCTGACAGGCCATTGGTACTCAGTTGAGGCAGGGAAACCCCTTCTAGACATAAGGATAGGTAGGTTTTCCCTTTTCTTTTACTTTAAATAAAGCTAATAGTTTAAACATGCCACCACTGTGTCAACCTCATGCTTCTGACTCAGTACAGGTGCCATGATCCCGAAGCTGAATAGTAGAGTAGGGAATTTGGAGTGCAACTGCAGGTTGTCTTAGAATAGGCCCCTTGCACCAATGTATGTTCTACCTCCATCCTGACACCGTTAGTCGAAACTGTCCTTTTAGTTGAAACCTCTACGCCTAGGCATTCATACCTCCTCATCCCTCACCTGGGACTAGAGCCACAGGGAAGCCTGCAGAGTATCCAAAAGATTGGGATTCTGCGTCAAGGACAGGAAATCCCTAGCGAAAGTACTATTAGGGAAAATTGTACTTACCTCTATTATACCTCTATATTTGTGGAACCCCCCAAACCCTTTGCGTTTGTTACAGCCTCCTGTCCTGACTTTTGCCAGTGGTGCACAGCCTTCAGCTGCAGTCCACTGGGCTTTTGCTCATGGTCATGGGGAAACTGACATGTCCTTCTGTCTGTCAGTACTGAGAAACTTTGCTTCTCTTAGTGTTTCCACTTTGTTGCCACTTCTGGAAACTGTATTGCACTGCACAAAGTACATTACTGTACTGTGCGCTGGGGTCCGTGCGTTTTCGGGCCCTAGTCATCCACTAAGGATTTTTCGGTAACTGGGCAATGTGCCTTGGAGTAGACTGGTGGAAGCAGAAGCTTTTTCATGTATTTTTATGAACCTTTACCAAACCATACTGCGCTTACTGCGTTTGGCTCATGACTGTGGCTAGTGTCAGTCATGGCCGTGCCACAAGGTCTTTTGTCTTCTCCTTTGGTCAGTTTGTCCGTCGGTCTTCCTCCTGGTCTTTGTGACCCGGTGAGTCCTTACTTGGGCATGCATTTTCCCACAAAAGCCACAGCCTTTCGCAGGCTAATGCATGTCACCTGTGTAGGTACCCACGAAGTGGCCTGGACTGTCTGGTCTCAGTCCCCACTGCTGGTACCTTGGCACCTGTGCAGGAGCGTTGATCCATCGAGTTTTGACTCGAGCTTTGGATAAATCCGAGATTGCACTGCAAAGCATCCTCTTGCCAAATGTTGTCGTCCCAGCTGCTTTGGCTAGCAAGAGAGAAACGTGCGTTACACCGCGAGAGTTGGGTGCCCCTGTGTGACAGTGACAGTCGCTGCTGGTGACTTTCCCGTCTTTCTTCAAGTGTCCTGCGACCCGCTACATTAGTGCTTTTTTTGTCCTGCAATCTAGGTGAGAGATACAGCTCCTGTTGTAAACCGGACCTGCATCTGCACCTGCAGCACCAATGCACTTTGAAGCTTGTCCAAGAAGGGGATTTCGAGCTCCAGGCGACCATCTCCAGATCTGCTAACTTTGTACCCGGAGTGAGTGAAGGGTGGTGAGTAATCAAACCACTTACCGGCAGCCCCCAGCTCAGCATTTGTATTTGTACGCACAAAGGATCCACCGTGGTCTTTGTTTTGGCTCGGGTAGCCTCTGCTTCCTAGAGCTCTCCGAAGGTTGGGAATAGCTTTGTTCTGTGCAGCAGATCCTCCGCTGACTGAGGGATGGACAAACTGGATAAAGTTAGGGTTATCCATCTCTGAAGATTGCCAATGGGAGAACGTGTGCCGGCCCTTTTCCCCTAAAGGTCTTGGTGGGATTCTGCACTTTACCGCATTAACCAAAGTGACTGTACATATATTTTACATAGTGTGTGTTTGAGTGGTGATATTACTATGTTCTCCATTATTCACTTGTGTTTTTTCTTGGGCATAATAAATGGTATGTTTTCGTATACTACTGTCTATGGGAAATTCTTGGTACCCAACTGTGTGTGCTCATCAAAGGCCACAGATCACCCCCACTGCTTCTGCCACTTAGCCTTGACTGCTCTCCAAGCTACCGTGAATTTGATTACTATCTTCCCAGAAGTGTTCCCTGTTTCACTAACAAGGGTGGCCTCCTAAACATCTGTCCGTCAGAGTAGAGTTTAAAAATGCATTCTAACACTAACACCCACAATTATCTTTACACCCCTCCCCTACACATTTATCATAGTGAACCTGCTACCTTTGTTGTCAATCCTGCAACGCGTAAATGCAGTTAACACCCTTATCTGTGCAAGATTGAAACTTGGAAACTAAATCCATCTGGCAATAGCCATGAATTAATATCCAGACCTCAAAATGTGGTTTCAAGGATCCTGCTTAAACTGCATACATGTGATCATGCCAGTCCAGGATTGGCCTTGCTACAATGGCGATCTGTCACAAAGCGCATTGCTTCGAAGTCATCATGCCTTTTGCACAAGACGACTTTGTTGCACCAAAAACATCTCTTTCTAGCAAACAAAAGCTTTTAGTACAACCTCCCTGGTCTTCACCCCACATTACAGAAGGGAAACAATTGAAGGGTGCTATTTCAGGCCATACAACCAAGTTACACACCACCTTCCAGCAATCCTTGAGTACTGAGCCTGCCCTGCTAAGGTTTAGGATAAAACGCAAGACCTTTCTTTCAGCAATATAACTTCACTTAGTTTGATGTCCACTTTTTCTTTATGTGTTTATTTATATAGCGCTCCTAACCCTGAGTCCAGCTTCCTGTTATTCCCAAGTCATTGTTCCTCTACAGCAGCAAAATGTCCTTAAGGGGAATGCCTGGGCTTTATAACACCCAGACGCATGGAGCAGAAGCCTAGTGGACCATCCTTGTCCTTCAGGGGAATGCCTGAGCTTTATAACACCCAGACGCATGGACCAGAAGCCTAGTGGACCATCCTTGTCCTTCAGGGGAATGCCTGAGCTTTATAACACCCAGACGCATGGACCAGAAGCCTAGTAGACCATCCTTGTCCTTCAGGGGAATGCCTGGGCTTTATGACACCCAGACGCATGGACCAGAAGCCTAGTGGACCATCCTTGTCCTTCAGGGGAATGCCTGAGCTTTATAACACCCAGACGCATGGACCAGAAGCCCAGTGGACCATCCTTGTCCTTCAGGGGAATGCCTGGGCTTTATAACACCCAGACGCATGGACCAGAAGCCTAGTGGACCATCCTTGTCCTTTAGGGGAATGCCACAGCTTTATAACACCCAGACGCATGGACCAGAAGCCTAGTGGACCATCCTTGTCCTTCAGGGGAATGCCTGGGCTTTATAATACCCAGACGCATGGACCAGAAACCTAGTGGACCATCCTTGTCCTTCAGGGGAATGTATGGGTATTATTCAGGGGAATGTATGGGTTTTATAATACCCGGACACATGTCCTTCAGGGGATTAGAAGCCTAGTGGACCATCCTTGTCCTTCAGGGGAATAGGAGCCTAGTGGACCATCCTTGTTCTTCAGGGGAATAGAAGCCTAGTGGACCATCCTTGATCTTCAGGGGAACAGAAGCCTATTGGACCATCCCTGTCCTTCAGGGGAATGTCTGGGCTTTATAATACCCAGACGCATGGACCAGAAGCCCAGTGGACCATCCTTGTCCTTCAGGGGAATAGAAGCCTAGTGGACCATCCTTGTTCTTCAGGGGAATAGAAGCCTAGTGGACCATCCTTGTCCTTCAGGGGAATGTCTGGACTTTATAATACCCAGACGCATGGACCAGAAGCCCAGTGGACCATCCTTGTCCTTCAGGGGAATAGAAGCCTAGTGGACCATCCTTGTTCTTCAGGGAAATAGAAGCCTAGTGGACCATCCTTGTCCTTCAGGGGAATGTCTGGGCTTTATAATACCCAGACGCATGGACTAGAAGCCCAGTGGACCATCCTTGTCCTTCAGGGGAATAGAAGCCCAGTGGACCATCCTTGTCCTTCAGGGGAATAGAAGCCTAGTGAACTATCCTTGTCTTTGTTTTTGGCAGAAACGCAGCCCTGTGTGCCTTTATCACACACGCATGCCTTGCCCTAGTAATACAAGAGAGGCTGCGAGGGTTTTGTGCAGCCCACGTCATCACCGCCCCTCCCTTGCAATTAGAGTGATTTATTTGCTGCAGCTTCTCAACCAGGCGTCTCCACTTGCAGGAATGTGTCAGATTTAGAGAAAACATTGACCTTTAACAAATGGAGAGGAAATAACGATCCGAGCGCTCTCACAAGGGACCCCGTTCTCTAATGAAGGACCCTGCATGCGAGCTTCGCTAATCACCTTCCCAAGTGGGCGCTGTGCACACATTCCTCGCCCCTCCCAACAGTGCGCCACTCACCCTTCTCTCAGGGACTGAGGAGTGACCTTTCTGAGCAGCACAACACGTGCACACATTTCCCCCAGAGGTGCACTGAGGAGTATGTACACTGTTAGTGCAATTTCCTCTCTCCCTGAAGGCGCCTCTGGTTCATCCAAGTATTAATATTATTTTATTGCTTTAATTAGATTTTAAACTTAATTACCATTCTTGGTTCATTAGCCGATTCAATTGCAGAGTGTTTGCCAGAAAAGTGTGTAAGAGACATTTGTGTAAATATTGCTAGCCACCCCCGACCCCCCCCCAACCCACAAGTCCAAGACGTATATATGCACACCATACGGGTGTATTGGGGACCCCTTTTTTGACATGTGCATTTATATAAATATATAGGGTTACTACCCTATATAGTCCACTATAAATAAACCCCATAGAATGCATTCTTAAGAAGAGAGCTCCAGACATATGTATTAGCAACCAGATAAGAATTTGCTTTAAATGTTTTTACTTCCTGCTTTGAGAAGAAATAGATTTTTAATGTGTGAAACAAGCATTGTTCCTTCTCTTTTTGCTAACCTTCACTCTTCATGTTTTCATAACAGAGTGACCAGATTTGATTAGAGTGACGGTTCATCAAAGCAGCAGTATCTATTGGAACAGCACTGGCTCCTATTTTCCGAGGGAACACACAGAGACTACTACATTGTTCAGCGCTGAGGCCCCGCACACCGTTGTGAAGGCCCCCCTCTCTTCCACCACCAGAGCTGGCAGCTCATTGGGTCCTTCAGAGCGACCACGGTTAGTAGCTCGACAGAAGGCCTTTATTACAGGTCATGGCCCCTTACCCAACACCAGCAGCAGTCCCACAAATAGTCCACACGCGTCTCGAATGGTTTGGTTGTACTTCAACAGGCCCAGATAGTCCGCACTCTTAGCTACAGCATTTATTAAAGGGGGGGCAGGGGGGCTCGGCGGGCATGCTCATCCACGGGGAAGAATTTGCTACAGGTGCTGGGCACATCCGGGAAGAATCTGTGGTGGGGATGTGCATGTGGTAGAACCCGTCTATTTAAACCTGCAAATCAAAGGAAACTTGTTGTCTGCTGGCAGAACCAGTCCCATTGATCTTCATCAATACTCCTGTCAAGATAGGGGTCCCATTTATTCCTGGAGCCTATCTTGGATTCATCAATACGCCTGTCTAGATCGGGGTCCCATTAATTCCTGGAGCCTATCTGGGATTCATTAATAGAGCTGTCAAGATAGGGGTCCCATGCAAGAGTACTTCAATTAGTGACCGACTCTTCAACATCACTATCCGGGTCCTGGACTCTGGAGCACTGCGGCTCTATCTGTGCCTTGAAGGATCTGGTACTTACTGTGCTGCCCCCAGCTTCTCATTGACCGAAGTTAAACCTCTGCCGCATATTGTATGCAGGACTTGTCTGAGCTGATCTGTTGCGGAGCTAGCATGGCCTAAAGCTTTGCCGTTTGACCCTCTGCATCACACCCGGAAGAGGCACCAGCTCTGGGCAGAGTCAAAGTGCTCCATGCTGCCCTGTTTCTTGTAGTGCCGCCTGGCCATGGCACCAATCCCAGATAAAAATGGGGGGCTGCGGGGGTGTTGGGCACTGCCATGATGAGGATGACAGTGCCACCACCAGCACAGAATTGACACAGGAACTAAAGTGCACAGCACTTTGTTCCCCCAAGATTTACCATCAATGCACACAAAACACGTGGTACGTGCAAAATACTGTTCCCCTTGGTAACCAAGGGGTTGGGGAGGTAAGGGGGGTGTCAAGAGTAGCCAAGGGCCTATAGATATATATGACACACATTCATAGTGCCACAAGCTAGGACTGCTGAAGACCTTCCGTGTTATGTCAAATCTCTCAAATGTCCCAGCAAGCCATCATCCCACAGCTTCCAAGCCACACTTGGAGGTCATTTCCCCCCAAAAGGCCCTGTAACAACCAACAACATAGCCACCAGGCACACACTTGAAGCTCCAGAACACAACACCATAAGGTCCCAAGTAGGCATGTGGGCCCGTAAACCAGAATTAACACGTACTTCTGGAGTCTAGCAGGGCAGCTGGCACACAGCAGCTCCTAATCATAGGGCGATGGGTGTCAAACGTTGCAGTGAATCTAGCCAGTGGAACGCGGAAGCACGGCTGAGATTGCGGATCTGCCCAGGGTACAATTGGCTATTCAGCAGCCGACCCTCCGAGGTTTCAAGCAGGTCCCTGTGAGCCAGGCCCAGCAGGGTGCTCACCAAGGTGCGGCTGGCTGTCAGGTGGCCCTTAGCTCTGGCAAGCCTATCTAGCTGCCCGTTTGCTCCGGCGCCATGTAGATAAGGTGGCAAGTCAGCAGGGCCACCATAGCAATAGGAAGTCTCTGATCTGTCCAGCCCACGCAGTCCAGGATGAGCCCATGTGCAGAGGGTGCAGGTAAGTGCAGGGAGAGGATAATATGCCGAAGGGACCATGCCGGCATTTGCTACCTGCATTCACCTCTCTGGGTTTACTAGCACAGCCCTCACTAAGAGGGATTTTCCGCGTAATCCAAACCTTTGTTCTAGCCAGCAATTCTGGCAATTGATGCAAAGCATTTGTGTCAGATAGGACACCTTCACTCCAGGCAGCGCTATAGCAGAGGCCTTCTTTGTAGAAGGTACTTGCTCGTGCCACTGGTCCGAACACATCACCTGTTCAGGTGGCATACAGTGACCGACACGTGTATCGTTACTCCCTATTGCTCTTTGTTTGGAATATTGACCTGATTTCAAGGAGTAAACAGGCAGATGTGTCATTTATAAGGAGCCCTGTGCAAATGTATTCACATCTGTGCATTTCTATGTACACTTCCAAGACTGGCCAAGATGTGCTTTCCTGCCCAGAGAGCCAAAAGTAACCAATTCCAGAAATGCTGTTTTTCTACCTTGAGTTATAAAACCTTAGTACGGCCCCGCAGTTGTATTGATTCTTAGGGCATGATGTGTTGTGCTGCTCAAGAGACTTTCATCTTGATCTCTAGTTCAATGCTGGCCTAGTGATGAAGTCCTCTGTCTACCTCTTGGGTTAGTGGGGTGGGTGGGCATGGGAGTTGGGTATGAAAGCGACATCCAGCATGGAGAGTAACCCTCGGATCACACCACCATGTGCCAGCCATGTGTCAGGGGTTCCTTAAAGTACCCAGAAATATGCCTATAACCTCTTCAAGGGGGCTCCACGCCTGTGTTGTGTGATCAATTTCCAAGTACCATGCTCTTACAAGTGGGCCAAAAGATGGCCCCATCTAATGGTTGTAGTACCTGACCTCCTTGGATAGAACTTCTAAACACACCAAGGTTATTCTTATGGTTCTAAGAGGTTACAGCCATGAGGAAGACAGCAGCTTGAAAATGCAAAGTGCAGGCTGAGAGTGGCGTTCGCTGCAGTGGCCTAGTTTGCACAGGGACCAGCATGGCTGGAAGTCTTTGCATACTGGAAGTAGCGACCGTGAAGCAGTTGTGGACATGAATATGGACCACAATCTCTGCAGTGGGTGTCCCTGAGATTTGCTAAATGGAAACCCAAGATGGAGACCGGCTATAATCAGGGCTTGGGCAACATCTCTGCACACATAAAGATGCAGCATCTGGAGCGATAGAAAGCCTGCAGCTGAAGCTGGATATCATATATCAAAGATGAGGAATACGTGGGAGGACACAATCCATTCCAAAGCCTGCAATCAGAAAGCGTTGACCATTCAGACTTGAAGTTTGTGTTTAACCCACACCGCAGCATGGTTAAGTGCAGACTGTCCTCAGGGTCAGGAATATCAAGACATATAACCATGACACACACACACACTTTGTGAGAGGCGTAGGTCATGTTGGAAGGAGCTAGAGTTCTAGTGAGAGTCTGAGGTAGATGGAGAAAGGTCGAAGGTGGAGCAGGAGAATGGAGACTGGAGAAGTGACTTGGAGGAGGAGAGGAGGTAGAGCAAGCAGCGAAAAAATGTAAAGTCTTAAGGCCCCAGGAGGTAACATTAAGGGGGGAGAAGAAGTACATGGAGGAAGTAGGAGGAACTACAAAGGAGGTAACACCAGGGAAGTGGGTTGCCGGGTTGGATGCTGGAGGGAATACCATGTGGAAGAAGAAGAAGGTTATTCAAAAGGTGGTTGGACAAGACCTCAAGTAGGACACAAACAAAGTTAGGTTGCGAGGAGGAGGTGAAGCAGAGGAGAAATAACAGAGGGAAGGCTTCTGTAGTTTTCCCTGTCGAGCGTGCAGGTACACGCAGGCCCGGAGACCTAGGTGGAAAGGTGTTCTTGGAATGCATTGCGAGAAACAGAGGATCAAAAGCAACAGACCAGCAGACAACAAAGAAGAGTCTGGGAACTGCAGCCCTCCCCTGCCCAGAATTTATTGGACAAGGAGCCATTTATGTTGCAAACCGAAGGGGAAGCAATCCTGTTTTGTGTAACATTTTCGTAATTTGGCCCAATCTTTGTAACTAAAATATGCCGTTCAGACTTATGCAGAAACCCTCTTTATTGGGATAGAAAGTTCGAGGGGGCTGCAGGTTGAACAATTCCATTAATTATCCTTGTTAATTGCTATATTGGTTTAAGCGCAATGTTATAACTACCTTGACTAAACCTTTAAGAACGTCCTTTTTTCTGTGTTCCTGTGTTGCCTTGATCCCACTCTACTGTATCACACTTCTCTCGTGTAATTCAACAGTTTCTGCTTATGGTATTCAATTCAACACAATTATTTTGAATATGTCTTGTCTACGGGACTGGATGCATCTAAAGGTCTTAGTACTGAAACTACAAACTGACTACAGTTTGGAACAATCAGTGGCAGGCATTTTTTATTTATTTATAGAAGACATGATATAACTTAGACCTCTCAGATGAAAAACCCAGTAGGCCTTCCTAACCTACACAGTGCTGGCTTGTGACCAGAGTACTCGACATATGGTTCAATCTCAGTTTCACTCATGACGGTCTCAGAGACCCTGGCGGGGTGGCGGGGGGGATTTCTAGTAAGGAATGACATCAGTTAGAAGATGGGATGGCTTTATATTATATGGATTGTAAGCTAGAGCATCACGCGTCATAGACCAATGAGTCCTCATGCATGAACCCTGGTCCAGAAAGACGCCAGGAGGTAGGAGGCCTGCATTAATGAGCGAACATTCCCAGGCCCTTCTTCACCTTCTGCATGACAGAATATTAAAAAGGAGCCAAAACTATGCTCAATTTGCGTCCCCTATGTTCGCAGCTGTAGTGTCCCAGAAAGAACAAAAAACCTAAGGGACACTTTGGTCCATACATTCTTGGAACCCTCTAAGACACCAGCTACACTATGGAATCTGCCACCAGTCGTGGGACACAACAGCTGCGGGTGCTGTGTAGCTTGCCGCTACATGACCAACAGCAAAACATTCACCTACATGGATTTCACATGGAACATGAACAACCATACAAACTGCGAAAGTAGATATGTCATCTACATAATTAGATGCCCGTGCGACATGTTATACATCGGGAAGACCATCAGACCTGTCAAACAGAGGATCAATGAGCATAGATCCTGCATCAAGAACTAAATACAGGATAAACCTTTAGTCGAGCACTTCAACAGGAAAGGCCACACACACACAAACAATTCACCTGGACTGTGCTGCAGCAACTACAGCCACAGAAACACGGAGGCAACATTGATCTGGCCCTCATCAAACTGGAACAAAAGTAGGTCCATAAACAAGACTCAGTCCGCCACGGCCTTAACATCACCGTGGAGTGGAAACACTTCTGGGATTAAGCTCCACCCACGTGCTTGCTTTGGTTCCACATACGTAGCTCTCACCAACAGGGACCACCCTGTACCCCAGGTTCTACCACACATGCTTGGCTCACACGCATGTACCGTGCCTTCCCATGCAGGGATACACGACCTGGACTGGGCACACTAATGCTGGGTTCACTCATACTACCAATCTGGCCACACTAGATCCCCCAGCAAGTTGATACACTAATTTCTTGTTATTCTGGAAGTATTGCCCATTTGCAATGTTTGAGTTTTGAGTTAATTGATGTCACTAAACTGTATGGATCCATGTCTACTAGTTTTGCAATCACTCAAATACTACTGTGAGCACATCTATTTTGGGTACCTTTGAATTTATCCTATGTGTCTTAACATGGTATTTTACCCCTGTGGTCCACACATGCCTGCCTGAGCACACATAACATGGTAGCACCATGTATACAACGATGACATGGGCTTTCAACTCAAACAACTTGCAATTTCCCTCTGCCACAGACCTGGAACCACATGTCCCAGCATTCCCAGCGCTCCTAGTAGTTCTGTTCCACCCCGGCGACCGCTTTCACTTTCCATTCACGGGTTGTCTTGGATTGGATGCACTGACTTTTTAACCTTAGGGATCACGCCGATTGGTCCGAGCACTTTACGCTCCCGCACCATTGGCCCCTGCATCACACACGGACCAACTTATCAGCAGGCGCTTTTCCATCCCATGTCACAGCAACCATTCTAGCTGCGGAACCCCCGACGACGCACGTTTTTCTCGGCTTGCGTTAAGTCTGAACACCAAGCGAATATGTATCTGTAGGCACTTCACTTTTGACTAGTTCGTTTTCTTCACTCATTCATCACCATGAGTAGCGTGACGACTTCCAATTGATTCTGCCTCACTTTATAAGAACACGCGCACAAACAACTTTTTGCAATTTTGTTCCAGGGCTCCCGCACCATTAATTATACAAGTACTATATAAACAGCATACCATGGACGCACCACCAGTCCAGACTTAGACTTGTAATATGAGACACGGATGTTTTCTCATATGACTGCAACCGCACTATATATTCAGGAACAGCGGTTAGCGGTCCACGACATTTAGCCATGTCAGACCATATTGTCCACACATTCTGGGGTGATTGTGCATAGATGTTTTCCATCATTACACAAATGCCCCTGAACACTCAAAAACGGGCCAACCAATGGATTAGTCCTACGGGCACCAGCCGAGGCACAATATCGTCCTTCTGGACTTTCCACGAAACCAACCACAAATTCCACATGCGGGATGGGCTTCTTTTTTTTTTTTATTTTCATTTAGTTTATACAAACTTTTGAAAAACTTTATCTTTTAGTGTAAGATCAACATTCCATCATAGTCCTTAACTATTTTTGTGGAAACCCCTTGTTGGACTTCTTCTCTTGACTTTTTCTGTCCCTTATTCGTCTACCTTTGCATCCATAGATATTCTGTCTTTTTCCAGTCTTTTCGAATAGGTTGGTCTCTTTAGGCAACCACCGGTTCATTTTTAGGTGTTTCTGCAGAATCTCTAAGAATCGCATTACTGAGATCAACAGTGGCTTGCTTTCGGTCAAGTGTAGTTGTCTCCACCATTCTTCTTCAGATAGCGTCTGGTACTTTTCCTCATCTTTCCCAAGCAACTGACACGCTGGTTGTTTAGTTCTGTACAGCTTATGATGAGGTGTTTTAAATTTTCATCTTTCTCTCCACAGAATCGACATAGGGTGTTTTCCCTTGATATCACATGCCTAATTCCAGGATTTCTTTGGTCTCTAGGATGTTTAAACGAAACATCAAATAATACTTTCTTAGATGTTTGCACGGAGCTAGTGCCAGATATTTCTGAAGCGTATTTCGTTTCTTTGCTTCTTTTGGTTGATTTGTCATCGCCTTTTGGCGATCTCTTCTTTCCCCAATTGTAATCCAATCAAGATCTAGCAATTTTCTTTTTACAAGTCTGGGTTATTCCATAACATTGACTCTCCGTCCTAACTGTTTGAGAATTTCCCCACATTGCTGTTTCCAGTCTCTTAGGGCTGACGTTTTTCTGCCTGTTTTGTTTCCCATAGGATTTTGAACGGTGGTAGGTTTGCTTCGTCATGCATTTTCCTAAAAAGCAATAGCTTATTCACAGCAATCCTTGCGTTCAGTGTGGACATGCCTATCATATAGACACACGCAGTCGGTGTGCTTTGTGGTATTTGAAGAACTTTTTCCAGAAAAACCTTCACACCTAGCCATATCTTGTGGTTACAGCCAAACATGTTCTCTGCCCATAAATCAGAATCGGTGTAATTTTATTTTGGTAGAATTTTCTCACTGGCTCACATGTGAATTTTCCGAATTTCTTCTGCATTACGATCCCTTGAGAGGTTAGTTGTTTGCAGCTATTTAGGATTTTCTTTACCATTGGTTCGTCATTTATGCTTGAGTTGATAATTGTGCCCAATATTTTGTAAAGTGCACTTTCTCTAGCTTCTTTGTTCCACGAACCAACTCGATCTGTACTTGTCAGATTTTCTTCCTCTTTTGTTCTCTAGGACTAGGATTTCTGACTTGGCTGCATTTATCTCCAGCCCGAGTTTTTCGAATAGATCTTCAATGCAGACAATTTCTCTGTAGGCCGACTGGTGTTAGGTCTAAAATTACCATATCATCTGCGTATAAGATGTGATGTAATTGGCATCCATTGATGGTTGGTGGAAATGAATCACGCTTGACAGTGCTTTCTCTACTTCGAGATGTAGAAGTTAAACAGGGTGGCCCTAATGGGCACCTTGTTTCACTCCTCTTTCTGTACGAATTGGCTTTGACAGATTTCCTTCTTTGTCTAGCCTTATTTGAATGTAGGTGTCAGAGTAAAGTTCTTTGATGGCTGCTATCAGACTCTCATCGCAGCCTCTCTCTTTAAATTACACACAGGATTTCTCTATTCATCCATCAAACGCGTTTGCCATGTCGATAATGCAGATAGATTTCTGTCCCGATCGAATGGCATCTATTTTTAGTAGGTTTAATATTAGCAAGTTTGTGCTGCAGCCCACTCCCTTTACAAACCCAGACTGTCTGTCATCGTAGATTTTTCCTTGATTTATCCACAGTGTGAGTTGTTTAAGGAGCTGAGTTGCAAACACTTTGCCTATGACATCGAGAAGGGCGATGGGGCGGTAGTTTGCTGGTTCCGACCGTAAGCCTTTCTTGAATATCGGAACAATGATTCCTAGTTTCCAGTCGCAGGGATCCTTCCTTCTTTTATTATTGCTTGAACAGGATCTCACAGAATTCCGACCATTCATCGATGTTTTCTTTAAATCGGCGTTCGAGAGGCCATCCGGTCCGGCGGCTCTAGATGTACTGCTATTTGCAATTGAGATTCGGATGTCCTCTCTGTCCATTTGTAAGTTCCAGGGAGTTTTTACATGGATCTCCGCTGTACTTGTACATTCCTTCTTTTAAACAGGTTTTTGTAATGACACTCCCAGTCTGTTTCCGTTACCATATTTGTTATAATGGCTTTTTCTGAGTTAGATGATTCATTTATTAAGGTCAAAACCCCTGGAATTTCTCTGGTTCAACGCTTTCAATATTGTCTCTGCGTCGTTTTTCTCCATCTTAGCTCTATGTAACTTGTGCCAGTTGTTGTACTGGTTTCTCACTTTTTTGGACTGGGTTTGATTTTCTACTCCTTTGGTGGCATTAATCGATCTTAATGCTTTCCTCAGTTCCTCTTTTTTTCGCACTTCCGGTCGTACTTATGTTTATAGAAATTTTGTTCTTTAGAACTTCGTTTTTTGGATTTATAAATTTCTAGTAAGTGCTGGTATTCCGTTGACTCAGACAGCCTTGCTCCTGGGATTTTTGCATTTGTTCAGATATCTCCTTAATATTCAATTTGTTTATCCTTAGTCTGTTGCGTCCAGGTTCCACTGAGATGTCACATCTCCATTGATCCTTTTTCTCTGCTTTTCTCCATTTCCATTCCATTGATGTGATATTATGATCGCTTTGGATGTTTTTGGTGACTGTAAAGGAGACTATTTCATGTAGTATATTCTCCGAGACAAAGATGTAATCTAAAATAGATTGCTGAGTACCTCTTTCAGGTCGGGTTGCTGGAATGTCCCTCTTGTCGCTCCGTTAAGCATTGATAGATTTCTATTTGTCATCTCTTCTAGCAACAGTCATTTTTAAATCTCATCCCATCGATCTTCGTTGTTTTTTGTTGGTTTAGCTCAATGAATTTCCTGTTGAAATCTCCACATAGGATAATTATTGCCTTTGAATCTTCTATTTTAATTGTATCTATGGCTCAATGATATCATCTCTAGCTTTTGGAAAAACTTTGATGTTGTATTCCAATATATGTTTAATATATATAATCGATTCGTCAGTTCTCTGTGAGTTCTGATTGTTCTACACACACCTCCTGAAGGAAAGGTGACAGGTTGCGGGCGGATTTTATTCTTAGTCCACATGTTCTTTTAATTAAAGTCAATTGTCCTGTCATAGGCCTTCCTTTTTTTGTTTTATTGCTGGATTTATTGCTACTTCGTAGCCGTCCACACATGGTAGTTTGGATATCCATGTCTCTTGCAAGCATATCAAGTCTGCCTTTTGTATTGTTTCCGTTGGAGATCCTAGGAGGTGTGAGAATCCTCTGGTGTTCCACGAGGCTAGTGTCAGTGTCCCTATCTTGTCATAGCGTTAGCTCTCCTTTATTGGGTTCAATGATTTTGCCAACCAAGACCACTTTTTTTCTTCATCTTCATCAGCGTTTACTTCCTAGATTTATAGTTCCCTGTACTAACTTTCCGCGATTATCACTGTTATTTTGATTTTCTTCGTCTTTATGTCATCGGGAAGACCTTGCTACTTCAGTCTCTATTTCTGTGTCTTTGAGCTTGACATTAGACGCGTGTTCCCTTATTGCGTTTTTTTCTATTCTTTCAAATGTCACTAGCTCTTTCTCGTTTGTCTTTGTGCTTTGGGTTCTTTTGTTTTTACGTCATCATTTCCCTTTAAGGTGTTGTCTACTTCATATACTTGGTATCCTGCTTCCAGGAGTTGTCTCTCACTCATCATGATCAGTTCAGCATCTTTTTTGTCGTTGATATATAAAAGTACAGACTTCTGTTTCATCTCAGCCATGATTTCCACCCGATCAATCCGAGCGCTCTTATTACCTTAGCACAGGAATCTTTTGGAACATTTGTAAAATGGTGTACCGATTTAGTGGGTCCCACCTTGTCTTCCGTCAATTTTCTCGACCAGTAATCGATACTGGTGATTTTTCTGTATTGTTTTGTTTCCGACAGGCACGGTAGAGTTTCTTGACTTAATGGACTCATCGACATTCCCTCTAGGTTCTTCAACTTTTCTTGTGGATTTCTCGTTCAGAATCTCAGTGCTGATTATATTGTTTTTTCCGCTCATCTAATGTGGTATTTTTTGTGGCTTTCATAATCTTGGGTATGTTTCCCTGTTTTAGCATACTCTTCAGTCTTTTCTCTTCTAAGGTAAAGAAGATTTGTGGCTCTTGCATCTTTTTACTACTTTTCTTTGTTGTAAATTGAGATTTTGTAGGAGTTTCTGGCCACGAAATCACTCTTTTGTTTGCCGATCTATCATCTTTCTCTTTCTCGTACCCTTTGATGGGCGATTTCTGCGGGCTTGTCTCTAGCTCACGATTATCTCGCCCAGGATTGTTTCTATTTTCGATTATTTTTATTGCCTCATCCGTTGTCATTGTTTTCTTCAGCTTCAGACACACTGTAAGTTGACATGTTCAGCAATTCTTCCTCATCACCATCTGGGTCTTCATGTCTAGCTCAATAGTTCTTCCAATTAGGGTTATATTGTTTTCAGTCAGATTTGCTGCTGTGTTTTTCCTCCACGATTTGGATCTCCTCATCTATTTTTTTTCTTTTCTCCCTTCAACGTTGTTAATTCAGAATTATTTACAGTTATGTTCAATGCTTTGATGTTTCTGAAGAAATTGGCTGAGCTACGAGTTTTCTTGTTCTTTTTTGCTTGTTGATTCTTCGATTTTTTGTTACAATTATTTGAGTTTGGTTTGATTGTTTTTGAGCTCTTCTCATTACTCGCTCCTGAGCTGGTTTTCGGGTTTTCAAATATATCATACCATTCCCTCATTTTTTTTCCGTGTTTGATTATAGGCATACTTTCTAGATTATTTGAGTTTGTATCAATGGATTTTGACGTATTAGGTGGATTGGATGGTAGGAGAACTTGCTCTTTATCTGGTTCTTTTTCGATTTGCTGGTTACTTTCCTCAACCGATTTTTCTATAGCTGTCGTGCAATCGATCGAAGAGTAAGTACTTGTTTTTTGAGCAATCTCCACACTCTTCCTCTCCGTCCTTCCACAATCACTGACATCATGGCTAATTATGAGTTCCTTATCATAGCAGCAGTTCTGTTTAGATACTCTTATCTCTGTTTCTTTCTTTTTTTTTCGGATGCGTGCTCAGTTGTACCGAATTTCTCAGGTAGCTCACATGTTTCTAGGTTAATCACTGAAGTCTGGCTCGTTTGTACTGTTTTTGCGACCTGTGTTGTATTTGAATCTCTCCTTCTTTCTCGTTCATTTTGAAGTAGCGTAAGGGCTTGCCTTGTCACTTCTGCTAGAAGTTTCTTATCTTCAGAATTGTTTCTTAGGGATTCCTTTAAAGCCATTAACGAGATATCATTCCCTCGTTTGGCTACCACAATCTCAGAGGTCATTTCTTTAAGGTCTGTCTCTAGTTTGATCATTTTGGAGTTTAATAGCGCAATCAAAGTTGTTTGGTCTCTGTAATTCTCATTTAAGTTTTCATATAGTTTCATCAGGGGCGCGACAGCTATTGTTGCGGCCGACATCAGAATTGGGCTTAACTTCGATATTATTTTTTCGTCGCAGGTTGATGTTTCGTCTATATTACTTATTTCCGTCTGGGGTATCTCCGTGGATCTCCTCCAGTTTTCATTTCTCGAAGTTGTTGTATCATCCTCATCTTCCGAGTCCACAGATGTATTTCTTCTCTTATTTTCTTCTTCTCTCTGACTTTTGAGTTTTTTCCTCACACTGCAGTCATCATTTTCGGGACTTTCTCTTCTTCGACATCTCTTTTGAGACACTGTAATCTCCTCATTTCTCGATTCGAATGCTGGCGAGTTTGTTTCTAGAGTCATTACTTCGTGTATACTCCTATGCTTAGGATAGTATGACTCCGCTGATGGTGGTTTTTCCATGTTAACGTTTATTTGAGATGACCTTCTCGTTTACAGCAATTTTGCATTCATTTTTGCTAGATCTTTTATTACTTGATCCACAATCCCTACTGAATTTCTTCTTTCTCCTAAATTTGGATTATTTTGCGGTATAGTTGTTGGCAGTGTAGAGCTTTCAATCCATTCATTTGATGGTAACCGCAGCTCTCTAGTGCCCTCGGTTTCTCTGGCGTTGTGAGGTGTTCTTTTGCGTCTTGTTTGGCGTGGAGATCCCTTGTATCTTGTCGTAATTTGATCAAATGCTCATCTCCTTTACTCATGGTTATTGTTGTTTCTATTTTCTCTGACTCTGGATTGTGCATCTCTGCTACCTTTGTCCAAGCCAGTAGTTTTAGCGATGAGCTCGATTTTAAGTGCTCTACCCTGGCTGCCGTTCTTTGAATCGTCATTATACTTATGCCATTTTCCTGAGTGTTATGGGTTGGGTCTCGTGTTGGGTCCTCAGGATTGTGTTCGAAATGAGGGATATTAAGAGATGGTCGATCACTCAGAGTACGGTGTATCATTGCAGTACAGACTTCAACATTCTTTATTCCTGATTGAGTGACCACAGATTCGCTGTTTCTTCCCTGTGTCTCGATCACCTGCGTCTCTTTTTCCATTTCCGTAATTACTTTGGGTTTTTTCCCCTGCAATGTGGGAGAGCCAGTGTTGTTTGACCCTTGCCTCTCCCTGTATTTCTCTGATTGCATTTTCTTTTCATTTTCAGGCTCGTCTTTGGTTTCCCTCTCGGTGGTTTCGTCTCGTTCTAGGTCTTCGATACTTTCGGAGTCACTTTCTAAATTGAAAGTATCCATCGAGTCATTCGTTCCTTTCTTTCTCGGCCACGCCATGTCCATGTGTTCGTGTGTATTGGTAGGCCTGGGTGTCTCGGAGCTAGAGTACTGCTGCTGTCTGGTATTGTCATTGAAGGTTGTAGTTCTGGGGCCGTTGACTTGGGGAGTGACGCTCTTGCTAACCATTGTAGCAGTTACTTGGACGTTAGAAGAGGCAGAGGACTGATTAGGAACTCTCTCCATGTCAGTGGAGTTTCCAATGGTCGTGGACATATTGTTCAGCCCTCGCTTAGCTTGAGCTCATGTGTTGGCTTTATTCGTCATCCCCCTCGTAGCTGCTGACATTTATCGAGTGGTTTGGTTCTTACAACGGCCAATAAGCACCAACTCGAACTTACAGTACTTAGGTTTTTTTTTTTTTCCCCCTTATTAATTTAATTTACCACACTACTCGTATTTTCATCTAGGACTTTTGACAGTGTTAGTTGAACTTACCTTTTGTTCTAGGTCGGGATCAAAGAGGGAATGCCTCCACAGTCTCCCGTTCTCTTGCCTCTGGGCGCGCCGGCAGCGCCTAACAGCCGCACAACAGCCCGCGCCCTCTACCCCTACCGGGCTCAACGCCGCGAGGGTGAAAGCGGATGCTTTTTCCGTGTGTTTTGGGTCACGTGACTCCTCACGTGAGCAGCGACAAGGCTCCGCCCCCTCCTGGGAACGAAGCGGCACGCTGACAAAGAAGCAGCTGATGGATTCTGGTAACCCGTGTGCCCTCGATTTCCTGGGTCCTGGGTTCAAGGTCCTCAGCACTAGCAGCACTGGCAGCACCAACAACGCACCGCTCGCCTGAAAGCGGATGCTTTTTCCGTGTGTTTTGGGTCACGTGACTCCTCACGTGAGCAGCGACAAGGCTCCGCCCCCTCCTGGGAACGAAGCGGCACGCTGACAAAGAAGCAGCTGATGGATTCTGGTAACCCGTGTGCCCTCGATTTCCTGGGTCCTGGGTTCAAGGTCCTCAGCACTAGCAGCACTGGCAGCACCAACAACGCACCACTCGCCTGAAAGCGGATGCTTTTTCCGTGTGTTTTGGGTCACGTGACTCCTCACGTGAGCAGCGACAAGGCTCCGCCCCTCCTGGGAACGAAGCGGCACGCTGACAAAGAAGCAGCTGATGGATTCTGGTAACCCGTGTGCCCTCGATTTCCTGGGTCCTGGGTTCAAGGTCCTCAGCACTAGCAGCACTGGCAGCACCAACAACGATGGGCTTCACATCCAGCATTGGCAACTAGAGTAGGGTCACCAACACCCTCACTCTAATTCTAAACGTTTGGGCAGATGCCTCAACTTCCGCATAGTCTTCCCCGAGACCAGGGACCTTCTGAGGCCCTCCTCAAGCCACTGGGATACTGACAGAAATTGATACATCATGAACCACGGCTTCCCCTAAGTGCATTTCCGCACCAACCATCCAGCAACAATCCAAGGATTGGCTTTATACAGCATCACCACTGCCACCACAGCAGCAGGTAAGCTGTTGTTCGAGACAGCACCACTAAGCCCTCATTTATGAAGTAATAAATAACACAATTATATCCTGAGATCCTTACAAATCCTTATCTATTCACAGATTGTAGGGACAGCACCACATTTGGTGTGTATCCTGATGAAGGCCAACACAATCCAGGCTACAATCCTAGCTTCCATGGCCGAAACACACCTGTGTCGATCCCCCGTGACACAACTACATAAACCCTTCTTCGTGTATGTCCTGTAGATAATGTTGTGTACACCCTGTGTTAACCACGCCCTGGACCACCCTCTGTCCTGGGTGCACTCTGTTTAAATATATGTTGTTCAAATTGTTAAATATCACTGTGCTCATAGGTGGAGCTTTGTACCTCAATACCAAAGTGGTTGATATTTAGCTTGTATTTCCACCATATACAATCACTCCTATCCGTTTCCTTGAGCTTTCGTGCTTATCGAAAGCTGTGTAAACTAACGGAAGAATAATACTTGTGGTTTTGAAATAAACTCATATGTTCAGAACCGCATTTTGTGTTTGAAGGATCCCACATCCTGATTTTTTTGCTATTTGTATACGTACCCTCCTGGGTAGATCAGAACCCCGCCAGGCGCCCTTATATTTACTCCATCTACAAAGCAGTCCTGAGTAGCACACAAGCGTACCTGGCAGCTAAACTCCACATATCTGGTGGCCCACGCTCCTCGCGCATCAAATCGAACAACCGGCTTGAATCGCAACTCGTCCTCAAAGAGAGGAGCAGTAAAAATCCTTCTCTTGTCACGCACCCTCCCTCTGGAACTCTATACTAGTGTCAGCTCAGAATTCCCCCACAATTCTCCAATTTCACAAATCTCTCATAATATGGCTCTTTCAACAACACCTGACCAAGGACTAATTCCAATGAACACACACACTGATGCACAGAGCTCACAGCAGTGCTCTAATTGCCAGTCCAAATGCAGGCTAACCGCACCCTTTACAGCACTCTGCTGCGCTCGAACAAGGTCCACGCTTTAAACAATAAAATACAAAAATAAAGTATTCTTGTATGGTTCATTTGGTTCCAATAAATTAAATTAATTGAGAATTAAATTATTATATTTCCAAGGCGGTCTGATTTCCTAGACAGCAATATCTGAAAGCACCTTTGGGCAAGGCTGATTTACTGGAATTGTTTTAACTCTCTGTATTGCAACACATGTAAAACTGTCATCATTAGTGCTTTGAGTTCTGAAGCAGCAACACACTTTAGCTCTCCAGGTGTTTTCAAACTACTCCTATCAGCTCTAGCCAGAGTAGCCAGTGTGGGTGTCTGTTCAGGGTTCTTTTGGCAAAGTGCATGTAGAGTGAGGTGTCTGCACAGCAAGGCATCTAGAGCTGGGTGTTTTCCAATGAGGGGCCTGTACAGCTGCAGGAGGGCAGTTGAGCCATAGGGGACTGTGGCTGCAAGGGGCTTTGGAGCTAAAGAACATGCCATGGGGCACGCCTGTGGAGCCAAAGGGTATGTAAAAAAGGAAGGGCACAGACGAGTATGGGCATAAGTAAATATTTATTTCACAAGCAGAATCTGGAAGCAGATCCTGTGCATCCGGCATTATTTTGCTTTCTCGGAAGAACAAGAAAGTAGAGCAGTTTGTACAAATCAACACAGGACACTTTCTTCTCACCAGGCGGGCAAACAGCCTGTAACAACTCCTGCCCTTAATCTGTAGATGTATACACACACCTGCAAGATGTCTCTTCGTAGGATACTCTTTGATTAAGGAATCCTGAGTCAGTCCTTATGGTAAGAGAAGCCACATGTGGGAATACCTGGGGCATGTTTCAAGGAGATTAAAGTGCAACTTCCTGAGAATTCACCATCAGCCAATACAGGTGACTAAGAAGAGGGCACGGCCTGGGCGCCGCAGGACTTGTTGCGAAGAAGGGCCACATGGCAGCGTTAGCAAGTAGGCCGGGGCTGGGTGCATGGGATGACCTGGTGGTTTCAGGTTTGAATGATCAGGGTCAGTGGGGAAGCAGAGATCTCGCTGGAAAGGAGGGCCGCCGTGGAGGTGCAGTGGGCAGTCTGTCGACTAGGGAGGTCGACAAAGCAGGACTGTTCCTGGACGAAGGAATACAAGACACACCTGAACCAAGGAGTCTGCGGCAGCTTCAGTCCTAAAAGGAGGAACCCAAGAGAGCTGATCTGCTGGTCCCAAACCTGGTCCTCACCTACCCCAATCAGACCAAACATTCATGTGCAGTGGGAGGGGTGAAAGGACAGTCACCATCTTAGACACAAGACAAAGAATCTGAAGAGGGTAAACCTACTAGTTTGGGGTTCCGTAGCCTTTTGTTCTGGTGAACCCAACGGACACGGCAACAATCAGCGCTGGTAAACCTTGAGGAGGGAAGAGAGAAGTGAGTAAGACAGAGTCCGGGCACATCAAATACAAGAGTTTTGGGAGCAAGGGTGGCATTATGGCATAAAGAGGGCGGCAATGAGGTGTAAGTGATGGGCTGAAAGAGGGGAGGATAAAAAGTGGAGTCTCAAACAAATCGTGGCACACACTATGCCACAAATTCAACAAAGAGGGACATGAACGATGAGTGATGTGCCTGCCGGTTTTCCTTCTTGCATTGGCTCGTTTGGGTCTCTCCTTCGCCCAATATTCTCTCTTTAAATATTTGCTTTCCCCTTCTTTAGCATGCCGACTGGCTCCTTCTCTCATTCTTTTGTGATCCCTCCATATCACTCATTTTATCACTATTCTCACCTCATGCTCTTTGACGTCTGGCTTGGCAGTCTGTGTATTGTTGCTGTTGCCAGTGCACACAACCATCTGCTGTGCATTCAGTGATATGCACAGCACCTTACCAAACCCTCCTCAACCCCTGTGGTGTAGGGTTCTCCAATAACCCTACTTTCTCAGGGGGTTCCCTTAGTAAAAGGTGCACACTGTGTACAGTGGCTGACTGGACCCCTTTCCCAGCATAGAAGCAATGGCCATTGGCTGATGCTGAGAGAGCCACCGGTGTCTCGTTGATCTGTATGGGAAATCCTCCTGCCCCTTTTCCAGAGTCACCTGTCTTAGTGGGGCACTATGCTGCTTGGTATAGGAGGCACAGGAGTCTCACAGTGACCCTAAAGAATCAGGGAACTAAGAACAGACAGTCTTGAGGACGGCTGCTTGCAATGTGTCTTTCAGAGTGGCCAGTGCTACTGGTGGGACTAACTATATAATGTACCCACTTATGATATACTCAAAAGAAGCACTAATGGACCACAAGTGGCTTGTCACCTAACAACTGTAACACGCCTGAATGTGTTTTGTCTAATCAAAGAACAATGTCATTTTTATAAGGCATTGTGAGTGCCCTACAAAAGGTTACGTCTCGAGGGACGTGAGTGCGTGTGAACATGGCATCTAATCAGAAAGGCCTCACACAATAGCAGAGAAAGAACATTTAGGAAAGATAGCAACTTTAAATGGACAAAGGGCAAGTCAAGACACCGGAGAGTCTTCACCAGGTCTGACGGAGTTGGTTGATATTTGAGTGAAAAACAAATGGAAAGGGGGCCCTCTCAAGCCATGGCAACAGAAATGAGAGAGTGCTTATCTAACTTCTCAGTGGCAAAGTGGTATGCTGACTGCACTGTCACTTAGAGTTTTTCATTGCCTTATTCGGCGTTTAGCAGGTGGCCCTCTGCAAAGAGTTGGCCCATACAAGAGGTATATGCTATGTTATGTTAAAGGATATTTACACCATGCACTATCACCACCAGGGTGGTCTCCTGGTGCTCTGGCGGATCCACAAGGGAAAGAGGGTGGGGAGGGTTAGTAGGACTCAGCGGGATAAGAGCAAGGGAGCTGTGATGTGCTGTTGGCAGCATCAGTTCGGTAAACACTGTTCGCTAAGTTTTAGTGTGCTTTCCGTTTTGTTGCTGTCATGTGCTGTTGTGCGTGACAATGTGTGTTTTTTTGTTGTTGTAGGGGTGTACTGAAATGCATGCTGTTTGTTGTGTTTGGAGGAATGTGTGTGTTTGGTTTCAGTATGAGAGGTGTATGCAGAGGGGTGAGATTTTTTTGTAGGATTGGTTAATGGTGCGTGCTGATCTCCACAGTTCCATCTGGATGTGACACTTGCTAATCCTTACAATTCTATCTAGATGTGATGCATGCTAATGTCACAAATTCTATCTAGATGTGATGCATGCTAATCTTCAATTCTATCTAGATATGATGCATGCTAATCTCCACAATTCGATCTAGATGTGACGCAAGATTATCTTCACAGTTCTATCTGGCAAAGGAGCCTTCAATCTCATTTATATTTTAACTGGACTATTACGTGGCCTGCGTTCTCTTTATGTGGCCCTCCAGATGTTTTGGACGTCAGCTTCTTTTAGCCCCAGGCAGCATAGTCAGTAGTGAAAGATCATGGGAGCTGTATTGCAAAACATCTGGAGTGCCATATAGCGAGCAGCCCTGATGAGGATAGGTGGTAACAGTAGAGCAGAAGGCATGGGAGTGGCTGATGCCATATGGATTCTCTGTGCCTAGAGGGCAACGGATGTGATGCCCCTGGGTTTTGCCGTACCCCTTGCTAGAGATGGCTGGCTGCTGCTATGTGACTTCTCCATGCCACATGGGTGCTGTAGCCTGGGACCTTCCAGAGGGTGGCAGGAGCAGCAAGGTTTGATCAGGCCTGGAAGCTGTGTATGACTGGTGCCATGAGGCTGCTTCATGCCTGGGTGGATGTGGGATGCAGCTGCAGTGGGTTTGACAAGGCCTGCCATGTGGTGCGTGGCTAGTGCATTGGGGCTACAACATGCATGCTGGGAGGTGGGTTACTACTGCCTTGGGCTTTCCATTGGCAAGAGGGTGGTGAATGGATTCTTATGGGGATCCTTTACTCTGCTTGTAAGGCGATCCGTAGACTTTGCCATGGGGTTTTCACCATGCCGGGAGGGTGGTAGTTTTCAGTGCCAGTGGGTTTCATAATGAATTGAAGGAATTGGGTGCCTGATCTGGCAGGGCTTCACCGTGCCCGTCTTTTGCCAGAGGGCTTAACAATGCCATGAGGGAGGTGACCTGCTACCGCTCTGGGGCTTTGTCTTGCTGATGGTAGCTGCTGGCAGGGGATTTGCCAGGGCTTGTAGAAGGCTGTGGGGCTTCACCGTACCTGGAGGAAGGTGGGTGGTGGCTGTGGGCATGAAAGTGCACTAAATAAATCAACAGAGATGATAAAGATTGCCAAACAGATGTATCAGTACAGCCAGGGGGTGAAACGGGCCAATGTGCCAGAAATACAAAGGAAAGGGACCACACGACAGAATGGAAACAGGAAAAGACTGAGCTCTTACCCCAGCCCAGACAGAGGAAGCGCTTCCGGACAAGGCGCGTGCGGATTTTACCAATGACGGCCAGGTAGGACTGCCACGCCTCGGTCAACACCCAGCAGAAGGAGGAGAGGAAGAAGAAGTGTAGAAAAGCAGCAATCATGGTGCAGACGCCCTGGAAGAGGAGACACAGGGTGCTCAGCGTGGAGCATCAGACATCAACACCATCACACCCCACATCAGCTCATGAACTGACGAAGGAGCGTGCCACAGCGTGGACTAGACAACCACTGGTGTACTAGCCATGGACAAACAAAACATTCACACATGGTGCACTGTGTGCCAGGGAGGAACTGGCATTCCTGCCAAGGGGCTTCACTATTCTCCGCTCCCTATTCCCCTAACTCACTGTCCCTCACAGAGTCTCTGCAGTGATGGCTATCATCCCCATGGCTCCCTATCGGGCGGCAATCTACCTTCGAGGCAATGTGCATCACCCACTGGGCACTCCACAACACAGAACCAGAACACCTGGAGTACAAACTTGCACAATACAGGCCCAGCAAACCTCAGATCAGGCGCAGCACTTCTGATTGCCTTACTTCTATGCCTGGTGAGTAGCTGGCAACATAACACTTTTCCCACTTTGGTGGCCATTCGTTTACCTTGCTGAGGGCCTGGGACTGGCCCACCAGAATGAGGACATTGGATGCCAGAATGGACAGGCAGAAGTTGAGAAGGAGGATGGATCGCTCAGATTTGATGAATCTACCGTGGGACAGAAAACAAAGAAACAAATATTTGCACTGTCAATATGGCTTCTGGGTATAAGCAAACTGGTCCATCTGTTAGAAAGCATCATCTTGAAATAACCGCCTGGCTGTTAGACGCTGCAGAGATTTTTTGAAATAGTAAAAATATGAACAGAAAGTAACACGTTTCTGCAGCTGTATTGCACAATAGAACAGTTAACACGGTGCTAGACATAATGTAGGAACATGTATAAAATTCTCCAGCCTTGAGAAAGCGCCTATTTTGAGCGAAACATGTGTCGACTGAGAACAAATACAATTGCACTGTAAAGGAAGCGAACATCCTGGCTCTATCCCACGTTTTTCATAGTCAAAATATTGACTGGGAGGCGCTGCATATGAAAATGTTAAACTGCTACGTGTACAATGAAAGTAATAAAAATTCTAAAATTAGAACGCAAAAGTCAAACTGAAAATAATAGTAAAAATAAAGGCGTTTTAAAACAAAGTCGATCATCAAACCCCTACCCATACCTCCCAGCTCAGGGCTTATCGGGCAGAAATACGCAAAGCCAAAAATAACCATTACTGGAATAGAATCAACAACGCCCCTAACCCGTCCAGGAAACACCACTTGCTCATCTGTGAATGCCATTCACCAGCATGCAAGTACCTCAACCCATCCACACACAAAACCTCTGCGACTCCCTCTCAGACCAGTTCCAGACATAGCCCTAGAAAGAAACAACACCATCGCCTCGAAAGTGGCATTGCTCACCCCTCCCTCACCTGGGACATCAGTACAGCTTCACCCATCCCCCGCTCCTCTCATCCTTCACTCCTTTCTCCCACCCTGAATTTATAAAGATACAAACAAACAGCCACGCCACAGCATCCCGCCGAGACACCTGTTCCCACACTCTACTTAAAGAAATCCTGACATCCACCTGTGACTTCGCAAGATACATTGTCAGCTCATCTCTCATTGTCAGCATTTTCCCAGCAGAATTCAAAATCTCCTACACCAAACCTTCTTTAAAAAAACACCACCGATCCCTTGTCCCGATCAATTACAGACCCATATCAAACAACCGATTTATAGCTAAACTAACCGAGTGAGCGGCATACTCACAACTATGCCAGTTCACAGAATAGAACCAGAATTACGACCCCACCCAATCAGGCTTCAGACCCTCATGAGGAACCAAGTACTCCTTAGTCTCCATCTGGGATGAACTCAAAAGACACTCAGACTCTGGAGACTGTGCCGCCCTAATCCCACTCTACCTCTCGGCAGCCTTTGCCAGCATTGACCACCCCACCCTCACGGACAGACTTCACTCTCTTGACATCAGGGACTCAGCTCTAAAGTGGGTAACCTCCTCCTCTTCAAGAAACCCCAAATAGTGCACTTGCCTCCTTTTTCCTTGACCTCCTGCCCTGTCACCCCCTCTCCCCACTGCTCTTTAACCTCTACCTGAGCCCCTTCCCACACTCATTCAATCCTATGGCATAACCTGCTGCATTTATGCAGACGACACCCAAATTGTCTTCACAATCCCAAAAGATCACTCTGCCTCCTCCCCGGGGCTCGCAACATGCCTCTAGAACATCGAGTACTGAGTGACTATCAACCACCTCTCACTCAACGCATGCAAAACTGAGATCATGCCCTGCGGGAAGACCTCCCTCTTTCCTCAACCGCCGTGGCCTCTCTCTC
Organism: Ambystoma mexicanum; assembly: GCA_002915635.3. Taxonomy (NCBI): domain Eukaryota; kingdom Metazoa; phylum Chordata; class Amphibia; order Caudata; family Ambystomatidae; genus Ambystoma; species Ambystoma mexicanum. The sequence goes on from CM030325.1 coordinate 1,036,630,510, forward strand.
TCTCTCTCTCTAGGCCCTCTACCCACCTCCTCCAACGCAATCAAAAACCTCAAATGAATTATGGACTCGGAACTTGACACTATCACATCACAGCAACTCTGTGACAAAAAGCTGATACTTACACATTCACATTCTACATCGCCTGTTTCCCTACCTCACCGTCCCTCACAGAGTCTCGACAGTGAAGGCTATCATCCGTTCACACTTAGCATATGCCAACGCCCTGTACCTGGCAGCCACCGCATCACAGCTAAGTGAACGCCAACGGGTACAAAACACTGCCACTAGGCTCCTCCTAGTCCCAGGCCCAAGAGAACATATATCCCCGGACCTCCCTGTCCTTCACTGGTTCCCTATCGGGCGACAACCTACCTTCAAGGCAATGGGCATCACCCACTGGGCACTCCACAAAAACAGAATACCTGGAGTACAAACTTACACAATACAGGCCCAACACATCTCAGATCAGGCGCAGAAACTTATGATTGTCATACCAGTGACAAAATCAGCAAGCATTGGGGGCTGATTTTTCTCACTTTTACACACACCATCTGTAACTCGATCCTTTTAACTATCCGTCGCCTAGAAGATCACCTCGCCTTTAGACAGGCTCTCAAAACCTAGCTCTTCCCGTCAACAGCCTGACAAACTCATCCCATCTCCTGGAAGATCTATTTCTCACCCCTTGAAGGAATGCCAGCGCACCTGAGGATTCAATAAGGGGGGACACATCAGCAACCCCTAAGAAGGTACCGCAGTCAAGCCTTGATGATAAGCTTGGCATGATCTTCTCCAAACAGGTATCAGTCTCTCTTCTATGGAAATGCAAGCACGCATCCAGAAAAATATTTATACCTGCACAGGCGTGGCCCACTCAACCGCATACCTACCAATAAACCCGAAAATATGCATAATCCGATCCTATAAAATACAGCTGAGACTCGAAAATTCGGCCCAGCTATCCACATAATCTGACCCTTGGGACTATCCCGCCCCCTGACATTTAGTCACGGCACCCATTCTCTCACTGTATAACTATGGGTTGCTGCCAGGAATCTAGCCCCCCCTACCCATGTTCATGCTGGCTAGAAATGCACACACATACATTTTAGAATTCCTTTCCTCTCCTCTTACACCTCTGGCTAAGGTCTTCCGAAGGGCATCCAAACCCAAAGTGCTTCAAGGCCATACCAATGGCAGTAGGCGCTATACAAGTGACATATAACATACAAACCATCCCCTTTCCTAACACAAAAATATGAATCGTCATAATCGTGGGATGTTAAATAGGCGAGAACCGGTGCCTCACCCAGTTGCGTCACCGCTCTACTCATCAGATGGCAATATAGGAACATTGCCTCCCATATTCTCCCTCTCATGCACGTTTCTTTACAGATCACTGTTTGCATAATGATCACATTCATTACTTAAATCACTGGATGTTTATTTTGTTTTTTAAATTCGAATTTGTTGTTTATTTTGAAATTCACAATTTCTCTGCATTTTCCATTCCACTTGGTGAAGAGTCAGCATTTTTCTTTCTACATTTTGGTAAGAGACCAAATCCAGGTGGCGTTTTTCCCAGACGGATACCAAGGATGACCGGCTCTACCTACTGCCAATGTGGTGCACATTGGTGCTGCCAGTTAGCCCCAACCTAATCCTGCCAGCTATTAGTGCATGATGGGTATGCCCAGGATAGCCCCGAAATAAAGGTCCTCTATGATCTTAATTGGGGCGATGCCCATGGCAGCATTCCTCTCCTTGGTGTAAACGACCACCACGTGGGCCCTCCGAACAGCATATGCATTGATTAGAGGACTCCGACTTCAGCATCGACCTTGCACATCTGTGGTAGTACAACTAACCAGATGTGTTGTGCTCATTTTAGGAAGTAAAATGTGACAGAGACAAAGTTGCATTTTGGAGTTTTGAGGATGAGAGTGATGTAGCCATGGGATCCGGGGACGGCCACCCGTTCCATGCTGTAGGCCTCGATGGAGAAATACAGAGCTCCCCAGGTCCCACACTCTATCCTCAGCCCCGTGTGCCGCTCAGACCAGTCATTGGCATTACTCGGTAAACATGTGGAAAGTGCCTGAATTGAGACACAGAAGCCTCCAGCTGGCGGGGAAACCTACGTTGGGATCCGCGAACCCCACTGAATGACACAAATCGGCTGTTTCAGCAAGCAAGAACATACTCATGAGATTCTGTCAATATATACATGACATCAAGAATAATGGCTTACTGTGGCTTAGAGGAGCAGCCTAGAGGACCAACAAAGAAGCTTCCAGAAACAGACAGTGCAAGTCGATCTAATTCAAAATGGCACATGCAGATCACGTAACACTCCCTCGCGGAGTCGTGTGGTATGATATGATATGATATGATATGGCAGTCCAATGCGTCTCAAATGGGAAGGTTGCAGTTTGTGGAGACCCAAACCAACCATCGATCTGCTGACCCTGCACGCTGATGGTTCTTAGGAGTGTGGAGTAAGGGAGTTAGGAGTATGAATATGCAGGTAACAGTGTGGTGGTGTAGTGAGCAGGAAGAACGAAGTGGAGAAGACGCGGGGAACGAGAGGAGTGCGGGAAGGGAGGCAATGCGAGAAAGCCAATCGGAATAGGAAGAGAGGCAAGGGAATCAGAGGCAGCAGAAAGGAGAACGCGAAGAACGAAGGAGGCATGGAGCAAGAGGGGAGCAAAGGCATTGCACGTATTCATTTATAATGAAATACAAATTCTTGCCTAAAGGTAACGACGGTAAAAAAACGAACAGAAAACATAGGTTTCCAAGCTTTTACGAACAGCAGAGAGTTTGGATTGATCGTAGCCCAGGAGATCAAGAATTCCAAAGAGTTGGTCCACCATCCGAGGATCTTCTCACCGGCAGAACACAAAGAGCTAGAAAGGGAATAGCAGTGTATTTTTGTAGCGAGGCGGGGGGGGGCATCTCATGTAGAGACTTAAAACCGTTCAGAGTACTTCGAATTGGATGTGTCTGAATTGTCAGCCCGTGTAGAGTATGACGATAGTTCGATATATGACTAAAACTTGGCTGTATGACAATCAGAGGTATAAGTGTATCAAAACAAGTAGTTGACCTGTGGTCTTGACCGGGAAGGAGGTAGGTGGAAATACAGTGCAACATGTGAAAAGGCGTTGCGGCCGGGGCATTGCAACGGTCTAAGTGACTAGTAACTAAGGCTCCTGTTACAATTTCACACGTGCACTAATGAGTAAATCCTCTATATATATATAATGGTGCATATGGTCATAAAAAGTAGTGGAACACCACTCCCGACCGTTCCCGCTCACTTCGATCACTGATAAACCGGACTGCTGCGTTTTGAACTTTCTGCAAAATACGAATTTGATTTCCAGGAAGGGCAATTAAAAGTCCTTTGGAATAATCTGAATTAGAATTGGTAAGAGTCTCAACTATCCCTGCCTGTTCTTTTTCAGGAATAAAGGCAAGAATCTTTCTGAGAGACACTCTATAAAAGACTGATATAACTGTCCAACTAATGAGAGATTGTGGTTCTAGCTCGGCTTTCCAAAAGACACCAACGGTCTAAACTTTGTCAACATAGGATGAGGACAGGCCAAATAAACAAGGAGGCATAGGGAGATTCAGTGAATGTTATGAACATTGTTTGGACAAAGGAGCATATTTCTGTTTTTGTAGGATTTAACTTAAGTTTCATTTAGCACCACCCAGTTCCGAATCTTAGACATACACTTTGCTAGCTTGTCCCAACTCTTGGTAGGGTTAGTCCTTCCAAGGTAAATGTGTATGTTGTCTGCATAAGAGGGATTATAGAACTGATACTTCTAAAACCGAGTCTTAAGAGGCTGTATATATTTAACAAGGGGTCCCCATGAGCATTGCCACAGGCACAGGTCGAGCATTTGAACAATACGGGCCTTACCCTACTTTTGGAACCTGTATCTGTTGAACAGAAAGGATTCAAACCAATCCCAGGAATTACTTGGCTGGTGGACGAGGAACTGAAGATGCCTTAAGGGAAGGTTATGGTCGACCCGTCGAAAGCTGCAGAGAGGTCTCGAGGATCAAAGCCGATTTAAGGATATCACCTGCAGGTGCCCGAATACCATCCAAAGGTGCCAGGCGAGCCGTCTCTGTCCTATGCCGGTACCACCTTTTCCGGCAATTTGGAAATACAGGGCAGCTCAGCAATAGGACTGTAGTTACTCGTGATGGTAAGGTCCAACGATCCGAGAGGAGACAGAAAGAAGAGGAGCAGGGGGTAAAAAGAGCGGGAGTTAAGGAGGAAGAACGGAGAGGATGGGACAACCCCTCTCACCCTCAGATAATGGACACAACAGTTACCGAGACACGGCTTAGATTCCGGATATGGTGGTGATGGTCAGGGGAAAACAGCAGGCCCAAAATTACAGAGTGAGACCGATTCAATAGTTGGGGTCCAACAGAGTGAAAAGAGTGACGCTGGATCCCTTTTAGAAGGGCTTTTTCTTCATGCAGCTTTCTCATAGCTTTCAATGGAATACTCCAATTGCATCTGCTTACTGATCCGGATTCCTTTTACAAACACGCCTACCTCATGATCACTCCCCTATACACTGGCACATTTATCAGCCAATCAAGTAACCAGAAGGGGATCACCCAAGATGTGATCAAGGGACACCTTTTAAAAGGTTTTCGTAGTAGAGTACTCATTTAGATGGTGGGAGAGGCCCACTTAGGGAAATGTGCTGTTTTATTAAGGGGGAAGCTTCTGTACTGCCCGTACCATGGCAGACATGTATTATGTAAATGGTGTAGGATTTCTGTTAGGCAGAATCCACTGCAGTTCCCTTGGGGAGCACTTGAGCAGATTAAGACTACAGGTATATGCAATAAATTCCCTTTGGTATCAGTCTGTACCACAAAGATTTAGTTGGAAACTGTGGCTGAGCAGTCAGACTTATCTCAAGAGGAAGATGAGCAGTAGTCAGGGTTTAAACATTAGGGCTACAGTACTATGGAGCAAGGAAACACTGACTAAAGCTTTGTATCAAAAAGAATATATATATTTATTTTACACACACTGATGTTCACACACAAATCACTATTATAAAAGCAAGTTAAATCAGTCAAGAAAAGTATATACAACTCCCTATTTAAATTGTATACAAGTTTGAGCAAAGAGCAAGAGTGAAAACTGAGCAAAATGGCACAGTGAAAACCAAGCAGAAATGGCACTCTATCAATTTCTCAAAAGGGAGGGAAAGGCCAAGTTATACAGGAATATACTCTTAAACACACCAGCAACACTTCCCAAGAAGACTGTGAACAAGGTAGGCAAGGTAGTACTTTAGCATGTATAATACTGAGGTGAAAACCGAGCAAAATGGCACTTCACAAGATTAAACAGAAGGAAGGAAAAGGTGGTTATAAGAGTTAGGTGCACCAACAAATGTCTAGGTGAGAAGCAATCTAGAGAAGGCAGTTGTAACATATTTAGCCAGAGTCAATAGGCCTGTGCCAGAGTCAGTGGTACAGGGCAAAGTGCCCAGGAGCAAAATATTGTTGTAGCTGCAGTCAAGTCTTTGTTAAACGATTCGAAAAGGTGGATGCAGAAGGTGAAAGACAATGTTAGATGATAGGGGCGGCCAATCCAGTAGGTAAGTAAAGGATTTAAAACACCTGTAGCAGTACCCAATGAATAGGGGGGCCTGGCGGAACCATGTACCTTAAAATGTAGAAGAGGCTCCTGCACTGGCGGTAGTTCCTGGCAGGTCCTGCAGTCCTGGAGATCCAGCAGAGGAAGAGAGGCTCTCTTCGTGGAAGAAGGTTTGAGTCACTGCGTTGCCCAGGTACGAAACCAGCCGCGGTGCTGCCAAACGAAATAAAAGGTACGCTCTATTAAATCGCAGTCTGGGTGGACGGGTGCCTGGCTATCCGGTCTCCTAGTGCGGGGCACTGGCGATTCGACCAAGGCAGGTCTGGGAAGGTGATTGCCGAAACTGGTTGGCCCCACCAGCTCAAGGAGAGAAGGTTCTTGTAGATGAAGATCTTCTCTCATCGGGTGGAAAGAAGTGGTGAGACGCTGCAGCAGAGCTTCACCGGTGGTTCAGTCGTTGCAGATGTCTTTGGCTTCTCTCCTCTTCGGCTTCTTAGTTCCAGTGGCGACGTCTTGCTCTTCCAGTCCTCAGGACCCTGCTTTTATGAAAAAAGACCCCCATTCATACAGCCTAGCTGTCACTCACACAGTAGAGTGGTCGCCCTGGCAGGAGACCCTCCAGCCTATCAGGGCAGAGTGCGACTTGGGTTGCTTAGGCAACCCTATCCAGGAGACCTACTCCCCCTCCCACAGAATAGGTCTACCCCAGACTCAGTTGTGCTGAGAGGAGGGCTTCTTGGAAGAAGCCCGCCAAAAGGACGAACAAAGGATCCCCAACCTGGGTTAGGATCATAGAGAAAGACACGAGAAAGAATTATTATAAAAGTTCTAGCAAAAAAAAAATACCAGATTAAAGTTAATAAAAATATAAACCTCCAGTTCGTTAGAGGCTGTCAGTAAAAGTGGTAGCCTCGAACAATGGGAAAATCCCATAGGAAAATATTTGCGGTCAAATGTTTATGGTAGTAACCACTGCCACCAGCCAGAAACTTTTGAGAGAGGGACTGTACGGTACCCTCTCGAAAATGAATATAAGGGAAACATTATTAACCCTTTCCAGTACTTCCATAATAAGATGGTTTGTACTAGTTTAGTTCATAACTATTGGCTAGTAAAGTAAATGGGGACTTTACATGCCCTGGGAGACAGTAGTCAGTCCCAGGGTATGGAGTCTATGTTTGGGGGTCACTATGACACCCCTGCGTTACGGCACTGAGGGTGCTGTGTAACACATGTGTATAAAGATGGTTCCTATGTGGGTGAGATAAACCCCATAGACATTAAACACAAAAAATAGCCTAGAACACACATAGCAAACTTGCCTAAGAGGGGGAAAAAAGAGTCTCACTCTTAGCAGGAGAAAAAAAAAACTTCAAATCCAGCAAAGCTGCTGGGGGACTCTATAGGTAAGGGACATTAGCCATAGAATGAGAATTCTCCCTAACACTTTCCACTTCCGCTCCAAGGCATTGGACTCTCTAGCTTGGACGATTAGCAGATTTTGCCAATTCAAGGAGAGCACCAATATAGACACTGCCAGAGGTGGACACAGCACCCATTTCATGTACTTGCAGAGACACTGCCAGAGGTGGACACAGCACCCATTTCATGTACTTGCAGAGACACTGCCAGAGGTGGACACAGCACCCATTGCATGTACTTGCAAAGACACTGCCAGAGGTGGACACAGCACCCATTTCATGTACTTGCAGAGACACTGCCAGAGGTGGACACAGCACCCATTTCATGTACTTGCAGAGACACTGCCAGAGGTGGACACAGCACCCATTTCATGTACTTGCAGAGACACTGCCAGAGGTGGACACAGCACCCATTGCATGTACTTGCAGAGACACTGCCAGAGGTGGACACAGCACCCATTTCATGTACTTGCAGAGACACTGCCAGAGGTGGACACAGCACCCATTTCATGTACTTGCAGAGACACTGCCAGAGGTGGACACAGCACCCATTGCATGCACTTGTAGAGACACTGCCAGAGGTGGACACAACACTCATTGCATGTACTTGCAGAGACACTGCCAGAGGTGGACACAGCACCCATTTCATGTACTTGCAGATGGCTTCATTTGAAGAAGTGGGTCTCATACTGAGGGTTTCATTGTGAGCAAACGCATCATTCTGTGGAGGCTTTGCAAGGGTCATTGCTTATTCCAGGAGCGCAGCACAGTCCATCCAGAACAGAACTTCCAGTGCTGCCGCGTAACCCTGCCTGCGACACCTAGACCTCATCATGGAAGATCATGTGCTTCACTCTCGTGACCACAGGGGATCTACTCCTTCAGAGATCTGCTCTGCGCAGAAGCTGATTGGATGGACATCGAGTCAGCATACGGCTCAGGGAGGGTGTGTCCATGACTGCTCCAAGGAGGAAGTCTACCAGACCCCAGAGTGTTGCTGAATGTGTCCCAGAGCCACAGAGAACCAGCCCCAGGTCATGAGGTAATTGACCACAATCTGTGCTGGAAAGAAGCACCAACCCCTCCTTCAATGAAAATGGCAGTGACAAAGCAAAGTGGATAGAACTGAAGAAGCCAATGCTGTAGACACCTGCTCTATGTCAACAGTGATTCCAGTCAGTGGTTGGACTGCAACGCTACAACCTTGAACCGGGAGACAGCAAGGGGCTTACCTGGCAGACTACTCCGCAACCTGGGCAGCATCACAGCCAGCCAGGAATGATGCATGTACTGCAGGGGATGATGCCTGTCCTGCAGGGGGTGATGCATGTTCTGCAGGGGATGATGCAAATCCTGCAGGAGATGATGCAAGTCCTGCAGGAGATGACGCATGTCCTGCAGGGGCTGATGCAAGTCCTGCAGGGGCTGATGCAAGTCCAGCAGGGGGTGATGCATGTTCAGCAGGGGGTGATGCATGTTCAGCAGGGGGTGATGCGTGTCCTGCAGGAGATGATGCAAGTCCTGCAGGGGCTGATGCAAGTCCTGGAGGGGATGATGCAAGTCCTGTAGGGGATGATGCATGTCCTGCGGGGGATGATGCAAGTCCTACAGGGGATGGTGCATGTCCTGCAGGAGATGATGCAAGTCTTCCATGGGATGATGCATATCCCGCAGGAGATGATGCAAGTCCTGCAGGGGATGATGCAAGTTCGGATGATGCATGTTCTGCAGGGGATGATGCATGTCCTGCAGGGGATGATGCATGTCCTGAAGGGGATGATGCATGTTCTGCAGGGGAAGATGCATGTCCTGCAGGGGATGAATGCATGCAGAAATGCTGCAATATCATCCTCAATGGTGACTATGGTTAACCTTTTATAGAATATTTGGAGAACAATTACTTAAACTCCATCTTCCTTTCAGGGCACACAAGACAACACATCTCTTTTTTGAAACAGGAAGTGTCCGAAGCGATTCCGTTGCCCGACCGGTGCTATTTTAGGCATAAACCATCATCCTTTCGGTCTCTGGCCTTCATTGACCAACCAGAACGTGCTTGGACACAACCTTTGCAAACCACACTAGTCAAGTAGTGTGCTTGCTTTTCTCAATGAAGCATGCCCATCTTGGTAGGTTCCGGGAATGCCTGCAGGTTTTGGAGAGCACCCCTCCATTTGGTTCCTTCTTCTCCTGTTCATCCAAGCAGGAACCCATACCCACGAAAAAGAACAAAACATTAAAACAAGCCTCAAAGTAAGCAGCAGAACCACTCCCAAGAAATCTTTACAGTAAATGTAAATTTCACTTGAAAAAGTTTGAAACTTTGTGTCGCAGAGGCTGAAACGACAACCCTTTGAAAAGAAAGAATATTTGCAAATAGCCAATCGTATAAAGCCTGCCCGAACAGGCAGGAAGGAGAGGAGAGGAGAGGTCATCAGATGTCAAGAAAAAGGCTCCTCTGGAAGGAAAGTGCAGTGCTGCCACAGATGTGTCCATGCAGTGGAAGGAGTAAGGGTGTTCTATCATTGCCCTCAGCTCTTTCGAAGAGTGCACCCAGCCCAGAACTCTCCTGGCCTCCCCTATTCATCTCCTACCCCTGGACTCACTACTCCATGAGTACAACTCCTATACCTGAGGAGTAAGGGTCTTCCATCAGGGGCCACAGCTCTTTCTAAGGGTGCACACAGCCCAGAACTCTCCCGGCTTCCCCTATTCATCTCTTACCACTGGACACGTTACCCCATGGCGCAACCCCTATGCCTGAGGAGTAAAGTCGTTACCCCATGAATGCAACCCCTATGCCTGAGGAGTAAGGGTCTTCCATCAGTGCCCTCAGCTCTTTCTAATGGTGCACCCAGCCTAGAACTCTCCAGGCTTCCCCTATTCGTTACCTAGCCATGGACTCATTACTCCATGGGCTCAACCCCTAGGCCTGAGGAGTAAGGTTGTTACCCAATGGGCGCAACCCCTATGTCTGAGGAGTAAGGGTCTTCCAACAGTGCCCTCAGCTCTTTCTAATTGTGCACCCAGCCCAGAACTCTCCAGGCTTCCCCTATTCATATCATACCCCTGGACTCGTTACCCCATGGGCACAACCCCTATGTCTGAGGAGTAAGGGTCTTCCAACAGTGCCCTCAGCTCTTTCTAATGGTGCACCCAGCCCAGAACTCTCCAGGCTTCCCCTATTCATATCATACCCCTGGACTCGTTACCCCATGGGCACAACCCCTATGCCTGAGGAGTAAGGTTGTTACCCCATGGGCGCAACCCCTATGTCTGAAGAGTAAGGGTCTTCCAACAGTGCCCTCAGCTCTTTCTAAGGGTGCCCCAGCCCAGAACTCTCCAGGCTTCCCCTATTCATATCATACCCCTGGACTCGTTACCCCATGGGCACAACCCCTATGCCTGAGGAGTAAGGTTGTTAACCCATGGGCGCAACCCCTATGTCTGAAGAGTAAGGGTCTTCCAACAGTGACCTCAGCTCTTTCTAAGGGTGCACCCAGCCCAGAACTCTCCCGGCTTCCCCAATTTATCTCCTACCCCTGGACTCATTACTCCATGAGTGTAACCCCTATGCCTGAGGAGTAAGGGTCTTCTGTCAGTGCCCTCAGCTCTTTCTAAGGGTGCACCCAGCCCAGAACTCTCCCGGCTTCCCCTATTCATATCATACCCCTGGACTCGTTACCCCATGGGCACAACCCCTATGCCTGAGGAGTAAGGTTGTTACCCCATGGGCGCAACCCCTAGGTCTGAAGAGTAAGGGTCTTCCAACAGTGCCCTCAGCTCTTTCTAAGGGTGCACCCAGCCCAGAACTCTCCAGGCTTCCCCTATTCATATCATACCCCTGGACTCGTTACCCCATGGGCACAACCCCTATGCCTGAGGAGTAAGGTTGTTACCCCATGGGCGCAACCCCTATGTCTGAAGAGTAAGGATCTTCTGTCAGTGCCCTCAGCTCTTTCTAAGGGTGCACCCAGCCCAGAACTCTCCCGGCTTCCCCAATTCATCTCCTACCCCTGGACTCATTACTCCATGAGTGTAACCCCTATGCCTGAGGAGTAAGGGTCTTCTGTCAGTGCCCTCAGCTCTTTCTAAGGGTGCACCCAGCCCAGAACTCCCCCGGCTTGGCCAATTCATCTCCTACCCCTGGACTCATTACTCCATGAGTGTAACCCCTATGCCTGAGGAGTAAGGGTCTTTTATCAGTGACCTCAGCTCTCTCTAAGGGTGCACCCAGCCCAGAACTCTCGGGCTTCCCCTATTCATCTCCTACCCCTGGACTCGTTACTCCATGAGTGTAACCCCTATGTCTGAGGACTAAGGGTCTTTTATCAGTGACCTCAGCTCTCTCTAAGGGTGCACCCAGCCCAGAACTCTCCCGGCTTCCCCTATTCATCTCCTACGCCTGGACTCATTACCCCACGGGCGCCACCCCTATGCCTGAGGAGTAAGGGTCTTCTGTCAGTGCCCTCAGCTCTTTCTAAGGGTGCACCCAGCCCAGAACTCTCCCGGCTTCCCCTATTCATCTCCTACCCCTGGACTCATTACCCCACGGGCGCCACCCCTATGTCTGAGGACTAAGGGTCTTTTATCAGTGACCTCAGCTCTCTCTAAGGGTGCACCGAGCCCAGAACTCTCCCGGCTTCCCCTATTCATCTCCTACGCCTGGACTCATTACCCCACGGGCGCCACCCCTATGCCTGAGGAGTAAGGGTCTTCTGTCAGTGCCCTCAGCTCTCTCTAAGGGTGCACCCAGCCCAGAACTCTCCCGGCTTCCCCTATTCATCTCCTACCCCTGGACTCGTTACTCCATGAGTGTAATCCCTATGTCTGAGGACTAAGGGTCTTCTGTCAGTGCCCTCAGCTCTCTCTAAGGGTGCACCCAGCCCAGAACTCTCCCGGCTTCCCCTATTCATCTCCTACGCCTGGACTCATTACTCCATGAGTGTAACCCCTATGTCTGAGGACTAAGGGTCTTTTATCAGTGACCTCAGCTCTCTCTAAGGGTGCACCCAGCCCAGAACTCTCCCGGCTTCCCCTATTCATCTCCTACCCCTGGACTTGTTACTCCATGAGTGTAACCCCTATGTCTGAGGACTAAGGGTCTTTTATCAGTGACCTCAGCTCTCTCTAAGGGTGCACCGAGCCCAGAACTCTCCCGGCTTCCCCTATTCATCTCCTACGCCTGGACTCATTACCCCACGGGCGCCACCCCTATGCCTGAGGAGTAAGGGTCTTTTGTCAGTGCCCTCAGCTCTCTCTAAGGGTGCACCCAGCCCAGAACTCTCCCGGCTTCCCCTATTCATCTCCTACCCCTGGACTCGTTACTCCATGAGTGTAACCCCTATGTCTGAGGACTAAGGGTCTTTTATCAGTGACCTCAGCTCTCTCTAAGGGTGCACCCAGCCCAGAACTCTCCTGGCTTCCCTTATTCATCTCCTACGCCTGGACTCATTACCTCACGGGCGCCACCCCTATGCCTGAGGAGTAAGGGTCTTCTGTCAGTGCCCTCAGCTCTCTCTAAGGGTGCACCCAGCCCAGAACTCTCCCGGCTTCCCCTATTCATCTCCTACCCCTGGACTCGTTACTCCATGAGTGTAACCCCTATGTCTGAGGACTAAGGGTCTTTTATCAGTGACCTCAGCTCTCTCTAAGGGTGCACCCAGCCCAGAACTCTCCCGGCTTCCCCTTCTCATCTCCTACGCCTGGACTCATTACCCCACGGGCGCCACCCCTATGCCTGAGGAGTAAGGGTCTTCTGTCAGTGCCCTGAGCTCTCTCTAAGGGTGCACCCAGCCCAGAACTCTCTCGGCTTCCTCTATTCATCTCCTACGCCTGGACTCATTACCCCACGGGCGCCACCCCTATGTTGAGGGGTCCGTTGCTTCACAGTCTTTTTTATGCCTTATAAATCGCCTACGTACACAGAACTCTCAACGCCTTCCATCAGCCCCTACCCTGCCTTCCTCCATGCCCTTCCAATGCCGTCCTGCCCATCCATCAGAAAGATCTGCCCTACATGGGCCCATCGCTGCTCTGACCTGCCCACCCTGAACATGAATCTCCTAAAATAACCCTGGTCTCTCGTCCTGTGGTTTCCCTGTTATTGAGTATGCATTTAGGTGATCAACGCACCGCTAGCGGATCTGTTATTTCAACGATAGGTCTTATACTGCTTAAGCACCCCTCTTCCTTTACAGAAGTCATCAGTAGACCAGGGGATGAGCCACTCACCTCCAAAATGCAGCGTAGACGGCAAGGAGCATCAGCAGGGCCATACACGAGACGGCACAGCCAATCATGAGGGGAACGGACGGGGAGCCTGCCGGGTCCATGGCCTGAAACACAGAAAAGGAGAGCTTGAGTACCACGCGCCGTGCCTTTAATGCTTCCAGCAAGATACTAACCCTGTAACATTGGCTATCATGGGTGGGAATCTGTCCAAACAAACACTGCAGCATTTTACCTCAAAGAGAACATGTCAAGAAAGGGACCTCCTGGAGATGGTCTGGCGCACAACATCACCCTTTACACCACAGGAGCCCAGAAGTAACAGGGCAGGGAGAGCCATCTCAGCCAAAAGTACAATCATTTCAGGGTTCCTGAATACCACAATGAATATGTCCGAGAACTACTCATGTATAATGAATTTCAATAGAAACCATTTGCATTTGTCTTCGGCAGCTTGGAAAACTCGAGTAGATGTTCCCATTTCTGCTGAATATACCTCCTCATTAGGGACTTTTCTGAAACCTTCCAGGACTTCGGCAGCTCACCGACCCAATCCTAAGTAGTAACGCTGTTTTTTTAAGACATGTTTTCATGGTTTCTTGCTGTCCCTCCTCCACCTCTCACAGTTGCTTCTCATTGGGCCCCTTATTGAAGCGTAACTCCGCCTTTGCCACTGCTTGAATGGCTCCCTATGGAAAGCGGGTGTTGGCACAACACCAAGTCTTCCCCTTGGTTCTCACCTGTGCCACAAGGCTTCTCAGCCAACCGGCATTGCGTTCCACCTCGCCTGTCTGGAGCGCTGAAAACCATGATTGGCATGCACACGGATGTGTGGTTTGCGTGCCAACATCAGTCAACAGGTCTCCTTGAGGCTCGCCACAGCATCTTGGATTTCAGCGTTTAGCCCCTCTAGGGGTCTTTAGAAGCCCATGGGCTGGTGAAGCTGCTACTTGACTCATGAGATGTGAGACTTGAGGTTGCGCAGGAATGCAAGGAATGGTTTTCAGATGCACTCAGGGTCTAACAATAGGCCACCTAAGCGCCACAGTGGCTTCTAGGCACTCTGGAGGAGTTTGGGTGATGAGTCTCTGGTGATTTCGGAAAGGGAGACAGGCATGCATCAGATTGACCCAGGGACCCAACGGAGGGTCAGTACTTTCCTAAACACCACAAGCTTGGCTAAGGTTGAACCAGTGGGCATCACGACATTGCCATTTTAAGAGTGCTGGGCACTTGATCTTTTGAGTGACCAGCTTGTGCATCCGGGCCAGAGCCACATGGGCCAGAAGGAAGCTTAAGGCCACAGGCTGCTGAATGGGGGCTTCCAGGCCACTACTAGAAGGGTCTGCGGGATCAGAAAGAGAGTTTGAATGCCCAGAGGAGATTGGTTTTAGGGATGTGCACACTGCTTCCTCTTGCAGAACTCTGCCTGCAGCTGTGGAGGCATAGTGGATGCCTGCAGCAGAGTCCTACAGGAGGGCCAGAAGAGAGGTACCGTTGGCTCAGACTCCAAGGGATACCTCGAAGTCTTGAGGATGTATATCCAAGTCCAAGAAAGACCACGCTCTTAAGGGGGCTAAAAGACCAGAGCGCTGGCTCCGAAGACCCATCTTTAGGGCACGGTTCCCTCGCTTCTGAGAGGGGCTGGAAGGTGGGGCTCGACGGGGAAGCCAGGGTCACTAGGGAGTGTCACAATTACCTGCTCAATAGGACAGGGCCTTCATCCTGGTCTACTGTCTCCACTAGGAGGAGACAGCAGGTGCCTTGGTCTCTGCATAGGCTGGGGGTGTTGGTCCCCATGTGTTTGACACCTTCAAAGGAATGAGTACAGCCAGATGCAGTCAGCAGCTTCAGCAGTGTCTGGGCGGAACATGAAGCAGACAGCCGGGACCACTGCAGTGGTGCAGCCAGCTGGACTGCAGTGGTGCAGCCTGCCATCTGCTGCAGACTATCTTCACTCAGGCTGCAGACATCTGTACTGTGCAGGGTGGGAGTCAAGAATAGGCCTGGCAAGTGTTCAGAAAGGAGGAGGGGCCGTCCCTTGTTTACATGTATATAGTCATATATTATGCATAAAAAACATGACTATGACCAGAAAGACCCACTGGGCAAAGGCTAACGGTCTGCGCTACGGTGCCAATGTCCCTCAATAAGGCACACCCACGTGGCCATCACAGCTCATGCCAGGCACACCTGCATAACAGACCTTCCTGGGCCTTTTGCATGGAAGTGTAAAGGGATATCTAGGTCATTGGGTTCAAGCAAATGAGCCAACACACACTCCTTGCGCTGCACATCAATACTTGCTGGCTGTCCCCACATCCTGCTATGCCACCAGAGGAGACGGGTGTTTCTCTGTCCTGGCTCTCTGGCTTTGGAATTCTCTCCCTATTAGTCTGCAAAGTATTGATTCTTTACTTTTAGAAAAAAACTTTAACACGTATATTCCTAAATAACCTTTGCAATCTCTACTTACCTAACCCTAATGATAACGTTCACTCAATGAAGGACACGCTGCATGATTTCTTTGTTCCGTATAAAACAAATCCTGTAGTGGGTGCCCTGGGCTGTATCTATACATTCTGGGTACCCTGGGCTGTGTGTATTCATTCCGGGGACCCTGAGCTGTGTGTATTCATTCTGGGGACCCTGGGCTGTATGTATTCATTCTGGGTACCCTGGCCTGTATGTATTGATTCTGGGTACCCTGGACTGTATGGGCTGTATATATTAATTCTGGGTGCCCTGGGCTGTATGTATTAGTTCTGGGTATCCTGCGCTGTATGTATTCATTCTGGGTGCCCTGGGCTGTATGTATTCATTCTGGGTAACCTGGGCTGTATGTATTCATTCTGGGTACCCTGGCCTGTATCTATTCATTCTAGGGACCCTGGGCTGTATCTATTCATTCTGGGTAACCTGGGCTGTATGTATTAATTCTGGGTACCCTAGGCTGTATGTATTCATTCAGGGTATCCTAGGCTGTATGTATTCATTCTGGGTACCCTGGACTGTATGGGCTGTATGTATTAATTCTGGGTGCCGTGGGCTGTATGTATTCATTCTGGGTACCCTGGGCTGTATGTATTCATTCTGGGTACCCTGGGCTGCATCTATTCATTCTGGGTACCCTGGGCTGCATCTATTCATTCTGGGTACCCTGGGCTGTGTGTATTCATTCCAGGGACCCTGAGCTGTGTGTATTCATTCTGGGTACCCTGGGCTGTATGTTTTCATTCTGGGTATCCTAGGCTGTATGTATTCATTCTGGGTACCCTGGACTGTATGGGATGTATGTATTCATTCTGGGTGCCCTGGGCTGTATGTATTCATTCTGGGTACCCTGGGCTGCATCTATTCATTCTGGGTGCCCTGGGCTGTGTGTATTCATTCCGGGGACCCTGAGCTGTGTGTATTCATTCTGGGTACCCTGGGCTGTATGTATTCATTCTGGGTACACTGGACTGTATGGGCTGTATGTATTCATTCTGGGTGCCCTGGGCTGTATGTATTCATTCTGAGTACCCTGGGCTGCATCTATTCATTCTGGGTGCCCTGGGCTGTATGTATTCATTCTGGGTACCCTGGGCTGTATGTATTCATTCTGGGTACCCTGGGCTGCATGTATTCATTCTGGGTACCCTGGGCTGTGTGTATTCATTCCGGGGACCCTGAGCTGTATGTATTCATTCTAGGTACCCTGGGCTGCATCTATTCATTCTGGGTACCCTGGGCTGTATGTATTCATTCCGGGTACCCTGGGCTGTATGTATTCATTCTGGGTACCTTGGCTTGCATCTATTCATTCTGGGTACCCTGGGCTGCATCTATTCATTCTGGGTACCCTGGGCTGTGTGTATTCATTCTGGGTACCCTGGGCTGTATGTATTCATTCTGGGTACCCTGGGCTGCATCTATTCATTCTGGGTACCCTGGGCTGCATCCATTCATTCTGGGTACCCTGGGCTGTATGTATTCATTCTAGGTACCCTGGGCTGTATGTATTCATTCTGGGTACCCTGGGCTGCATCTATTCATTCTGGGTACCCTGGGCTGTATGTATTCATTCGGGGTACCCTCGGCTGCATCTATTCATTCTGGGTACCCTGGGCTGCATCTATTCATTCTGGGTACCCTGGGCTGTGTGTATCCATTCTGGGTACCTTGGGCTGTGTGTATTCATTCTGGTACTGTGGCCTGTATGTATTGATTCTGGGTACCCTGGCTGTATGTATTAATTCTGGGTATCCTGGGCTGTATGTATTCATTCTGGGTACCCTGGGCTTATGTATTGATTCTGGGTACCTGGCTGTATCTATTCATTCTGGGTGCCCTGGGCTGTATCTATTCATTCTGGGTGCCCTGGGCTGCATCTATTCATTCTGGGTATCCTGGGCTATATCTATTCATTCTGGGTACCCTGGGCTGTATGTATTCATTCTGGGTACCCTGGGCTGCATCTATTCATTCTGGGTACCCTGGGCTGCATCTATTCATTCTGGGTACCCTGGGCTGTGTGTATTCATTCTGGGTACCTTGGGCTGTGTGTATTCATTCTGGGTACTGTGGCCTGTATGTATTGATTCTGGGTACCCTGGGCTGTATGTATTAATTCTGGGTATCCTGGGCTGTATGTATTCATTCTGGGTACCCTGGGCTGTATGTATTCATTCTGGGTACCCTGGGCTGTATCTATTCATTCTGGGTGCCCTGGGCTGTATCTATTCATTCTGGGTGCCCTGGGCTGCATCTATTCATTCTCGGTATCCTGGGCTATATCTATTCATTCTGGGTACCCTGGGCTGTATGTATTCATTCTGGGTACCCAGGGCTGCATCTATTCATTCTGGGTACCCTGGGCTGCATCTATTCATTCTGGGTACCCTGGGCTGTGTGTATTCATTGATATGATATGATATGGTATTTGTAACGCGCCTATACACAAGTGTTTCAAGGCGCGACGAGGCAGGGAGGGAGGGAAACAAGGGGAAGACAGACAAACGATCCTACTAGGCCAGGTGTCATTCAGATCGCGCAAGTGCAGAGGTAAGGGAAAAGGAGGAAGTGCAGGGGGAGGATGGGGGGGGAAAGTGCAGTACAAGGTAAGTAGCGTAAAAAATAATAAATAATAAATAAAAAGGGCCAGCTGGTGGCAAGTGCGAGGTAAGTGCAGAGCAAGTGCTGGGAAGGGGCTGTAGGGATACAGTGACAGTCCCACAGTGCAGGGGGAGCCAGGGAGGCAGTGCAAGTGGAGAGTGGCTGGCCCTGGACCGAGGTCGCTGAGAGTGGCCCAGATGCAGGTTTAGTGCAGAATTCAGTGGGAGTTAAGCAGGTTTAGCAGGGGAGAGGAGGAGAGAAGGCAGAAGCGAAGAGGAAGGTTTTGAGGTGCTTCCGAACCGGAGATGGTTCTCCTCAAGTTTCAGGGAGGCAGGAAGGCTGTTCCAGAGGGAGGCCCCTGCGGAGAGAGATCTACCCCAGCTCGTTGCTTCGAGAAGCGGCTGACCATGAGGGAGTTGGAGACGGATGAGCGAAGGGCTCGTGAAGGAAGATATTTAGGAAGAGAGAGTTGAAGGTATTTAGGTCCCAGGCCCCAGAAGGCCTTGTGGACAATGCAGAGGGTTTTGAACTTAATCCTCGCAGCCACTGGGAGCCAGTGAAGAGATTTCAGTCCTGGAGAGATACGGTCCCTGGGCTTGAGGCCAAGGACAAGTCTCGCAGTTCTGTTCTGGATAAGTTGCAGAGGGCGGAGAGTGGAGGCAGGCAGATTAATAGAGGCTGTTACAGTAGTCCAGCCTTGAGAGAACCAGGGCTCGGGAGACAGTGAGCTTCTGGGGGAAGGAGAGGAAGGGAAGAATACCTCTGAGGAGGTGCAGCTGGTAGTGTGACTTCTTAGAGACGTCAGATATATGAGGAGAGAAGGAGAGTGTGGAGTCGAAGATGACCCCGAGGTTTTTAGCCTTGCAGGTAGGGGCAGGAAGGGGCCAAGGGAGGCCGGCCAGAGAGCTGCAGGGAAGGAGGGAGTGGGTGTGCCGATGAGTAGAATCTCAGTCTTACTGGCGTTGAAGGCAGAGGTCATTGGCGCACACATTCCTGATAGCAGACAGACAGTCGGAGATGAGGGAAGGAGAGGAGGAGGCCGAGGGTAGCCTGAAAATGAGCTGGGTATCGTCTCGCATAGCACTGGAAGTAGGGGCAGAGAGCGGCGATGCGGTGGGCAAGGAGTGCCAGATACTGGTTGAAAAGCCAGGGAGAGAGGTTGGATCCCTGGGGGACACCACAGGTGGAGAAAAAGATGTCAGAGAGGAAGGAGCCCATTTGGACCTGGGAGGGTCGACCGGAGAGGAAAGAAGTCAGCCAGGCCAGAGCCTGACCAGTGATACCCAGGTTATCACGGAGACAGTTGAGCAGGATGGCATGGTTGACAGTGTCAAAGGCAGAGGAGAGATCGAGCAGAATGAGAACACAGGGAGTGTTGGAATCGAGGTTCAGGAGCAGGTCCTCACGGATGTTCAGGAGAGCAGTTTCCGTGCTTCTGGCCGCTCTGAAGCCGGATTGATGGTCATGAAGATTACCAACAGATTCAGCATGGAGGTTAAGCTGGGAGATGGCCAGTTTCTCCAGGAGCTTACCCAGGAAGGGAGTAATGGAGATTGGGCGATAATTGGCCGGGCAGGAGGGTCGGCAGAGGGTTTCTTGAGGAGGGGGTGCACAAGGGAGTGCTTGAGGGGGATGGGAAGACTCCAGAGGCGAATGAGTGGTTGCAAAGTCAGCCAGGGCAGGAGCCAGGGAGTCGATGTGGTCTTGATGGTTTTGGAGGAACAGGGGTGAACCTGTTTAGACGAGGCTTTCATAGATCGGACTTGTCTGGAACCTCATCAGCAGAAAAAGGTGGAAAAGCAGAGAAGGAGGGGGAGGGGCGGCTGCAAGAGAGCAAGAGGAAGAGCCGGGAAGAGAGGGAGGGAGGAGAGAGGAGGAGAGCGAGGACAGGATGTCCTGAGTTTTTGAGATGAAGTGCGAGGCCAGTGCAGTGCAGAGGGCCTGGGAGGGGACAGGAGAGGTAGAGACTGCAGCAGGGTTGGCCAGCTCCTTGCAGATTTTAAAGAGTTCGGCCGAGTTGTTAGATGCCTCAGAGATGCGGGCTTGGATAAGGGCTCTCTTCTTGTGTGAACGGAGAGCCGGTATTGCCTTTGGAGCAGGCGAGCAGGCCAGTTTGTCAGAGGATGAACATGAAGCACGCCATTTCCTCTCTGCCCCCTACACTTGCGTTTTAGGGTGACGAGATCCGAGTCATACCAGGAGTTACATTTGGCTTTGGGCTTCAGGCGGATTCTCATGACGGGGCAAGGATATCGAGAGTATCAGATATAGAGGAATAGAGCATGGAGAGGGCTGTGTCAGGGTGGGAGTCAGCCGAGGGGGAGGAGGGGGCGAGAAGGTAGCAGCGAAAGCCTCAACTGACACGCGCTTCATGGGTCGGATGACCGAGAAGGTGGGTGGCAGTGAAGAGGGTGGCTTTGCCTGTGGGGTAGGGAGGGAGAGGTGGGAGGATAGGAGAAAGTGATCGCTCCAGGAGAGAGGAGTGGAGAGAGGAAGGGAGAGGGAAGGTCAGAAGAGATCAGAGCATCAAGAGTGTGCCTGCAGAGTGAGTAGGCCAGACGGGAGAATAGAGAGTGAGAGAGAGTTACAGAGTTCACGAAAGAGACCAGTGGGGGGACAGGAGGCATCGAGGTGGATGTTGAAGTCACCGAGAAAGAGGAGTTGGGTGGTTGAGGACAGGAGTGAGGAGGAGAGGTCAGCCCATTCAGAGAGGAAGGAGGAAATTTGACCAGGTGGCCGATAGATAGTAGCCACGGTAAGGGAATGGCTAGGAGAGAGAGAGAGTCGGCAGACAAGGCATTCAAAGAGGAGTAGGTCTGCGTAGGAGTGACAGAGGCAGGAATCCACTCAGGGAAGATAAGGCAACACCACCCCCTGAACGGTTGGGCCTGGGCACGGAGAGGATCTTGTAACCGTCAGGTAGGAGTGTGTCGAAGCTGGTGCAGAGCTGGCTGTGAACCATGTCTCAGTGAGACCGAGGACGTCGAGGTCCAGTTCCTCAGAAGGCGACAGATATCAGAGGAGTGTTGATGGCAGAGCGAGCATTTAGAGTGGCAATGTGGAGAAGGTTGCCACCTTTGAAAAACTTCCGGGAGGGGTACAGATCAGAGGTATGCCCTGCGGAGGTGTTAGAGAAGGAGTTGAAGAGGGAGCAAGAGAAGGGGCAGGGAGGGAGGGGAGAGGCAAGGTAGCCGAGGACAGAGGAGGGGGACAGCGGGAGCGGAGAGGAAGTTGATGAGGCGTGGGAGGCGTCTATCAAAGAGGTGAAGGTTGGCCTGAGGGCCTTGGACCAAGACGGTCCCGTTAGCATAGACAATGATGGCCTTAGAGGAGTGGAAGGGGCCAAGAGGACATCCCAACGGGTGCCACCATTAATGGAGAGGAGGAGAAAGGAGAGAGCACAGAGACCATGTGAAGGGTCCATAGGTCAGGTGAAGGCACGAAAAAGAGAATGTCAGTGAGAGTTTCCTTGGAGCAGGCGCTCGTGTAGGTGTCAGCGATAGGGAGGCCTGGTTGGAGACCAGGATGTCCTTTTTAAACTTTTTCCTACCGGATTTAGTGAGGAGAGCAGGATAGTCAATAGAGAAGCAGTTAGAGTAGATAGGCGAGATAGAGAGCACCATGGAGTAGGAGGGGAGGCGGACGACACGAGTATGCAGACAGGAATTGAGTGGAGGGCACTAGTTTAACACGATACAGAGCAAACAGTAATGCGTAGTGGGTCAGGGCCACCTAAGTTTGAGAATCCTGCGAGGGGAGAAAAAGCACCCTAGTTTAACACAATGCAGAGCAAACAGTAATGCGTAGTAGGTCAGGGCCACCTAAGTTTGAGAATCCTGCGAGGGGATGCAGGGGGTGCCCTGGCTGCATCTATTCATTCTGGGTATCCCGGCCTATATCTATTCATTACGGGGACCCTGGGCTGTGTGTATTCATTTGAACCGTATCAGAGCCACCTGGGCAATGGACATTGCTGAACATAGGAGACTGACACAGCGCACACAAAAAATCAAAAGAGGAGAAACTCTTTTTGATATACTGTGTGCCTTATGCACAACCAATTAAATAAATACATACATAAATAAATAAATAAATAAATAAATAAATAAATAAGGCCCCACTCCTCACAATACATCCAACGCACAAGTTGAGAGCCATGTGAAGGCTCGCTTCATCTCAGACATCTGGATAAGCCTTCACTTTGCTTTATTTCTAATGTGCACCATATGACCCGGAGGCTTAAGGGCACACCAAACAGCAAAGACAACAAATACTTAACAAATATACCCGCAGCGATAAACTTTATCCAAAGTGCCATCATAAACATCAGAAAAAACACATGGCTTTCTATCTAAACAACTAGGTTTTCAATTTTTTTCTCAAGATAGCCAATGAATTCCGCCCTCTTGGATCCGGCGGGAGAGCTTTCCATGCCTGAGGAGAAGCACTAAAGAAGGCTCCTGTCATGACCCAAGTCAAATTACAGGCCGGTACTTCCCGCTGATGGGTGTTATTAGATCTCAAGGCCCGAGCAACAGTTTTCTTCATTAGAGCTTCTCTAAGATATCTAGGGCCCACACCAGCTAGACATTTATGGGTAATCACAAGAAGACGAAAGTGAACCCTCGCCTCAATGGGGAGCCAATGTAGGTCACGTCTAGCTTCAGAGACGTGATCTCTCTTTTTTTATCAGACCCTTAATGACCCTGGCAACCCCATTTTGAATGGTTTGTAGGCGATCCAGATCCGATTGGGCTATCCCTACCAATAGGCTACTGCAATAGTCCATTTATGATCCTATTATGGCCCTAGCCGCTGTTTGGCAATTCACTTGTGATGTATATGGGTGAAGCTGCACCAACAGTTTAGTGTAGTAAGCAGATGAGGACACTAGGCTGTTTACACGAGCCCTCATATACATATGAGGGCTCATGATATTGATATAGTACAAATACCAACGTCTTCACCTTTTTTTGTGTCTATATTATGTACTGCCATCAAAAAATGATTGTAGTCTTTGTCCCGTCTCCTCGTTCTATTCTCTGTACCTCCCACCATTAACTCTGTCTTTTCCTTATTAAGCGCAAGGCCATTTACCGTCATCCAAGTATGTATCAGATCAGAGATTTAGTTAAGAATGTTTTCATCCTCTTCGTGATTCCCAGATAGCGTGATGACACATTACGTGTCACGCACATAATTCGTGAATCCTGCCTTATTGTCCTCCAAAAGATTTAAAAAAAAAAAGGGAACTGTGAAAATATGATATAATGAAGGAGATAAACAGGCTACTTGTGATATTCTGTACGCCAGCCGTGCTGGTTGCGCTTCAGCCTGCTTGCTTCATACTCAGCACCCTCTATTACTTAGGAGAGAGGTGATCCAGAGTGCAGCACTGTCCGAATAAATGGGCAACCTCTTTTAACCTGGTGACAGCACAGTGTGATCCACCAGGTCAAAAGCTCCAGACCAGTCCAGCAGCAGGAGTAGGGCAGTCTGCCCCTTATCCGTAATCTGGAACAATTGCGATTTCAAATCAAGCAACGCCGTCTCAGTTCCATGCCCTCATCTAAAACCCGACGGTCACTTATTTAAAATCCCATGTTTATTCAAAAAAACTTAGAGTTGCAAATAAGCTACCTGGTGAAGAATGTTTAGGAGAAACGGCAGGTTCGTAATAGGGCGATAGTTGATCGGCATCTCAGGACATAGACCTGCTTTTTAAAGTAATGGAGTAATCCACGCAGTCATCAGCCCTGCTGGAACGCATTTTTCAGCAAATTATGCATTAACAAACGTACAGAGCGTGCCTAGAAGAATGGGGGTACAGTGTTTAATTATCATAGCCGGGCACGGATATCCGTTACAACTAGTAGGTTTGAGGTTCGCAATAATCGTAGCCAATTCTGGTTCAGATATATGTCTGAAAATGAACTGGTGATCTTGAGTTTTTTTGCATCTAACTCGCCACCTCTTGGTCTTTAACTATCATACCACCCGTCTCCCCATTAGCCTCAATATTCTGTTTTAGCCTATCAAGTGTATTCCGCACAGCTTCCTGCATACCGGTACCCCAGGCTACATTTTTCTCAATTGTATCAGCTTCATTCTTGTGTGAGGTTTACAGGTCCTTCAATATTTTAAAAGGTTTCTTAGAATTAGACTGGGCATTGCTAATCCTATCATCAAACCTGTTTTTTTTTTCACTGCGATAACTGCTGAGTTAAATTAGCCTCAGTTACGGTGCACCATTGCAGCGATAGCCGGTGCAGGACACATGACTATTATATGAACGTGGTTGGAGGTCCTCCTGCTGGAAGCTGGTGTCTTAACTGGCACTTCGTCAGTGAGCTCACAGGGACCACATGTGGAACACACATTACTTCAAACATTATTTTGGATACTGCACTTCTGGTCACCTATTGTCTGAGATATGAGGGACTAGCAATGAGTGGTATTTACAAGTCGTATTCACTCTCACCTGTTGGTGGAGATGGAGAGCATTGCCGTCTTTCACAGTGATGCCTCCTAAAGATAGGGCTGTAGCAGACACAGTTTGCATAGTGACACATTATGTGGCACTCCAGATGATTTAGACTACAACCCCCATGAGCCTTCACATATGTCTAAGCTGACTAGAGATTCTGGGGATTGAAGTCCACAACATAGAGAGCCACATAATTAATAATCCTGGTATATAACATTATGAGATTCAGGGGTATTGGATCCCAGAATGCTGGCTGAGCAAGTGGCAGTGCAGGCCTTGAGCTCCTGCCTCCCTTCTCTCTAATATATAAAAGATATCAACTTCAATGAATACTAAAAAGATTGAAGCCCAGGAAAACCCAGAGTTGATATGTAAGAGGCTCCTAGTTCTCAGGATATCTACTCCCTGTTGCTGAAAGGGGTCCAGGGTGTGGGAGAGATGAAGTCCTCTTTGGCTGACCTTAATCTTAAAGGCTCTAATCTAGAAGGGAGGGTCTGCCAGGTCGAGAAAGAGTCTGCAGGTCTGTCTTCAGAAATCACTGGCAGTTATAGAGCATACAATGTCTTAAGGAAAGAGCTGGCAGATGCGAAATCTAAAAACTTGGATTTGGATTGAAGAGCCAGACTGCAAAATCTCAGGCTGGTCGGCCTCCCTGAAAATGCTTCTGGAGATGGACCACTTGAAGATGTTTTGCTACTAGTGTTGACGGGAATCTATGGACATATGATATGATATTATAGATTATTTATAACGCGCTTAATACCCAGAGGTTTCTAAGCGCTGACCCGGATATCGAACCTGTGTTGCTCCGTGTTGTCTTGCTTCCAGGGCGAGCATGTCGCCCCTGAGCTATCCTCCCGCAATGCCTTGCACCCTGGGGACTTGAACTTTGCCTTCCGAGTTGGTACAGCAATTAATGCAAAACCAAGACAGATCCAGATGTTTTGTACTAAAACAAATGCAAAAGAAAGTTTACTAAAAGCAGCCAGGGAGAAAGGTCAAGTTTACTACAACAAGGCGTAAACTGCCATATTCCCGAACTTCCCAAAAGATTTGGTGGATAAGAGGAAGGCATTTTCAGAGGCAACGAAATTGGCAAGAGAAAGGACTCTAAAAACTGCCCTAGTTAAACCTGCCATATTAAAAATATTCCTGCCACATAGTATGAAGTCTAAGGAAGACCCAGAGGAGGTTGTGAGATGGGTCAAGGATATAGGGGCCCCTTTGGGCTACATAGGTGGTCTTCCCCTATGCCACCCTTATGGATTGGTTCATGGATGTCTGTAATGTTTGTTATGTCTGGGTGAAGAGGCCTTTGAAAAAGCATTTTTAGGGCTGAAGTGAATAATTTGTATGTATGGTGGATTAATAGTTTTATTTGGAGGGATTAGACCACTGAGAGGTTCAGGGGTGTGTTGTGAGAGGATTAGGGGGCTGATTCATGGAATTATTCGAGTTTTGTTGCCCATTCTGCACGCAAATCCCCGTTTCACAAATGGGGATTTGTGGCTAGAACTGCGCACAAATCCCTGTTTTTCGGCGCAATTCCATGAATCAGCCCCCATATGTTTGGGTTTTATGATATTGATATATTTTTTTCCGACACTCATAAGATTAACTAAACACTATTGTTTGCATTAAGGATTAGAATGGTGAAAACACTTAACTTAGACACATTTTTAACATAATATTAGGTAAGGGCAATTTACTGTTGGCTTCATTTTCGTGGTTCAATCCAGGCATTGGAAGATTATGTAGGTCACCTGATGTGCTAGAAAGAGAGCACGTCGAACATTTTATAAGGTGCTTTACTCTATATTGAAGAGGAAATGGACCCGGAAAGGAGGATAGGAAAATAGCTTTCATAGGCGTATACATCGGCATCCAGAGGTGTCAGACATGAGACGGGAAAACCCGATTATTGAGCATAGTCTCTCCGTGCCTGGGTTTGTGGGCCAAATGGTACGTTGAGGGGTTGTCTGGGGTTGGCTTGGTGCATGTTCTGCAGGATGCGTGAACTATGCAGCGTGTTCGTTTCGGTAAGCGGCTGATGCACTGATGCCTACCTAGGTAGAGGATCGAGGGGGGCCGAGTGGTTTAGGAAGTGTATTTCGTTTTGCTTTCCAGTGGGTCTTTGAGGTGTGAGTTTGGTTTATAGACTTGTGTGCGGGGGCCAGTCCGTGCCATCAGATTTTGGATGGATTTGCCAGCTGTTCATTGTAAATGGCAAGTGGCGTTCTGATGGCACATTACATAGTTCCTGTAGCAAGAGGTGCGCAGCTCATATATGGTAATCAGGGGTAAGGGGCAATGTAGTTTGAATTCTGGTCCTGAGGCATGGAAGTTGGTTTGCATAAGATGCTACAGAGCAAATGAATTGCCCCTCAGCCCCGGAGTCTAATTCCGCCTAGTTGCGGGATAAAGATCGATTATGAGAAACCTTGTTTTTTTTTTTTTAATTTGTTTTTTTTATTGACAATATACATGCAAGGTAGGGCGTAAAAGCCAACCCAACCAGCAAAACCATTAGAATAAACCAAATCGTCAATGACATTTTCTCTTTTATACATTAACTCCCTTCCCCATTTCCCCCCTAACCCCCCCCAATAAATCAACATGCCAAGTCTTGAGGTGTTGCAAACTATTGAAACTTAGGGGAGAACACTTGCATACCACATGATTGTTAAGAGTACCACTTGAGACAGTGGGGTCCAATAGAAAGTCAATTGAACAGGAAACATCACGGGTCCTTGGGGGTTGTGAAATCGCGTACCACATCGGAGCAGCTCAGTATTCATTCTACAAACGCATGGTAATACAATCATCATGGAGAAGAACTGCTGTCCATTCCTGTACAAAATCAGTCATAGTATCGTTTGTTATTGTAGTAAGTTTTTCATACACAAAAATCAACCTCAGTTTACAGAGCCATTCCTCCTTGGAAGGGGCCAAGGCGCTCTTCCATTTTTGGGCGAGAGCCATCCTCCCCGCTCGCAGCATGGCACCAATGACCTTGGGGAAAACATTTGATTCTGTCTCTGGCATGGGAGTGCCCAGTAGAATTTCCAACGGTTGCAGGGACGGGCTAAACCCCTCGATGTCCTTAATCCAGCTGAGTAGTTCCGACCAGTAAACCTGTATGACCGGGCAACCCCACCACATGTGAAACCAGGTTCCCCGTTGGTGACAACCCCTAGGGCAAAAGGGGGACACATCTCTAAACATCTTAGACAACAGGGCCGGGGGGCGATGCCACAAGTGGAAGATTTTAAAGCTATGTTCTATGGCAGCGGTATACAGAGAACCCGTAAAGATGCATTTAAAGACAGCCCTCCAAGTGTGGTCATCCAATGTCATGCCCAGCCTTTCTTCCCATATGTTTTTGAAGGTTTGTCAACCCTCTAGGTCCGCCGTTATCAAAACACTTTAAAACTTAGACAAGGAACCCTTTCAAGTTGTAGAAACCTTGTTTTTAACATTAATGTATTCCTAAATGAAGGCCGCCTCAATTATTAGAGGTTTAGGGATATAGAAGGATTTGGGATCAGAATAGCTAGTGATAGGCACCCAAATGGCCCATTATTGCCATCGCTTTTGGGCTGTGCACTAAACTGGTAGGGGGGTGATGGACAAATCGCCCCGGTCAGTATGTTTTGATTAACGTGAGTTTGATTTGAGAGGAAAGGGAGGCTTTGAAAATGGCAACACTAAGCAGCCCTAGAAAGCAGGAAATTTGAAGTGGGGATCAGGGGCACGGCGCGTTAATATCATTGAAATGGTTCAGGGCTTGTAAATAGGAAGTTGCAATGGATACAGGGAAAGGCAAGCTCTTTTGAGTATTTTACTATCAACGATTGGGGTGGTGCTATTAAGCTCATTTACAGTTCCGGGTTGGAGTTTTTCATTTAGGTTACGTTTTCTTTTATTTTGTACTGTCATATTAGTTTTTATGTTGTTTTGTTGATGGTCCAGATTCAACAGATTGTATATTTATAAATAGAATTAAGGAAGAAATAGGAGTCATGGCAGCTTAAAAGATTCTATAAAGATTATATAAGGGATACATTACTCACCGTAATCGTATTTCTGATGCTTGTATCTGCTTAGATTCACATGCTGTGCATAAGCCGACATCCAGTGGAAGCTGCAGAGTATTACAGTTTGTTTTTCGAAACTCGAAAATGGGCGTCGACACAGGGCGTGCCAGTAGTACTATCCCTAGTGTGACGTCCACTGTACCCATGATCCCTCACGCGTGTAGGACCCTCAGATTGTATTTTTATTTCTGACATGAGGTAGCATGAAGAGTAGCGTGAGTACAGATTATCCAAGTAGATAGATAGAAAGATAAGACTACAAGCATCCATGCGCCTTCTCTCAGAGGGGAGGAAGGGCAGGCGCATGTGAATCTAAGCAGATACAAGCATCAGAAATACGATTACGGTGAGTAATGTATCCCTTCTGAGGCGTGTGGAATCTGCTTAGATCACATGCTGTGCATAGATTAGCAAGCAGTGTTAGAAGAAGGAGGTGAGATGTGAGAAGGGTCATGAGCAAATAAATGTCTTAGAACCGCTTGTCCCACTTAAGTATCTATCTTGGAATGAGTGTCAATGCAGTAGTGCTGAGTAAAGGTGTGAATAGAGCTCCAAGTAGCTGCTTTGCAAATGGTGTGAAGGGGTACATTTGTCATGATCCATAGAGCTTGTCCCTTTTGGACTTCCTGGTCTCTGTCACAACGGGGCTTGCACTCCTTGGTACTTCCAACACGGCCGTCTAACGTGGTACGCTCTCCACCAGCCTCCACATCAGACGTAGCTCATTCTATAAAGAGACCACGCCTCCGCAGCCCCGCACGTCTCAACGCTACCGCTTGCAGTGGCTAGACGTGTGCTCCATAGTTCGCTGTAACTAATCTTTTGTTTCCTGGTTCCCAGACCCTCGATTTCCCCTCCCTCATTACTCTGCCTTGATTCCCGGATTTCGTGTTTCGCCTCCGAGTACACCTCCCTCGTTTCCTGGACATCCTGCAGATTCCAAGTACCCCTGGATGCTGAACACTGAACGCACGCTGGAACCAGAAGAGGCTTGCGTGGGCTTGTACAAAACCCGATCCGTACGCAAGAAGGCTCCTTCCAAGAATTCCTGCAAGGATCGAAGTCAGGTGAGAAAGGGGGAAATCCGTGACAGATTGAGACGCCAAACGACCGAAATTGAATCGGACATGGAGGCGGCCGTTCAGGATCTCATGCGCCGCAATGAAGAATTAACGACCGAGGTGCAGAATCTGAAAGCGGAAAATGCTGCATTAAAAGAATTAGGTTTGTCCCGTGATTCTGATACAAAAGAAAGCATACAACTGGGCGGCACAGTAGATAAATACGATGGGTCTGCAAAAACCCTTCGCGGAGTCCTTGACTCCCGTTTAGTCCACTTTACCTTTAAGCCCTACTACTTTTCTACCCTCAGGGCTAAGGTGGGCTTTATAATTTTACACCTCTCCGGAAATGCACTAACCTGGGCCACACCTTTAGTCAATTCTGGAGATGCCCTCCTGGATGACTATGACGGATTTATACAGGCCCTTAAGACCATGTTTGTCCGCTCCCAGGAACGTCTACTTGATTTCCAGCAAGGTTCCCAGGACATGCTTACGTATGTAACACGATTTAAACAATTGGCTAAAGAAGTGGAATGGTCCTTAGAAGCATGCTTTACTCTTTTCCGAAGGGGGCTAAATGAAGACATCAAGAATGAACTAGCCAGAGTGGCTCGGCCAGGTTAATTCCAGGCCCTTATGGATCTCGCTATGCAGATAGACTTTCGAATCCAGGAAAGGAAGGCAGAGAAGAAGAAAACCAAGATGCCCTTCCAGAAGATTTCCATTGAGATCTCCTCGAAGTCTGACCCTTCTCCTGCCTCTGTTAACAATCCAGAATCCATGCAATTAGGGGCTTTCCGTGGACCCATATCCCCACAAGAAAGGATGCAAAGGATCCACACGGGGTTATGTATGTATTGTGCCTCGAATAAACATCTAGTTAGAGAGTGTCCTCTAGCCCCTCCACGCGTTCGGGAAATGCCAGCTCCCGGTCCTAGATGGAGCAAGGCTTCGGGAGAGAGATGTTTGCTGCACATCTTTTCCATCTTTGAACTCTCCTGGACAGAACAACCTAGTGATTCTACAGGCCTTTCTATCACCATCCAAGAATGAGACCTACCCCATTTTGGCCTTGGTAGATTGTGGGGCCATGGGGATATTCATAGATCAAGATTGGATTTTTAGCCACCACATTCCATATGAAACTCGAGGCATCATGCAACCTGTGGATACGATCGACGGAAGACCTCTTTCTTCAGGACCCATAAGCTTACAGACCAAAGAGATCTAACTCTCGATAAACCATCATCAAGAGGTGATCAAATTTGACATCATAAAGTCAGCTCATTACCCAATGGTACTGGGTATGCCCTGGTTACAAAAGCACAACCCATATATCAACTGGGCAGCAGGATCCTGGTTTCTTGGTTCCGAGCATTGCATGTCTCACTGTCTATTCCTGGATTCCTCCTCGACATCTTCCGAAGGCACGCCAACAGACCAGCAAGGCCCATTCATGGTCTCAAATATCATTCAGGTTCCTAAGGCCTATCAGGAATATGCCGACGTGTTTTCAACTGCTATAGTCCTGGCCCTACCCCCTCACAGACCTGAAGACTGCGCTATTGATACAGAACCTTCAGCAGTGATTCCCTTTGGAAGGATGTTCATTTTATCCGAACAAGAAAAAAGAGCCCTCCGAGAATATTTGGATACCAACCTTGAAAATGGCACCATAAGACCATCCAAGTCTCCAGCTGGAGCTTCGTTGTTTTTTTGTTCCCAAGAAAGACACTAAAGAGCTTAGGTCTTGTTTTGATTATCGTGGATTAAATCAATGCACCCTCAAGGACTGCTACCCATTGCCCTTAATCTCAGATATCCTGGAAGTGGTGAGAGGATCTGTAGTGTTCACGAAATTGGATATCAGGGGTGCCTACCATCTGATCCGTATCAGGGAAGGAGACAAATGGAAAACAGCCTTTAGAACACCCTTTGGTCACTTTGAATACCTGGTCATGCCCTTCGGACTCGCTACTGCCCCAGCAGTCTTCCAAAGTTTCATGGATAGGGTGTTTTCTGACATGCGGTTCCTCTTCGTCATAGTTTACCTGGACAATATCTTGATATACTCCAAGGACCATCTAAAGCATGAAGAACATGTTAAGGCGGTCTTACAACGGCTACGTGAACACAAACTCCTAGCTAAACCCGAGAAATGCCTTTTTCATGTCTCTACTGTTCACTATCTAGGATTTGTCCTTAGTCCAGAAGGAATTGGAATGGACCACTCAAAGGTAAAAGCCATACTATCTTGGCCTGTTCCCACTACCGTGAAACAGATTCAATCCTTCCTGGCGCTTGCAAACTATTACCGGAAATTCATACCGTCCTTTTCTGAGATAGTTCAACCCATCATTGCATTGTTGAAGAAAGATACTCCCTTTCTCTGGACATCAGCTCAAGATAAGGAATTCCAACTATTAAAAACAGAGTTTACTCAAGCCCCCATCCTAGCTCAACCTGATATGAATCGACCATTTCTAGTGGAGACAGATGCCTCTAACTATGCCATAGGAGCAGTGCTAAAACAGGAATTTGAGGACAAATTAGAACATTCCATTGCTTACCTTTCACGAATCCTGACTCCCAGTGAGAGTCATTATTCCGTCTTGGAAAAGGAGCTGTTAGCCATCCGTCAAGCTTTCACAGAATGGCGTCATCTACTTCTGGGAGCAAAACACCCTGTTCAGGTACGAAATCTTCAAGTTCTACAATCTTTGGAATGTAGGAATAGTCGTCAAGCCTGTTGGGCCTTCTTCTTTGCCCAGTACCAGTTCCATCCATCCACATCCCACATCCATCATATCCCCGGATCACAGAACATAATTGCTGATGCCTTATCCCGACGTCCTCTGAGATCTGGAAGGAATTTACGGGGAAGAATCGGTGGAATCTTAAAACAAGAGACGGGAATCTGTTTAAGGATAATGGCCTGGTCATTTCCACACAGACTACAACAACGGATTATTAGCCTCTGTCATGATACCCTTCATTCAGGACATCGTGGCATTACCAACACTCTCCGTCTCCTACAAAGACAATTTTGGTGGCCTAAAATGAAAATTGACGTTCAGCGGTACATTCAAGCCTGTGTAGTCTACTATCAAAACAAGCATGATAACAAGAAACCGGCAGGTCTCCTACTTCAACCTACGCTACCGTCTAGGCCCTGGGAATTCATTGCTACAGACTTTATTATGGCATTACCACCATCCAGAGGTTACACGACTATCATGGTCACCATTGATTTATTCACCCATATGGCTCATTTTACACCATTGTACAAATTGCCATCTTCCACAGAACTCGCTGGCATCTTCCTGGAACACATATTTCGACTTCATGGACTCCCTTCCAAGATCATATCAGACAGGGGACCTCAATACATCTCTCAATTCTGGAAACACTTATGCCGTACTCTAGGAATCCAACGTGCCCTCTCCTCAGGTTGTCATCCACAGACTAACTGAGCTACCGAACGTGTGAACCAGACCCTGGAGCAATACCTTTGTTGCTTTGGCACTAAGGTACAGGACGACTGGTCACTCTTAATACCTGTGGCTGAATTCGCCTACAACAATTCTGATCACTCGGCAGTCAAGACCAGCCCCTTGTTTTGCAGCCAAGGATTTCACCCTTCGGTTCTACCTTCCATTCTCCCACATCCCACACCAGTACCAACAGTCGACTCCTGGATTGAAACTCTCATCAACGTACACAAGGAAGCCAAAGAACACTTAGAAAAGGCACAAACTCACACCAAGCGTTATGCGGACTCCAAAAGAAGACCAGGACCTTCTTATGCAGTGGGTGATAAGGTCCTGCTGTCCTCAAAACTACTGCCTCGACATTTACGACCAAACAAACTCGCTCCCCTTTACTATGGCCCTTTTTCCATAAGGAAATCATAAACCCAGTGACATTCCGGCTCAAATTGCCAGACTCCTGGAAGAAGAGTCATCCAGTTTTTCACACTTCTTTAATAAAACCTTACATCCAGTCCTCCCGGAAGTCCTTCAGACCCAACCCCATGGTTGTGGACGACCAGCTGGAATATGAAGTATCCAGAATATGCGACTCCAGGTATAAACGGGGTCAACTTCAATACCTGGTTGAGTGGAAAGGATATCCTCCTAGTGAAAGAACCTGGGAACCATTTTCAAATCTGAATACCCCTCGATTGCTCAGAAGGTATCATTTCATACACCCGGGCAAACCTGGTGGGACAGGTTTTCGGAGGAGGCATGCTGTCATGATCCATAGAACGCGTCCCTTTTGGACTTCCTGGTCTCTGTCACAACGGGGCTTGCACTCCTTGATACTTCCAACATGGCCGTCTAACGTGGTATCCTCTCCACCAGACTCCACGTCAGACGTAGCTCATTCTATAAAGAGACCACGCCTCCGCGGCCCCACGCTTCTCAACGCTACCGCTTGCAGTGGCTAGACGTGTGCTCCGTAGTTCGCTGTAACTAATCTCCTGTTTCCTGGTTCACAGACCCTCGATTTCCCTTCCTCCCTCTTTACTCTGCCTTGATTCCCGGATCTCGTGTACCACCTCCGAGTACACCTCCCTCGTTTCCTGGACATCCCAGAGATTCCAAGTACCCCTGGACACTGAACGCTGAATGCACGCTGGAACCAGAAGAGGTTCACGCGGGCATGTACAAAACCTGATCCGTACGCAAGAAGGCCCCTTCCAAGAATTCCTGCAAGAATCAAAGTCAGGTGAGAAAGGGGGAAATCCGTGACAACATTTGCAATGAAAGCCAGAGTGGCCCCAATGCCTCTTGTAGAGCGGGCTCTTGGCGTAAAAGGCAGAGTCTTTTCAGAAAGGGAGTGATATAGCTCGATACAATTGACTATCCACTTGGAGATGGCACCTTTAGAGACGCAATCTCCTACTCTGCCTGTAGCTACGGAGACAAACAGTTGGTCTGTTTTCCTTAGCGGCCTGGTCTTGTCTACATAGTAGAGGACCGCTCTTCGCACATCTAGAGTGTGTAGTTTCACCTCAGCAGAGCTTTTAGGTTCTTGGAAGAAGGCCGGAAGCTCAATGGACTGGTTAACGTGGAATTTAGAAATGAATTTAGGTGAGAACCTAGGGTGTGTACGTAGAACCAGCTTATCCTTATGAACAGTAAAGAAAGGATCCTGCACTGACAGAGCCTAAATTTCACTGACCCTTCTTAAGGATGTAATAGCTACTAAGAAGGCAGCTTTATAGGTCAGGTGTTTGAGACTGGCTTTATGCATGGGTTCAAAGGGTGGGCCCATGAGCTTAGCAAGCACCACATTAAGGTCCCATCCAGGTGGTGGGTTTGAAATTGGAGGATGGAGTCTCTTTACCCCTTCCATGAAAGCTTTAGCCACTGGTACCTTCCACCACGAAACCTTGTTGTGGGAGGTGGTGTAGGCTGACAGCGCTGCCAGGTGTACCTTGAGTGAGTTAAATACCAGTCCTGCATCCAGCAGGTGTAGCATGTATGTGACAAAATTGGAAGGAGTGCAATCAACCGGGTTGATTTGCTTATTCTGGCACCAGATAATGAATCTTTTCCATTTATCAAAGTAACAGTGCCTCGTGTTAGGTTTCCTACATTATTTTAGGATGTTCATACATCTCTGTGGTAAGTTGAGATGTCCAAGCTCTATGACTTCAGGAGCCATGCTGCCAGGTTCATTGAGCTGGGATGAGGATGCAGCCTTTGACCGTGGTGCTGGGACAGTAGGTTGTACCAGCACGGGAGTTTGATGGGTTCGCACACCGCTAGTCTGCATAAGTGTGGGAACCACGGTTGCCTCGCCCACGTGGGAGCAACTAGGATGAGTGTCATTGAATCCCTGTGCATCTTGTTGACCACCTTCCTCATGAGAGGGGTTGGCGGAAAAGCGTAGGCAAAGATTCCTGACCAGTTCATCCACAGGGCGTTCCCCTTGGAGTCTGGCTGAGGGAACCTGGATGCGATTCCTGGGCATTGCCTGTTTTCACTTGTGGCAAATAGGTCTGTAGTGGGGAAACCACACTATGAGAAGATGTCTTCTACGACTTCTCTGAGTAAACACCATTCGTGTTCTTCCGGGAGGGGATCTCTGCTCAAAGCGTCTGCTAGCAAATTGAGATCCCCTGGAACATGTTGAGATGACAGGTCAATGTTCCATCTGAGTGCCCATATCCAAATTTTCTGGGCAAGCTTGGACAGATTTGGTGAACGAGTCCCTCCCTGTTTGTTTAGGTAAAACATCGCTGTTGTGCTGCCCATCAGGATCTGCACTGACAGGTTCCACAGGTGGGGCTCGAACGGTTGAAGCGCTCTGAATACTGCCAGAACCTCTAGCAGATTTATATGATTATTGGCTACTGTGTGAGACCAGAGACCCTGAGCTGTGTGGTGAAGGAGCTGTGCTCCCCGCCCTGACAGGGATGCGTCTGTTGTGACTACAGCCTGTACTTCTGGATCGTAAAAGGGTTTCCCCTTTGACAGGTTCTCTCTTGTCCACCAGTAAAGACTTTGTACAAGTGTTGGCAAAACGACCACTAGATCGTCCCACTGACCACTTGCCTGAGACCACTGTTTCGCCAACCATTCTTGCATGGATCGCATGCGCAGACGCGCGTGGGGGACCAAGTAAATACATGACGCCATCATGCCTAGCAAACGCATCGCTTTGCACACCCTTATCTGGCGACCGGGCTGGTATAGAGGAATTTTCAGTAGTAGATTCCAAGTTCTTTCCTCTGATGGAAAGGGCAACCCCTCTTGAGTGGAGGTGCTTGGCACTAGACTTGATATTTTCTCGTTTATGGAGAAACCCAATTCAAAGAGGAGGTCAATCGTTCTTTGAATGTTTGACCTGCCAATTCCTGGGGTCTCCCCCGTGATGAGCCAGTCGTCCAGGTAAGGGTACAACGGGATTGCCTCCCTGCGCAGGTGTGCTGCCGCCACCGCCAGTACCTTGGTGAATACCCTTGGAGCCGAGGCTATACCGAAGGGCAGCACGTTGAACTGGTAGTGCTGACTGTCCACCTTGAAGCGCAAGAATCGTCTGTGCGCTGGGAACATGGAAATATGAAAATAGGCATCTTTCATATCCAATGTTGCCATGTAATCCCCTTTTTAGGAGGGGGATTACCTCTTGGAGAGTAGTCATGCGAAACTTTTGGGGCTTGACATACTTGTTTGCAGGGCGTAAGTCTAATACTGGGCGCATTGTCAAATCTTTCTTTGGCACAAGGAAGTAAGTTGAATAAATACCCTTGTTTACCTGGTTGCTCGGGATGAGTTCTATCGCGTCCTTTGCTATAAGACTGATGATCTCCTCGAGGAGGATCTTTTGGTGGTCCAAGGAATGTATCTTTTGATGTGGAGGGTGGTTTCGGGGACGCTCGAGCAGCTTTATGCAGTATCCTGCGGACACTGTGGACAGCACCCATCTGTCTGATGTGATCCCTTCTCAAGCTTGGGTGAATTGGAAATGTGGCCCCCTACTGGGGATGCGTGAGAAGGGACCCTGAGCGCAGCATCACTGTTTTGCGGGAGGCATGCCGCCTCTGCTGGGGCTGCCTCTACCTCTACCACGGCCCCTTTTGTTTCCTCTGCCGTAACTTTGGGTAGTCTGCTGGTTGTTACCCCATGATGTACCCTGCCCCTTTGTATAATTGGAGCCCCTTTGTGAATTCTGGCCGCGTGGGCGATGAACATTACCATTGCCTCTTTGATTAGGGGGCTTGTTGGTCAACTGTCCCAGGGATTTCAGAGTATCATACTCGTCTTTGGCAGTTTTTAATGCGTCCTAAACCGCCTTGCCAAATAGGAGATTCGGTTCCACCGGCATGTCAATTAGGGATTGGGTTTAAACCCTGACTGTCTTAACCAAGCATGCCGCTCTCTGCTATGAGTGTGCCCGCGTTATCTGCGGCATCAAAGGTTGCTTTAAGGATGCAGCCAGACACGGCTCTCCCCACCGACGCGACCTGGGCCAACTGACCCTTTAGTGGTTCCGATGCATAGCCAATGAGGGCAGCTACCTGCTTCCACTGGTGGCAATTGTAACTTGCCTGCAGAGTGGTGGTGTTGGCAATTCTTGTCTGGTAAGCGGAAGTGGAGGCTACCTTCCTTCCCAACCCGTAAATTCTCTTGCTCTGCTTGTCTGGGGGGGCCTCAGATGATGATAGAGGTGTGCCCACCCACTTTCTGGTGTTAGTAACTACCAAGGAGTCGGGCTTCAGTTGACCCCTTATGTAAAGTGGGTCTGACTGGGTGGTCCTGAAGAGTTTCTCGATTCTGGGGTTTACAGCCCTGGTGAGGTTAGGAGTAAGAAGGGAAGGATCAATTCTCCATTGGATGGACTTGAGAACTGGAATGGCTTGGGCAATGGGTCTCTTCTCTCCCACTAGTTCTTCTGCAAAGTCCCTCTCCTCCTGTGTCCCTGAGTGTCTATGCGGAAGTGCTCCGCCGCTCTAGCGAAGACCTCAATTAGGAGGGACTGGTTGTCTACTGGAGAGTCGGTAAACTGAGGTTCTTTGTGAACAGGAGAGTCTATCCTGTAGACTTCTGCGACGTCATCGTCCTCCCCCTCTTGGCCCTCATCATCCACATAATAGTCCACCCCAGTTTGGTCATCCAACGTTACCAAGTCTGGATCCTCATCGTACTGTTGTGGATACTCACCATACTGAGTGTAAGGCTGTATGTAAAAAGCGTCTGAAAACAGTCCCTGAGTTGGAGTCTCAACCTGAGGTTTCTTAGTAGGGGGCTGAGGGTCCCTGGATCCTGAGGGAGTAGCAATGTCTGGGGTAAAGGTGAGGAAGTGCTCTGGGTTCTTGGAGTAGAAGTCAGCTAGGGAGGACATTCTAGTCATTACCCTGTCTATATCTTCACTTGTTCATTTTCTGGAACTGGAAATGACCATTTCCTGAGAGGGTTCCTCTTCTATTCCTTGTTTGGACCTAGGGGCCTGGACAGGGGTCTTGGATTTATGCGTATCTGAAGACTTTGAACTGTCCTTATGTGTCTGTGGTGCATAAGAAGGGTGAGATGGTTTCTTCTGCTGTTTACCCCTTCCCCATGAGTAGAAGAGTGTTTCCCTGATGTTTTCACCTTCTCTGAGCTTTTCGATGCCTGGCGTCGAGATTCGGGGGTAGTGTCTCTTTCCTTCGAGTGAGCACGTCGGGACTTGGAAGCAGCCGCCAAACGGTCTGCCGGAGCCGACTTCTGGTGTGCCGCCTGGGGCTGAGGTCAGATTTGTCTTCTGATGAGCGTACCTCTGTGACTTTGGTGAGTGAGGCACCTTTGGCAACTGTGGATGGTTGCCTCGTGTTGTGCAGCGATCTTGACCGGGAACGCACAGAGGACACCGATTCAGTGGACCGCTCTCTTCGTGCCTCTTTCCGAGAACTCGACACACGTGTCGAGTCTCGGTTGGACTTCGAGTGTTTAGGTGTAGAATTGGTGTGGGCAGCGCTCGTGTCGCCGGGTGTGTTCTCCATAACTGCCCTGCCAGACAATCTTCCGAGGTCGGAGACTTGCGCTTGGGCGTCTTTCGACACCTCTTTGCCCGTGCTGTCCGAAAGTACGGCGTTGCTGCCATCACTGAAGGCGCCCTCCGCTTCCATGGCCTCGAGATGCCTGGCGTGGTGGGCCCAACATTTGGTCGAGCGGTTCTTTAGTGTTTTAGCCTTGAACCAGCTACACGCTCTGCAGTTTGCCTCGGGTGATCCCTTGGCAAGCAGAAGTTACAGGTGGCGTGTTTGTCAACCCAAGGGTACTTGCGGTTGCACTTGGGGCAAAATTTAAATAGGGTACCCTCCATATGCACCCTGTGGCAGTGGGCTAGTGTGTGTAGGAAAAATAAGAGTGCAGAGTATGTTTCCACCCCCCACTCTCCCTACTTGCAGGGCCGAGGCCAGAGGCCTTCCAAGGCCCAAAGTCCGTTGTGCAGCTCTCAACGGTTGTTTTTTCTCCGGACCGGCGTCGATCTTCGAACTTCGATGTCTCGACATGGGAGTGGAAGAATGGGGAAATTATATGATATTTAGAAATATGGCTGAAAGCCAGGGAACTCCGCGCAATGCTTCCGACAAGTATGACGGAAAAAAACAATCTGAGGGTCCAACACGCGTGAGGGATCATGGGTACAGTGGATGTCACACTAGGGATAGTATTACTGGCACGCCCTGTGTCGACGCCCATTTTCGAGTTTCGTAAAACAAACTGTAATACTCTGCAGCTTCCACTAGATGTCGGCCTATGCACAGCATGTGATCTAAGCAGATTCCACAAGCCTCAGAAATGTAATTACATGGAAGGTGAATTAATAATCCTATAAAAAGGAAAAAAGTACTGTCCCACTTAAAACATTTGAAGGCAGATGGTGCTCTGCTCCAGGAGACTCACTTGGTTGAAAGAGAGGCTGAAACGATGTGTAGAGGTGGGTTGGACAGGTGTTTGATTCCTCTTATTCCACAAATTGCAGACGAGTTTTGATTTTGTGCCAGAAAAATTTCCCGGGTGCGATTTCGACTTTGCATACTGATAAAGAGGGGCGGCTGGTTTCAGTGTCATTGAGAAAACATGACTTAGAAATGACAATTTGTAATATTTATGCACTGGTTGCAAACAGTGCTGTCTTTTTCAGTAGTGTAGGGCGACACTTACTAGACACGAAGTAACAAAACATGTTGCTAGGTGGGGATTTTAATGTGGCACTGAACCCTTACCTGGACATGTGTAGTCAACATTTCTGAGATAGGAGGAAAAACGATACAGAGTCTTTGGCTTTAATCATGCAGGACTTTGGGTCACTTGATGTGTGGAGACTGGAACATCCAACAGGTCGTGGGGACACCTTCTATTCAGGAGTGCATGATGTATACTCGAGGATAGATAACATTTTGACATCTGGAGTAGTAACTCAAAATTTCAAAAGTTGTCAGATAGAGAATATAGTGATTTTGGATCTTGCTCCCATTCTGATGTCTCTAACCCTAGATTATTTGACAAAAAGTACACACACATGGTGAATGAACACTTCAATTTTAAAGGATGAAGCGTTGATAGAGAATTTTGTTAGAGAAGTGGAGTAATGTATTTAATTTAATATGAATGAAGACATAGAGGCTGACACTGAGTGGGAAGGCTTCACATGTCAGATGAGAGGAGTGCTAATGAGGCTCTCGGGAATTAAAAGAAAGGAAAAGGATGAGGAAATAAGGGCTTTCAGTGCTTCTGTGAAAGATTTGGAGGAGAATGTGATGAGAGATCCAGATGAGAACTGTTTTATATTTAAGCTTATACAATTGAACCATGAATTATACATTAATCTAAGTGAAATGTCTGAGTCTGCCCTTTTTAGGGCAAGATGCAATTATTAGGAAGGGGGGGTCACGTAGCAGATTGATCGCAGATCGTCTGAGAGTGATTGCTTTTAGCAAAGCAATGTGTGCAATTGAGAAAAATAGTAGACAAATAACTTATTAATAATGGAGATTAATAATGAATTCAGAGGTTTTTACAAAGAGGTTTACAGAGAAACTCACAAAGATGATTCAGTTTTGATGAACATTTGGAAAATCAACATTTGGAAAGTCCGACTGAGGATGAAAAGTTGGTTTTGGATACGGAGAGAACGATTGATGAAATTAGAAAAGCTGGGTATGCTTTAAATTTGGGAAGATGCCCAGGTTGTGAAGGACTACCAGCAGAATGTTATAGAACAACGCCTGAAGGTCTTTCAGACATGCTGAGGACAACTTACACGCAGGGAGCATAGCTCAGGGGCCATGTGTTCGCTTGGAAGCATGATGACACGGAGCACCACAGGTTCGATCCTCGGGTCGACGCTTAGAAACCTTTGGGTATTAAGCACGTATAAATAACCTATCATATCATATCAATGCAGAGATAAGGGTAGGCTGCCACCCTCACTAACACATGCCACGATTTCGGTGCTTTTAAAATCGGGGAAGCCTCCTTTGGACCCGGGCAGTTATAAACCAGTATGTCTAATTAACTCAGACTGTAAAGTCCTTTCAAAAGTGTTGGCGGGCATGTTGGAGACAGTTTTAGTGAAATTGGTTCATACAAATCATGCCGGATTTGTAAAAGGAAGGGTCTCAGCAGCTAATAAGCAAAAGTTGTTATTAACAATGTCAGAATCACGCGAGTTGAAAGTTTGATCAGCTGCTCGTTCATTGGATGCAGCGAAAGCCTCTGACAGGGTAGATTTGGGTTTGTTATTCAGAACTCTGGAGAAGAGTTGGAATGGGCGGGGTGAAATGACTTCATACAAACTCAACAGCTGTGTTAACAAATGGTGTGATTTCATCGAAGTTTGAATTACTATGTGGGACATGTCAAAGATGTCCATTGTCGCCTTTGCTCTTTGTACTTTCCTTCGAGCCGCTGGCTGTGGCCATCAGAGCAGAGAGAAGGATAACAGGGATTGACTTTCGTGGAGTAACTTAATGCAGATGATCTTCTACTTATTCTGTAAGATTTGACATCGATTCCAACATTGATGGATCTAATCGAGAGATATAGCATAGTTTAAAACTATCAAATCAACTGGTTGAAGTCAGAAGCACTGCCTGTTAGGCGGAAACCTGTGCAGTTCCCTCTGGGACCACTGCAAAAGATTTAGGACTACAGGTGTTTGGCAGTAAACCCACTTGGTAGCAGTCTGTACCATACAGATTCACTTGGTAGCTGTGGCTGAGCAGTCAGACTTCCCTCGAGAAGAGTTAGGCAGTATGTGGAGTATACAAAATAGGGCAATCTACACAGTAGAACAAGCAAACATGGAACAAGGCTTTGGTGTAAAGATATAAAGGTATTTATTTATAACAACACATCTATGGAAAACCCTCTGGCACTAATACGGCAAACAACTTCAATCACAATTACTATAAGAGAAAGATCAATCCCCCTAACAATAGTTCGACAAGTCTAGGTTCAACGGCATCACTTATTTACAGACAGAGGTGTATGCTTTAACCTAGATGGCACTCTAGTATTCGTTAGGATGGGAGAGAAAAGGCAGGTTATGAAATCACTCGGCACCAACACTTTTACGAACAAATGCAAGGCAAGTAAGGCAGGGTCAACCGCAGATCACAAAGTTCAGAGGCCAGGCCCACTCGGAGAGAGGCAAGGCGATATGTCCCAAAAAGTGTCTCAGTGGAAATGCGCTTCCAGTCTTTATCGCAAATTGTTATAGAAAGATTGGACCAGTTCAGAACAGAAAGTTAAGAAAGCTTGGAGGCGACCCAAGGGAGAGGCGAGGATTAAGACACCTCACTCTATCCAGCAGAAACGGAAGCCAGGCGGACACGGTACCTTGTTTGTGGAGAGACAGCTCCGGTGGGGGCAGTTGTTCCTGGTGGTGGATGCATGTCGGGTGTTTGACAAGAGAAGAGATGATCTCGTCGTCGAAGGAAAGTTGAAGATCGTTGCACCACCAGGGAAGAGACCAGCCGCGGAGCGCTCCGTCACAAGGCACCACCTTTTGGTCGCGGTACAGGGGTAGTGGCTATCTGGTTGCCGGGGTGCTCTGCATGGGCAATTCGACCACTGCGTCCTGGAGCGAAGAAAAAGCAAAGGGGACTGGTTGTTCCCACCAGTCAGGGGAAGAGACTCTCCGGCAGGGAGATCTCCTCTGTCGTCGGGAAGTGGTGAGTCGGTTCAGCAGGGCTCCACCGGAGATGTCGTCGTTGCAGGTCGGCTCAGCTTTACCCTCGTCGGATTCCTAGGTCCTGTGGCGACTTCTGAAGATCCAGTCCCAAAAGCTCTGCTTTTATGCAGAAAACCCCCATTCATTCAGCCTAGCTGTCACTCAAAACACGCTAAGTGGTGAGCGGGGTGGCTCACCACTTGGGCCAATCACACCAGAGTGCGACTTGAGTTGGCAAGGCAACTCAGTCCAGGGTGCCTAAACCCCCTTCCACACCCCCTGTGGTACCCAGACAGAATGGCACCACTTTGGAGGGCCTCTGTGTAGAGGCCCGCCAAAAGTGGAACAAAGGGCTCAACCTTTGGTTTAGGAGTCACAGAGACGAACACAGACGCCATTTTAAAAGCCGAGTTCTGGCAGAAAATACCACCCGATAGACTTATTTAAGATAAGTAAACCGGGGGTATGTTAGAGATTAACGAGAAAAAGTATTAATCTCCAACAATGGGAAGAATCCCATAGGGTTATATTTGGGGTCGAATATAACAAGTAGTTTCCACTGCCACCAGCCAAAACTCGACGAAGGGGGACGGGACAGTGCCCCCTCGAAAAACAGACCCAGGAGTAATCGAATTACCCCTACTAGTACGTCCACAATAGGATGATTTGTACTAGTCCTGTTTGTAAATTTAGGTCTAGTAAAGCCAATGGTGACTTTACATGCCCGGGGAGACAGTAGTCAGTCCCCGGGTATGGAGTCTATGATGGAGGTCCGCTAGGACGCCCCAGTGCTACGGCACGGAGGGTGCGGTGTAACACACATAGAAAAACATATGAGACCCTATGGAGTAAAAGACCCCATAGCCCATCGAACACATTGACATTCAAAGGAATTACACACACATGCATGTCCAAGAGTGGGAGAAAAAGAGTCTCACTCTTGGCAGGATGGAAAAAAACAAACTCCAGAAATCCAGCAAAGCTGCTGGGGGACTCACTAGGTTAGGAAATTCAGCCTAAACAGA
Organism: Ambystoma mexicanum; assembly: GCA_002915635.3. Lineage (NCBI taxonomy): Eukaryota > Metazoa > Chordata > Amphibia > Caudata > Ambystomatidae > Ambystoma > Ambystoma mexicanum. The sequence continues at coordinate 1,036,675,259 of CM030325.1, forward strand.
GAATTCTCCCTAACACTGCCATGTTCACAGATGTACAATCGATCGGAGCTACAAAGGATAGGCTTCCGGTGGTGCCCTTTGACGATGGAGTATCTAGGGATCTGGATTACTAGAGATGTAAACGACATGATGGATGTGAACATGAAATTAATGAAATTAACGATGGAGAAGTTATCGACTGATTGTGACCTCTGGGAATCACTTAAGTTGTCACTAGGTGGAATAGTGAAAGTACTGAAAGTGACGGCAGCGCTATAGATAACTTATGTCATGAGCATGATCCCCCTTCCACCAAAGAAATCAATGTTGAAACAACTTGATAGTGTGATTCAATCGTTTTTATGGGAGAAAAAGGTGGCAAGGTCGAAACTTTGGAAACTACCGCAAAAGTGCAAAAGAGGAGGATTACACGTTCCAAACTTTTGACAGGTATCATCAGGCGTTCAAGACAACGCACTTTCTGCCATTCTTAAGGGAGCCATATGATGAGAGGTTAATTGATGAAGTAAGCTTGGCTGGTCCCCTACGTCGTCAGCTTTATTATCAACCACGGGTAAAGGTTGAAGCGAGAGGTCGATGTTGGCTGACTTCCTAAGGTCCACCTGGAAAGGTATTGTCACTACTCTAGATTTGGACCCAGGGCTGATTGCTTCTTCATCCATTTGGCTGAATCCTGCGATTAAAAATATATTTGGCCAAACTGGTTTCTGGAGGGAGTTGAGAAGATTGGGGACCTGCTTGAAGGTTGAACTAAGTTTTCATATCGAGCAATGATAGAGAAATATGGTCTGAGGGATTGTAAAATAGAGAGTATCGGATGCTAAGAGGAGCAGTATCATTGAAGGTTCTAATGGATCTGATCTGATGGATATGTTTAAATTACTGAGGGCCAGCATCATATGGCATCGGGAATGTACACTTGAGCATATGCCATGGGATTGCTTCAAGGTAAAAGCATTTTGGTGCGAGATTACGGATGTGAGCAACAGAGTTCTGGGAGAAGTCAGAGAATTTTGGAACTCTCATTCTGGGCAAAGAGAATGAGTTGGAGGATGTTTCGTATCATCAAGTGACTTGGATGTTGAAGGCTTCTATGGTGGCGTAAAGAATAATTTTACGAAACTGGAAAAGGCCAGTGATTCCATGGTAGAATACTTGGCGGGAGGCAATGTACTCAATTTACAATAGTGAAAGGGTGGTTATGAACAGGCAGAGGAGAATAATGGGTTTGATAAAATCTGGAGCAGATTTTTAATTTGTGAATTGAAATTAATTGTTATTGACGAAGACCTGGAGGAGTCTGGATGATAAGACACGTTTATTTCATTGATTTGATTTCTAAAATGGCTAATTGAGATTGACAAAATGTGTTTAAAAAATGTTTAGGTTGGGTATTGAATATGAGGGGTTTGGGGGTTTATCGAAAATGTTCAGAGTTGATAAATGTTTGATAGGGTCGGTTTTTGATTGCTTGATGTTTTATTCGTAAGTATTAGTATTAATATAAACAACTGCTATTTCCCAGAGGCAGGTACATTCAGTCTCAAAAAATAAGAAAAGAGATTCAGGGGGTACTGTAAGGAGAAGTGCAGATCTCAACACAGCACTCTCTCCATCTTCAACCAGTCACATCACAGCTTTCCTCGGTCCTGCTCTCTGATACCTGGGGGTACAGCTGGGACCACCTTGCAACCCAAGCATCGCTTAGTTTCTGCTTTCTGTAGCCTTGTTCCGCTGCAGGGCCTTCACTGATTGGAGCTGGTCTAGGCTCTGCACTGGCTGTTCATACCCGAGGTCAGACTTCCATCTTGCTGCCAACTGGAGGCTGGCATAGAATTCTAATCACCAGCACGCTTGCACACAGGCTACTCACCCCCCCCCTGTCTGGGAAATGGGACATGTGGGAAGGAAAGCAGCTTCAAAGACTGCAAGTTAATCTCCAGACTCAAATAAAAATGCACCCATTCAGTATTTGCACCACAGTGAATGCAAAAACATGCACATATTGCAAGACTTGCCGAGGCATTTATAATGGTGTGCATGCACCGATGCACATATACTGGGCACGATTCATGGAAAAAACATTCATTAATCCGACAAGTGCCCCGCGGTGAGAGCGACACTGCGCGAGCCTGCACACAGTATAAAAAATGTGCGCTCTGCTTATTCAGGGAATTGTCTGCGCAAAGTAACCGTACATGCAAGTCGCGGCCAGAACGCCCCCAACACGGCCCCATGCAAAGCAAAAACAGCTAGAACAGCTACCTTTGTGGGCACCCCCATGTGCGAATACACGCACCCTTCAAACAGTCTGTGTGGTCCCCCTAACTGTAACCAGCACCCTGAGGGCATGCGTACAGTTTCAGGGAAAGCATTTATTTTCCTGGTCAAACTGCATGCAGTACCCTGTAAACAATCCCTTCAACCCGCTATCCTGCATACGTGCACCCCTAGGTAGGATCGGAAACCCGTCTGCGTGCACGCACCTCTAAATCTGACATGCAAACTCACCTCCAGAGTTGCGATTCCTCCACGCAAGTGTATACGCCTGCTTCTAGGTGGTGGAGATTTCGAGGGCACTGCATGGGCATTTTGCAGGCGAGAGGTTGCGCGGTTACATGCATGAATACTCTTTGTTATGCGCATTTGTGGGTGTATTATGAACTGGCTGTGGTTTGTCCCTCATAACGCCCACTTTCTGGCTTGTTCTTCCACATTTTGCGTGTTCTGGCCCCTATTCCGGCCACCCCGACCCTGCATGGAGTCTAGCGCAAGGCACTCGGCCGCTCGCAGAGCTGTGCTGAGCCTGCATGAACTCAACGCAAGCCCCGGAAAAGTCCTGCGCAGTCGGTTACATGAATCACCAAAAGTGTTTTGCATGCAGTTTGACGAGCAAGTTCCCGATTTTACGCACAAATAATTCCATGAATCGGGCCCACTGTCTCTCTCACTCACGCACACACAAATGTACCAAAGTGCGAACACAAAAACGTTAAAATCGCAAATAAGGTGAATAAAAACACAACCATCCCTTTATGGGCCTTATTTTGTCATGCACCCACACATATCTGCATACAGATTGGCACACACACACACACACACACACGTATTCATTTATTTAAGTGTAAGTTCAGCAACATGTCATCGAAGCAGCAGCGAGTACAGGGACTAGATAGAAAGTCTTTTTGTAATAGACCAGTTAACAGGAAAAAGAGAAACAAAAGCAGGAAAAAGCACATGAAGGCAGCCTGCTTTTAGTTGCCTCTTTACAGGACAAGGAAGGAGATACCATGCGCTGTGCCAGCCTGCCAGGATGGGGACTTCACACATAACACATATAATACATGACAGGAAATGAGCAGGCATGCTCTAGTCTACCTGGCGAGATGGACAGCTGCATGATTGTCTATGCACACACTCTGAAATACAGATAAACTCCCCCTACAGAAAGATATCCTATCATGCCAAAACCTGCCACCACAGCACTGTGTGCTACGACAAAGTCACAGTGGGAGGCTAGGGAATGAGGCAAGGGAGACCCCGGAGGGTGACATCTTCCCGTCCCATCCCTAGACCTTCGGTCATGTTAGTGTTCATACGGTTCAACATTCGTGTCAGACCCTGGGAGCCACGCTTGTTCCGGTGAATCAAAAGTTCATACCCCTATCATAGAATCCGGAGGCCAGAAGAGACGCCCGCTGTTTTCCGAAACACGTGGCCACGGTGGCACATGTTTCTGAAATAGCCCTTGGCTAGTCCACTTCCTTTTTGATGGACCACATACTAATGGCGGTTCTCTGCCCCACCGGGGAGGAGCTGTGAGGTGCATCCCTTGCTCTTTAACATTGATACCCGTCACCTTATGAGTCTTTTGCACACTTCAGACCTGCCTTCCAGTCTTGAAGATGACACACAGATCTATTTTCTATTTGAGGGTGAGCGGACCTAATTATGGGTTTGCCACTCTGACTAAGGGTCTGGAGAAAGTATGTGTATGGCTGCCTGAGGCTAAATGCCTCCAACAAGGTGTCTCTTCCTCCTGGTCCTCCTCGGCTAGAGTCATCCTGCATCCTACATATTCCAGCTGAACGTGTTGGCCTCGATCCACCTTCACAAGCAAAGTTAAAAACCTCTGTGTTTATTGGGAGGTCAATCAGCACAGATGCTTAGGTCAGCCCAGTGGTTAGAGATTGTTTTAAATTATGCCAGGCTCATAATATTCTCTCCTTAATTCCGATGCAGCTTTATCCCTCGGTGTTTGCTGCACTGATTAAATCCAAACTAGACTACGCCAACTCCATTTTTGGAAGTCCCTGAACATATTCCATACAACACCTGCAGCAAGCCCAAAATTCTGCTGTTCGGCTCATCTTTGGTTTAAGGGGGAAAACAATCGGGGTTTTATATTGCGCTTCTTGCCGGAGAGTCCAACCTCTAAGCATGGGACTGGATATCGAACCCATGATGCTCAGTGTTGTCTTGCTTCCAAGACTAGCGTGTTGCCCCTGAGCTATCCTCCTGGCCCAATCCTCCTTGAAAGCAATTCCATACCCCTCCTCAATAGATCACTTCAGTTACCAGTACACCGACAGATCGTTTTCAAATTTCTATGTCCGGTGGTCAGAGGCTGTTACGGTTTTGCATCACCCTACATGGCTGAGAAAATTCACGTCTAACAGCCCCTCTGACGGCTTACATCCGCAAACGATTTCTCCTGTCGCTACATTTAGTCAACTTTCCATCTGGAGGAGAACGAAAATTTGCGGTTCAATGCCCTAGATGCTGGAATGTTCTCCTGCTTCATATTCACTTAATCATCAAGTTCATGGCCTTCAAGAAAGCCATCAAAATCTATCTTTGTATTTATTCATGTTAAGTTTATTCAGTCCAGTTTTTGTTTGGTCCAGTTTTTCTGTCATGCACCTAAATACAATTTACTTTGCAGTGTGTTGCATCAAAAGCACCAACAATCAAATCAAATCAGACCGTGGGCTCCAGTGTTGTTTTGTGAAGCCAAACTACATGCCCCAGAAATTCAGCAGGAAGCTCAGTGGCGCCATCACAGAATCAGGTGGCCTTGAGATGAAACTGCCTGATTCCAAGATGGAGGATGGCCATTTTCTAACCTGCATGCTGATGACCTCAGAACGGTGCCTTGTACAAGTATGCTCACCTAGGGAAATCTTAGTTTGCCCAAACCTCCACCAATCATGAAGCCCAGTCACGTCCCATACTCGGCTGCTCGGAATCCCACGCTCAAACTGCCCACTATAAACCTTGTGAGCGTATGAAAGGAAATGAGTAAGCAGAGGGCTTTAGGAGATGGTCGGAGAACAAGCAGAGAGAGAGACACAGGATAGCAGAAGCAAAGGTTGGGGGAGCAGGGGGGAGAGTAAGGAGCAGAGGAGGAATGAGCAGAGTGTGAAAAGAGGGGAGGAGGAGGTGAAGCACCAGAAAAGGGTGAAAGGGAAGTCGAGGAGGAACATCAAGGACGAAAGGAAGTGAAGGAGGAAGAGAGTGATCAGGAGAGAGTAAGAGAAGGGCAAGAAATGAGAGAGGAGAGGTAGAGATGGAGAGGAATTGATTAACAACCAGAGGGCAGTAGAAGGGGCCACCTGAAAGAAAGTAAGTCTCAGAAGAATGAGCACAACCCTTCAACATCATCCTAGAAGAGTATTCCAAAACAGGCGGAGACGGACAGCATCAGGAAGCAAGCCAGAAACTAGAAACTAGGGGTGGAGACCTCAACACATTCTACGTTGGGAGTGTAAGTTGTGAGGCCAAGCAGGAGGGGAGAAGGTGAAGTGTGCTGGGGTCCTAATGTGTATGCGGTGTCTGATGCATGAAGGCTAGTGGGTGGTGGGTCTGGTAGCAGAGTGCCTGAGAAAAAAAGCAAAAGCATGACTATCTCTAGTCCAGCCAGGAAAGATCTGGAGTCAAGAAAGAAGCTTTTGGGACACTCTACAATCCCAGAGACTGTGGGCCTGTTTTCACTGCCTGCATGGCGGCCTTGAGAAAGAGAAGTAAGCACACAGGACCATGGAAGTTGGCACTCTGGTTTGGTGCCAGAGTGTCTGTTGTACCATGTTCTACTCTTCCACAGTTGGCTCAGTCTAATCTAAGCTCTTTTGTGCTATGAAAATACAATTAATTCAATCTGCTTTTGAATTGCCTGCTGATCCCTTGGCTGACAGAGTTCCCCCACAGGGACTCCACAAAGCCTACCATTGCTTTCACACACCCACCGTACACATGTTTTAACTCAATGACTCGCAACAACACAAATGAAAAATTGACAGACCGCTCTCGCTCCCTCTTTCTGTCCAGCAAGAAATTCCCATCTTCTAAGGAGTCCCATGGAGTGTCATACTTTTGTAATGTTCTGAAGGTTTTAGTCATATTAATGCCATTGTCCAGTTGCCTTTTCCAGAGAGATCATTTGTGTAGGGAGAGAGATGGCCGCGTGTCGTGGCACGTTCATCTCCACTATTCACCCATCGTTTCTCAGAAACATCTCCGCTGGGCACCTCGCTACCTCCCCTCTGAATTCTCCAATTTTCCCTGAAATGTTTCTCTCTTGCCTCCATGCCTCCCCATCTGCAGATCTGCAGCGGATGCATTCGACACGGTTTGATCCACGTCTGCCTGCTTTCTTCAGCTCTCGTTACCTGTACCCGCTGCCTGACTTTGGCGGCCCCCCTTTCTGTTCTTCCTTCCAAATTATGCGTTTTGTAATGGTCTTTACTGTACCTCCTCTCTGCAAAAGGAACCACCTCACAATAAACACGCAAGTGTGAGAGCTCCGACTGCCACCTACCAAATCCTTTGGCGGATGCGCGAGGATGGCGAAGGTTGAGAGGTGGTCACAGAGACATTTGGTGTGAGCGTTAGATCGCAGGGTCTGGCACCCCTGGGTCTCCCAGCCCCCAGAGTCTGTATCCCTAAGAAACAGAAGAGAGAGAGAGAACAGTTTAGAAGAAACCCCACATTTACAGCCTAACATTAGTTTCTACACCACGAGTCGGGAGATATTCCAACCTGGAATTCCGTATGCTGGAATATGCGAATTTCCGCAGCATTATGAGTTTAACTAGGCTACAGGAATTGACACATAGCAAACTTGCAGCATTTCCAAAATAACACCGCTGATGCTTCAAAATGATAACAATGAATTTCCCTCCCTGTTTGTGGGATGGAAATGCGCTTGGCACAGCAGCAATTGACTAATATTGGGCCTCATTACAAATGTGGCAGACCAGAAACAACGTGGCAGTAATTCCAATTACCGTTACTATTTCCGTACCGCAGCACGAGATAGAATGCCAGTAACAACAGTGCCGGTAACAGCGGATTCTGTACCGTTGCTGGTAGCACAGGAAACTGAAACAGCAGGACTGTCCAGAATCAGTGCTGGAAACACCAGCACCACGGCAACAAGGCTGCATTTCAACAGCCGTTTCACCGGAAACACCATGACAAAAATGCGAGTGCCACCAGGAAAACCGTGCCAGAAACCCTTGGCACCACAGAGCAGGCGGTAACCAGTCCAAGGTGTGGAGGAACAGGCCACAGATCACCCAATTGACCCAGCTGCACACAATGAGCACAGGGACTGCTGAAAAGGACCACACCCACACCGCACACACCTTCCAACACAACCATGCACCCTCTCGTAATAGTGGTCAAGTACCTGGAGGTGCTGAATGCAGTAGTGCAGCTCTATGAGCAGGAGCTGCATCAGTGGCCACAGGCTGACAGGTAGTGGAGGAGAGGATGAGACGGCGAATGCAGATGAACAATAGGCAGAAAGTTATCACCCCAGAGGCGTGTACCTATACCCCTCGCAAGGGCCACACACTGGTCCCTGACTGACAGGCAGATATACACACTACACCGCCTGAACGGGAGGACTATCCTGTAAATCATGGAGCTCATCCAGGATGACATCCAGAGCATCTTTGGCATCCGGACTGCCATACCCCCCCCTTGTTGAAGGTGGTGTAGGTACTGTACTTTCTTGCCACGGGCACATTGCAGCACACAGTCGGGGAAATGCATGGAATCTCTCAGCCAGCATTTTCAATTGATATGATATAAGTTATTTATAACGCGCATAATACCCAGAGGTTTCTAAGCACGGACCCGGGGATCAAACCTGTGTTGCTCTGTGTCGTCTTGCTTCCAAGGCGAGCACATTGCCCCTAAGCTATCCTCCTGAGACTGTGCTGGTGAAGGTCTTGGATGCTCTCCTGCATCATGTGTAACAGCACATTGCCCTACCAACAACACAGAAACAGGTCAATTCCAACAAGGTCCGCTTCCATGCCCTCACCGGCATGCCTTATGTATTGGGAGTAGTGGACTGCACATACATAGAGCTAGTGGCTGCCACGCCACATAGTAGGTGTTTCAAAACAGAAAGCTGTACCACTCATTGAATGTGCAGGTCATCTGCGATGCAGAAATGATGATCACAAACTGCTCTGCACGCTTCCCCGGGATAAACCCATGACTCTATGATCCTGCGGAATAGCACGCTGCCTGCGTACATGGCATGTTATGGTGGACAGCGGACGTGGCTATTGGGTGAGTAGAAGCAACACACACACCACATTTCATGTGCACCAGGGCATGGGGTAGAGGGTGTTCACTGTCACCAGGGCATGGCCCACAGGCTCCAGGCCAATGAAGGGACACACTTGGCACGTAAGAGTGGGTGGCCACGTCTGTAAATGGATGGACACTCCATCACAATCTGGGCACGTACGGACAGGCACATGTAATGCACTACAGGTACTAGAATGCATCACTGCCATGTCACAAAAAATAGCATATCCCGACTCTCCCCCATCCACCACCACCAAACCATCCTTGGGAGTCAGACCCTACACATGGCCTGACCACCATTGCTTGCTGCAGGGTGCAGCAAGGTGAAAGAGGGCCCGCAAAAGCACAGACCCAGATGCATGTGTCACACAACCATATCCCAATATGTATGCACTGCTCAGTCACCTCAATAAAATGGCCCGCCCTGTGTGCCATTCCATGCAGGTAATTCCAGTTATCCCTTGCTACCATGGCTGATGACCCCTGTGAGAGATCCACGGACACACCAGGAAATAGCCTACAACCATGCTCACGTACAGCCTGCCAGGAACTCGTTGAGAACTACTTTTGAGCACACAGCACACGACCCATGGCACACACTGCATGATATGCACCACAAAAATAAAGCACACCACTTCACAAATTGAATGTCAGACGTGAAATCATTTGCAGAACCATGTGTATTGTGGATTGAACAAACATCAACAAACATGAGGGCCACCAGCCCCTCCCCGACTAACCCTCCCAAACACACCCTCCCCAACTAAACCTCCCCACCACCCCCTCCCCAACTAATCCTCCCATAGACATCCTCCCAGAAACACACCCTAGGTTGCATTAGTGTCACAATGAGTGTCACAGGAAGTCTTGAACTGGCTCACTTCTGTCGCCTCTGGACCTGCACTTTTGAGGTGAGTCTGACAGGCACAGGGATCAGCGCCTTGGGCTGCTCTGTTGGCAGCTGGCAGGCGTGGTGCTGGTTTAGTGGTGGTCGGAACCTGCCATGTCCCTGCGCTCTATGGCCACCTACAGGGAAAGGGTGAGCGGCACAGGCAGGGGCAAGATTGCCTCGTTCCCCTCCTGGCCCTTCTCTGCAAGCAGGACAGTTGCACACAAGGCACCGTCCAGGGCATGTGCACAGCGCTGGCGTGGCTGGTGCTGTTGTGGCCTTGGCAATGGTTTTGCAGGACCTTCCTCCTCCGTGAGGGTGGCCGTGAGGTGCTTGGTCCACCTTGATCGCTGTCAGACGACGTGCTTGTGGGGGTGAGATGGGCATGCCGTTAGTCACCTCTGTGACATCCTATGGTCTTGCAACATGCAGTTCATACAGCAAGTGACATGAATCCTGTGCAGGAAGCTTCCAGTTCATACATTGTACATTTGTATGTCGCCTATACACAAGTGTTTCCAGGTGCCAGAAGACGAATGTGGGTGGACATTGATGACATTAGGATCAACAGTCATACTGGGCCTTGTAACATTCTTACCATGCAAGCGCAGGGAACAACAAGGTGCAGGAGAGGGAGGAGTAAGGGGGCAGGGATGGGAGGGTGTGAAGTGCAGAGAGTGGGGGTACAAGGTAAAAGGGAGAGAGGGGAGGGGTGGGCCAGTGCAAAGGATAGGGTGAACCAGAATCAGGCTAGTGTAGGGGAGGGTGCCCCCGAAGGCAAGTGCTGCTAAGGGATTCTGGGGGAGACTGGTTGAGGATGGGCTGGCCTCAGTAAGACTCATGGGCGAGCAGTTCACAAACAGCCTTGTGGATGAGGTAAATGACCTGGAATGTCATCCGTGCGGTCATCGGGAGCCAGTGGAAATATTTCAGGGCTGGTGGCACTCTCTGAGCGAGGCTGGGTATGAGAAGGAGCAGCTCTTTCGGTGCTGATGCAGACCAGGCCATGGAAGTTGGAAGGCCACAGGGCTGATCGGTGGTGGAAAAGAACAAGAGAGCCAGGTGAGAATTCCACACGTTTGGGAAGCCGTTAGCATTCCAAGGCTGAAACCGAGTGAGCGTAAAGGAGAAACCTTCAAGATGCTTCAGAGCGGCCCGCTACCCTGCCGGGTGAATGACAGAGTTGGGGAGGAGCAGAGGTGTGGTTGGTAATGGCCTTGACAGCTACATGAAAGATGCTGAAGAGAGAAGCCAATTAACTTGACCAGTGAGTTATCGGAGGCAACAAATGTCCGGTTTGTGCTAAAAGCAAAAGTGCCTGTAATCAAGAGAGTTGAAGGATGTGCGTGTGCTGAAAAAATGCGTAGATGGACAGGCCAATTGCTGAATGATGAACAAAGTAACAGAGTGGACGTGCGAGGTGGAATAGCACTTTCGAAAAAGTCTCTGTGAAATGTTCTGTGTTGAAGTGTATTAAACCGGAACCAAAGGCGAGAAAGTATATAAATTTATAAGTGAAAAGCAAAGTATGTGAACTCTAAATATGCCGAGAGGGCAAAATATATGAACTTGGAAAGGGGCCAAGAGGGCAAAGTAAAGAGAATAAGAAACTACAAGTACCAAGAAGCATTGCGAGGTGAGGAAGATTGTTGATTGTTGAATTGTGTAGGCAGAGGTCAAAGTGGTCATGCAGAGGTAAATGTAAAAGCCTTGCAGTTTCGAAAGTGTTCGACAGTGCAAAGATATGAAGACAAAACGTGGGGAAGGGAATCCCCCACAAAGAGAAACACAGGCCCATGCCAGACAGAGGGAAGCCTGTGATGAACTGTGGCAGAGTGGAAGTCAATGTGAAGGAAAGTGGGGAAGGGAGCCCCCACACAGAGAAACGCAGGCTTGAGCCTGGCGGAGGGAAGCCTGTGATGAACTGTGGTAGAGTGGAAGTCAATGTGAAGGAAAGTGGGGAAGGGTTCCCCCACACAGAGAAACGCACGCTCGAGCCTGGCAGACGGAAGCCTGTGATGAACTGTGGTAGAGTGGCAGTCAATGTGAAGGAAAGTGGGGAAGGGAGCCCCCACACAGAGAAACGCAGGCTTGAGCCTGGCGGAGGGAAGTCTGTGATGAACTGTGGTAAAGTGGAAGTCAATGTGAAGGAAAGTGGGGAAGGGAGCCCCCACACAGAGAAACCCAGGCTTGAGCCTGGCGGAGGGAAGCCTGTGATGAACTGTGGTAGAGTGGAAGTCAATGTGAAGGAAAGTGGGGAAGGGAGCCCCCACACAGAGAAACGCAGGCTCGAGCCTGGCGGAGGGAAGCCTGTGATGAACTGTGGTAGAGTGGAAGTCAATGTGAAGGAAAGTGGGGAAGGGAGCCCCCACACAGAGAAACGCAGGCTCGAGCCTGGCGGAGGGAAGCCTGTGATGAACTGTGGTAGAGTGGAAGTCCATGTGAAGGAAAGTCGGGAAGGGAGCCCCCACACATAGAAACGCAGGCTTGAGTATGGCAGAGGGAAGCCTGTGGTGAACTGTGGTAGAGTGGAAGTCAATGTGAAGGAAAGTGGGGAAGGGAGCCCCCACACAGAGAAACGCAGGCTCGAGCCTGGCGGAGGGAAGCCTGTGATGAACTGTGGTAGAGTGGAAGTCAATGTGAAGGAAAGTGGGAAAGGGAGCCCCCACACAGATAAACGCAGGCTCGAGCCTGGCGGAGGGAAGCCTGTGATGAACTGTGGTAGAGTGGAAGTCAATGTGAAGGAAAGTGGGGAAGGGTTCCCCCACACAGAGAAACGCAGGCTCGAGCCTGGCGGAGGGAAGCCTGTGATGAACTGTGGTAGAGTGGAAGTCAATGTGAAGGAAAGTGGGAAAGGGAGCCCCCACACAGATAAACGCAGGCTCGAGCCTGGCGGAGGGAAGCCTGTGATGAACTGTGGTAGAGTAGAAGTCAATGTGAAGGAAAGTGGGAAAGGGAGCCCCCACACAGATAAACGCAGGCTCGAGCCTGGCGGAGGGAAGCCTGTGATGAACTGTGGTAGAGTGGAAGTCAATGTGAAGGAAAGTGGGGAAGGGTTCCCCCACACAGAGAAACGCAGGCTCGAGCCTGGTGGAGGTTAGTCTGTGCTGAACAGTGATAAAGTAAAAGGTGAACATGAAAAGAGAGGCAGGCTCGATCCCAGCGGAGAGAAGCCTGTATTGGACTGTGGCAAAGTAAACGGCAAGAAGAGAACTGTGTGTTTATGAAAAGGCGGACAAAGCCTAAGGTTGCCAAACGCTTGAAGCACACGCTGAACTGCTGAATTGTACCAGAAAGCCAGAGTGTGCAAGACTGATAGAACTGTGCCATTCACCTATGTTTTTTTAAGAAACTTTCGAGACCCCATGCTGCTGAACGTCGGAAAGGGAGTCGTTACCTAAGCCATTCTGACATTTCATTTAAGACACTGTTTTTCCTTTTGTATTCCCTTAACACATCTGTGAATTGAGAAGGAGGGCAAGGTTCGTTTATTTTTTAGTATAGGCCTTTTTATTTTGACTAGACTGACGTGGACTTGTTTGTATTTTGTTTAATGGTCGAGTCTAATCCCATTCTAGAGTTAGGGCCAGTTAGGAATTCTACCAACCCAACCAAAACACCAAAATAAAGGTTTTCAAAACTTGGATCCATTGTGTCCGTGTCTACTATTGATACCATGCCTTCCATAGAGTGGCCAGAGAGTGCTTGGGATTCAGGGCACAGGCGTCACAATGAGAGGCTTCTCTGTCTCGCTGGCATTAAGGCAGACATCGTAAGCAAAGCATAATGCATGAATAGCAATCAGACAGTCATGCATGAGAGAGGAAGAAGAGGAGGTAGAGGATGGGAGCTTAAAGGTGAACTGTGTGTCGTCAGCATGACATTGGAAGTGAGGAGAGAAAGTGGAGATGAAGTGGGGCAGAGGGGCAAGGTAGGTGTTGAGGAGCCATGGTAATAGAATGGTGCCCTGAGGGATGCCACAGGTGGAGAGTGAGGTTGAGGCGAGGGAAAGGCCCAATTGCACTTGGGGGTGTCGGTTTGACAGGTAGTCGGTCAACCATGCCAGGGCCAGGTCCTTCTGGACCGCTTTGATGTGTGCATGCATGTGAGTGTGTTACGGGGGCTCATTGCTCATGGTGCATGCATGCCACCTTAGAGGGTGTGTGCCTCGTGTATGTGTTGCTTCTCATGTCGTCACTTTGTGCACATGACCAGTAATCATGTGGGAATATGTGTTTGGGTGTGCAATGCTTGTAAACCCTTGGGCAATGGCCAGGGTTTGTTGGCCACTCTAAGCGTTGGATGTGGTTTGGCGTCATGCAGTTGGACATGTCTCTGTGCAATGTGCGCTGCATTTGCCTGCCCACTATGGTTGTTTTGGTGTGGCACGTTGTACTCACCACCCTCTCCAGGTGTCCCTGCACCGGCCTCCACTGCTCCCACTACCTCGATCCCCTCACTGCTTCATTTCTCCTGCCACGGCATGAGGTTTATTGGGGAGGCCGTCCCACTGTCAGTGGCCAGGCATTTTTTCCTGTGGGCCGACAGCAGGTTGCGGACCCTGAGGTGTAGGTCATACCACTGCTTATGGCCGTCACATTTTGTGCATGGTATGGGTCCCACGGCTGACACCTTCTGCGCCAGCTCCACCCGGATGGCATTTTTGCACAGTTGTGTACTGCCCGGTGGTCTGTGGTAAACAGCTCATCAGCATGTTCCACAATGGTGTCTATCAGGATGGTGGATTTATGGTCAGAAAAGCGTGGCATCCGCTGCCACCTTTCAGGGACCCAAGATGTCATGCCTGCTGATGAGATGGCGGTGTCTATGTGTCTGGATGGCAACAAGAACTAGGTGATTTTAAGGGATTGTGTTTTCCCAAATGTCAAAACACCGATTTCAGTAGATGATGACAGTGTTTTTGTAATGCCGGTCGCACCGTTACCGGCAGGCCAGATTGCACATTTGTGTATGGAGAAGGCCAGGGTCAATGTTTGGAGTGAGTTGGTGATATATGAAGGTAAAGGGAGGAAGCTGCTGGAGAGGGAGGGGAAAGAGGAGAGTGGCGAAAAGAGAGGGAGAAGGAAAATCCAAAAGTGTCACAAAGAGTACATCCGGAGGTGGCTGGAGGTGAAACATCAGGAGGTAGATGGAGGCCAAATGATGGGAGATGGCTGCAGGGGGAACGACAGAAGATGGCTGGAGTGGGAACGACAGAAGATTGCTGGATGTGGAACAACGGGAGGTGGCAGGTAGAGGCACGTCAGGAGGGGAATGTCAGGAGTTGGCAGCAGAACATCAGGCGGTGGCAGTAAGTGACCTCAGGAGGTGGCTGATGAGGAAAATCAGGAGGTGGCAGGTGGGGAAAATCAGGAGGTGGCAGGTGGGGAAAATCAGGAGGTGGCTGGAGGTTAACATCTGGAGTTGGCAGAAGGAGAACATCGAGATCAGGAGGCGTATCTGGAGGTGGCAGGTGGATAATATCATGAGATGTCTGACGACTTTGACAATGTCCTCACTTCATTCCCAGGGGAGACCCACTCCAGTATGGCCAGTGGGCAGCAGCCACTACCTGACCCTGACCATAGGGGAGGCTATATGAGAGAGGACCATTTGAGGGGGAGGCACACCTCGGGAGAATGCCATTTTCAGATGAAAACACATACCCCCCCTTTTCCCTTCAGGGCTGGTTCCTCAGTCTTCCATGCCGGAATGGCATATTGTTACACTCGTTCCCCACCTACCAATAGATCTATTGTGATTAATCCCCAAACTCCCATTAGGGAGCAAATGTTGACAGCTAGGACGAGGAAGGGAGTGGTGATGATCACTTCCTGGGAGGCACAATACCCACTTCCTTCAAGTCATTCAGAAAGCAACTCCATAATGACCGGCACTAGAAAGAACAACAGAGTAATGAGGATCATGAAGACCGGGCTACCATTTCAGCGGTCTAGTTGTTGGCAAATGAGTGAGCAAGCCGGAAAGTTCAAATACAGCCTAGCTATAGCTGATGGGAAGTAGAGAGGAGAGCTGCAGATGTGGGACTGCCTCGCAACATGCAAGACCGCTGAGCACCACGCTGAAGGCAAGCATGGTGTAGCAGACAACCTGGAGGTGATTCCGAAAAGGGAATGGAGGGGGCTGCTGCTGAAAGAGAGAGAGCAGTGGGAACTACGCACCGTGACAGTAGATACACAGGCCCTCATTACGAGTCTGGCGGTAACCGAGCAGGAAAAACCGGCAGGTTACCGCCGGACTCGTATTACCATTCTGCCTCCGTGATTCCCGGAATCACTGGGGCATTACAAACCCGGTGACCCAGTAATTCTGGAGACGGAATTCGGTAAATCCCAATTCCCATGGAGTCCCATAGGACTCCATGGGAATGGGGAAGTGGAAACACTGGCACCATGCTGTAATGGTGCCGGTGTTTCCATGTTCGCCTGCAGGCGGGTGGTGTTAAACCCGCCAGGTCAGAACTGGCGGGAGTGACACCTCCCGCCTGCAGAACTCAAGATCAGCCGGTCCGGAAACAACGGTGGCGGCGGGTTTACCGCCACCGTTATTTCCAGACCGGCTGACTCGTAATGAGGCCCACAGAGTGCAGCACTGGATGGGGCACACGCAGCGCCACTACGCCGAAGCAGAGGAGAGAGGAGAAATGCTTTAGACAACCGGTAAACCCTGGGAAGGAAAAAGGGTTACTGGATTACCGGTGGGTGTATTTTACATTGCAAAAGCAACAGAAACAACAGGTGAACCTAAAAGGAATAAGTGGGTTACCGGGTAGCCAAATAAAGTAAATCTCTTGAGAACACAGTGTGTGGGAAACAGCATCATTATTAAATAGGTCAAGCTATGAGAAAAGCAAGTTACTCATGGATTATTAAACCCAAGTTGAAAGAAAGAGTGACTTGTATGGTTAAGTCCTCGCAGGAAAGTATACCAGGTGAAGTTAAGTATCTGTATGAAAGAAAGTGTTTGTGTAACAAAGTCCTGGCAAACAAGTATACCAGGTGAAGTTAAGTATATATATAACAAAGACTGATTGTGCAACCAAGTTTCAGCAGGAAAGTAAACCAGGTGAAGCTAAGTATCTGCATAACACAGTGTTTGTGTAACAAAGTCCTGGCAGGGAAGTATACCAAGTGAAGTTTAGTATTTGTGCAACAATGTCCTGGCAGGAGAGTATTCCAGGAGAAGATTGATGTTTATATAATAAAGTCCTAGTAGGAAAGTGCACCAGGTGAAGTGAAAGTTAGGCATTTACGTCAGAAGACCTGAGGGTAAGAGTATCCCAGGTGAAAACCAAATACCTATAGCAAAGAACTTTATCGGGATGCCATACCCTTTAATTAATTAACTATTATGAAATTGTACAGAGAGACAGAAAGTCCTTAGGAAGAGACATACCCTTGGGATTTGTAATGTGTAAAAGAGGAAGAGAAGCTTGCGAAAGGGAGAGGATTCCTCAAGATAGGTAAATACACCAAGGGGAGAGAGTAATCCTCTTGGAACCTGAATATTCTTTTGAGTTGGTGAAACCTGATAACAGAAATCTGGGGAAAGAAGTTGAACCCTGTACTGGAACCGTGAACATTGTTCATTGGAAACCTTTTTTTGTTGGATTGGAACTTTTGTGTTGAACTTGAACATTAAAACACATTGAAAATTCAAGAGTCAATACCCTTAAAAAAGAATGTTTATTTAGAGTGTGAGGACCATAATAGGATTACGGAGACAGGACAGACCTTTTGTTTGTACATCTTGACACTGGACAGATTCATTTGTTTTGGTTGAGGTAGGGACATTCCTCCTAGATTAGGGATGGTGAGGTATTTTCAACCCCCATTTTTGTTAATAAAAGTTTGTCACCACAAACATGTCTACTCTGAGCCTGCGTCTCATTCCTGGCTCCTCACAGATGTCAGGTGGAGAGTACCAGGAGGTGAACATCAAGAGGTGGCATGAAATGAACCTTATGCGGTAGCAGGAAGTGAACATCAGGAGGTGGCAGGTGGAGAAAATCAGGAGGTGGCAGGTGGACAGTACGAGATGGTGAACATCGGGAGGTGAAAGGAGCAGAAAATCATGGGGTCAGAGGGGAACCTCAGGAGTTGGCTGGGGTGAACATCAGGAGGCGAATATCTGTAGATGTCAGGCTGAGAATATTGGGAGATGGACTCAGGACATAGGGAGGTGGCAGGAGGAGAACATTGGGAGGTGACAGTACGAGATTATCGGGAGGTGGTAGGAGAGAAACAACAGGGGGAACATCCATCACTAGTGAGCTCGTAGACAGTGAGAGCAGAAAGGACCAATAGGGTACACATCTTCAAATGTAGGGGGAAAGGGAACATTCTTATTATAAGGGGTCAAACCAATGGCAGGCAGAACATGTCCGTGGCACGGCATTGTGGAGGACTAGAGGGTGAGCAGAGTCAATATCAAGGGTAGAAATCAGGATCTGAGTAAAAAGAGGTGACATCACCCTCCAACTCCTCTGGAGAAATTGGCACAGAAGAATCTAGTTTGCTCATGCCACAACTAGAAGAAAGCTCAGATTACACCTATGACTTGTGGTGGAGACACAGCGAAAGTGACAATACCTACAGGAAGGATCGGCAATATAAATGTCCTGGCATTGCCAGGAAGCAAGTCAGAAAACGTTTTGGGGGAAAAAGAACCCAAGAACTGAGCATCGGGTAGGAAACCATGTGAAAGTCCACAAAAGAACTGGTGAAACTATTGACAAAAGACCATTCTGAGATTTTTGGGGGATTTCGTTTGAATTTATGTCCATGTCCAGCAATTATAGGAGTTTTTGTATTTGAGTTTCTCACGCCACTTACCTGGAGACCGGGATTCTCTGCACCCGCTTTCCCCTCCACCTCTTGGCGTGTCTACCCGCACTTTCGCGCATGGAAATCCGCCACGGGGAGAGCGTCGGGGGTCCGCACTGGAACTCTGTTGCGCATGCGCGGGAAACCGCGGTCACGGTTCCGCGCATGCGCCGTGGATTGGGCCCTCGCGATTGGAAGGGCTTGCCTTCCAAGCCTCGCTCTGGGTCCGCCGGCGCCCGGCAACGAAACGGCTTGCGTCCCAAGCCTCGCGGGTGCCGGCAACCCATAAAAGGGAGCAGTGATCGGGAGCAAGTCACGTCTCAACGCGGTTTGTTCTGGATCGTGTTGCCCACTCGCTCGGCTCCCGAGTTTTCCTGTTTGCTCCTGCCTTCAGCACTGGCCCTGGTTTCTCCTCTCCTTACCTGTTCTCCCTCTCCTGCGGGCCCTGGGCCATTTGCCTGTCCAGCCCTAGCTCTGGGTTCCCTCTCCCTGTTCTTGGATTCCCTTGGGTTCCCATCCCAGTCTCAGGCTCCCTCCTTGGTACTTGGGTCTTCCAGCTCCTGGATCAGTTCCCTTCCTCCTGCCTGAGTCCTCTCCTGTTTTGTTCCGGACTTTTGGACAATCAGTTGTTTCACCTGTCTGGCCAGTCTCATCTTGACCTGTTTCCTATTGTCTGCAAGTTCCTCGCATTCCTGTGGACAGAGTTCAACCAGTCTATGTCTTCTCCTCGTGATCATCTTTGGCCAGCCTTGGACTTGAGTCGGCCTCAGCATCTGCTTCATTTCTCCTGGGATTGGCTCATTTGGATTTCACCCTTTGGCAAGAATCTTCTAAGGACTTAGAACTTCCGCCTCTCCTGCCTGTGCCTGCACAGTCCCTACGTCACGCTAATCAGGAGAGTGCATCCCGTGACGTTGGGAGTCGGTCCATCTTCCACCCAGAATCAATCTTGGGTGGTGGAGAGGCTGGTTCCTCGTGTCACTTGCTCATCTAGCAACTGGTGTCAGTCTGGCTGCCACATCAAGATCAGCAACCAAGCAGACAGGTACGCAACATTCTCATGATACTCACCTTAACAGAGTTGGTAAAGATTGAGAATAAAGTTCCTTAATCTTCAAACCACGCTTGGTCGGGTCCAATTCTTGTGAAAGGTGTGACAGGTGTTTGCACTTTCCTACAGCCTTAGTGTTTGAGTGGGGGGTCAGTGTTCCACAATTTGGGTGGGCAAAGGTCCACAGTTTGGGTGCGAGAGAAGAATTCTCTGGCACACTTGGAGATTCGGAATCATTCCCAGGTTTTTAATGATGACTGATTGACAGTGATGATGCGTCCTGCATCCTCTGTTAAGATGTTAGATCACAATTAGGAGACTGACAAATAAGCACGGTGTTCATTATTATAGCATAAACAAGACCTATGCTATGCTAAGTCTCAGGGTTTGGACTGTGTAAAACCCTGGGATTTTTCCCACCTTATTCTCCAGGGTTCTACTGCATTAAGGACCAAAGACATACCATCTCTCTCAAGTCCCGACTCTGGAGACGGAATAGAAAGGGAGAACCAACTGAGTGGAGAATTCAGGGGAGAATGCGTCAAATGGAGACGACGTGATATTCGTCTCTTTTGTAAGTTCCATCATCCCCTTCCTTTTGGACCACTAGGGAGTATTCAAGTTCACACCTAACCCCCCCCCACCCCCACCAATCCTGAGAAACAATGGGACAAAGAAGAGGAAGATGGGAGTCATGAGGATTGCCCATGGGAATCAAAGGGCAATGGATTCCTATGGGCATTCTCCATGTTGTCTGAATAATGAGATCAGAAAGGGTCAGGCAATTACTGACAATTACTCAGACCTGACTTCCATTAAGCTTCCCCACATGGATAGAAGGCGGAGTATGAGAGCACAAAATGAGCGAGGCTGGATAGGTGAAGAAGCAGTTTCTCCATGGCAGATGCAAACCAGGCGACACGAAGGAAAAGGCAGAGGGGCTGCTCGAGAAAGCTGGAACTCAAAGGACAGCCAGGCGAGAATTCCCTGTGATCAAAGGGCCATAAGAGTTCAAGGGAAGGGGCTGTGTGGAAGAGGAAGATACAGCTGCTGAACGACAAGGTTGCCTCATTCACGTCCCGGATGATGGCTAAGTTGGGGTGGAGACGAATAGGCTTTACAGAGCCTTGACGGCTGCAAAGTCGGATCCACACGACCGGTGAGTTACTGAGAGAAACGAAAGCCTGGTTGGGTCTGAATCAAACAAAGGCACTACCGTGAATGAAACAGTTTCAAAGATTGAAAGGTGTTTGTTGAAATGTACCGCACGCACTATCAAAATAACAGATGCGTCCTGCGGGAGAAGCTCATATTATCGACAGACTCTATGAAAGTTTTTTCCGTTGTGTTGAACTGTAACCAAGGGGAAAGGGATATTGAGATCCTGAGTGAAAGTCATAAAACATATTGAGAGTACCAAGAAGACTGCTGGGTTATGGACGGCGGCTCTGGCAACGGGTGGGATACCACAACCAAGACCAATCAGGGGAGATCTCAACAAAGAGAGCACTGTTTGGAGATCCTGTAACCAAGACGGGAGAAGCGTATATGCAGACGCTGATGGTGGTTTGTTTTGTTGTTACAAAATGGCAGAACGTGAGAGGGAAAAGACGAAGACTGGTGGACCTATCCGGGCTCAAACAAGTAGGAGAAGACGGGCCAGGGCTACAACCAGCCATTAGGAACCAGAGTAACACTTGAGAGTGAACCAACTTTTAGGGGGACTTTTTCTTGTTCAAACTCTGTTCAATAAATCACTTCTGCATAATAACTTGATGGCAGTCCTTCATTTGTACAGTGGGATTGGTCCTTTATGCCTCTCTCTGAAAGCCTGTAGGCTGGGCCAGTGCTCCTTTGGTCCAGTTGAATGCTGTGCACGTCGAGGGTCAGAACCCGTACCAACCATCCTCACAGGAAGCTTCATGTTATCAGATATAAACCACACAACTACTGGACTCCTCGGAATAGGGAGGGTTGCTGATAGCCCTTCTAGGGGATTCCCTGTCCTCAAAGAGGTGGCGAGTGTCTGCTTGCCATTTCCCTTAGTGGTTGTTAAGCTTAGCTGGCTCTCCTCCCTAGTCCAAATGGGGTGCTTCCTTGGGGAGGAGAGACAAATTCCCTGGGTTTGTCGCAACAGTTGTGTGTTTGAATAGACAAAAGCAGGTTGATCTGCTGAATGGTATTGTTTTGACCTCCAGTCATTATGTATATTAATTATCAAATTAGCATAAATGCAAGAAGCAATGCAACAAAGGGTGTGACGTCCAGGGGTTAGGCCAAGCAGTCAAGGATTGAGCGGTGGTCAGGGCTCTCTTAGGGGAGAACACCCCCTTATGTTGGTCCCCTGAGGTTTACATCCTCTCTTCCCTGCACCATCTCCAGGAGCTGAGGACACAAAGGCAGATCAAATGAGTTTCCTAGGCTGGGAAATTGCATTGCAGGCGCTTGGCATCACAGAGAGGGAAGCAGTTGTGTGCTGTTGCTTTGGCAACCTGTATTGAAAGCCGGCTTCTATGTCAAGGTGAAACAAATGTAGAAAAAATAAGGTAGGACCAATTTACAAGGTAGACCTTGCATAGGCCGCTGGGGCAAGGAGCAATGCACAAGGGTGTAAACACACAGGCCCAAAAGCAAGCCACAAGGAGCCTCAAGGAGGAGCATGCCCGCATGGGGCCCTGTGGTAACACACACAAGGGTGTGAACCCACACTGGGGCAGGAGTCTTCGAACAACACAGTGGGGGGCGTATACCCACATGGGAGAATTAACAACACACGGGGGAGCGGGAGGGAAAGAGCAGATATACCAAGGTTGTGTAATGACCTTTATGTAAGGACAGGAGAAATGAAAAGGAGCTGTCTCCTTTGCGGAAGCACGGGGTTAATGCACAAGACATGTGACCTTTATGGGAACGCAGGAGCATTGGGCAGGTCAGACATGTGGTCTCTATCGGAGGACAGGAACAACATGGAACCTGTAAACCTGAAAGGGCCAGGCAGAGTGTCAATGTGCACCCACACCACAGAGATGCCTCAGGAGCAAGGGACAGGGAAGCTCAGGAGATTGAACCACCTTTGGGCCGAGTGTCAGTTCCGGAGAAATACAAGCAATGCACGCGGGGACAATCCTAGATCCTGAACAGCAACACGGTGTTGTAGCCGCCAAGAGGACAAGGGAGAAGGAGTTCTAGAACAATGAAGAAGGCTGGGGAATCAGGAGAAGTGAACCAAGGAAGCTGTTAACCATCTCGGAGGTTGGGGTGCAATGCCAAATGTAGTCTTCTCATCACCCAAGGGTTTCTTAAGGAATGAACAAGAGTGGCATATAACTACCCTGGGAGCACAACTAGGCAACATCAACAGGGACCCAAAGGGACTGGTAAATACATATGGGTTGGAAATAATGAACGAGGGAGACCTGTAACCACCTCCGGGACTCGTATGCATGGAGCAAGGGAGACCACCTCAAGGACTTGTATATCAGGAACAAGGGAGACCTGTAACCACCTCAGGGACTCATATGCAAGGGAGACTTATAACCACCCCAGGGACTGGTATGCAAGGAACAAAGGAAACCTGTAAGCAACGCAGGAACTCGTATGCAATGAGCAAGGGAGACCACCTCAAGGACTTGTATACCAGGAACAAGGGGGACCTGTGACCACCTCAGGGACTCATATGCAAGGAGCAAGGGACACCTGTAACCACCTCCGGGACTTGTATGCAAGGTAGACCTGTAGCCACCCCAGTGACTCGTTTGCAAGGAGCAAGGGACTCCTGTAACCACCTCAGGAACTTGTATGCAAGGAGCAAGGGAGACCACCTCAAGGACTTGTATATCAGGAACAAGGGTGACCTGTAACCACCTCAGGAACTCGTATAGAAGGAGTAATGGAGTCCTGCAACCACCTCAGGGACTCATATAACAGGAACAAGGGAGACCTGTAACCACCTCAGGTGCTCATATGCAAGGAGCAAGGTAGACTTATAACCACCTCAAGGACTTGTATACCAGGAACAAGGGGGACATATAACCACCTCAGGGACTTGTATGCATGGAACAAGGGTGACCTGTAACCACCTCAGGAACTCGTTTGCAAGGAGCAAGGGACTCCTGTAACCACCTCAGGGACTCATATGCAAGGAGCAAGGTAGACTTATAACTACCTCAGAGACTTGAATGCATGGAACAAGGGCGACATGTAACCACCTCAGGAACTCGTATAGAAGGAGTAATGGAGTCCTGCAACCACCTCAGGGACTCATAACAGGAACAAGGGAGACCTGTAACCACCTCAGGGGCTCATATGCAAGGAGCAAGGGAGCACAGACCTATTTTGAGAAGCAATGCAGCACTTTAAGGGGTATACAACAGTACAGATGGATAATAGAGCGCTTTTTAGAGGTAACAACAGAACAGATATACAGCGTGGGTGGTAGGATGTAGAGGGGCACAAAGTAGGGGTACAGCTGCACTGGGTGGCAGGAGGAGAGGGCCGGGTGTCATCAAATGAGGCAGGAGGCGAGAGGGGCAATGTGATGGCCTAGGTGTTGAGGAGGAGAGGCTCCGTGAAGAGGTCGGTCTTGAGTTCTTTTCTGAATTGTAGGAGCTTGGGGCGAGTCTGATGCCGACGGGGAGGGGGTTCCATAGTCTTGGGGCGTATGCAGAGAAGGATGGTTTTCTGGTCCTTTCTTTTTTGCAGTAGCAGATTTCAAGTCTGCATGTGTCCCGGATCCTGGTGGTGCGCTGTCCCGGGGTGGCTGGGTGACTTGAGTGCGACTGCCGTACAGATGATGCAGCAAGACTTGAAGGTGATTTGTGGGTGCAGTGGGAGCCAGTGAAGGTCGATGAGGGCCGGGGTGATGTGGTCATATCTGCCTAGATCCTTGATGAGGTGTGTGCAGGACACTTCTTAGGGGCACAAGGGAGGACACTGCCCCATCCAGGTGAGATATGATCAGTACTTGAACATTGGATCTAAAGCTGTCCGGACGGAGGACGGGCTTGACTTTACGCAGGAGGGAGAGCTGATACCAAGCTGTCTGAGTTTTCTTAGCTATGTGTGTCTTGTAGGACAGAGATTTGTCGATGTGGAGCGAGAGGGACATGGCGCATGAGGCGAGCTCAGGAGTGAAGCCAGAGTTTATAGCTGATAGCCAGGTCTGTTTGTCTGGGTGTTCAGTGTTGTTGGTGATTAATAGGAATTCGGTCTTGGAGGGGTTGAGCTTCAAGTATGTGATGGACATCCAAGAGTGGATCAGCGAGAGGCAGGCTTTAAGCCTATGTATGTCTTGATAGGAGTCAAGGGTGGGGGAGGTGGTTTGGGAGTCATCAGGAATAATTAAAAAGGGCGACTTAGGACCAGAATAGTTTCAAGCGCCATGAAGAGAAATCACCATCTCATTTGGGTCCCAGGAGTGTGGAACAGTGAAAACCTCTAGCGACATTGTGGAAAAAGGTGAAAGAGAATTCTATCATGCCGAGGTCCTGGAAGCAATATAGAAATAGCTCATTCTCTGGGTCCTGGAGGAAGGAAGACTGGCCACACTGGTGGAGTAGAATGAGGAACTCAACCTATCCTTGAGCCAAGGTTGAACACAGCAAGTCTCAGGAGGTCCAAGGAGCGGAGGCTTGAAATGAAATGTGTTCAGGAGCCACAGAAAGGGAAGAATTTCAACTATCGTCTTGGCAGTAAACATAGAAGAAGGGCTTCCAACAACTCAGATGACTATATGTATTATACACAGTCAAATGTTGCTGCTCTGTAATGTTTGTTTTGACTCTCTAAAGAACAACAGAAGAGTACACACTCATATCGCACTAATGGGGTCGCTGATCACAACAGCCCACTTCCCCATCCAAGGGTAGAGGCGAGGAGTGTCGTACAGCGTCGGACTATCTTTTTCACCAGAACAGAGCCCCCCCAGCTCTTTCATCGGGAGGAAGGGAAGTCTTGCCAAGCTTTTCCCACTTTGACTTCATGAGTAGAAAGGAGATTTATCCCGTTTGTTTCAGTTGCTTTTATTTTAAAACATCTCCGACATCCACAAGAGGTTACTCTAAAACGTTTGGTTAGCATACAAGAAGTCAGGGTTTTCCTATGCAAAACCCCACACACTCCAATGCCTACCAGCTTAATGTCTACCCAGACAACTACACAGCATGGATCTCAAAAACCAATACCTACCACCTCAATGCCCGTCCCAGACAGCGCCAAATGATAGTGCTCATAGCAGCCATGACATAGGCTCAACTTCCAATCCCTACCACCTGTGGGGACCTACAAGTACTCCCCATCTTCTTAGGCAAAAGGGGGGGCTGCTAGGAAAAGGGTTGGTCTAGCAAGGAAAGTAAACAACCAATCTACTAGGAAATCACACCTGCCCCAGCCAATCCAGAAGGCCAAGACAAGTGCCTATTCCCTGGAAGCACTATAAAAGAGGGGAATAAAAAAGGAAAGGGGAAGGAGTATGGAAGGAAGCCGATGCGTTTCCAGGCTGTCCTCAGATACATGGTGGCCAGGCTACCTGGGAAAGGGTCGCTCACTTCTTAGCCGACCTGTAGAAGCTCCTCTGGAGACGCCCCAGCCAGAGCTCACTCCCCCAAGGAAGACTGACGATTGGAGAGTGAAGGACCTCCTGAATGGTGCTGTTCCAAGGAGAAGGGACCCTGATGGGAACACCTTGAACCAAGACCTGTGGCAGGAGGCTGCCACAATGTCGTCTGTCTGAAAAGGACTCGGGATGGATTGGGGAGAAATGCCTATTGATATCATTGCTACAAACCCAAGGTCCGGGAGAGAGCTGGTGTGGAGTCGGATGAAGCCTGTGGTCTCGGAAAGACCTGTTGTGAAAGCGGATGAAGTCTGTGTCTGGGAGAGACCTACCGTACCCAAGGTCGAGGGAACGACCTGAAGCGTATGAGAAGTCTGATGGAAAGTCGATTCAACCTTCAAGCAAGCCATCGCCAAGAGAAAGCCTCAGAGAAGGAACCTGATACAGGGAACCTAAGATCTAGCAGAGGTCTTCAGTGAGCCGGTGAAAGCAAGAAGACTGGACGTGTCTTCCCAGAAGAAGCTGTTTAGTTTTGCCATATTAGCTAAGGACTGTAAATGTAAATTTAGGTTTTGGATTGCTTGTTGGTGGAAACTTCGAATATTTGCATTGATTGCTTAGGACAGCCGGGAGGCCAAAAGACTCATTATGTTGAGGTACTGGAACCTTTTCTTGGCCAATGCTTTATGAGAGTTGGGGGCCCCAAGGAGGAGCAGGAATTTACAGGAGCAGGTTTCAGAACTTTAGGATTTGACATGTAGAGAAAGTCCCAGTTCATGTTGGCCCATCCCTGACACGGTTTACTTTAGAATTTCTTTCAGAATATACAGTTTGAACCATAGACCCTATGGGAGTTTCATCTAACCCGCACTGGGGAGAATAAAATAAAGCCAAATATTAGAGTGTTGAGGGTGTCATTGGTCGGCCTTACTACAGAGCTCAAGTCTTTCACCAGGTCTGCGGCACATGATGGAGCAGCACCGCAATACCCGCTCCAGACAGCTATACGTTATGGTGCTCACCGCATCTTTGGCATATGCTCAACATGTAATACCTACCACCACAATACTCGCACCCGACAGCTATACATGATGGAGCTCAATGCAGCTATGGCATACGCTCAACTTCTAATACCTACCACCGCAATACTCGCATCAGGCAGCTACACATGATGGAGCTCACTGCAGCCATGGCATACGCTCAACTTCTAATACCTACCACCGCAATACTCGCATCAGGCAGCTACACATGATGGAGCTCACTGCAGCCATGGCATACGCCCAACTTCTAATACCTACCACCGCAATACTCGCATCAAGCAGCTACACATGATGGAGCTCACTGCAGCCATGGCATACGCCCAACTTCTAATACCTACCACCGCAATACTCGCATCAGGCAGCTACACATGATGGAGCTCACTGCAGCCATGGCATACGCTCACTTCTAATACCTACCACCGCAATACTCGCATCAGGCAGCTACACATGATGGAGCTCACTGCAGCCATGGCATACGCCCAACTTCTAATACCTACCACCGCAATACTCGCATCAGGCAGCTACACATGATGGAGCTCACTGCAGCCATGGCATACGCCCAACTTCTAATACCTACCACCGCAATACTCGCATCAGGCAGCTACACATGATGGAGCTCACTGCAGCCATGGCATACGCCCAACTTCTAATACCTACCACCGCAATACTCGCATCAGGCAGCTACACATGATGGAGCTCACTGCAGCCATGGCATACGCCCAACTTCTAATACCTACCACCGCAATACTCGCATCAGGCAGCTACACATGATGGAGCTCACTGCAGCCATGGCATACGCCCAACTTCTAATACCTACCACCGCAATACTCGCATCAGGCAGCTACACTTGATGGAGCTCACTGCAGCCATGGCATACGCTCACTTCTAATACCTACCACCGCAATACTCGCATCAGGCAGCTACACATGATGGAGCTCACTGCAGCCATGGCATACGCCCAACTTCTAATACCTACCACCGCAATACTCGCATCAGGCAGCTACACATGATGGAGCTCACTGCAGCCATGGCATACGCCCAACTTCTAATACCTACCACCGCAATACTCGCATCAGGCAGCTACACATGATGGAGCTCACTGCAGCCATGGCATACGCCCAACTTCTAATACCTACCACCGCAATACTCGCATCAGGCAGCTACACATGATGGAGCTCACTGCAGCCATGGCATACGCTCACTTCTAATACCTACCACCGCAATACTCGCATCAGGCAGCTACAAATGATGGAGCTCACTGCAGCCATGGCATACGCTCACTTCTAATACCTACCACCGCAATACTCGCATCAGGCAGCTACACATGATGGAGCTCACTGCAGCCATGGCATACGCCCAACTTCTATACCTACCACCGCAATACTCGCATCAGGCAGCTACACATGATGGAGCTCACTGCAGCCATGGCATACGCCCAACTTCTAATACCTACCACCGCAAACTCGCATCAGGCAGCTACACATGATGGAGCTCACTGCAGCCATGGCATACGCCCAACTTCTAATACCTACCACCGCAATACTCGCATCAGGCAGCTACACATGATGGAGCTCACTGCAGCCATGGCATACGCCCAACTTCTAATACCTACCACCGCAATACTCGCATCAGGCAGCTACACATGATGGAGCTCACTGCAGCCATGGCATACGCCCAACTTCTAATACCTACCACCGCAATACTCGCATCAGGCAGCTACACATGATGGAGCTCACTGCAGCCATGGCATACGCCCAACTTCTAATACCTACCACCGCAATACTCGCATCAGGCAGCTACACATGATGGAGCTCACTGCAGCCATGGCATACGCCCAACTTCTAATACCTACCACCGCAATACTCGCATCAGGCAGCTACACATGATGGAGCTCACTGCAGCCATGGCATACGCCCAACTTCTAATACCTACCACCGCAATACTCGCATCAGGCAGCTACACATGATGGAGCTCACTGCAGCCATGGCATACGCTCACTTCTAATACCTACCACCGCAATACTCGCATCAGGCAGCTACACATGATGGAGCTCACTGCAGCCATGGCATACGCCCAACTTCTAATACCTACCACCGCAATACTCGCATCAGGCAGCTACACATGATGGAGCTCACTGCAGCCATGGCATACGCCCAACTTCTAATACCTACCACCGCAATACTCGCATCAGGCAGCTACACATGATGGAGCTCACTGCAGCCATGGCATACGCTCACTTCTAATACCTACCACCGCAATACTCGCATCAGGCAGCTACACATGATGGAGCTCACTGCAGCCATGGCATACGCCCAACTTCTAATACCTACCACCGCAATACTCGCATCAGGCAGCTACACATGATGGAGCTCACTGCAGCCATGGCATACGCCCAACTTCTAATACCTACCACCGCAATACTCGCATCAGGCAGCTACACATGATGGAGCTCACTGCAGCCATGGCATACGCCCAACTTCTATACCTACCACCGCAATACTCACATCAGGCAGCTACACATGATGGAGCTCACTGCAGCCATGGCATACGCCCAACTTCTAATACCTACTACCGCAATACTCGCATCAGGCAGCTACACATGATGGAGCTCACTGCAGCCATGGCATACGCCCAACTTCTAATACCTACCACCGCAATACTCGCATCAGGCAGCTACACATGATGGAGCTCACTGCAGCCATGGCATACGCCCAACTTCTAATACTCTACCACCGCAATACTCGCATCAGGCAGCTACACATGATGGAGCTCACTGCAGCCATGGCATACGCCCAACTTCTAATACCTACCACCGCAATACTCGCATCAGGCAGCTACACATGATGGAGCTCACTGCAGCCATGGCATACGCCCAACTTCTAATACCTACCACCGCAATACTCGCATCAGGCAGCTACACATGATGGAGCTCACTGCAGCCATGGCATACGCCCAACTTCTAATACCTACCACCGCAAGACTCGCATCAGGCAGCTACACATGATGGAGCTCACTGCAGCCATGGCATACGCCCAACTTCTAATACCTACCACCGCAATACTCGCATCAGGCAGCTACACATGATGGAGCTCACTGCAGCCATGGCATACGCCCAACTTCTAATACCTACCACCGCAATACTCGCATCAGGCAGCTACACATGATGGAGCTCACTGCAGCCATGGCATACGCCCAACTTCTAATACCTACCACCGCAATACTCGCACCAGGCAGCTACACATGATGGAGCTTACTGCAGCCATGGCATACGCCCAACTTCTAATACCTACCACCGCAATACTCGCACCAGGCAGCTACACATGATGGAGCTCACTGCAGCCATGGCATACGCCCAACTTCTAATACCTACCACCGCAATACTCGCATCAGGCAGCTACACATGATGGAGCTCACTGCAGCCATGGCATACGCCCAACTTCTAATACTACCACCGCAATACTCGCATCAGGCAGCTACACATGATGGAGCTCACTGCAGCCATGGCATACGCTCACTTCTAATACCTACCACCGCAATACTCGCATCAGGCAGCTACACATGATGGAGCTCACTGCAGCCATGGCATACGCCCAACTTCTAATACCTACCACCGCAATACTCGCATCAGGCAGCTACACATGATGGAGCTCACTGCAGCCATGGCATACGCTCACTTCTAATACCTACCACCGCAATACTCGCATCAGGCAGCTACACATGATGGAGCTCACTGCAGCCATGGCATACGCCCAACTTCTAATACCTACCACCGCAATACTCGCATCAGGCAGCTACACATGATGGAGCTCACTGCAGCCATGGCATACGCCCAACTTCTAATACCTACCACCGCAATACTCGCATCAGGCAGCTACACATGATGGAGCTCACTGCAGCCATGGCATACGCCCAACTTCTAATACCTACCACCGCAATACTCGCATCAGGCAGCTACACATGATGGAGCTCACTGCAGCCATGGCATACGCCCAACTTCTAATATCTACCACCGCAATACTCGCATCAGGCAGCTACACATGATGGAGCTCACTGCAGCCATGGCATACGCCCAACTTCTAATACCTACCACCGCAATACTCGCATCAGGCAGCTACACATGATGGAGCTCACTGCAGCCATGGCATACGCCCAACTTCTAATACCTACCACCGCAATACTCGCATCAGGCAGCTACACATGATGGAGCTCACTGCAGCCATGGCATACGCCCAACTTCTAATACCTACCACCCGCAATACTCGCATCAGGCAGCTACACATGATGGAGCTCACTGCAGCCATGGCATAACGCTCACTTCTAATACCTACCACCGCAATACTCGCATCAGGCAGCTACACATGATGGAGCTCACTGCAGCCATGGCATACGCCCAACTTCTAATACCTACCACCGCAATACTCGCATCAGGCAGCTACACATGAATGGAGCTCACTGCAGCCATGGCATACGCCCAACTTCTAATACCTACCACCGCAATACTCGCATCAGGCAGCTACACATGATGGAGCTCACTGCAGCCATGGCATACGCCCAACTTCTAATATCTACCACCGCAATACTCGCATCAGGCAGCTACACATGATGGAGCTCACTGCAGCCATGGCATACGCCCAACTTCTAATACCTACCACCGCAATACTCGCATCAGGCAGCTACACATGATGGAGCTCACTGCAGCCATGGCATACGCTCACTTCTAATACCTACCACCGCAATACTCGCATCAGGCAGCTACACATGATGGAGCTCACTGCAGCCATGGCATACGCCCAACTTCTAATACCTACCACCGCAATACTCGCATCAGGCAGCTACACATGATGGAGCTCACTGCAGCCATGGCATACGCTCGACTTCAGTACCCATTCACATATCCACCCACAGAACTCCGAATCTGAAAAAAAACACTTTCCAAGCACTTTCCAAGAGCATCCAAGCAAGCACCCGCAATGACTGTCAACAAACCCTACCTGAATACATTACTAAGAAGCGATACCATTTTCAACTGTCACTCCTACATATGCAACAAACAATACCTCACACACTTTGCAAGCATGCATCTGTCACAGACAAACACAGGTTTCCATCTTTCAACAACAGTTCCATACCTATAAGAGAGAGAGAGTCTCTCTCTCTCTCTCCCTCTCCCTCTCTCCCTCTCTCTCGCTCTCTGAGCAGATCTGTAGATTTCAACAGAACACTATCAGAACTGTGCGGTAAAACAAAAACAACTTTTCCAAAATTGCTTAGCATGTCATTAAAGAAGCGCATGTGTACTTACACCTTGGAGTGATCCCACATTGCACACTGCGGCTCCGACGTGCCCTGCAGGAGGTAAAACAAGAAACCCTGTAAACTCAAAATATGGTTTTACAATCAGTCAAGCAGAAATGTGAGCAGAGATTGCATTTTTGAGAGAAGAGGTCCCTTAGCGTGGAAGCTTGATGGAAATCCCATTACGAATCCATCAATCAAGTCACTGCGTCACCCTCAAAAATGTTCCCCGGCGTCTACTTTGCTTCATCTCTAATAGCGGCCGCTGAAGAGGAATCTGCCTACTCCCATCCTTCTCCATCAAACGCCACTCCTCTGCCTGTCCTGGGTGGAAAATGTACATCATCAGTAGGGGGAATATGGCTGATGGAGTGCGTGCCTTCCAGTCACCTGCAGACTTGTGTATCCGCCACACAACTGGCAAGCAAGATGGCTGCACACAAGATGGCTGCGCACGCCACAGAGCGTGCAAGCAAGATGGCTGCACACAAGATGGTTGCACATGCCACAGTGCGTGCAAGCAAGATGGCTGCACACAAGATGGCTGCACATGCCACAGTTCGTGCAAGCAAGATGGCTGCACACAAGATGGCTGCACACGCCACAGAGCGTGCAAGTAAGATGGCTGCACACAAGATGGCTGCACACGCCA
Organism: Ambystoma mexicanum; assembly: GCA_002915635.3. Classification (NCBI taxonomy): domain Eukaryota; kingdom Metazoa; phylum Chordata; class Amphibia; order Caudata; family Ambystomatidae; genus Ambystoma; species Ambystoma mexicanum. The sequence continues at coordinate 1,036,708,192 of CM030325.1, forward strand.
CAGTACGTGCAAGCAAGATGGATGCACACAAGATGGCTGCACACGCCACAGTTCGTGCAAGCAAGATGGCTGCACACAAGATGGTTGCACATGCCACAGTACGTGCAAGCAGGGTGGCTGCACACAAGATGGCTGCACATGCCACAGTGCGTGCAAACAAGATGGCTGCACACGCCACGGTGCGTGCAAGCAAGATGGCTGCACACAAGATGGCTGGACACGCCACAGTGCGTGCAAGCAAGATGGCTGCACACGCCACAGTGTGTGCAAACAAGATGGCTGCACACAAGATGGCTGAACACGCCACGGTGCGTGCAAGCAAGATGGCGGCACAAAATCAGAGGCGGATTTAGCACTTATATGACGGACAAAGATCGGGCGGGCCCTGCTGTGTCCTGGTGACACCTTCCAAATCACTTCACACCAGCCACAATACACAAGCCCTCCTTGTTGGCAATAAGGCACACTGGAATAACAAAGAGCAGCTATAGAGCTTCTCCGGCTAAACATCTGCTAGCGCCCATGGGGGCCCATTTCAATATCAATGGTCCCCCACTTTCTTTCTTACATGGAAGGGGGTGGACACAGTCTGTAACACCCTTGGGTTCCTTAAATAAGAATTTTCTTAGGTCTCAAGGGGCAGACAGCCAGAGTGGAGCTGAAACAATAAACTGCCACTAAAAAGGTTTGTAACTGCTCTGTCACCAAGGTGCTAAGGCAGATGAAACCAGAGTAAAAGAGGTGATACTAGTGCTTGAGGCTGGGTGCTATCAAAGCCAGTCGGTAACCTGCTACAAGGTGCTCATTTAAAGTCTTCAGTTAAGCTGACAGCAGCCAGCAAAGGGCAGCCTGTAACATGCACACAAGGCAAAGTGCATATTCAATGCCATGAAAGTAACAAATATGTTGCTGTGTAGTAGCCAAAATAGGAGCAGCTTCTTGCCCCCCAACCCCTGCCTCTTTCCCCAATACTCCTGAACACATACACAGAACCAAATTACAACACTGTGGGACTGTTAAGCACATAAGGCACTGATATGCCCTATTGGTTATATGTTATGTCATTGCTGGGAAAAACATTGAGGGGCACTAGATATTTTTTTAACCTACTAAACACACTTCCCAACATATTTTAGGACTGGTGCAATTATATAGACAAACTTCAGTCCTAGAATATTTGGGGAAAACGTTTTATAGTGGATAAAAAAAAATATGGAGTGCTTCTCAATGTTTTTTTTAGCGATTAAATCACTGGGTACCATTCTAATTTCTTTCGGGCCTGTCCAGCAGAAGCTATGCAGAACCCTAATTTTCACGATATGGATTGACATGATCAGAAGCAACATCACAGTAAACATCATTACAAGCAGTGGCATCAGTCTTCAGTACTCTAGGACACCAATGGTAAAGACATTAAAGTACGTTTCCAAGTGTAAGCCAAGAGAATAATGTGCTCTGCAATGCATAAATATTCACTATTATTAATATGTAAAAACTCAATAGTTTAGTTAACATGAGGGTTTCTCTTCATAGGAAAAACTAGAGGGGCGATTACAAGCATGCTGTCCCGAAATAAGGTGCCGGTAAAAATGTGTACATGCATCTGTTCCGCACCGGTATACTCCGAGTCTACCGGCAGGCTGGCGTGCGGTAGTTCAAGCCCCTACCGGCAGTGAATTCACTGAATCACTGGCACCTTAACAGTGGTGGCAGTGATTCAGGGGTTCCCATCCCATGGAATGGGAACTTACCACCATTGCCGTGCCCATAATATTCCAGTAACACCGGGATATCAGATGCTGGTAACAGTAAGGCAAGACTGCCGTAACCCGCCGGTAGCACCAGTGGGTTTATTTATTTTTATTTATTTTAATTCTTATAACGTGCCACATGCCCGTAGGCCTCGGGGCGCACAAAAAACAGACATAGACAGGACAACAAGAGAGAGCAAGCAGGATGAGAAAGGGGTCATAAGGATTACTCCATGTTAGGTTTTTATGGCTTTTTTAAATAGGAGGTAGTTTTTGATTTGTCGTAGCCCTGCCGGCAGACCTTTCCAAAGTAGAGGGTCCTGAACATCAAGCGTGGTGGTTCAAAATTTTGCAGTCTTAAATCTGGGGGAAGCAAGGACTGTGGCAGAGGATGAACGAAGATTTCTTCCATTGCTCTTGATGTTAATGCGTTCAAACATATAGATGGGACTGCTGAAAGAGAGGTATTTATGTGTCGTAGTCAGCATTTTATGTGTAATGCAATGTTTGACTGGTAGCCAATGAAGCTTCTTCCTGAAGATGGAGATATGGGAGCGACGAGATCGAGTGAAGATGGTCCGCACAGCATTGTTCTGAGCCTCTTGTAAGGATTGGATATTTGCGCCAGTAGTACCAGACAATAGGCTATTGCAATAGTCCAGTCTGGAGTTTATCAACGCCGTGGATCGAAGAGCACAGTTTTCAGCTGTTAGAAATGGACGGATGTAATTGATTCACTTATTGATCAGTCCGCAGCTAGACCTGATGTAAGAGACATGCAGCTTCATGGATAATTCGTCGTCTAAGACAACTCCCAGAGTTTTTACCTTCCCTTGGACTGTGATGATGTTGCCTGCAATAAGGAAGTTGGAGTAATGAGTATCTAGTTTGCTCCGGGTGTTCTTGGAGGACACTATCATTAGTTCGGATTTATTGTTGTTTAAGGCTAGAGAGTTACACGCCATCCAATCCTGGATGGGTTTGTAGATGTTATTGATGGCCTCAACATCATTTCTCTACTGACCACTAAGCTGTATGACCACCAGTGTGTCATCTGTGTACTTGGTATACTGAACAGCAAGTTTGTTTAAGAGGTCCAAGAGAGGGTGAATGTACAAATTAAAAAGCAGGGGCATCAGGCAGGAGCCTTGTGGGACACCACAGGTTTGAGAGATAGGAGCGGAGTGGTGACTCCCTACACAAACCCTAACCATGCGAGGGCCCAGAAAGGAGGCGATCCAGTTAGATGCCATCGAGGAACAATTTGCGACCTCTCCGAACCTTGTCACTAGTAAGCTGCGATCTACCAGATCAAAGGCTGCAGAGAGGTCAAGAAGCATCAGTAGTGCGGCTTGATTCTTGTCAGCAATGCTCGTTACCGGCATTCTCGTAATATGGCCCTAAACCACTTCTAGTGACACCCATTGTCAGCAGGCACAGTGAGATTAAATGATTTGCCAAGGATCACACATTTCGTTAAAGTGGTGAAATCAGTATCTGGACCCAGGTTGTGATTTAAATACTTGACTACATATGTTCCCTTTGATAGGTCACACATATTTTTTAATGTTGGGTTTCCAAAAACTAAATAATTAGTATTTCTATCAATGCCTTGAAAAGTACACAAATCACATACGAAACCAACCTGACATTATATACATTGTTATAGAAATAGGTCAAGCAAAAAGACATGTATAACTTTATGTTCACCATCCTGAATACACGATTGCCGTAGCAGCCTGCAAAGGAATGCGCACCTAAACACAATATCATTTGGTTTTAAAAAAGGTATCACAGTGAACTAGAATTCAATATAAGGTCACCTGCTTGACCCATTATTTTACACGACATGCTGCGTTATACTCCCCTCCCATTGATTATCACCCCCCCAATCATCCTTACCCAGGCTCCCCTGTGTCTGGGTCATCAAACTCTAATCGGTTTATTGAAATGAGGTTGACGCAAAGCTGAACATGGCGGAGCAGTGGGAAAGACGCTGTGCTTCCCTGAGCTTTTAACTCTCACATGAAAAGTGTGAGCATGGAAGGCTTTGGACAGCTGATCCTGCTGCAGAGGAGAAAAGTCAGCGATTATTCCTGTCCCGAGATGCCTGTGTGTGAGACACGGCCCATAAAACTGGGGGAGTGGTTGGCCTCCCTACAGACACACCCAGGCCTGTTCCCCAACCTTGTGTTTCATCTGGGCTTGTGTAGCTGGCAACCTGGTATAAGGTGAACATAGAGCGTTCACACAAAGGGGATTTTCGTCAACCACGTGGATCTTTTTAGCCCATTTCAATTCAACCTTATCTAAGTGGCTGTATTTTTATTGTTTCCCTGTTCATTTATCTGTTGCAGCTGGTGGGCAGCTAAGGCATGCACATGCCCACCTTCCATCACAAATATGCTCCCCTTTCACTCCTTTCCCTCGTGCTTCCTTTTTCTCCCATACAGCATTCTTTTTGGCCCCCTCTTTTTTTCCTTACTAGCAATATGTCCTCTACTATGCCACTCTTTCCTGCTCTTTTTTAACTGTCATCCCCTGTTCTTTACTCATTCCCTTAATCCTCCTGCCTAAATGTGGGGTGGGAAAGACGCATGACAGTTTTGAGTGGGGCAATTTTGCAGGGGGTTTGACAGCATGGACTAGAGGACACAAGAAGTGTGTAACTGGAAGTGGCCCGCTGAAGCTAGCGACAACATAGGAGAGCGTGGACCGGTGATGAGGAGGCCAGGAAAACATACCGGGTGAGAGACATACTGAGAAGGAACTAGAACACAGTTTGTGGTGGGGCCCGCTCCCGGGTCACTAGGGCGGGCCACACAGATTTCGCGGTCACCCGACAGACACCGTTGGGGCTGCGTTCACGCCGCGGATGGATCACCCTGTGAGCTCCGGATCACCGGAGACAGACACGTGGGCTGGGGGCACCCAGGCCGGGGTTGCACAGCCAACCATGATCACACGCCTGGTAACTTCAGGAGGGACAGTGTTTCCCAACGGGGTACCGTCCTCATGCAGAGCCCCGCCATTGGGCCTCCTGCATGCGGTGTGGCACCAGCATGGTGCTTGCAATAACGACACTGCAGTCAGCTTGGAATCGACTGACGAGCCGGAAGCGGCTCGTCCTTTTTATTAACTTGGTCACATCGTTGCCACCATGTGACCATACACAGATCCTTGGGAGCTACCATGTTCCCCAGGAGGGGTGACATGCAAAACCGGTGACTGGCAGAGGTCCGTCAAAGAGTGAGCCAAGGGAGGTGTAATGGCCGAGGTGTCGACAGGTGACTGAAAACCAGCTTTCAAGTTCTCCATTTGCTCCATTATTTGCACAACAAGGAGGATAGTTGGCTGCACCAATAGCAGTGGGGTCGGAAGCAGTCTAGCACCCCACCAAGTGTGTAACCTTCTTGTTGACCTCCACGGTCCTTGGCCCTTCTCCCTCTCACCGAGTTCAAGGCCACTTCCTAGGAGGTTCAAACAGTCACTCGTATTCTGGAGGATTTTATAGTGACCTGAACACGTCCATCTCATCCATGTGGCTTTCTTGTCTGGTGCAGGGTCCGCCAGGTTCTGGCGCTTGTCTTTCTGGACTCCGCACCAGGCAGTAGTCCCCATCACTGGGGCCACCCGACTAGGGCCAGGTGTTACACATCATACCACACGGTACTTCCAATCTTTACCCACCTGGTGTGTTCTCATGCGCACCCTACACTGCAGGACAACACCCCCTCTGACCATGCACCCTCAATGCAAGCCCTCTCCACCAGTTTTGGAGCAATCTCCTGGTTTGGTTTTAAAAGGACTCCCTTTCCCCTTTCCGAAGCTATCTCCCCTATTCCTCGTCCTCGTCTTGCATGGTCTAACACCCGCTTCAACGTGTATGATATTGGATTTGTATTTTTGCATTTATTTGCGGCGCACCTAATTAGGTATCTAGGCAGTAGTTTCAGTGTGGAAGGGAAGGTTATTTATAACGCGCTCGTTTTCTCTCTCTTTTTTTTTTCTCCAAGCGCAGGTCCGGGTATCGAACCTGTGTTTGCTCAGCGTGGTCCTGCTTCCAAGACCCGCGCGTTGCCACAGAGCGAGCCGCGCCATGGTAACCCCGGTGAGCTGCACTCGCAAACCTGTTCCCAGCAAGGGGTGTTGCTCAGTCTGGAAAAGATCCGAGGCTCCACTAATGTCGGGATTGTCGGGACTCGGGGCTAGCTAGCCTTTTGCTTGTAGACCCTGAGATTCTATCCGGGGCTACAACCAAAAGACCCGGGGCTATAGCCCCCTTAGCCCTCCCTAGCAACGCCTCTGCTCCCAGCTAAGTGACATTGGTTAATCGCAAAATGTGTCTGACAGTGCCACGTCATCACGAGTGTCGTGCACTGGAATCCTCAGTTACCTACTTTCCACATCTACGTGGGACTTTGTGCCGCACTTGGGGGGGTCAAGGGACACTATTGGATACGTGACCTAGGAGGCTAGGATGGGGGCCAGAGGGATCCCCTGTGTACTGCCAGCACCCCGGGGTATCCCTGCCATCCTCCCCTATCCTCTCACCCTACCGGGTAATGAGGCAACGACCCCTTACCCTCTGTCCATAGTTGCGCCTGTACACTACTCGCAGCTTGTAGTGCTTACTTTGGCAGGGTGTGGCCGCCCAGAAGCAATTTGCAGAGAAGTTATTAAATAACAGAGACAGCAAATGTAATCATGTTTTTTCGAAGATATCTTTCCAAGTTCTTTTGCAGGAGCCTTCATCCAGATACCCAATCATATTAAAACACTCTCACCAGGAAATCTGCAGACAATAAAAGGGTTCGGAAAGGCTGGCTTGATAAGCAATGCAGGACAGCCGGATGTGAGCACATATGCTCGAGTGGAAAGATCCGAAAGCGGATATCTACGCCTGAGAGCTAATTACATGGTGGATCCAGCAGCCAAAGAGAGAGAGCTCAGGGAAATGTCGGATCTAGCAGCCAAGGAGAGAGAGCTCAGGGAAATGTCGGATCTAGCAGCCAAGGAGAGAGAGCTCAGGGAAATGTCGGATCTAGCAGCCAAGGAGTGAGAGCTCAGGGAAATGGTGGATCCAGCAGCCAAGGAGAGAGAGCTCAGGGAAATAGCGGATCTAGCAGCCAAGGAGAGAGAGCTCAGGGAAATGGAGGATCCAGCAGCCAAGGAGAGAGAGCTCAGGGAAATGGAGGATCTAGCAGCCAAGGAGAGAGAGCTCAGGGAAATGGAGGATCTAGCAGCCAAGGAGAGAGAGCTCAGGGAAATGGAGGATCTAGCAGCCAAGGAGAGAGAGCTCAGGGAAATAGCGGATCTAGCAGCCAAGGAGAGAGAGCTCAGGGAAATGGTGGATCCAGCAGCCAAGGAGCGAGAGCTCAGGGAAATAGCGGATCTAGCAGCCAAGGAGAGAGAGCTCAGGGAAATGGTGGATCCAGCAGCCAAGGAGCGAGAGCTCAGGGAAATATCGGATCTAGCAGCCAAGGAGTGAGAGCTCAGGGAAATGGCGGATCTAGCAGTCAAGGAGAGAGAGCTCAGGGAAATGGAGGATCTAGCAGCCAAGGAGAGAGAGCTCAGGGAAATGGAGGATCTAGCAGCCAAGGAGAGAGAGCTCAGGGAAATAGCGGATCTAGCAGCCAAGGAGAGAGAGCTCAGGGAAATGGTGGATCCAGCAGCCAAGGAGCGAGAGCTCAGGGAAATAGCGGATCTAGCAGCCAAGGAGAGAGAGCTCAGGGAAATGGTGGATCCAGCAGCCAAGGAGCGAGAGCTCAGGAAATATCGGATCTAGCAGCCAAGGAGTGAGAGCTCAGGGAAATGGCGGATCTAGCAGTCAAGGAGAGAGAGCTCAGGGAAATGGAGGATCTAGCAGCCAAGGAGAGATAGCTCAGGGAAATGGAGGATCTAGCAGCCAAGGAGAGAGAGCTCAGGGAAATAGCGGATCTAGCAGCCAAGGAGAGAGAGCTCAGGGAAATGGTGGATCCAGCAGCCAAGGAGCGAGAGCTCAGGGAAATAGCGGATCTAGCAGCCAAGGAGAGAGAGCTCAGGGAAATGGTGGATCCAGCAGCCAAGGAGCGAGAGCTCAGGGAAATATCGCATCTAGCAGCCAAGGAGTGAGAGCTCAGGGAAATGGCGGATCTAGCAGTCAAGGAGAGAGTCTCGGGTACCAGGCAAGGAGCTGGCAGACTCATTTTGGATGCCATCTTTAATCTGTATTCAAATAGTATGCCAACGACATTGGATGCTCCCCTGGCACTCGTGCCCCAGTATTGTAACAGGAGTTCTTATTTTATTCTAATGGGAGGAGCCTTAGTAAAATAGGAGGGTTCCCTGCAGTGGGCGCTGCAACACAGGAGCAGGAGTAGTAAGGAGAGCAGGGGTACTCACATTGTAGATAAGCGACAGCTCCACCACGATCACAGGCTCAGCAGGCTTGGTTGGGGGTCTGACTGTCACCGTCAGTACTTTGGAACTCACCGCCAAGGAGTGTCTAGAGAGAGGAGAAACACATGCACGTCACCCATCAGAGTTATCAGGTTTGTGTGTGTGCGAGGTCAGGCACGTGGTAACCCTAACAGATGCCTGTGTGGGAGGTGGGGGGCGAAGGCGGATGGTGGGTGCCTAAATTGAAGGGCAAGAGACAAATCCACTGTCCGCTTTCCAGCATGTGAAAAAGATGCATAGTCAGCAAAAAGACACAATGAAAGAAATAAGGGACACCAGTTTCAGAATAAGCGGACCAATCAATGCAAGCAGCAATGGCCATCCTGACTAAGCCCCGCCCAGCTCTTCCGCACTGCTCCACGTATGCCGAGCCCCTGCAAAACACAACACTCCAACACTAATGCAGTCCGGAGCCCCTACAGATCGCCAACACTAATGCAGGCCTGAACCACTCCAAGACACAGCACTCCAACACTAACGCAGGCCTGAGCCCCTGCAAGACACAGCACGCCAACACTAATGCAGGCCTGAACCACTCCAAGACACAGGCCTGAGCCCCTGCACGACACAGCACTCCAATATTAATGCAGGATTGAGACACAGCACGCCAACACTTATGGAGGACTGAGCCACTGCAAGATACAGGCCTGAGCCCCTGCACGACACAGCACTCCAATATTAATGCAGGATTGAGCCCCTGCAAGACACAGCACTCTAACCCTAATACAAGACACAGCACTCCAACACTAATGTAGGACTGAGCCCCTGCAAGACACAGCACTCCAACACTAACGCAGGCCTGACCCCCTGCAAGACAAAGCACTCCAACAATAATGCAGGCCTGAGCCCCTGCAAGACACAGCACTCCAACACTAACACAGGCCTGACCCCCTGCAAGACACAGCACTCCAACACTAACGCAGGCCTGACCCCCTGCAAGACACAGCACTCCAACAATAATGCAGGCCTGAGCCCCTGCAAGACACAGCACACCAACACTAATGCAGGACTGAGCCAGGTTTGACCTATGTGGCAAGCTTCTTCCTTTCGTTCCCCATATAAAATGACTTTTTTTTTACAAAGTTGCAGATTCTCTATCATACCAGCAATGCACTGGTACTTAATTAACATAGAACCTGCGCTTCTGTATTGTCTGGACCTCTCCCTTTTGGGTCTTGGGGACTTTTTGAATAAGCTACGGGCCTAACTTTGGAAAGAGGCACTGTCTCTTGCAATGTCTATCCCGAATTGTGTAATATGCCCTGAACTGGCTCTTATCTCACTTAAAGCCAGATGTCAATGGAGACAACTCCGCAGTTACTCCAAATTCCTCAAACCAGTGCAAGACTCTCCAGATGTGGAATTAAATACACTTAGGAAGGAGCAACCGATTCTCTCTATTAATCAGTCTGTGGTCAAGATGGCGGATTTGCTTGATACTATTGGATTGAATGAGGAAGAACTACTCAATCGTCTGGGGGGAGGGACAGGGGAACTAAAACAAAACTTTTTAAGTATGATTGGCTATGTACTCTCGATTCTGTTCCATCCTATCGTACTTCTAAGGAATACTCCAAATTCTTGAGGAAAAGGGAGTATTTTTCAATGTACCTGTCTTGTTTCCCCCGCCCGAAAATGCGCTTTATGTATACGCAGCTTTAAGCTGAATCAACTTCCCACTAAGGAAACGGAGCATCTATTGGTGAGGACAATCGGTGTTGTGTGGTGTGTTAAAACGGCAGAATGTTGATTGTGCCTAGGGACCGACTCCATTGAAACCATTAAACATTGGGTCCTTGGTTGCCAGGCACTCACATCTAAAAGAGAAAAATACGAGCAACATCGGGCGCGTACGGATTCCACTGTCTCTAAGGAACGATTCTGGTCTAGTCTTATGTGGGGGGACAATACTTCACGGATGCTTTGATTATGTCATTTTTTGTCTGATGTTTTGGTTCACATAGATGAATGATAGTGTGATGCATTAACTATTTATTTTTAGAGTTCCATTTTTCCAGGTACAGAGTGTTATAATAATCCAGTTTAGACAACATAAGAGCTCTTGTGAGGGTGATGCAGCTGTCAGAGGTCAGGAATGGCCTGCAGGCGTTTATACGTTTTGAGGTGTAGGCTGTTGAGGAGGTGGTAGCATTAATTTGTCTTTGGAGTGTTAATGCAGAGTCAAGAAAGAACCCTAAGGTTTTTGCTTCCTTGTCAACCTTGATGAGGTTACCGTCAATATTGACGGAGGCGTATTTAGGGCCTGGCTTGTTGAGTCTTAGCTTGGATCCGATGAGAAGAAGCTCGGTTTTGTTGTTATTGAGACAAAGGCAGTGTTTGGCCATCCAGGCTTGTATTCTGCTGTAGATTTTCTTTAGGAGGGTGGCATCTGATCGGTAATTGCCTGACAGAGTGATTAGTATTTGCGTATCATCCGTGTAATTTATGTATGATATGCCTAATTCGTCTAGGTGGTCAAACAGGAGCCTGGTGAAAATATTGTTGAGGGTAGGGGATACACAGGGGCCCTGAGGGACTCCACATGTGATAGGGGAAGGGGTGGCTGACGCGATGGAGGAAAAGACCCTCATAGATCTGTCTGCCAGGAAGGAATTGACCTATGCTGCAGCTTTATCGGAAAAGGAAGCGGCTGTGGTGAGGTGGTTGGTTAGGATAGTATGGTCGACCAAGTCGAACGCTGCTGACAGGTCCAATAGTAGGAGTAGAGCTGGCTTTCCGTTGTCCCAGGCCTCATCCATTTGGATTTTCAGATCCAAGAGGGGTGATTCAGTCCCATGTCTTGGTCTGAGCCGAGATTGTCTGAAGCCCAGGAGGTTATTGGTCTCAAGGTACTTTTGGATTTGGATGTATGCAGCCTTATCGAAGCTTTCTAGGAGAAACGGCACAGTGGTGATGGGCCTGACGTTCGTCGTGATGCTGGGGTCTAGGTTAGGTTTCTTGATGAAGGGCATGACCCAGGCGTCTTTGAGATTTTTGGCCAGGGTGCAAGAGGCAAAGGACACATTCATAAAGGAAGTGATAAAAGAGGCAAATTCATTTGTTCCTTCTTTTATGATGGGTGTGTTAGAACTGATATAATATTTTTTCGTCCTCATTGTATATGTTGGCCTATGCCCAGTCGCTATGCGAGGAAATCCGTATTGCAAGGTCGTGACCTTAAGTGAATCAAGCCTCCATTTTAGGTTAAAGCTGCCATTTTAGTTTATTGTGCAAAGTCACCCTGTGGCCTAAAATGTCCGACCAGTGTTCTCTTGTTCTTGCTTCAACCTCTGCAACCTCTGTAGGAGAGTTAATGTCCAACCTGCCTGCAGGCTACATGTTAGGGTCATGTAGACCTTGTCCTTTGTTGACCTCGGGATCAGGGGATTACTTGAATCGGCGATGTTAACCTACAAGTATACAAGAACAATAACGCTATCTAAAACACGATATGTGAAACATCTGTATGATCTGTATTAAAGCAATGTGTAAAGAGTGTAAAGTTAAACCTAGAGAATAATAGCGTTTGTTAGCAAATGTATTAAAAAGTAAACCGCATGCACGAGATATGTAAATTAGGAACGAACCTGCCGCGACCCTAGCCCAGTACATGATTAACTTGTAAGAGGCTGGACATCATTATAACGAAACTGTATAAATACGCTGATGTCCAGCTAGAAAATCCTGTTCACTGCTCACATTGAACCCTGCTGGTGGTCTCTGTGATGTATTGACGGCCAAATAGCTATTTGTGTATTTTGTTTTGTAAACTGTACAGAATTGCAATAAAGATTCTGGAAATCTTTACACGCCCGTGTTGGTGTATTTCTCTTTGCATGGTGTAAAAGCCGTAATATTGTATTTTATGATTCCACAGGTGCTGGGCAAATGTCACCTTGGCAGCTGGAAGGCTTAAGGCTTCTAATAATGGACTCAACCTATAGTGTGGTGATGGGAGTGAATTCAAAGGGTTTGATTTGAGCGGGGGATGTGATGTTTTGGGGTCCGAGGATAGGCTCATTAGTGTTATAAATTTGTGGTACAAATCCCATCCTGGCCTAAACACATATGGCCACCAGCACTGGGCACATGTCCCACAACCTCTGGGCAGATGAAGAAAACAGGGGTCATGTTCAAAGACTGCCTTGTCTAAGGACTACACAGTGGCAAGCAAATGTTCCTTATGACAATAAATGGACATAGTTCAGAAAGTAACCTTTCCCAGCTTGGTACAAGCTAAAACAAACCGTGCACCATCACATTTGGCTTTTGCAAGTAGCAAATATAGAGAGATTTCAAGCAACATAGAAAAGATTGCAGGGATCTGCAAACATGGCTGCACGGTTGGATTACGGTATTTGCATCATGTCATCCCAGACCTTGCATCTCCATTCTGGATTCTCCGGTGGTTCATCAAGTAGAATTTAAGGCTCTGTTTATCACCCACAAAGCCTTTTTATAAAACCAGTCAGAGATTTATAGAGTAAAAAATCTAAAAAAATACCACCCAACAGGAAATGTTCACTTGGTGAACTACAAGCTGTTGGTGAGGCATTTCCATAAAGGGGGGACCTGCATTTATATATGCAGTGACAAAACTCTGGAATATCCTACCGCTCTATTTGTGTGTACCCCAAGTCATCTTACATTCAGGAAACTCTTAAAAATCTCTTTGTTTACATTCTGAGCAGGATTGTTTCAGATGGTAGCGGCTTGACACTCAGGGCTTTACCTCGGCGCCAAGAGAAGATAGAGTGCTCAACATATCCGCAATGACAAGTAACAGTAAGGGGCATACTCCACGTCTGCCTGCAGAGGTCAGGCAGACTTGCCTCAATTATGCACCCAGTTGCCAGTAAGAGAAAAATCCCACCATCATGGAGAGGAACAACAGATTCAACCCACAGTTATGGGATGAATTCCATAGATATATACCCAGTCAACAAAATGGCATCATGAGAAGCTGTGTTAGGCTTGACTTAACTCACAGTTATATGCACAGCCCGGAGTCAGGGATATGTTCCGCATCACTATGCAGACCATGGACATGGGGCGTACAGGTATGCGCTCCCTCCCGGGGACCATCTCAGTGTAGACTGGCATGACCTTTTTTGCCGCTCCCTAATTCTGCAGAGTGCTCTTCTTCTTCTGTCTCTCTACCCCCGCCGTCCGCGAGCCCGATCCGCACCACCCCATCCCCTCCACCATTAGCTCCATTTCGGCGGTGAGATGCAGACTTCTTTATGAATAAAGTACATGATCAATTAGAGCGCTGAAGCTCAGATAATTAGCTGGCACACAAATCCCTCATCCCATGTCATGGTCTGAATGCCTGTGCAGGGATGAAGCACATCTCCGTTGCAATCAAACACGCTCCGCATTGATGCCGCTCTCCCTCAGTGAATTTAAGACAATTGCTGATTCCATGGCATTTCTGTTCAATTCCAAGAAATCTATCATTTTAAGTGGCCTGCCTCTTTCCTTCTCATACGGGTCTGTCTTACTATAGGTTCCTCTTGCATCAGAATAATCAAACCACTGATTTATGTGTTTATTCCGTTAGTGTTTGACAAGTCCGCCTCCTCCTCCTCTCAAAGATTCCTCATTTTTAAGAAGCATAATTATCATCATTTATTTTTACTTGTACTGTTTCCAAGTAAGTCTTTTTTTTAATGAATGCAGTCATGCTAATAAGGCAATCAATATTCTTGTGCTCCCTTTCTAGCTATGATATTTTATAGAGTAATTCTGATAAATTATACTTGAATTCACACATCGATCTTGAGGCAGAGGAGACGTGGTCACTCTACTACAAAAATGAAAAGAAAATCAGAAAAATCTATACTACTTGTGAATAAGACATTTGTCCTGAAGAAGGCTGATTAAAATCAATCTACTGCCGAAACAACTGTAAACTTGTTGAGAAATTATATCTAGCATTACAATTTTAATTAGTCTTTGTGGACAAGATTAGAGTAGAGCATTAACCCCACAAAGGCGCAAGACAAAGGGCTATGCCATTATTCAGGCGGGATCCAGGTTGTTTTCGACCTTATGTGGCAGTGACTGACTTGGTGACAATAATTTAGAATTTGAAAATAAATACTCTGAATCAATTGTTTACATAAGAAATCGTGTTTCAATGAGTCGTATTTGATTCAATAAAATTAGTTAAAATATAAAACACATTCACGATTACATAATTGTGAAACTGTTGCTGCGGAAAACATATAAAACAGTGGTTCGTTTCTTAATGTATACGTAAAGAATACATTTCACTTTAATTAGGTATTGAGATAAATGGGAAGTGGTGTATAGCTGGCAGTTAAATGGCAGCCTAAGTCTTAGGTAGTGAAAGCAACACCTCTATTTCTGGCAATATGCACAAGCCATCAAGAGAAGGCAGCAGCAGCTGCTTATGTGGTACAGCAGCACTACCCTCGGGAGTGGCTGTGTGGTGCACCACAGGCGCACTCTAATGAGTGAAGAAAGCAGCAATTGCCACTCTCGTAAGAAGAGCTGTTTGCACCATAGAGGGTCTCCAGTGAAAACGTTGCCAGCAAAAATGTAGTCAGTGAAAATGTTGTGGTGAAACTACCTCTGCAGTGAAAAAGTTGCCAAGCAAAATGTAGTCAAAAAATGCAGCTGAAAAGAAGCCAAAATTGTTGTGCTGTTAGTGTAAATGTTAGGGTTAAGGATGATTTTGGGTGCTTGTGATTCCTGGCTTAGGGTTAGAATAGCGGTTAGGGTTAGAGCAAACAGTTTGGTTAGAATTAGGTTAAGAGTTAGGGTCTAGAAACACGTGTATATAGGCGGGTTATAAATGATATATCATATCAGGGTATTTGCTGCAGGGCTGGTGATGTGGGGGTTTGGTCAGTTGTTAGGGTAGATTATGTGTTAGGGTAGTGGTTGTGCTAAGGCTTGGGCTAATAGAGTAACGGTTTGGGTAAGTATTGTGTTGTATTGTATTGGTCATTTGTATAGCGCCAATGTTTCCCTTATTATAGTCTCAATGCGCTGTTAGTGGGAACGCCCTCGGAGGACTGAAGTCCAGAGTGTTGGAGTCATGGAGTTTGATTAGGATGTGAGTGTGCATTTGGCCAAAGAAGGCTTAACAGGGCTGGACGGGCTGCGGTGTAGAAGCAACCCGTGAAGTCAGGCATGTGGATGGGTGCTGAGAGGAGTAGGGGTGGCGTCAGTGCTAGAGCCTTACTATGTGTTCATTGTGCCCACATTTGTCGCAGGTCGGCGCCTCATTCTGCTGTCAGAGGTGCTGAGGCGTAGTCTGGTGTAAGCAGGCAGAGAGTTTACGTGAGCAGCACGACCCAATTGTTGTCGTAGTCCTTGCTATATACTAATGGGTGTGGAAAGCCAGGTCTGCGGCCAATGGATTGTTGCCATTCGTTGTTAGGGTGCCCGCTCAGATATTTTGCTTCTTCTGTTGGTTTTTGAGGGGGTCACATTTTTAAGTGTTAAAGCAAGAGATAGGGAAGTTGGGGAGGGCTGGTGATGTTGGCAATGAATGCGGGTAGGATAAACCTAGGGGTTGGAGCAAAGTAGGCATTAGCCTAAGTGTTAGAGTTGCAGTTAGGGTAAGGTTAGTATTTCAGCAGGGGTTTCGGTCAGGGCAAGCGCTATGGAATTTGTGGAGAGCTGGTGATGGTTGGAGTTGGGTTCACTGTTCACTTTCCATTGATTTTGTATCGAGTAACATTCAAATAAAATGCTTCGCTTACTGAAGGGATAGTGTTCTGTAAGGGTTCAGGGTAGTAAATAGAGTTAGGGCGAGGTTTAGGAATGGGTTTAGGGGGACTGTGGAGGTTTTACGAAAGGTTTGGGCGATTATTAGCGTTACTGTCTAGTTCTTTTGTGTATTTAAAAAAAAACGTTGTTGGCGACCGTATTACTAGCAACAATTTTACGCTTTGCATTGCTTGCCTCTACTGAATGACTACATTTTTTAAAACAACTTTTTGCTGACTGCATTTTCACATGATGACATTTTCCTGGGGACATGTTCGCATTGAACTGGTAAAAGCGCTCACTGCCCGGAGGGCGCTGTGGTGTGCAGAAGCACTCATCTGTGTGGAGCTGAAGACTGTGGCATAACTCAAAATGGGCTAGTTACCTGAAAAAAACACGACGAGAGTCCTACAAAACTCCTGCCACCCAGGTACATATGCAGGCTGTTGGCCAACCCAGCACCCTTGAGTAGTGGACACGCCAGCCTATGCTGCAGTGGCTGCGAGGGCCAATATCATGCCCCTAGGTGGCAGGAGCTCCCCACAAACACTCCACGAAGAGGCGATGGGAGTATTATGTAATGCCTCATCACAAAGTATGCACGCGCACTCACTTGGGAGGAGGTAGGATCAGTCCAAGTGTGCGATACAGGATGGCACCAATCACAAAGTAGGCAGATTCGTCCAACTCTAAAGAGAGGGAAGGAAAAGAAGAAAAGGTGAGAGAAAGGAAAGGAAGCTTACATCTGCATATGCTGCCTGAATGAGAGGCAGGGGGAGTCCTGGAGAGGCAGAGAGTAGACAGGTAGCAACTCTGAAAAGGCGAAAAGCGCTGCCTCACTCAGCAAGTGAGAGGGCAGAAACTGACAGATGGCATGAAAGCAGGAAGGGAGTACGAAGGAGACTGAGCTGGAAGAAGCGGAGTGTGAGAGGAAGGTGGGCATGGTCCTCCTACCTGTGGAGGAGAGGGTGAGCACCTCCTTGGGGATGAAGATCTTGTCCTCAGAGTTGCGCGCCCAGTCGTTCATACCTCGGCGCCCTTTCATTGGGAAGTTGATATCACTCGACACAGCTGACACCGGCTCTCTCTGAATGCTGATTACTTAAGAGAAAAGGAGTAGGTAAGGAGCGGTTAACAGTAGATTCCAAGTGACCCAACAGTGTCCAACTAAGGCCCATTCCCTGATTCACAATTTTAGGCAATGCCCTGACCTCTGTGAGGTGGTCCCCATAGGTCAGTATTGCACAGGGTGTGTGTGGTGTGCGAATGCATATAGAATCAGAGGGCGCATGTGCGCTTAAAGGGTGCATATGACAAGCACAGGGTATAGGTGTGCGGCGGGAGCGAGGTGTAGGGAGCCGGCATGCACATAGGGGGTGGGTCCTATAGGGCTGCATGCCGACAGGCTACTCGTTTCCTAGTTCTGCTTATTCTACCTCAATAGTCTTCAGGTACAGTGTCCTGCAGCCATAAAACCACACGATGGAGGAGCAACTGGCACTGGTCATGCCAACATGAAGAACTCTCTGATGCAAGCCCGGGGCATCAGCGAGTTCTACATTTTGGCATGACCAGTGCCAGTCGCTCCTGCATCATAAAGTTGGGATGTTTTACAGTACTTGCAACAAGTCTTCCCGGCTTGAAAACAGAACAGATTTGAATGTGTGTGTTTGCGCCACAAGATGGTGGGGGGAGGGGTTTTAATTGCGACTGTCATAACGCACCAAAGTCTCTCCATGCGCAATTGTTGTGACTTCTCTGGTTTCTTTGTCACCCAGCATCATGTCTAAGCTAAAGCATTTCACCAAAGGTGCCCAGTCAGGTGTAATTGGCATATGGCTAGGTTACCCCAGGAATGCCATTGACCAACTAAAAGCAAGTGAACTTGATCTGAATCAATGGTTTGGAAGAGCTGGCTTAAGGCTTTGTTAGACAGAAGTGTAGACAAGACCAACCTTTGGTATAAGTCTGTACCAAACAGATTGTTGGTAGCGAGCTTAGCAGCCAGGCTTATCTCAAGAGTGAATGTGAGTAGTACAAGTAGTTACAGAGGACTTTCAATCACAGTGGTTCAAGTAGACACTTGTACTCAAGGTTTCTTGGTAAAACACACATTAATTTATTACACAATCATTTAGAAAACATTTCACTAGAAGGAGGCAACTTAATATTATATACCAATACACTACAATACAAAAGTCTAAGCTTTTGAGACAGTTTGAGCTCCCCTGAACATGGAGCCAAACGGCATCAGTTACTTAGCAGTGAGCAAAAGGGACGTAAGTAGAATAGATCACATACTTATTAAACAGTGCAAATAGTTTCAGTTCACCAGAAGAGTTCAATTCAAGTCAATAGACCAGGCAAAAGTCAATTGGCTACTGTGCTGGATAGGAAAGAGCAGTTCTGGTATCAAAAGGTAAAATCTTTGCAAAAGTTCTCAGAAGTAGTTCAGGCAAAAAAGAATCATTTGTGGGATCACAAGCTGATTAGGCCTGCGAGTTGGGAAAGTTTCACGAACTTTCACCGCGAGAGTGGTGTTCTCTCAATCAGGTTGGCACAGTACCTTTGTATGAAGAAACAAATGTTGCTGAAGTCGTGGTTCCTGGCAGTTCCTGCAGATCTCTCTGTTCCTGAGCCTCAGTCGTGGGGACAAGAGGGAGGACGTTGGGGGACTCCTACACTGCACGGGATCGTTGAAGAAAGCAAACAAAATGGAGTCACTTCATTTCCAGTAGCTGTAGATTCAAGAACACAAACTGGTGTCCCTCTCCCTGGTTAATGCTAACCAGCCTTGAGAATGGTATCCAGGCATTTTATGAGTTGATTGGTCCCACCAACTCAAAGGAAGAAGCCGTCCTTGAAGCAGCTTCTCTGTCAAATGGAGTTTGGCAATTCGGACCTGCAGCAGGGCTTCACCGGGCAAACCAACGGTCCAGTGGTTGCAGCAGCCGTCCTCTTCCAGCTTTTCTTCGGTTCTTTCATTCCAGTGGTCGACTCTGCTTTCCAGTCCATGAGACTCGCCTTTTAAACAGTTCTATCCCTTTCATTCTAGCCTAGCTGTCACACACCCAGCAGGGTGGCTGTCCTTGCTGGAGAGTCAGCCAGCCAATCACGCCAGAGTGCATTTGGGTCTCCTAGGAGACTAAGCACAGGGAGTTTCGGGGTTCCGCACTTCCTGCCCAACCCAGAAACTCTGACGCCAAGGGCGGACATCAGTCCTGAAGCCCACCAAAGGCACATGAAGAAAGGGACCAAACCTGGTTTGGCGCGCAGAGACAAACACTAGAAGGACCTTTCCAAAAAGAAATGGCGAAAAAAGAAGACCGGGACCTGTTTAAACAAAGGGGTTTAAGGCACCATCTTGAAAAACATGGATCCCGTGATTTTTAGCTACCGGTGTTCGGGAAGAATCATGGTAGTTCATTGTAAAACCACTGCCACCAGCCTTTTAGGGTGTGCTGGGTCTAGGAATTTGGAAAGACTAGTAAAGTCAATTTCCCTTTACATTTTGTGGGAAACAGTAGTTGATCCCAGAGACGGTATTTAAACCTTATGGAAGTCTAAAAGCCATCCCTGTGTCACTGCCCTGAGGGTGCTGTGTAACACACATGAAAAGATGATGCCTATGCAGTTATCTAAAACCCCATTATCAAAAGAACACAAGTGCAAAACACACATCAAAACACATGAAAGAGTGGGAAAAAAGCCCCACACTCTTTCCAGGTAAAAAAATCAAGTCCTCAAAATCCAGCAAAGTTGCTGGGGGTCTCTAAGGTGAAGGGAATTAGCACATTTATGAGAATGCTCCCTAACAAGAATTCATGTCTACTATAAGTGAGTCCTCCTCAGTGAGAGGCGTGTGCCGGAGTGGGACTGGAGACCATGCAGATGGCACCCGTGTGCGCTATTAATCCCAATAACGTAAGCTCCCTGTGCTCAGGCAATCAACTAGCACCCCCCAGATGAGGCCCAGTAAGGTGGTACTCACGTGCAGAGGTGACAGATTGGCAGCTAGGGCGCAGTGAGGTTGGCGTATGTGCTCTGAAACTACAACAGTGGCGACTTGGCACAGTCTAAAAGGACATTAATGTAACATGGATGTCTGCAGTACCAAAGAATGAAGCTTAACACTACCCAGGGGAACTCCACAATGGAAGCGTTGGCTTAAGCACTGCCACCCATCATCTTTCAGCTTCCAGAAAAACTGTCCAACATAATGAATTTACAGGGCCTCATTACGAGGTGGGCGGAATGGGTTTAACAGCACCGATAATGGTACCCATGCCGGTAAATTAATTCCGTCCTATTACGAGGTTCCCTTAAAGGACCCGCTCTGGATTCTGGTCAGACCAGACGTTCTTTGCGGGTCCCGCAAGTGGACCAGGGAGCTAATAACGGGCCCATTAATAACGGGCCCGTTATTAACTCCCTCCCCATTCCCATTGAGCCCTATGGGGGCTCAAATGGGAATGTGGATAGTTTTTTTGAATGAGGAACTACCGAGTCCCTCCAAGGTTGGAATGGCCGGGTAATTTCCCATTTACGGAACCCGGTACCGGGGCATGCCGCCTCCAAACTCGTAATGAGGCCCACAGAGTTTGAGTTAGTTAGAACACTTTGGAAAACTTCATGTGGTTAAAAGGTCCCTTCAACTTAAGAGCCAGGAAAGTGTGTACCATTTTCCTACATGCGTTTACAAGCATCAGGTTATGGAAATGTGCCATTGGCTGGGGGTATTCGCTCAGATCAAGGGGGAACAGATTCAGGGTTTAAGGATGAGGTAACTGCTTGAAGCTTCATTTTGCATTTGCTTGGTCAGTGCATGCCTTCAAAGTGTGAGGTTGCATTATGGCAACATGAATGACCTTAGCAGTGATTGGATCAGGACGATGAGGCCCTAGTACAGAGTCTTCTACTAAAGTAATAACAAAACATCTTCACATAAAGATGGAACTTGAAGAAATGAACAGTGCAGAAATAGTTCATATGCATAGAATGCTACAGGCCTCGGTACTGTTTTGTCTGGAACCAGTGCAGGTGAGCAAGAGCAGAAGTCTGTGAAGGCTGCAAGTATATAAGAGGAGGCACTCAGAGTTGCAGTAAAGACCCTCGTAAATGAATTGTCTCCCTCTACAGAATCTGGCAAGCCAGTGGGATCAGACACGAACGGTAGAAGGCTGACAATTACCACTTGGCCGGGCCAAGAGGACCCCTTTAGGAATAGTCAGGACCTTCCAAGACTCTTTAACATAAAGTCTACAACTTAGTAGGAGAAAGGTTTCACTGGGTTATTTGTAGACAATGTAGCTGGAAAACTGTCCTTTTTATCTCCAACAAAAAGCAACAGTGGAGGACGTCCTAGCACAAAATGTGTTGCTAGGAATCTGAAGAAGTCCCTCCCTCTCTCCAGAGTGGCTTAGCTTCTCTCCGAGACACACACACCACTAGCCCTGAACTCCCCCTGTCCTCTGAGGATTCTCAGGCTGAGAGTAAAAGTGGGTGAATCGATGGAACACTTGTAGAAAGATGCCTCGCATTCAAGCAATTACTGCAGACTTCCTGGCATTGCGTGTTCGCATGCTGTGAAGAATCCAGGGTATTTGTTCTTCTCCCCAGGAGGAGCCACCCCCTTTCAGGATATAGTGGTAAGCCCTCTCCACGAAACCCTCCGTAAGGGTCTGGGCAAGTGCGACCTCACTGAGAGTGATTCCCTTCTCGGGGACAAGGACTCCCATTACGATAGGGAACTCCCTTCCTGGAACACACTATCTGCCTACATTGAAACTAAAAAGACTGCTGTTACTTCTGTTTTGAATGCTTCTGTTTTGAATTCACTGAACAGTGACATTTCTTCTATTTCTATGACTTCAGGTAATGCATTGGATTTATTGAATAATGGCATTTCCTCAAAATCTTTGATTACAGCACCCAGCTATCCTACTTTCATCATGTTAGCTTCAGGCAATGTTGAACACAGCCTGATCGCCATAGCCAGTGAAGAAGGACACCGTTCTGTGTATTTCTGAGACGTGTATAAGAAGCTCACGGATTGTAAAGCAAAGAAAGATGGCAGTAGGAGTGCTACACAAAGGGGAGCCTCTGCAGAACTGACGTCCTGTAGGGGCGGAGCTACGCTGGACCGCAGAGCTTGGGGTAGCAAGGAGGGCAAGCGAAGCGCTAGCAGAATGCCTCTGGGTTGGCGTTCTACCCAACAGGAAAGCTGAGGTCGGAGGAGAGGCAGAGACGGAGACACAATCATCTCATATGGTGGCACGACCATCAAGAAGCTGTGGTGGGCCGTCAGGCCTGTAGCTGACACAGAGACCAGACCACCGGAGGGAGCCCAGACGCCCGAGCTCCTCACACATCGGACAGTAGCTACCAAGCCAAGTAGCAACAGGGAGCGCCAATGATGTTACGGAAGCCTGAGGAACCCGACAGACATTGAGTGAAGGCTATGAGAGCGGACGAGGTTACAGGAGACTGAGAAACCCGACAGACATTCAGTGAAGGCTTTGAAAGCCGTCCGAGTTGCGGGAGCCAGAGAAACCCAGCAAGAACATACCTGGGAAACCAGAGCGTGCAAATACCCTATGAGAGGGGGATTGAAAGAGATTTCAATACTGTGAAGAAAGGCTGAGACAGCTATCCAGGTTACGGTAGCCTGAGAAACCAGAGTTTGAAAAACCCTATGAAAGGGGGAGTGAAAGATACAAACATTGTGAATAAGAGCTGGGAAAGTTATCAAGATTGCGGGATCCTGAGAAAATGCAGTGTGCAAACACCCTAATACAGGGGGATTGAGAAAGAAAAGATGGGCACTTTGACTTAAGCCTGAGCTAGCAGCAGAAGGTATAGCACTTTGATAAGATACTTTGACCAGCCGCCCTATCTGAAACAACTTGGATACAAGAAAATAACATACACAGGGATCACAGAACTTTCAAGAGGACCCAACAACTCAAAGGCGGACGTGTTTTTCTGTTTGGCTTCCTGGAATGCAGAAGGAATGGAAAGGTTTACAACAAAAGACAGTTTCTTTGTTAACAGGAGAAAATTAAACCCTGACTTAATACAAAGGCTGGGAAGAATATTCTGTGGAGCTAAAAAAGGAAGTTTTGAATCCCCGAACACAGTCAACACAGCTGGTGCCTCCCTTTGGGGCAGCCTCTATGCCCCTCTCAGACTTGAGCCAGACCTCCTTAAATTCCAGAAACTGCTCTGCTTTTCCCTACCTCTTTACCTTCCCTGCTAACCACCCCACTGCTGGTGAGATTGGTGGCCTGGCCTTCATGAATCTCACAGGATAACAGGCCCTCGTACCCAGTCGATTCCAGCACCTTCCCCCCACTCCACTGCCCCTGCGGGCCCCTGTTTGGCGGCTCTTCATCCCACCCTTGGGAGTCGCCCGCACTAGCACTTCGTCTGAGGCCTCCTCCTTGGCTCCTCTTGGCACTTCCCTCCTGGGCCCCCCACCAGCACTTATCCATTCCTTGCCCCCCCACCCATCACTATCTCCTGCACTTTAGTGCACTTGTGCGTCCGAATACCACAAGGCCTTTGTCAGACCACAACTGCATATTTACTGTTTTGCCAATGTTGTTTCTCTCCCCTGTTCCCTTCCCATTTAGCCTTGTGGTGCTTTGAAACACAATTCTGTTGTGTAAGCGCCTAAGAAAATGCTCAATAAAAAAATAAATAAACAATATAAATTGGGCCAGGCAGACGCCCCGGTGAGGCTATTGTGCAAAGCCTCCCACTTCCCTTTTAGTTGGACTTTCTTTCTAAAGTGGTAGGGCCAGTTATTTGCATAGGATTCCGACCAGAGAACTTTATTTCAGACTTCAAAGTACACCCGTAGCTTTTATTTTTGTAGGTAGGGATCTTCCCTCATAGCGATGGGGCTAGCTAGGCATTTTGGTTCTTATTTCAATAAAAACCTTTGATAATTAACTTTAATTGTCCGAGTCCTTCTTCAGGTCTGCCACAAAGCCCAGATGTTGTTTCATGTCAAAGGATAACTAGAGTCTTTTGAGGGTGTGTATTAAACTCTTCCATGTAGAGAAGATTTCATAATAGCTCCCTCTCAGGTGGCTTTTGAGGGCCCACCTGTTCTGGGGAACTCCAGTTATTAGTCTGGTGCGTCTGATATTCTGCGGTGTTATTAATTTATCACATAAAATGGATACATTGCGTGATGTCTGCTTGAGAAATAGTTATTGCAACATGGTACAACAGCCGCCTACGTCTAAGGTCACATCTAACCACCTCCTCATCGCTCCCACCATGAAACCTACCAAGATTGTCGGTCACGATGAGAGAGCTCTGGAAGGCTTTCAGCGCATCTCCAACCAAGTGGATGAAATCTTCAACAACCTTCATCAGCAGCACGGAACCTGGAGCAACCTGGAACAGGAGAAGAGGAGAGGCAATGAAGAGCACACACCTTTCAACATGGCAGGTTGTTCCCATTTCACTCCACATGGTAGACCCAGCATGGATAGAGGCATTCCAGATAATTCCTCCAATAGGCCTCTTGAAGACATCCCCAGTGAAAACCAGGGAAAACAGGGCTCTGCTTTCCCTGCAACCAAAAGCATTCGACAAGCAACTTAGCCATCCATGATGATGGCAAGCTGAGGAACCAAAGGTGACTGGATACCTGTGGGCCTTCAACCACATTCACAAAGCTCAAATATTCTACTGAAGTCTACTTGATGCATGAACTCCTCATCTCCAGAGCATGATCCGCAGCAGAGCATCACCCATATCATAAGGCCCACAGCATGCATCGCCACATCGCATCACCTGCCGCACCCAGCCCTAAGGTAGGCAAGTGAAATGAGTGTTGCAGATGTGAAGGAAACCCTTGTCTGTGGGATGTGCCTGAAATTGATCTGTCGCGTAACATTGCTGGGCTAGTGTGGGGTGAGGAACATCCACCGACTCTTCCCCGGTACATCTTTGATAATGATGTGCACTACCACGTTGCCGGGCTCCTTTATCTTTTTGCGGCAATGTCTCTGGGTTGAGTTTTTCGTCTCTAATGGTTTAGAACGCATGTCATAGATCCGGCCACAGGGTCCCTCAAGCACATGTGAACACATGCACCACTCTCTGCACTCTCTGGGGGTGGCAGCCCTACTTCACCATGAAACCCAGAGTCAATCCAGTCAACTGGAGTTGCTGGTAGTTAGAGAGGCTGCACTAGTAAGATCCTCCCCGTCCCACGATGTCACGGTTGCCAAACACACACTTCCAGGCCCATCTCGACCTCCTACTACTTCTCCTGACCATCGCTGACCAGTTTCTCTAGCAGTTTCTCTTAGCAAGCTCACCAGGTTTTCTACAAAAAGCCAGATCCAGCTGCAAAGTCACCAACATCCAAGCCTTTCACTGAACATTCTCTTTGGGTTGCGACACTGTTGGAGACATGGTTCTACAATGTCTCCATCTTCACTCTCTCCATTTGCCAACAAGGCGATCTGACCACCATTCATACGTGACTGCGCTGAAATAACAATTTGTCCACCTCGTTTGTGGGAACCTTACTCTTCTATGAATGACAAAAATATTTCCTGTTTGACCTTTTGAGCAAGGTGCCTTCAAGCCAACTAACTCTGTGTGACTGACGGGTTACTTCAACATCTGGATTGACAAACCACTGGATACTTTGTCCAAGACATAGTTGCAGACATCGGAAACTTGGATTACACTGAATTACTTGATAATCCCACCCATGACATGGCCCATAGGCCTTACTTCCTGCTGCCGCAAACCTTCAAGCACTCAATCACTGAATAAGACCTTGGGCCTCATTACGAGCATGGCAGTAGCTGTGCCTGTATGGCAGGCACGGCTACCGCCATGCTCACTACCGGCACCGCCTCCCACTATTGGACAATAACCGGCCCATTACGGGATGAAGGGGCCGGTAATTGCCCATTCGCGGGAGGCGATAATGACGGAATCCCGATCCCCATTCTGCCCCATAGGACACAATGGGGGACGGGAGCATGATTGCACCGGCACCGTTTATAACAGTGCCGGTGAAATCACGAGTTCTGCTTGCGGGTGTCGCAGAGCCCGCCAGGCAAGACCTGGCAGGCTGTCAGGAACCCGCGAGGGAAACTCGGAATAAGGCGGTACGGAATGGACGGTGCCGGTATGTACCACCAGGGTCGTAATGAAAGGCCCCTTGTTCTTGATCAGGTGCTGACTTGTCATCGTCAAGATAATGCATGACATCTGCAGAGGCCAATGACCTTTGATATCTTCCAACTGTACAACATGGTCCGGTAGTCTTAAGTGTACAAAATTATAAGGGGTTACCCGTTAGTCCCTCTGGTTCGTCACGTAAATTCTACATGAAATACAAAGGGGTTGAACCAGAGTGAACAGGATGACAAGGAAATCTATTATTTTCTTCTAAAAAAACATTTTATTTGTGTAATACATAAGAATCTATACGTTTTAAAACAATTCATCTTATTTAAACAATTTCTAATAATCAGTAACATTACTTGTTAACTTCTGATTTGTTTTGGGTCAGAAGTTAACAAGTAATGTTATTGATTATTAGAAATTGTTTAAATAAGATGAATTGTTTTAAATATGTATAGATTCTTATGTATTACACACATAAAATGTTTTTTTAGAAGAAAATAATAGATTTCCTGGTCATCCTGTCCACTCTGGTTCAAACCCTTTATATTTCCGGTAGTCTTAAGAACATCAATTTTGATACCATCTCCGAAGCAATATCTATCGCCAATATCCATGAGGACAGCTCACTGACCGAAAACCTGTCCCTGCTATTAGCAGGGTTGCTATATATGCTAAAAGGATACAAAAATAACTGCATCTAGTTCAACCACGCCATTAAATCCCTGAAAAGAAATGGAAGAGTCTTGAAATGTTGCAGAAACACATTTAAATAACGAGCTGCCACAACCATTGCTTCAAGCAGGCACAACTCCCAGACAAAAACACACTCTATTCTTGCATCAATGATAACTGCTCATAGGAAGCTCATTCAATGTTCCCAGAGTTGGTAGACTGGCCAGAATAATACCTCAACCTGTCCAAAATCAGCAAGAGGGCAATAACTCAATGACTCTCTTCCAGAACAAGATTAACTCTGCTCAGAAACGCTCAGAACCTTTGGTTCACCAGATGTTTTGAACCACAACTCCCATCAGCACCAGTCAGCATAGCCAATGGTGTGGGGTCATGGGAGTGGTTGTCTAAATCATCTGGAGATCCATAGGTTGCAGACCTCTGCACTGTCTTAACAGCTCTGGAGCCATTAAGGGGTTCATCCCCATCTCAGAGGCTGGAGTGAATACAGTCATAAAATCTATGCAAGCATCACCTGGACAGTTGCAGCTATAAGGTCTTTACCCCACCTTATGAAACTGGTAAACATATCCTTCAGAGCACGGGATGTACAACAGAGGTTCACAGATGCCCATCTCAGGGGGATAGCTCAGGAGCAACGTGCTCGCCTTGGAAGCAAGAAGACATGGAGCAACACAGGTTCCATCCCCGGGTCCGCGCTTAGAAACCTCTGTGTATTAAGTGCGTTATAAATAACCTATCATATCATATCATACTACTGGGCTCATGAAGAAAGGCACAGCTGAGACAGTGGCCACATCTTTGACATTTCCTGTGGAGTCAAAGATAAGGAAATTAGACTGTGTACTTCTCTTCCAGCCTGCAAGAGAATGCTCTCCCTTTCGACTCCCGATCGCAGTTGGATCCCAGACAAAGTACTGATACCACTTGTATAAATATCAGAGAGGAAATGTTCACCACTACTTATCATCTAGCTAGATGATCTACTTACCATCTAGCTAGATGATCTACTTGCCATCTAGCAAGAGGTTCTACTTAACATCTAGTAAGAGGTTCTACTTGAGCACTTTTGTGGAGGTTTGGGAGTGGCACTGGCAGTATTGCAATGCTTCTTTTTTGTATTGCCCTTCACCCATTACGTATGACTGTCCACCAATCTATCCAACCTCTTCATCACATTCTGGGGACACAGGGCTCACCCTCAGGCCGATCCTGCTCAATGCATGCCGACTGCCCAATACCATCAGGAATGACCAACTGTACCTCTAGAACAGAGGTCTTCAATCTATGGGGCGCGCCCCCCTTGGGGGGTGCACCACCATGCCTAGAGGGGCGTGTGATGCCTGGCACAAAAGAAGAGTAACGCTTTTTTTTTTCCTGCACTGAACTGAGCATGTGCAATGGGGAGCCACTGGCTCCCATGCACATGCTCAGCCAGTGGGATATGCTGGGGTGTGGCCATGAAACAGGAAATAAACGCAGCCTGGACGCGCACTTTCATGCATTTGGATCGCGCGTCCAGGCTGCGTTGTGGTGTCCTGTGTTCCTTGCTCCTGCTGCCGCCGCCTGTGAGAGGTAAGTGACCCTTTATTTACAACGCGGCTCCCCCATGGCAATCTGCCATGGGGGAGCCGCGTTATTAATACAGTACCGGTCCCCCCTTCGCCTCTCTCCCCCTGCGTCCCCCACATTAGGGGGCATGGAGGAGAGGAGGCGAGCGGGGGACCGAAACTGCTCTGCTGCTGCTGTATTAATAACGCAGCTCCCCCATGGCAGATTGCTGGAGCCCAGCAATCTGCAATGGGGGGAACCGTGTTATTAATACAGCACCAGCAGAGCAGTTTTGGTCCCCCGCTCGCCTCCTCTCCTCCATGGGGCATGGAGGAGAAGAGGCGAGCAGGGGACTGAAACTGCCCTGCCAGTGTTTTTTTACAACGTGGCTCCCCCATGGCAGATTGCTGGAGCCCAGCAATCTGCAATGGGGGGAACCGTGTTATTAATGCAGCACCGATCTCCCAGGCGCCCCTCTCCCTCTGCAACCCCCCACATTAGGGGGCATGGAGAAGAAGAGGTGAGCGAGGGACCAAAACTGCTCTGCCGGTGCTGTATTAATAACGCAGCTCCCCCATGGCACATTGCTGTCTGCCATGGGGGAGCTGCGTTATTAATACAGCACCGGCAGAGCAGTTTTGGTCCCCCGCTCGCCTCCTCTCCTCCATGGGGCACGGAGGAGGAGAGGGAGCAGGGGACTGAAACTGCCCTGCCGGTGTTTTTTACAACGCGGCTCCCCCATGGCAGTTTGCTGGAGCCCAGCAATCTGCCATGGGGGGAGCCGCGTTATTAATGCAGCACCGGTCCCCCCTGCGCCCCTCTCCCCTCTGCAACCCCCCACATTAGGGGACATGGTGAGAGGAGGCGAGCAGGTTTTGGGATTCTGAAAAATTGAATAGTAATGCTGTTGATGAAAGCAACGCTTTGAGAGGGAAAAGCAGAATACATTTTGTTTCTTCTTGAAGCCCATCTACAAATCATTTGAAGCGCTAAGAAGTTGATTATTTACCTAAACATCCTTACAAAATGTATGATATATTTAATTCAAATGTATCATAATGTGATGATCATTACCGTTCTGCTCTAATGATCCTTACCTCTTTCGAGAATTTACTCTGAAGAAGTTAGGGGCACCACTCTACTGCAGCGCGCGATAACCGTTCGCAACCGAGTACAATTTTGCAGTCTATGTTTATAGGGGGGGCCTGGGCCAGAGAAATTTTTCTTAGGGGGGGCTCGGGGTCAAAAATTTTGAAGACCACTGCTCTAGAATGAAACCGATCCACAGGAAAGCCTAGGCAGGATCTGGTAGTTTTCCAGTTATGCAGACGATTTCCAGTTGTCTATGGAATTGTCGGGAGATCACCAGGAAGATCAAACTAAACTTAATGAAATCTACAACGTGATAAAGAATTGGATGACAACCAACTGGTTGAGCCTCAACACCGGGAAAACGGAACTCATGATTTATGGGTCCAAAAAATCGAGAGAAGCATTAACACCTGTGTTTTCTAATTTCCTGGTTGAGGACACCCCTATTCACAGTAGCTGATAAGGTAAAAACCCTAGGCGCATATCTGGAGGCCTCACTGGATGCAGGAGCACAAGTAGATGCCATTGAGAAAAATACTCAATATCATCTGCGTGTCCTGAGACAAGTTGCTCCACTAATTTCCAAAGGAAATCGAGCTAAGCTAGTAAGGGCAGTTATTCTGCCACGGCTGGACTACTGTAATGCTTACTGGGGGGTGCCAGTATAGCAGATGTTTCAAGACTGCAGAAAATTCAAAACATCTCGGTGCAAATAATTTATGGCCTGAAAAGGCACAAACCTACTTCTTCCACGAGAAAAGAACTACATTGGCATCCAATATCGGCCAGGATCTCCTTTAAAATGCTGACCTTGTGCCATAAATGTATATATGGGACAGCCCAGTCCTATTTAAGGGACAAAATTAATATATTTCAACCGACAAAAACTCTTCGCTCCACCTCCTCCTGCCTTCTACAGGAGGTAAGGACTAGAGAGCTCGTGGAAATGGACGTTCTTTCCCAGGGCTTGCGTCTAAGGCATGGAACAATCTACCGCTGGGCCTGAGAGAACAAAGCAACCTTCTGGCCTTCCGAAAGCTGCTGAAAACGACACTCTTTAACTAAACTTCGGCTCAACTTCACTGAACCTCTTTTCTGCTTGTGAAGGAGCGCTTAGATGCCCGAGGGCTTTGGCGCTTTAGTAAGTGTTGTAACATAACATAACAGTTGAGCCAGTAAATGAAAAATTGTCCAAAACCCCTTCTCCCCGCACCCACAGAACTAGATGCAACAAGAGAAAATTCAGCTTTTGACACCTGTGGTTTATTTTCCTCGTCCTTTAGTCTGACCAAACACCTTTAAACAAACCAACCTTTCCTACAAAGGTGGCTAAGACAATTGGATTTATCTATAATGCGGACGCCCTGTTCAGTACAAGTGGATGCCCCACACATTTCTACAATGGCGTCTGTACGCTAAGGCACTCCTAAAATAATGAAGAGGCAGCTTGACGCATAGCCCATTATCAAAGCTATCAACACATTGCTTCCATCTCTCAAAGTTTCTATTATAGCTCCCCAACAAACAACACCCCAACTTTACAGTTCCCTGCTTGAGCAAAAAGCAGTGATCAGGGCAATTTATGGAAATCCGAGTCAGCCAGTTGGGAACCTTGGCTTATCCTCCTTAATTTGTTTATAATCCCAATGAACTATTTATTCATTTTTAATTTTGTTTTTTGGTTACTGTGCAACAAGACAGTGTTTCAAAGCGCCACAAGGCAAAAGGGAAGGGAACAAGGGAGTGAATAAACACACGAAAGACAATAGGCCTCATTACGAGTCCGGCGGTAACCGAGGTGGTAAAACCGCCTGGTTACCGCCGGACTCGTATAACCATTCCGCCTCCGTGACTCCCGGAATTACCAGGGCATTACAGCCCCGGTGTCCCGGCAGTCACGGAGGCGGAATGGTGTTAATCCCCATTCCCATTGAGTCCCACAGGACTCAATGGGAATGGGGAAGTGGAAACACCGGCAGCATCTCGTGATGGTGCTGGTGTTTCCACGTCCGCCTGCAGGTGGGAGGTGTTCAACCCGCCAGGTCAGACCTGGCGGCAAGACCACCGCCCGCCTGCAGGACTCGGGATCGGGCGGTCCGGAATAAACAGTGGCGGCGGGTTTACTGCCACTGTTAATTCCGGACCGCCCGACCTGTAGTGAGGACCTATGAATTAATAATAAAATAAACAGCGGCCCTACTAGGTCTAGTGACATCCAGAGCGTACAAGTGCAGTGAGGGGGGGGGGGGATAAGTGCTACTGGGGTCCCCCATGGGGGAAGTACAAGAGGTTTCTGTTGAGTGGGGCAGCAGGTAAGTGCAGGGTGGACACAACCCACCCAAAGGCCGGTGTGGGCCCAGAGGCCGTTCAGGGGAGGAGCTGGTGGTGACTGGGCAGAACCACCCGACAGGCGGGTGTGGGCCTAGAGGGCAGAACGAATGGGGTGGTCCTGGTGGCAATTTGGCAGCAGGCCAGGATCCAATTGGACTATTGGGGGACCTGGCCGCAAATCTCAGCGACAGAGGGGAAGGTTAGCACGGAGGGGGAGAGGGAAGGAGGAGGAGAAGAGAAAGGTTTTAAGATGTTTGCGAAACTTGAGGGGTCCGGTTCAAGATGGAGAGCGAGAGGGAGACTGTTCCATAGGAGGGAGCCAGCTGAGAAGAGAGATCTGCTTCCAGCCCTCTGCTCAGAGAAACGTTTGATCAGCAGAGTGTGGGAGCCAGAGGATCAAAAGGATCTGGAAGGAGAGTATTTAGTACGAGAGAGCTGCAGTAGCGTGTGCTCCCAGGACCCAGACAGCCTTATGGATGATGCAAAGGCTCTTTAATTTGATCTTTGCAACAACTGGGATTTTAGAGCTGGAGAGATACGGTCCCAGGGCTTGAGACCAAGGATAAGTCTTGCAGCTCTATTCCCGATTAGTTGTTGACGACGGAGTGAAGAAAGAGGCAGGGTGAGGAAGAGGCTGTTACAGTAATCCAGCCTGGAGAGGACCAGAGCTCTAGTGACGTTGAGCTTCTGGGGGAAGGTGTGGAAAGGGAGAATGCCTAGAAGGGGGTGAAGTTGAAAGTGGGCCTTGTTGGCAAGGTCGAAGATGTGACAAGTAAAGCAGAGAGAGGAGTCGAAGATGACCCAAAGATTCCTGATCCTAGTGGAAGGAGAGGGAGGTGAGCTTCGGCAAAGGACAGGCATGAGGAAACAGAAATTATTTAAAAAATTTAAATAATGATAACCAATAATAGCATGACTGCACAGAGTCATTCATGCAAGATTCCTGCCTCTTCTAAGTGCTGTCATGGTAGATCTTATGCTGGCTCAAGTCCATGATCTCTATAAACATGGGCGCAGGAAACACACAGATCTTTCAACTGAGTGTTGCACTCATTGAGCTATCTTACTGGCATGTACTTTTTTTTAGGTTAAATGGTGTTTTACCAAGAAACACTTACAGAAGCAAGCAACCATCGACATGGCAGTCCAGAAACAGGCGACATACGTCTTTGGGAAAGAGATATTAAATCGCCAGTGGGCCATGAGGAGTCTGTGAATGAGAGACCGGGGCCAGTCCAGACATTCAAAGAGGACCGTCTACATACAGATTAGAATGTACAGTGCTATGGGATTAGGATGGTCAGGTTAAGGTGGAGGGTGCATGTGTGCTATGCTTAGGAGGTGGAGATTGAGTGGATAGTAAAGGAACATTTGATGTGAGGGGAGGGAGCTCCAATGCAGTGGGGCAAGAAGTGAGTAGGAAAACAAGTGAGTAGGAGCAGAAGCGCAGCAGAGCACGTGGAGGATGGGGCATGGATCGAGTTGGGAGTGACGTAGAGCAAACGGTGAGCAGGGATGCACAGCACAAGGCAGCATTGGCAAAGTAGGGTGGGAAGCCCATGCCAGGGTTTCAACAAAGGAAGACATTTAAATAGATATTGGTTTCTCATTGAGAGCCATACAGTGTCTGGGCGGAAAAGTTAAGTACCTTGTCAAGGAGGACGGAGTAGAGAGGGAGGACAAGGAGGGGGCAGATTCAGTAGTGAGTAAAGTCAGCTGAGAAGGGGCAGAGAAGCTATGTATCAGAATGCAAAATAGAGATACCTGTTCCTTTAGTAGCCGAGCCACACCTCAATGAGAACATACGTTTCCTTGCTTTGCCGAGCCGAGGCCTTCTTGCAAAGCCCTGTGCCCTAACTTGGGGCTGAAAGTTGAAGACACTACCCAGTCCTTTTGAGAATGCAGGGGGGCGTGGGGGCCCTGCTCATGGAGAAGTGTTTATGTGGGGACTATCCCCCATGCATAGGATGAAGATATCCATGATGGGGAGGTAGGGTGAATGTTATGTTATGTTATCTGCACTTATAAAGCGCACGGTCGCCCAAAGGCATCATGGTGCTGCAGAAGGAGGACTGAGCAATTAACAGAGACACATGGAGTAAGAGCTAGAAGAGAGTGGTCTTAAGCGCTCTTCTAAAAGCGAGATGATTGGGAGTTTTTTGTCATTGCGGAGGAGAGACCATTCCAAAGGTTATAACAGTCTCTTCATCCAAACTCAACCTTAGGGCTGGAGTAGGAAGTGTGCACCAATTAATTCAGATAAGTACAAACGAGCAGAAGACGCACCTACTTAAAGGAAAAATCACTTCCCTCTAATGAAGCGCTCCAGCAGGTGCATTTCCCAAGATTCATGTACATTGGCTAACCAGTTTATCTTTGGCACATATTTTATACAAATCCACGACCAACAATGAGCTTCTTTAAAACCGGCCTGCCACTTTGGCTTGGAGAGATTTTCAAATGCTCAGCGTCCTAGAGGCCATATCCATGTGCACAACCTTCGCCTCGATACGTGGTGAGGAAGAGGGTCTCTGCAGGGTCCCCTCGCTGGAAGGAACGCCAGTCAGCTCCAAAGCCACTCAGATGATCCAAGCCACTCAGTTCCAAAGCCACCCAGCTCCAAAGCCACCCAGCTCCAAAGCCGCTGAGATCCAAAACCACTCAGCTCCAAAGCCACTCAGATGATCCAAGACACTCCGATCCAAAGCCACTCCGATCCAAAGCCACTCCGATCCAAAGCCTAAAACACATTTCACAGCAGTACATTCTGCACTGGAAGGAGGAGTAAGAAGGGACGGATATACTAACAGATTGTCCCATGGACGGCTCGCTGTAACTGAGCCGTCGCATCGAATCAATAAGCAAAGCGTTCAATACTCGTTGAAGTATTTTAATGGTGGTGCCAAAGGGCCATGCTGCAAAACAGAGGTGCAGTGGGGGCAGCCCCCCAGTAGTATATCCTGTGATGGCCCATATATCCTGTGGAAAAACTGCAATGGGTCATGTCTCACGGAACAGAGCTTGTATTCAATATTTCATATTCAGGACTCAGATAGTAAAGAAGAGCGTGATAGGTCAGTGTTCATATCATAAAAACATATTTCCATCTTTGTTATAATAAATGCATTAAAAGAATGTTTTTCACAAAATGTCATTCAATCATTACATTTAAACCAATGTTAATACTTAAACCAGACATGTTTCTCACATGTACCTGAAAGCATCGTCTGACAATATATATATATATATGTGTGTATATATATATATGTATATATATACACATATATATGGGATACATTACTCACCGTAATCGTATTTCTGATGCTTGTATCTGCTTAGATTCACATGCTGTGCATAGGCCGACATCTAGTGGAAGCTGCGGAGTATTACAGTTTGTTTTTCGAAACTCGAAAATGGGCGTCGACACAGGCGTGCCAGTAATACTATCCCTAGTGTGACGTCCACTGTACCCAAGATCCCTCACGCGTCTAGGATCCTCAGATTGTATTTTTTCTGACATGAGGAAGCATGAGGAGTAGCGTGAGTACAGATAATCCAAGCAGATAGACAGAAAGGTAAGACTACAAGCAATCATGCGCCTTCTCTCAGAGGGGAGGAAGGGTGGGTCGCATGTGAATCTAAGCAGATACAAGCATCAGAAATACGATTACGGTGAGTAATGTTATCCCTTCTGAGGCTTGTGGAATCTGCTTAGATCACATGCTGTGCATAGATTAGCGAGCAGTACCAGAAGAAGGAGGTGGGATGTGAGAAGGGTCATGAGCAAACAGGTGTCTTAGAACCGCTTGTCCCACTTGTGTATCTGTCTTGGAATGAGTGTCAATGCAGTAATGCTGAGTAAAAGTGTGAATAGAGCTCCAAGTAGCTGCTTTGCAAATGGTGTCGAGGGGAATATTTGCAATGAAAGCCAGAGTGGCCCCAATGCCTCTAGTAGAATGGGCCCTTGGCGTAAAAGGCAGAGTTTTCTCAGAAAGAGAGTAACACAGCTGTATACAGTTGATAATCCACTTCGAGATCGCGCCTTTAGAGACGCGATCCCCTTCTCTGCCTGTAGCTACGGAGACAAACAGTTGATCTGTTTTTCTTAGCGGTCTGGTTTTGTTTACATAGTAGAGGACCGCCCTACGCACATCAAGGGTGTGTAGTTTCACCTCAGCTGATCTTTGCGGGTTCTGGAAGAAAGCCGGGAGCTCGATGGACTGGTTTACATGGAACTTAGATATAAATTTAGGTGAGAACCTAGGGTGTGTGCGTAAAACCAGTTTGTCTTTGTGGATAGCAAAGAAAGGATCCTGCACTGACAGAACCTGAATTTCACTGACCCTTCTTATAGAGGTAATGGCTACTAAGAAGGCCGTTTTATAAGTCAGGTGTTTGAGACTACTTTTATGCATGGGTTCGAAAGGGGCCCATGAGCTTAGCTAGCACCACATTGAGGTCCCATCCTGGCGGTGGGTTCGAAATAGGAGGTGAAGTCTCTTTACTCCTTCCATGAAGGCTTTAACTACTGGTACTTTCCACCACGATACTTTGTTATGGGATGTGGTGTAAGCCGAGAGGGCTGCCAGGTGTACTTTCAGAGAGTTAAAAACCAAACCTGCGTCTAGCAGGTGGAGCATGTATGTTACAACGTTGGAAGGAGTGCAATCAACTGGGTTGATTTGTTTATTCTGGCACCAAATAACGATCTCTTCCATTTGTCAAAGTAACAGTGCCTTGTGTTTGGTTTCCTGGATTCTTTTAGGATGTCCATACACCTCTGTGGTAAATTGAGATGGCCAACTCTATGACCTCAGGAGCCATGCTGCCAGGTTCATAGAGTTGGGTTCTTTGTGCACTGTTTGACCTTGTTGCTGGGACAGTAGGTTGTACCAGGCTGGGAGTTTGATGGGCTCGCACACCGCCATCCTGCGTAGGTGTGGAAACCATGGTTGTCTCGCCCACATGGGAGCAACTAGGATGAGCGTCATCGATTCTTTGTTCATCTTGTACACCACCTTCCTGATGAGAGGGGTTGGTGGAAAAGCGTACGCAAACATCCCTGACCAGTTCATCCACAGGGCGTTCCCTTGGGAGTCTGGCTGGGGAACCTGGATGCAAATCCTGGGCATTGTTTGTTTTCGCTTGTGGCGAATAGGTCTATAGTGGGGAAACCCCACCGAGAGAAGAGATCTTCTACGATATCTCTGTGAAGGACCCATTCGTGTTCTTCTGGGAGGGAGTCTCTGCTTAGGGCATCCGCTAGGGAATTGAGCTCCCCTGGAACATGTTGTGATGACAGGAAGATGTTCCGTCTGAGTGCCCATATCCAGATTTTCTGGGCAAGCTTGGACAGATTTGGCGAACGAGTTCCTCCTTGTTTGTTCAGATAGAACATGGCTGTCGTGCTGTCCGTCCGGATTTGCACCGACAAGTTTAGTAGATGGGGCTCGAACGCCTGAAGCGCTCGGAATACTGCCAGAAGCTCTAGCAGATTGATGTGGTTCTTGGCTACTGAGTGAGACCAGAGACCCTGAGCTGTGTGGTGGAGATGGTGAGCTCCCCACCCAGTCAGGCATGCATCTGTAGTCACCACTGCCTGTACTTCTGGATCGTAAAAGGGTTTTCCCCTTGCGAGATTCTCTCTTGTCCACCAGTGTAAGCTCTGTACGAGTGTTGGCGAAACGACCACTAGATCGTCCCACTGACCACTTGCCTGAGACCATTGTTTCGCCAACCATTCTTGCATGGGACGCATGCGCAGACGCGCGTGGGGGACCAGGTAGATGCATGACGCCATCATGCCCAGCAACCGCATTGCTTTGCGTACTGTTATTTGTTGACCTGACTGATAATGTGGAATTTGCAGTAGTATATTCCGAATTCTGTCTTCCGAAGGGAAGGTCAACCCTTTCTGAGTATCTAGGATAGCTCCTAGGAACTGTTTTGAGGTGCTTGGCACCAGACTTGACTTCTTCTCGTTGATAGAGAAGCCTAATTCGTGGAGGAGGTCGATAGTCCTCTGAATGTTTGACCTGCAAATTCCTGGGGTTTCCCCCGTTATGAGCCAGTCGTCTAGATAAGGGTACACTGGGATTGCCTCCCTGCGTAGGTGTGCAGCTGCCACCGCCAGTACCTTGGTGAATACCCTTGGTGCTGAAGCTATCCCGAAGGGCAGTACCTTGAATTGGTAGTGGCGACTGTCCACCTTGAAGCGCAAGTATTTTCTGTGTGCTGGGATCATGGAAATATGAAAATAAGCATCTTTCATATCCAAGGTTGCCATGTAATCCCCTTTTTTAGGAGGGGGATTACCTCTTGTAGCGTGGTCATACGGAATTTTTGGGGCTTGACATACTTGTTGGCAGGCCGTAAGTCCAGTACTGGCCGCATTGTCAAATCTTTCTTTGGCACAAGGAAGTAAGTTGAATAAATACCCTTGTTTACCTGGTGTCCCGGGACGAGTTCTATTGCGTCCTTTTGTAGAAGAATGGCGATCTCCTCGAGAAGGATCTTCTGATGTTCTAAGGAGTGTATTCTTTGTCGTGGAGGGTGGTTCTGGGGACGCTGCAGTAATTCTATACAATATCCTGTGGACACTGTTGACAGCACCCA
This sequence comes from Ambystoma mexicanum, assembly GCA_002915635.3. Classification (NCBI taxonomy): domain Eukaryota; kingdom Metazoa; phylum Chordata; class Amphibia; order Caudata; family Ambystomatidae; genus Ambystoma; species Ambystoma mexicanum. The sequence goes on from CM030325.1 coordinate 1,036,746,582, forward strand.
TCTGTCTGAGGTGATCCCTTCCCAAGCTTGGGTGAAGTTGGAAATGCGTCCCCCTACTGGGGTTGCGTGAGAAGGGACCCTGAACTGAGCGTCACTGCTTTGGTGGAGGCGTGCCACCTCCCTTGTTGGGGCTGCCTCTGCCTCTTCCACGACCTCTCTTGTTACCCCTGCCGTAACTTTGGGTAGACTGCTGGTTGTTGTTCCATTGTGTACCCTGTCCTTGGGCATAGTTGCCTCTTTGTGAATTTTGGCCGCGTGGGCGGCGAAAATTACCGTTCCCCCTCTGGTTAGGGGGTTTGTTGGTAAGCTGGCCAAGGGATTTGAGAGTCTCGTATTCGTCCTTGGCATTCTTAAGTGCGTCTTCGACCGCTTTCCCAAACAATAGATCGTGTTCCACCGGCTTGTCTATTAATGAAGCCTGGGTTTCTGTTTTGAACCCCGACTGCCGTAACCACGCATGTCTCTTGATAACAGTACCTTCTGCTATCAATCTTCCTGCGTTGTCCGCGGCGTCGAAAGTTGCTTTTAATATGCAACCAGACACGGCTCTCCCTTCTGCCGAGATCCGAGCCAACTGGCCCTTTAACGGTTCAGGAGCAGAGGCTATGAGCGCCGCGACCTCTTCCCATTGATGGCAGTTGTAACTTGCCAACAGGGTGGTGGAGTTTGTAATCCTTGCTTGGTAGGCGGACGTTGAGGCTACCTTCCTGCCAAACCCGTACAGTTTCTTGCTCTCCTTGTCGGGAGGAGCTTCTGACGACGATGTCTGGTTTGAGATGTCCTCTTATATAAAGAGGGTCAGACTGGGCTGCCCGAAAAAGTTTTTCGACTCTGGGGTTGACGGCTCTGGTGAGGTTAGGATTCACCAGGGATGGATCTATTCTACGTTGGATGGATTTAAGGATAGGGATGGTCTGAGCGACCGGCCTCCTCTCTCCCACCAACTCTTCTGCGAAGTCCCTTTCCTCCTGTACACCGTGGGTGTCGATGTGAAAATGTTCTGCTGCGCGAGCGAGAACTTCATTAAGGAGGGGCTGGTTATCGACTGGCGAGTCGGTAACTGGGGCTTCGCTCTCTACCGGGGAATCTACTCTGTAAATTTCCTGTTCATCTTCTATCTCCTCCAGGTCCTCATCATCCGCATAGTATTCAGTCCCGGTTTGTTCCTCCATAATTTCAAACTCCTGGTGTGGAGTAGAGTATGGAGTAGAGTAAGGCTGCACCTCGAAGGGTTCAGGTCTTTCGAACCGGGCCTTTTTACTTAGGGGGATAGGATCAGAGGAGCCTGAGGGTGTGGCCCCTTGAGGGTCATACGAAAGGAAATGTTCTGGGTTCTTTTCATAAAAATCAGCTAAGGAAGACATCCTTGACATGACCCTGTCTATGTCTTCACTGGACCATACTTTGGAACAGGGTATGACTTTAGTAGTGACTTTAGTAGGCAACTTAGGGGACTCAAGGGTACCCTTACTGGATGTTGCTGTCCCAGTAGATCTGTGTTTGTCTGTCTGCTTAGGGTGGAAGGATGGTCTTAGAGGAGTGGAAGGCTGTGCTTTCCGCTGTTTCCCCCCCTCCCCATGCGTGGAAAAATGTTTTCCCTGCCCCTTGGAGGCCCCAGAGACTTTCGACGGCTGTCGTCGAGGGTCTGGGGAGGTATCTGAGTGTTTCGAGTGTGGGCCTCGCTGGTGATAGCTGCGGCCTCGGTCTCCTGGAGCGCGGCCTGGGGGTGGAAGTCGTCTTCGTCTTCCGACGATCGAACTTCCGTTAATCTAGGGAGCGAGGCACTCTTGGCAAGAGTGGATGATTGCCTTGCGTCATGAGGCGATCTCGATCGAGAGCGCCCAGAGGACACCGAGTCGGACCGTTCTATCTGTGCCTCTTTCCGAGAAGTCGACGTCGTCGAGATTCGGTTGGACTTAGTGTGCTTAGTGTGTGTAGGGTGTGTAGCGCTTGCGTCGCCGGGGGTCTTCCCCATAGCCGCCCTGCCGGACAACCTTCCGAGGTCGGGGACCTGCGCTCGGCAGTCTTTCGACGCCGTAATGCCCTCGCCGTCCGAAAGTACGGCGTCGCTGCCATCGCTGAAGGCGCCCTCCGCTGCCATGGCCGCCTGCCTGGCGTGGTGGGCCCAACGCTTTGTCGAACGGTCCTTAAGTGTCTTAGGCTTAAACCTACTACACGCTCTGCAGTTCGCTTCGGGGTGGTCCCTCGGCAAGCAGAGATTGCACGTGGCATGCCTGTCGACCCAAGGGTATTTGCGGTTGCACTTGGGCAGAATTGGAAAGGGGTACCCTCCATACGCACCTTGAGGCAGCGGGCTGATAAGTGTAGGAAATATATAGGGTGTACCTAACGGTGTACCTATATACCAAGAGTGAAGAGTATGTACCACCCCCCACTCTCCCTACTTGCAGGGCCAGGCCAGCGGCCTACTAGGCCCGGGCCAAGGCCAGCGGCCTTCCGAGGCCCAGATCCGTCGTGCAGCGGCCGACGGTCGATGTCTTCTCCAGCCGTCGTCGAGTGTCGAGGGTCGACGTTGGGGTGGGAAGGATGTTAATAAATAATTTTAAACTTCAATAATAAGCAAAAGTATGGCTAAGGCCAGGGAACTCCGCAAGATGCTTCCGACCAGTATGGCGGAAAAAAACAATCTGAGGATCCTAGACGCGTGAGGGATCTTGGGTACAGTGGACGTCACACTAGGGATAGTATTACTGGCACGCCTGTGTCGACGCCCATTTTCGAGTTTCGAAAAACAAACTGTAATACTCCGCAGCTTCCACTAGATGTCGGCCTATGCACAGCATGTGATCTAAGCAGATTCCACAAGCCTCAGAAATATATATATATATATATATATACACACTGTGCAAAATAATGCCAATTATGTTATATACAACATTGACTTATGAAGGCTAAAGTTTCCTTCACTTTAATCTTAAACACATCTTTAGTGTCATTTAATTTCACTGTAGTGTTTTATTTCAAGCTTTTGGGTATATATCCTGTAGTTTAAGATTAACTTGAAAGTCAACAGTCTGGAGAAAATCACTCAACAAAGCTACCCGATGGCTACAAAACAAAAACATCTACCTCAACTGAAAACCCCTGTTCTTTCAGCCATCAGAAAGAAAAGTCCAATTACAGAATCTATGTACAAAGCTCCAGTCTTGGACAATTTTGCTGCCAAACACATTTTAGATCAATGCCATTGATTTACCTCTCACCACATTATTACAACACAATACTCAAAATGTTCAATCTCGAGCTTACATAATAACCTAGCAACCAGGCACTTCTTTAGGAAGAAAGGAATTAATTGTGAGAAAAAGACCATTACTTCACAGAACTGTGGAATTGACTTAAGTTTTTATGGCCTAGCCGTGCCGTAGAGGCGCTAAATAACAAAGAGTAACAGCAAGAGACTGCTACAGCATCCTAATGCAGTGTTTTTATATAGCACTCCTTGTTGGATTTTTTCAGTTTCTAAGCACTGTAACATTAGGGGCCTCATTTTGAGGACGGCGGTAACCCGGCGGTGCTACTAGCGGCTTGGCGCCGTCCTTGTAAAACCGAATCCAGCACCTGACTTCCCGGTGCCACCGGGACATTACAAGTCCTGGCAGATCGGGAATTCAGGTGCCAGAAAATATTAGTCACCATTCCCGTGGATGGCGTAACGGTCGCCACCCGCGTAACGGTCGCCACCCGCAGCGTCAAGAGTGTGGCGGTCCAGAAAGGGTGCTGGTACGTTGCTACCAGCACACTTATTTCCGGACCGCCACACTCATAATGAGCCGTAGGTTTTATATCCAAAACAAAGGAAGCAGGTAACCTTGTCCTGTACTGGCACCAATACACAAGGTCCCAAACAAAACGATTTGATGCAGACTTAATCCTATGTTCACACTCTACAAATATACGAAAACAAGGGTTTTCTTTTTTTTTAAACTCAAAACACTTTCTTTAGACACAAATTCATTAAAAAAGAAAAATAGAAAACACTCATTTATCATAACAAACTTTACGTGTGTGAGGTAAGTAGCCACAAAGTGCAATGTGCATTCAGAAGAATGTTGTGCACACTTTAGAACAAGCAGTGCAAAACACACATATGGGAAAGACAATAAAGGAGCCCCACCCCCGGCCCCAATGAATGCATCTGGACTAATGTTTTCTCGTTGTAACTTGGAGAAGTTGCTACATTTTCTTCTTCAGTTACTGAGTAGCTCATTGGTGGCTAGAAGTCGATTCCCTTACAGTGTCACAATCACTGATGAACGTACAAAACAGGGAGAACCACTCTCTCAAATTAATTCACAGAACATGTCGACACTGTGTTTCGGCCCTACTCAGCATGATCCCCTCCCAATTACCCCTCCTATAGCTACACCTATGGTACGCCCTCGTAATATAGCCAACTACCCCATGTACCTGTGTAGGGCCCGTAACATAAAATCCACTGAGACGAAGAAAAGCCCAGACTTCCCAAGTATGGCTTACATCACAAAGACTGGGATGAGGAGGAGATGCAGAACTATGAAGATCACTACCCGAGGTAGGTGTGAGCATTCTAGTTCTCCACTAAGGGCCACTACCAACACCAACATAAAAACAGAAGATGGACTAGGGAGTTTGTCAAGCCCTCCCATGTGGAGCCACGAGCAAGGAAGTGGTTTGGCGTGGAAGCAAGAAGGGGTTGCTAACCAGGAAGCTGGCGATAATGTGGAGACGTCCCCACATGGTCCGGTGTTGAAGGACCGACATGCTCGCTGGGGAAGCAGAGGTGAAGACCCGTGGCAAAGCTGGACCATGCGATCAAGTACAGACCCACCGTCTGCGGGAAACCAGAACCCGCAGAGCTGCCATAGTACATCAAAAGGCGAAAGAAGTCAAGAGACTAGAGAAAGAAGAGCCCGAGAACGAACAGAGCACGCCAGTGTAAACCCTAAAGGTACTTGGGTTGCTGGGACGGCTCGTGGGGGCACAACAGAGTCGGGGAAGACTCAGAAGAAGTCAATAGAGCAAGACCCACAGGGGCAAGAAGGGAATCCCTGGGGTAAAGAAGAACTTTAAATATATAACAAGAGAAATACAGGTCTGGGAACTTGAGAGAAACCTGAAGGTGTCCCACCCGCTAGTCCCCGGGGATGTGCCATCGAGGTGGCCAGGACATGGCCATTGCTATTGGATCCAGTTCCTGGGGGTGGGCCAGTGCAAGAGGATCACCTGGATGGGGGGTCATCGGGGAGTGGCAGTGGGACACGAAATGGTGAGACGCGGTATCCCCTTCCTTATAAACCCTTTTCCCCATCCTACCAGGTAGCATACCGAGAACCTCACCCCCCCCCCCTTTTCCGACACAAACACTTTCTCACAGACAGTTCATTTTGAGAGACAATGGACTAACACCAGAGGCGTATACCTGACATGTTCCAACGCAAGGGTCAGGCATAGTCAGGCAATTACTGTTATCTAGACACACCTGACTTCCGTCCTACTTCCCACATTGATAGAAGGCAGAGCACGAATGCACACTGTGAGCAAAGCCAAATGCACGAGGAAGCAGCTGTTCCGGGATGGCCGTTTAAACCGAGGAGAAAGGCAGCAAGACCAGAGAGGACAACAAGGAAGGAATTACACTTGCCCTTTGCAAGAAGGATTGCGACTTTCAAACAGCCTCAAGGAAAAGAAACATAAAACCAGGAAATGCAGCTGACTAACAGTGTAGCATGTGCCAAAGGTACACTGGGCCCTCCTGCATTGATAGCCAAGATGGGGAAAAGCGATTGCTACCGTGGTACTGTCCTTGACTCCGACAGCAAAGCAACGACAACGTGTTCAGCACAGCCGGTGAGTCGGGAGAATTTGATAACAGACCGGACGTGTTATGCTCAAGATTGCTAACGGCAACAAAGAACTTGAGTTCGATTGAACTTTATAAAACCAAAATAGGTACCAGATACAGAGTTGTCCGGCGCCACGTGGGTGCTCACTCGAAGGTTTCTGTTTGGTACCCCAGAGCGTATTTAAGATTATTTAATGGTGAAATCGAAGTGGTCCTGCAGCGGGTTAAGTTGAAACCTGTGCACATTCGAAAGTCTTTGATTGCCTTTGCACTGAAATTGGTCTCAGCCCAGAAGAGGGGGGACTAATTGTTAAACGGGGTTCTGAGCCCAGAAGAGGGGGGCCCAGGGGTACAGAACAATTCACTTGCAATGATAATGTTGTGGCAAATGTGAACCCAACTAAGAGATACCAGCAAATTAAAGTTGGTTTGAACCCGACTGAGGGAGGCTAATTGTAAAAGAAGGATCTGAGCCCAGCTGAGGGGGATCCAGGGCGAAGAGTAAATCACTAACTTGAATATTTGGAGAAAAAAAATCTTTGTTTCTGATACATCAGGCCCACCCTCTGAAGCAAGAGACTTTGAATAAAAGAGACTTGGGCACAGAAAGCCCTGATGTTGGTAAAAGGAACTGTGATCTTATGCCCCACTCCTCCAGGTATCGCTGAGCGGTAAGTGACTGTGAAATGAAGATATCAGGAGAAGGGAGTCATTCTCCTGGTAGTGCTACATCTACAGGAAAAATGACAGCTAACAAAGAGCCCAGAAGACGGGAATCATTCCCCCTGGTTTTGTGCGAGATACAGTGAATCCAGAGACCAGGAGACCAGGAGAAGGGAGTCATTCTCCTGGCAGTTGAATCTGCAAAAAGGATCAACCCACAGAACACTTATCCAGGGGAAGGGAGGCATTCCCCCTGGGATGAGGAAACTGAGAACATTTCTTATACAGAATGTTACAAGATTGACAATTTTTGTTTGTGTAGTATTGGGACCAGGAGAAGGGGTTCATTCCCCCTGGTTAAGAACTTTCAATCAGAATTGTGCCACCCAGTCCAGGAAAAGGGATTCATTCTCCTGGACCAAGAACACTGACACAACCTTTTAGTTTAGTTATAAGTGTAAGGGACAGAGTTCATGTTTTGACACAGGACGGTGGACTGTTTAGTTTACAAGGACATTCTGACAATCCCATTAGCACTTTAGTTGAGGCAGGGAAACCCCCCATAGAAATAGCGAAAGGTAGGGTTTCCCTTTATTTTCTTGGTGAATAAAAGTCTATAGCAACCACTATGCCACCTGTGTGCCAGTCTCCTCCTCCTGCATCCTTACAGAAGCCAAAGTGAGGAAACACTCTGGAGCAATCTCCCTCGTTACAGTGGTAACACTAAGAAAAAACAAAGAGAAGAAACACTCAGGAGTAATCTCCTTCGTCATAGTAGCACCATAAGGAGAAGCCAAAGAGAAGAAACACTCAGGAGTAATCTCCCTCGTCATAGTAGGAACATTAGGAGAAGCCACAGAGAGTAAACACTCAGGAGTAATCTCCCTCGTCACAGTGGTGACACAAGGAGAAACCACGGAGAAGAAGCACGCCGTTTTTACAGCAGTAGCTGGCAAAGGTGACAAATTCAAGAGAGCAGCAAGAGTATTCTTCCAAAAAGTGATCTTCCTCGTCATAGAGTTGACAGAAAAATTAATAAATATCAAGAGTGCCTGGGGAGTACTCTCTCTCGTCACAGTGATTACCTTAGCAGCAGCGCAGAGAAGAACAGACAACCAGAGTTGCTTAAAGAGAACTTTCAGTGTGGGAAAAGGTCAAGAGTGACCATTGGAATTGTGGTACAAGTCTCTAAAACTCAGTTGGAGAAAGTAAAGAGAGCTTTGAGGACAACTGGGTGGGTTAGGAGAAAGAGGCAGAGTTGGCAGAAAAAGCTCTTCAAGATGGTGTTGATCTGCGGTTCTAGTGAGAGGCCCCAGTCCAAGTATTTGCTCATCCATACATAAATATTATTCAAAAGCTACAGTATGCTGTTAGTTTATCAATGTTTCTAAAAAGTACATTCTCTAAGATGCCTTCCTGCTTGCCAGGATGTAAGAATTAATGATTGGGTCCCACAAATGTTGAGATCACAGTCTCCAGGCCCCGGCAAGCAATGAGTTTCAACACAACTTACAGATGAATCAAAACAGTAGGAACAAACCTCACATATTTTCCCCTGCATCCTTATAGTAAGAACAAACCTTACATACATTCAATTGTAAGACGATAGTAGGAACAAACCTCACATATGTTCCCCTGCATTGTTATAGAAGGAACAAACCTTACGTACATTCAATTGCAAGACGATAGTAGGAACAAACCTCACATATGTTCCCCTTCAATGTTATAGAACGAACAAACCTTACGTACATTCAATTGGAAGACGATAGTAGGAACAAACCTCACATATGTTCCCCCTGCATCGTTATAGTAAATCCAAACCTTACAGACATTCAATTGCAAGACAATAGTAGGAACAGACCTCACATATGTTCCCCTGCATCGTTGTAGTAAGAACAAACCTTATGTACGTTCAATTGTAAGACAATAGCAGGAACAAACCTCACATATGTTCCCCTGCATCATTATAGTAAGAACCACCTTACGTACATTCAATTGTAAGATAGCAGGAACAAACCTTATAAATGTTCCGTTGCATCAATAGAATAGGACAAATCCTTAGATATGTGCCCTTGTAGCGATATAGTAGGAACATACCTTACATATGTTCCCCTGCATCGTTATAGAAGGAACAAACCTTACGTACGTTCAATTCTAAGACAATACTAGCAATAAACCTTATATATGTTCCCTTGCACCAATAGAGTAAGACAAATCCTTGCATATGTTCCCTTACAGCAATATAGTAGGAACACACCTTACATACGTTCCCCTGCATCGTTATAGAATGAACAAACGTTACGTATGATCAAATGCAAGAAGTTAGTAGGAACAAACTACACATATGTTCCCCTGCATCATTAAAACAACAAACCTTACGTATGTTCAATTGTAAGACAATAGTAGGAACAAACCTCACATATATTCGCCTGCATCGTTATAGTAAGAACAAACCATACGTACGTTTAATTGTAAGTCAATAGCAGGAATAAACCTTAAATATGTTCCTCTGCATCAATAGAGTAGGACAAATCCCTACATATGTTCCCATGCATTGATATAGTAGGAACATACCTTACATATGTTCCCCTGCATTGTTATAGAAGGAACAAACCTTACGTACATTCAATTGCAAGACAATACTAGGAACAAACCTTACATATGTTCCCTTGCATCAACAGAGTAGGACAAATCCCTACATATGTTGCCTTGCAGCAATATAGTAGGAGCATACATTACAAACACTCCGCTGCATCGTTATACTAGGAATACACCTTACATACATTCCTTTCCATCAATGTAGTAGAAATAAACCTTACACATGTTCCTTGCATCGTCATAGTAGGAAGAATCTTTACATACATTCCCTTACAAAGAAATAGTAGGAATGAAATTGGAACAACATTTTCAAGAATTCCGTAGATATAATAGATATAAACCTTACATATGTTCCCTTGAATCAATGTAGTACGAATTAACCTTTGTGACAAATCCGGTGATGCTGTCCCTTCTCCCCAAAGGGGAGACGCTTTCCATGAGGCCAGGGAGGTGAGGCTGCGACGTGATAATCCCCCTGGAGTTGGTACTCTCATGGGGAGGGATTCCCCCTCTGGGATACAGGGAGAACATCATGGGATAACGTAATGTAACCCACCCTCACCCACCTTTCTCCCCTCACCTTCTTAACCTTCCTCTTATCATACACGTTCCCCCATGTATTTACATTACAGCACTAGTACTGGGACGAGGAAGATTGGGGTTTACTACACTGAACCATCCCCTCAATATACATAGACAAGGAAGTAGTTTCGAACGCGAAAGAACCCACATGCTAATCTCATTCAGCAGTCTAGCTTTTGTGTTCTGTGGAACCTAAAAAGGGAAGAAGGACTAACAATGTTGTCAGTCCCTCCCCAGAGGCACTGTCAGGAAAGCAACCATACCGCAGACAGAAGAGCTGAACCTGCAGCTGCTGACCGGGATTGTGGCGGAAGAAGAGATGGCGTCCCTACCTGCTCTCAAGATGAGCGAAGATCCAAAGCCGGACGAGGCTGAAGCGCCCGACGCGGGGCAAGTACACGCAAACAGGCTTCCGGGAAGTGCTGGAAAGCTACGTACGTCATCACGCAAACAGGAAACAAGGCAGAAGTACTGTCGGAAGATACGGAAAGGCCCGAGACAGAGATGAGAGAACGGGAGCCCAAACTGAAGGTACAGGGGCGGCCTGGGGACCTAAACGGGGCTCTAGAAACCAATGTAAAGGTGTCTGGGACCCTAGAAAGAGAAACCAGTGTAAAGGGGTCTGGGACCCAAGGAGGAAAAGCCAATGTGAGGGGGTATGGGACCCGAGAATAAGAAGTCATGACAAGAGGGTTGAGGATGCCAGAGAAGTGACAGTATGCATGGCAGGGGAGTATACCAGGGATACTGTAACAAAACCAGTTAAGTGTATACAGAGTTGCGGACCTAGCCGTGCCTGAGGACATGGTCCTCCAAAGCCTTCTTCTTCATCGCAGTACCTGCTAAGGACGAATACTGGGGTAACCCAAATCGGTCACTGGAGGGGTGTGGGAAAGGCCAGGGCAAGAGAGACATTCACCATAGTTTGTGGATCTGTGAAAGCAAGCCTGAGCAAGGCCAGCGGAAGGGAGAAATTTCCTGTACTTCATGGAACTGCAAAACAAGCCTAAGCAAGGCCAGGGGAAGGAAGATATGTCCCTTACTTCATAGAACTGCAAAACAAGCCCAAGCAAGGCCAGGGGAAGGGAGACATTCCCCCTACTTCATGGAACTCCAAAAACAAGCCTGAGCAAGGCCAGGGCAAGGAAGAGATTCCCTCTACTGTGTGCAACTGTGAAAACAAGCCTGAGCAAGGCCAGGGCAAGAAAGACATTCCCTCTTCTTTGTTGAACTCTCACATGTATGGAACTGTGCTTGTCTGTCCAGTAGAATGGAATCATTCTTCTGGACCAAGAGGACAGTGAACCACTTGTTTGTTTTCAAGTGTAAGGTATATAAATTGAATTTTGACACTGGAATGTGGACTCCTATTTTTTTTGACATTCTGACATTTTACTTAGGGTTTAGTTGAGGCAGGGAAACCCCTCTTAGAGTTAGGGAAAGAAAGGATTTTCTCTTTATTTCTTTACAGAATAAAAGTCAATGCCCACAAACATGCCACCTGCATGTCAGTCTCCTCCTTCCATACCCTTACACCATTCAAACATTTCCTTTCACAGATGTAGTCGAAGAAACCTTTCAAATGGTTTCCCTTATGTACGTTCTCTTATTTACTTTCCTTTGCACCTATGTAGTAGGGGGAAACCTTACATACATTTCTTTGCACCTAGTAGCAGGAACAGACCTGACATACGTTCCTTTGCATCGATGTAGTAAAAGTAAAGCTTGCTTATGCTGCCTTTCGTCCATGAAGTCAATATAAACCTTACATGCATGTTCTTGTATAAATGTAGTAGGAACAAACCTTACATACTTACATATTGTGACCAATCCAGGGAGTTTGCCACCCACTTTGGGACTAGGAAATTGAGCCTGCTAACCTTAAGACCCCCTAGGGGACAGGACAAGCAGGATCCCACTGAGGGACCCCCCCACTTAAAGCACAATCAATCCCTAGAGAGGGATATGTTGTTATCCTTCCTTTTCTGAAGAATCCCACATGTTTGTGTGAGAAACCAAAGGGTGTCTCACCCGCTAGTCCTCAGGGACTTGTCATCCAGGTGGCCAGGACATGGTCATCGCTTTTGGATCCAGTTCCTGGGGGTGGACCAGTGCGGGAGGATCACCAGGGTGAGGGGTCTTTGGGGCGGGGGGTGAGCCAGCCGATGGTGAGACGCAGTATTCCCCCCTTTTTCGTTCATCTACCCCATCCTATTTTTTAGGATCTTCCGAAGTCCCAACTCCCTACCCCCTTTTTACACAAACACTGGGCCGAGGATGAGGGTGACTGGGAGCTACCAGAGGTGCTATTAGCACCATGGCTGCCTCCAAACCTGGGTCCGGCCTGGCTGAATGGGGACTTACCGGGTCATTTCGACATTGGAGGACCCGGTAAGTCCCCATTCAGTAAACCATTCCCCATTCCCATTTGAGCCCCCATAGGGCTTAATGGGAATGGGGAAGGCGCTAATTACGGGCCTGCAAATAGCGGGCCCGTTATTAGCGCCCAGGTCCCTTAGCAGGACCCGCAAAGGACGTGTGGTCAGACCACACGTCCTTTGCGGGTCCCGCTAGGGGACCTCTGAATAGGGCCCCTTACCGCCCAACTCGGAATGAGGCCCTAACTCTCTCACATCATACTGGACATGTCCCATTAATCGTGCATACACCTAATACCAGTTAGCTCTCCTCACATGAAAAAAAAAGGCAACACTTAAAGACACGCTTTGAGAAAGGCAGAACATGAGTACGAGTAGAACTTCCGGATGAAGGCACACTTGCTGGAGCAGAGCAAAGGACCAAGGGACGAGAGCAATGGGCCAAAAATCCCAATGTTTCCCTACTGGAGGTTGTTGCCTCTGACAGACCACGAAAGACACGTGGAGAAGGGCAGATCCCTCAAGTAAAGATTGCATTGTATTTCAAGGACGCCAGCAAACCTCCCGGGTGAACGGTCGAGTTGGGGTGGCAAGGCCAAGCCTGTCATACTAACCTTGACTCGAGAATTGGAAATATCAAAACAAGAAAGAAGCGCACACACCAGGTGAGTTGGCAAGCAACCCGAGAGACCGGTGTGTGTTAAAGCAAAGGAAGTAGCAACATTATATGAGCATTAAAGACTGCACGCGTGTGGATGTGGCGCAGTGAAGGACAGACCTGTAAATGAACTTTCAAATAAAATGCAGCTGTGAGATCAGCAATACTAAGTAACAGGGTGGTCCGACAAAGGGAAGTAGCACATTCGAAAGTGTGAAAGGTACATTGTTTTGAAGTTATAAAGCAAACACACCATAAAAGTGTATTATGTGAGACTAAATGTGAATTTTGAATCGAGGTGGTTCTGCGGTGGTCTGTAAAGAGAGCCACTCACATTCGAAAGTCTTCCACATCTGAAAGGGGTCCGAGCCCGATTGAGGGAGACCTAAAGTACAATAGAGAAATTGGGGAAGAGAGCACGCCCGGCAGGTTTGTGGTGAACTGTAACGTGAGAGGTCTGAGCCTGACAGAGGGGGGCCTATGTGAACTGTGTGCTGTAAGGTCTGAGCCCAGCAGAGGTGGACCTTTCGAAACTTTTCGTTGTAATGCTATTTTGAAAGTCAAGAAAGAGACTTTAACATGGAAAGACAGGCGGGCCTCAATCCACGGTTTGGAGATGCTTAGAGTGTTAGAAATCGAGCGAGAGTGTGTCATCCTGCCCACAAGGACAACCTTACTCCATAAGATTTAACGTGAGGAGGAGAGTTGGTTCAACTACCTTTATGCTTTTGAACACTGATTTTCTTTTGTATACATTTCTCCTTTTTACACTTTTTGTACAAGAGATAGGGCAGGCATTAGGTTTTTGTGAGCATAGGCCATTTTGATTTGACAAGCTCCACTAGGAATGTTTTGTTTATCGTTTGATGGTCGAGACTACTTCAACCTTAGTTATAGGGCAAAATAAGTGTTTCTCTGACCCCAACATTTTCAAATAAAGGTTTTACAAATGTTATCCATTGTGCCAGTGTCATACTTGTGATACCATGCCTTCCCTACAGTTCACTACATGGGGATTGACACATTTGATTTTCAAGACATATATCTAAGGCTGGTGTACTTTCTGACCCTCTTCAGGCACCATACTCGGAGAACGAGTCATAAGCCCTCTCCCTTGCTACAGCAGAGGAGAAGAGCCCATCCATGTTGTTGGAAGGCCAGAGAGAGGCCTGCGGAGCCACATGGAAGAGCCTTCCAGGGATCCGTGGTTTGGTGCGAGGAGACCGCACCAGACGTGGTGCGTGGAACCACCCAAGAGCCCGCGGGAGAATTGGCCTACGAGCCTTGCAGGCAAGAGGCATATTCAGTGCAGGCGGCCCAGCAGAAGGAGCTGGAATCACTGGACTGAGAGGAGTTACGGAACCACCAAGAACCCGTCAGAGGCTCGCGGTAAGGGAGCACCCGCACCAACAAAGCCACAGGAGGATGACCGGACAAAAAACTGCCTCTGCCCTTACACGCCCGACTGGAGTAGCATCGCCTGAAGGCAAAAGGTACATGGCTGCTCGTGGTAGTTGGGAGGTGAGTGGTATGGTCAAAGCAGGAACTGAGATGGGTTAAGAGAGAAGCGACTCAAAGAGGGGACGAGTGTGAAACAATCCCCAAGTGGGGTGAGAACCAGACACTGAGAAGGGGTGAGAGAGAAAGGAACCAAGGCGGGGTGAGAAGCAGACCCTGAGAGGGGGCGAGAGAGAAATGATCCAGAAGTGGGGTGAGATGCAGAGCCCGATTAGGGGTTAGAGAGATGCTGAACAACCTCAAGGCGAGGTTAGCACAGGTCGGGTTGGGTAAGCAGCAAACAAGCCCCAAGAAACTCAGACCTGGGGTGTGCCAGAGAGATGAAAACCCCAATGTGGGGAGGAAACCCTGAGGCCAAGCGGGGGATAACCACTGACAAAGGTGGAGAGGACATTGTGGGAATCTGTCAAACCCTGGAGACGATGGGAATCAGATTTACCAAGGCCAAGCTTATCTAGACACCCAGAACTGGCACAAAGTACCCAACAGAGCTAAAAGCCAGAAGCAAGAAAGGACACCAAATTAAAGATAGCTCTCTATCCAATATGGGGGAGGTCAACAGAGACAATTGTGTTGACTGAACAACGAGCCAAGGACCCCTCTCTTTGAAGACAGGACATAACAGGGTCAGAAGCCAACCACCATTCAATCTTTGGGGCAATAAGCCATTGCTTTGTCTCTGTTTGTTTTCTGTATTAGTGTTCGGGAAAATAATCAGAATATGTTAAGTTCTTGATGATGGATGAACCTTATGCTCTTCGACATCCTGAGGAGCACGGTTTGAAATTTTCTTTTCTTTACGAAAGGGTTTAAACTGCTAGGGAGAGAAAGGGGTAATTTTCTTAATGAAACAGACCGGTCATGCAAAATACCCCCTTGTCGGTCTCCTGACTCACAGCCATCACCTCTTTAGTTTTTCTCGATGCCGCTTAGCACAATACGTTCCCTTGCATCAATGTAGTAGGCAGAAACACTACATATGCCCCCCCTGGCACGCTGTATGGAAACATAATTCTACATATTGATCTTTACGGGCAGCTGTCATTCACAACCTCAGAAGAAATGAGCCCAACGAAAGGGGGTCTCTATGGACAATTCTCCCTCTCCTTTAGCTATGGCCAAAGAAAACAGCTTTTCGCAACTCTCTTCGATAGGTCTGTTTCAAGAACCCGAGAGATGAGTGTTGGGAATTTGTACACGATTATCCAGAATCAAGCTCGTAACAATTCCTGTCAAGAGAAAAGCTTCAAGTCTGTAGATCGCCCCGGTTCAGTGATCAGTAAGATCTGTTTTGATGAATGACTGGTGAAATGATCCGAGTAGTAGGCACTAATATCCCAGACACACCAGCTGATCACTGCATCCCTTCATCAATCAGGTGCCCTTGATCACATGTGTGCTATCACAGGACATTGCATCGTCGCACCTGTGACAGCCATGGCTTCTAAATAAATTATATCACCAAACTTTTCATCCAGATGCCATCACCGGAAGTGAATTCAAGAAATCTTGTTATAAGAGTAACATGAATTACCTTTAGAATCAGACGGAAGTCATAACGGGCAGCCGTTGGCACAGGAGTTTAACCTGTAACCCTATTGCAATGCTCTACTCAGAAAGCCCTGCTCTAAAGTGCATCACTGCACACACCTGTCCTGTACAAAATAACACAGCAACTGCTGCACCACACTCTCTCCCAGACCGTGCCCCAACCCACAGAATGATACTCGGCACACGCGCAGCCACCAGACAGTCTGCATTAATTGTGCCGGTCCAGACGTAAACAGATCCAGCCCTGACGCATTCAAGCAGGTATCTTGCTTGTACTCAAGCGAGACACCACAGGACCCCAAGATGCAGTTACACCACCACGCACATTTCAAAACATGCGTTACGCCTCCAGCAGTGCATCGTGTATCTCCAACCCGCACTCCAAAACACTCCAACTCTGGACAGCGCCTACAACTCACCTCCCCACCAAACCCAGCCACACCACACCCGCTCACCCCACCCAAAAACCAAGTACACAGAAAATGGTGATCTTACCTGCTGAGCGTCTTCCCACTTCATCTTATTCTCTGCGCCCACCAAGTGGCTGACAGCCTGAAAGAACTTCTGGGGAAGAGACAGCAACAGAGAGGTCAAGGGAAGTGCAAAGAAAGCAGGTAAGCGAATGAGAAATAGGAGAGAAAAAGATCAAGAGTGAACGGGGTGTGCGCGAGGTCAAGATCTGGGAAATGCATGTAGGATACAGAAAGAATATGAACGTTGGATACCAGATTTAATGGGAAGCAATAAGGCTGTTTGTGAGCGAGTGTGTGTCTGTGCAGGAGAGGAGGGAGAACTTTTGTGGTGGGGAAAGAATGGGGTGGAGGGGGTAAATGTGTTTTTGTGCGACTGTGGAAGAGGAGTGGGAGTGTGCTGGGCTGGGAAAGGGGGTGGTGAGTGATGAAAGAAGGGGTTTGGGGCTAAACCCCTGATATTTCAGGACATTTATAATTATTATAATTGTTCTTTAATAACGTGTTTAATACCGGAGAACAGTTCCTAAGCGCGAGACCGGGATTCAAACCTGTGTTGCTATGCGTTGTCTTGCTTCCAAGACAAACGTGTTGCCCCTGAGCTATCCTCCCGCCCGGGAGAGGGTGGAATTGCCTTCCCCAGGCATGGGGGAATCGGAATGTCATATTTCAGCATTTGAAAGGCCGGAACAATTCTGTCTTTTTTGTGTTCCGCCTTTAAAATGCGGAAATATCACATAGCACCTATGCAAAGTTTTAAGCTCATGGTTTCATGGTTTTATGGTTGTATAACTCCACAACAGAAACAAAATAACGCACATGATTGTGCACACTAAGCTAGTGAACCAGCGGGTAAGTGCTTATGGTTCTACATGCCAAGCTAGAGAACCAAAGAGTAAGAGTGGGGTCTTGCACACCAAGCTAGTAAACCAGCGGGTAGGTGCTTAGGGTTCTACATGCCAAGCTAGAGAACCAAAGAGTAAGAGTGGGGTCTTGCACACCAAGCTAGTAAACCAGCGGGTAGGTGCTTAGGGTTCTACATGCCAAGCTAGAGAACCAAAGAGTAAGACTGGGGTCTTGCACACCAAGCTAGTGAACCAGCGGGTAAGTGCTTAGGGTTCTACATGCCAAGCTAGAGAACCAAAGAGTAAGAGTGGGGTCTTGCACACCAAGCTAGTGAACCAGCGGGTAAGTGCTTAGGGTTCTACATACCAAGCTAGAGAACCAAAGAGTAAGACTGGGGTCTTGCACACCAAGCTAAGGAGCTAGAAAGAAGAGTTTAGGGCTGTGTGCACCACGCTGAGGAACCAGAAATTGAGAGCCTAGGATCTTGCACACTATGTAGGGGAATCTAAGGGTGAGAGCTTAGACTTGTGACTCTGACTAGGGAATCAGAGAGTGAGAGTTTAGACCTGTGAATCAGACTAGGGAATCAGAGGGTGAGAATTTAGACTTGTGAATCAGACTAGGGAATCAGAGAGTGAGAGTTAAGACTTACAAATCAGCCTAGGGAATCAGAGAGTGAGAGTTTAGACTTGTGATTCAGACTAGGGAATCTAAGGCTGAGTTTTTACAGTTACGAATCAGCCTAGGGAATCAGAGGGTGAGAGTTTAGACTTGTGAATCAGACTAGGGAATCAGAGGATGAGAGTTTAGACCTGTGAATCAGAATAGGGACTCTAAGGCTGAGAGTTTAGACTTGTGAATCAGACTAGGGATTCTAAGGCTGAGAGTTTAGAGTTGTGAATCAGCCTAGGGAGTCAGAGGGTGAGAGTTTAGACTTGGGAATCAGACTAGGGAATCAGAGGGTGAGAGTTTAGACTTGTGAATCAGACTAGGGAATCAGAGGGTGAGAGTTTAGAATTGTGAATCAGACTAGGGAATCTAAGGCTGAGAGTTTAGACCTGTGAATCCGACTAGGGAATCAGAGGGGGAGAGTTTAGACTTGTGAATCAGCCTAGGGAATCAGAGTGTGAGAGTTAAACTCGTGAATCAGACTAGGGAATCAGAGGGTGAGAGTTTAGACTTGTGAATCTGACTAGGGAATCGGAGGGTGAGAGTTTATGGTCTTGCACGTTGCTGGCTGATAAGAGCTGGAAACATGTACAGCATCAACTTACACAGAACACATCAAATAATGACTATCGCAAACATCCACACACAGATCTGAATTTCAAGGGACACATATAGCCGGCTGCCCTGTGAGGACCACACAGTTTACCTGCACGTCTTCAAAGGAAGGCACATAGGTTGCTCTCTTGTACGTGTCCGTGACATTCCGCAGGATCTCCACGGCCAAGAGCAGATCCCCACTAAGGTACATCTTTCGGGATACCAGGTCCAGGAGACTACGCACCACCTTGGACATGCCCTCACAAGCCAGCAGCCGGTGTCCTGTAGCCAAGTACTCTCTCAACTAGGGAGAAGGAGGTGAGACAAACGCATAGTGAAGGAAGATGATCATTCAGAGTGTCATTGTGAAGCAGATTCCATTATGTACACACTGTTGAGTCCCATCACCTTCAATGAGGAGACCCAACAGTACAAAGAAACAGCCAACCTACAATAAGAGGACAGGACAGTTTAGAGGAACAGCTCATGTTTCATCACCTTCAACAAAAGGACTGGACAATACAAAAGAAAACATAACACAATCCATCATCATCAATAGGGAGACATAACAATATAGAGAAACAGGCCATTATTAATAAGGGTGGCCCAGCAATATGGAGCAACATCCCACAAGCACTTTCAACAAGAGCACCAGAAAGTATAGAGACACATCCCATCATCTTTAATAAGGGGGCCCAGAAACATGGAGCAACATCCCACACGCACTTTCAACAAGAGCACTGGACAGTATAGAAGCACAGGGCGTCATCTTATTAAGGGTGGCCCAGAAACATGGAGCAACATCCCACATGCACTTTCAACAAGAGCACCGGACAGCATAGAAGCACAGCGCGTCATCTTATTAAGGGTGGCCCAGAAACATGGAGCAACATCCCACACGCACTTTCAACAAGAGCACCGGACAGCATAGAAGCACAGCGCGTCATCTTATTAAGGGTGGCCCAGAAACATGCAGCAACATCCCACAAGCACTTTCAACAAGAGCACCGAACAGTATAGAAGCACAGCGCGTCATTTTATTAAGGGTGACCCAGAAACATGGAGCAACATCCCACACGCACTTTCAACAAGAGCACCGGACAGCATAGAAGCACAGCGCGTCATCCTATTAAGGGTGGCCCAGAAACATGGAGCAACATCCCACACGCACTTTCAACAAGAGCCCCAGACAGTATAGAGAAAAGGTTCATGTTCCATGACCTTGAACCAGCGGTCATGGAGAGAAGCAGCCATCAGCTTCAGGAGGCAGATAAGACAATATGGAGAAATGACCCCCTCACCCTCAACAAGGAACCTAAAAAATGCAGTGCAGCAGCCCAAGACTCACCACTTGCCACAAAGGAACATGGCAATATAGAGACAGAAAAACATGAATACATTGCACAGAGGGAACCCACTGCATTTGTACTCATGTAAATGCGCAATTATAGCCATGTCTTTACACCTTCATTTTGCTCTCCGTAGTGCAAAATGTGCAAATACTGCCTTGAAGTTGTGCAGGGCAGGCAGCTTTTACATTGATTTCTATGTAATCTGCCTGCTTTAAGCAGGTGCTAAAGTAGGCAAACTCTGCACAAATCCATTGGTTGTACTCCACCATGAAAATAACATGCCAGCGGAAAACCAAGCAGGAAGGGGACGCAGAAACGGCCTCCGCACTACTCTCCAAAATCCACCAAAATACTGCAGAGCATTGAAAACTTGTTAAGACAGGTGCAACACTTCTAAACCTGTCTTTTGCATGTTTGTGTAAGCTCCAAGGACTTTTAAAATTAGATCTACAATGTTTCATGCAATTAAAAGAAGAGTGCATTCAACGTGGCCAGTTCTGGCCCACTCTCATCTACTTCAATGAACGGTAACCACCTGAGCCACACTGCAACTTTACAGACATGCAGGGGGAGCCTTTCGGCTCATGGAGATTCCGTGTCACAACTTCAAGTTGGAATGCGCAAAATCCATGAGCCGAAAGGCTCTCCCTGCATGTGCCGACGTCGCCATGCCCCGAAAACCCAGGTTCTGAATCCCTATTTACATTACCGAAAAGGTGCATTTGCCACACTTGTGCATCACCATTGCTTTGCATTTTGGGAGAATGTATCGCACGCATATTTCTTCAAAACAATTGCAAGGTTCACATGTAAATACCCAGCGGCAGTGCTCAGCCTCATGGCAGTAGACTTCACCATATCCGGTCTTCTACATGTCCAAGTCCATATCAGGACTGATCTAATCGCTAGGTGGAACCTACAGACCACTGCCTTGAAGAAGACTTGTTTAGTGGTCGAAACACATGTTGGCTGTTTCTTGAGAATGATTTCATTTGTTCATTTTATGTAAATGCGTTAATTTACACATGCAGGCTATCTCAGCCGTGATGTTTTTCAAAAATGGATACACCCTAGCAATATGTCTGAATAAATGACATCTTTCGGCTGTCGGAATCCGTCCATGCACAATGCTACCTTTGGTGTTTGGTCACTGTTCACTCTTCATTCCTATTACACCATCTCTTCATTACCACCGCCCTATTACCATGTGCAGATTACCTGCTGCACCCTTGTAAGCCCAATAGATGTATTGGGAGTTACCAGTGGATTTGAGGGTGTGCAACTGTGTCGTACCTAGACGGATTATTAGGGGTAGGAAATATGTTGCACGTAGTTGGATTTTGAGGGTGGGCAATGTGTTCTCCATCTAGGAAGTTGGGAAGATTAGCCCTGCGTCTCAACCAGGAAGATCTGTGAAGATTAGCCATCCCAGTACAATGCAGCCAGTGCAGACATTTTAGGGGAACGTGGAATGTAGCTAGAGCTCTGGGGCGCTCATCAAGTTATAGCCAATGCTTTTAAGCCTGTCGCACTCCATGCTTACGGAATTTCAGCCGAAGCCACGGCCACAGACCCGCATACATTTGCCATCATAAACTACTCAATAATACTTCACACAACACCTCTGCATAAGAATACATCAATTGTTCAGGACAAAAAATCGCCGGCAAGCAGGCGGAGCTTGAATCAACTCCTGAACCGTCCCATTGACTGTATCGCTTTGATGGACGGGTTGAGAGCATTCCAACAGACTGCGGCTAGTAGTGAGGACAGTGAATGGCAGGGCAATGTTACATTCGCTGCAGGAACGCCGGGGGGACGGGCAATGTTACTGATTCGCTGCAGGAACGCCGGGGGGACGGGCAATGTTACTGATTCGCTGCAGGAACGCCGGGGGGGCGGGCAATCTTACTGATTCGCTGCAGGAACGCCGGGGGGCGGGCAATCTTACTGATTCGCTGCAGGAACGCCGGGGGGACGGGGCATCAGAAAGGAAACTGTGTGTGCAGGGGGCAAGTTATAGCCAATGCTTTTAAACCTGTCGCACTCCACGCTTACGGAATTTCAGCCGAAGCCACGGCCACAGACCCGCACACATTTGCCATCATAAACTACTCAAAAATACTTCGCACAACACCTCTGCATAAGAATACATCAATTGTTCAGGACAAAAATTCGATAAATAGCTGCACACATATTAACTATCCCGATCTGGCATCCCCCATGTAGACTGTCTCTCACACCCATCCACATGCTGGCTCGACATGGGTAGGACATGGGTGGCTAGCAGGGCCAGTAAACCCACACGCATACTAGCACTTCTCGATGTTCCCATACTTGGGCTTCGTTCCCCCAACGGCGTTCAACCCACAGCGCTTTGGGACTACACCAATGGTGAAAGACGGAAAAAAAGGTACAATACAATGAACGCTGCTTAGAACGCTAACATGGTAAGCAGCTTTCACAGCTACAAGTAAATGCTGCATGGCAGGCAGCGTGTAGAATGGCTCCCTATGGGTTCCGCCGGCTTTATGCAGGGACATAAACTCGGCGGACCCCATATGGATCTCCAGGATGTGCGCCTGCATGAAAATCCATGCCGGCCAAATGCAGGAGCATTAGTATGGCAGAGAGGAAGGAAGGTGTCGGAAATGCAAGTTGCATTCGGCCCCACCTCTCCACTATCAAATGGTTGAAAATGTGGCGTGGAGTGAATGGGAATGAATGTGGCCTTACTCAAGGCTTTTACACCTTCCATTCACGTTGCGCCCCAATGGATCATGAGCTCCACAGTTTATAAAAGCAAGTGTTCAATTACTTGAACATCCTTCTGTCTTTCTAAGGTTCATTGCTGCAAGTTTGCTCATCTATTCAACTGTTTCACACATATACCAGAAAACACCCGAGGTGACTGGACATGTCCCTCAACAATAACGCAGACATGTTCCATGACCCCGATCGTGAAAAGTAAGGCAAGAAATTATGCACTTTGCACTTGTAGGCAACATACGACCTGTGTTGTTGTTAGCAAGATATTTCTTTCACAAATGTCCCACATATGATACAGTACAAATAGCAGAGGCAGTCCTTAGGCAGGCAGCCTGTACAGGGGCCATTCATTGTGTGGTTGAGTACAAGTCAGCTGTGGAAGGGTAAAGCAAAAGAGCACAACATATATGACAGGCCTTATAGGCCTAAGGCCAATATTGACGCAGGTGCGCCTTTCTACATAATTAAGTATTGCTTGCACGAAAGGCACGCGGGCCGGTCAGATGTGGGGAGACTCATTTTGGGGTTGAGCCCTCAACTTCGCCGGCAAGCAGACGGAGCTTGAATCAACTCCTGAACCGTCCCACTGACTGTATCGCTTTGATGGACGGGTTGAGAGCATTCCAACAGACTGTGGCTAGTAGTGAGGACAGTGAATGGCAGGGCAATCTTACTGATTCGCTGCAGGAACGCCGGGGGGACGGGCAATCTTACTGATTCCCTGCAGGAACGCCGGGGGACGGGCAATCTTACTGATTCGCTGCAGGAACGCCGGGGGACGGGGCATCAGAAAGGAAACTGTGTGTGCAGGGATGGGGCCCGAAGAGGTAGCAGTGAGGTGCATGTGTCCTCAAAACACTTTCATAATGTGAAGAGTGAAGAAGACCCTCTTGGACCATTGTATTTCATAGAACAGGTAGAAGTGTGATACTGGCTGGCAACATACATTATGAAACTATTAACTGCTCGCACATAATACCCCACAACTCATTGGTTGCGCCATATGCTTGGGCTTAAACTCAACCACAAATAATTTCATTTAGACAATAAGCAACACCTCGACACTGTTTTTCGGCCGATAAAAACACCAGAGTGTGTCCCTCATTCTATTCTTCCAGTGGCCTTCATCAGGACTCCAAACGTCTCAATCTGCAAGCTCACCTTCGTGGATACCCCTGCTGTCTCTCTGCAGTGATGTGTAGTCTTAGCTCCTCATAAGGGGCTTCTTGATTGCAACATGAGACGCTCAGAGGCACTCCTGCCAACTGGGACTAGCTGTAGTTATATTTCCTGTGAGGGATGTTTCCTTCCCACCTAGAACTTGATGACTTGTCTTTTGGCACAGGGCATTAGGGTTCAGTACTGCACAGGTGCACCCCATAAACCTTGTTTCTTTTTTTTACCAGACACAGGGATTGCTTGACCATGGTAAAGTGTCCCGCACCCATATTGCTATATCTCTGGCTTCCAGCACCACCCAACCTTCACAGAATGGCCTTTCAGCCACACTGAATGTCTTAATATATAAATGTCTCTGCCTGCCTATCTCTACGCATTGGCTCATCACTTTGCTAAATACTGCGTATTCTAGATCCATCGCCGCCTCCCCTCCACCGCCCCGGATAAATAATGAGTTTCCACAAATCTCCACAATAAACAGTCACCCTGTGTTTCTTTATCAGAAGTCGTTCTCTCCAGCGGACGCCCTCCGTTCCTCCCCGTCACAGTCTCAACCCTTCCCGCATATTAGCGCTCCACGTCTGCATCGAGAGCGCCCACCCTCTTCCCTCCCACAAAGGCTTTCACAGATGTCAGTCCTCAATCTGCGTCCCCAATAGAGAGCCCAGCTGCTGTGAGACAACACAAAGCAAGAGGCATTGAGTCCATGGCCTTCAATTCATGCACGGATGACTCATTCAGTGAAACAAAAAGGCTGGAATGCAGCAGAACAAACCTTATTTCAATGGTTGGTGTTAACTTCACAAAACATGTTCAAGTGACTGCAGAGTCTCTGCCAGCCCAACACCTCCACTGCCTACAGCTGGGGCTACAGAAATAGGACTAGACTGTTAGTCAGGCAAGAGCGGAGGGACAAAGCAAAGAGGAGGGCGAGAGGCGACAATAGAGAGAGCGAAGAGGGGAAAAGGAAAATTCCAGAAGGAGAAAAGAAGAGGAGAGAGAGGAGACTGAAAATCTGATATGAAGACACTAAGAGACATCAGAACACTAGATAGAGAGTCAGGAGTGGGATGACAGGAAGAGAAAGACGCAGATGGTGTACAAAGAATGTAAAGGGAACTGACGGGGCGGGCTAGCGTGTGTTCCGAGAAGCAGAGAATCTCTGGCCGGGAGGACAAGAAGAAAGATTGCTCCTCAGGAAGGATCCAGTCTCTAAAGTGACATGCTTAAAATATTCCAAAACAACGGAAAACATCAGGGATCAAGTCATATTTATCTTTTTACATAAATAGGGGACATCTTTAATTTGCGTCACATGATGAGATCTAATTTTAGTATTTCTAAGGGCTGGAATCCAATGGTAGAGTAACGAGTGTCAATAGAAGATGCCCACGCTGGACACCAGTGAGCCACACAGAGATGTGCTGTCTCTTTTAATGCATTGGTCCAACCCGAACACTAACAGGACGCCATTTCCAGCAGCAAGCACCAATCATAAAGTGCTGGACTAGCGAAGAAAGCTGGAAGACAATAGGGCTGAGAATCAGGAACAACAACCTGATTTCCATCAAAACGGAAACTGGATCATCAGTTGACAAATCCGACAAATGCCTGCAACAGAACAGCAGTAATGAAAGCTCCCTTCCCAGGGCACCTTCTTCTGTGCAAAGCAACTATCGAAACAACAACAAAAGTTCTCAAACACTCCTCAAATCCCTCTAGAAAACAAACACTGCCTGCCTCTGGTGAGCACAAAAACATACTTCATTACTTAGTACAGGTATTGACAGTCCTCTTATTGTTATTTAGTATTGTTTCAAATTATGTAGCAAATAAAATGCAAACGGTTAGGTTGAGCACTTTCCCAGATTCACTCAGTGTAAAAGGTGAGATTGTGCAATTACCCAGATTCATGAAGTGTGAAAGGTGAGATTGAGCATTTCCCCAGATTCACTAAGTGTAAAAGGTGATATTGCACATTTACCCAGATTCACCCAGTGAACAAGGTGATATTGAGCTTTTACCCAGATTCACTAACTGTAAAAGGTGAGATTGAGCATTTACCCAGATTCACCCAGTGTAAAAGGTAAGATTGAAAATGTAACTAGATTCACTAAGTGTAAAAGGTGAGATGGAGCATTTACCCAGATTCACTAAGTGTAAAAGGTGAGATGAGAATTTACCCAGATACACTTAGTGTAAAAGGTGAGATGGAGCATTTACCCAGATTCACTAAGTGTAAAAGGTGAGATGAGAATTTACCCAGATACACTTAGTGTAAAAGGTGAGATTGCGCATTTACCCAGATTCACCCAGTGTAAAAGGTGAGATTGAACATTTAGCCAGATTCACTAAGTGTAAAAGGTGGGATAAAGCATTTACCCATATTCACTAAGTGCAAAGCGTGAAATTGAGCATTTAGCCAGATTCACACAGTGTAAAAGGTGAGATTGAGTATTTACCCAGATTCTCTCAGTGTTAACCGTGAAGGTCAGCACTGAAGGTCTATATTACAATAGCTCTGTATAAGAAATAACAATGAGCACCGAAGACCTGAGGTACCTAGTTATTCAATAACACTGAAAATGAGAACCCAGGCTAGCTAGGTGTAGAGGTAACACGGAGCATCGCAGACCCGTGTTAGCCAAACATGTGATAACAAGGGGAGTGAAAGCCTGGGGTAGCAAGTGTACGAGCTAACATGGAGTACGGAATCACTGAGATAGCTAAGTGTATTTCATAATGTTGAGAATTAAATTGTAGGTTAGCCAAGTGTAAACTATTACGCTGAGCTGGATTAGCTAAGTGTTCGTGATCAATTAAAAATGAAAGCCTCGATTATAAAATAGTGAGAACAGAAGACCAGAGTTGGACAGGTTTAATAGATAACAGTGAGCAAGAAGAGCTTGCTCTTTAAAGATCTGAAGGCTTGTTTGATGGGCCGTTGATGGGTGGGCTTGACTGGGGTGGTGTGACTAATGTCAATGGGATTGCCAGATGGTCCAACCAGGTGAGAGGCATTGACGTTTTTGATGAAAGGTGTTTGGTGAGTTGTGTGATTCACTCTATTGAGCCAGTAACATCACATTAACTTCTTACTCTTACACTCCTTCCTGGTTTACAAGGAAGCAAAAAGGCCTCCTCCTAAAACAGAGTAGGGTTGTTTCTCTTTGGTTGTATCTACTGTCAAAGGTGGCCTTAATCCCAAGAGTCCAATATATGGTTCACGGCTACCTATTAACAGCACTTTAAAAATAGACTTTCAATGCTTTCGAGACCTCAGGTAGACTTGACTAATGGGCATTTCCAGCTGTTCCCTCAACCTACAGTGGGCTCTCTGCACCCTAACCCAAGCTTCCCTAGGCCCCAAGCGCAGGATTAGGGATCAGTAACACCTACTGCCTAAGTAAACCTACATATGACTGGTGGGCCTAAAGGCCAACACCTTATCTATCTGACTTCCTCCGGGGCTTCCTATGGGTATCTCATATAAAGGTAGGTCTCACTCTTGATGTATTGTTGCAGGAATGTATTCATGAGAGTATTACGCAAGTTAATGGGTACACACGCCCACCGCTTTACCACCCAACTTGTCCTTCTTCCTCCCTACACCAACTGAGCCCTCCCAACATTCCTTTCCAACTTCCATTCATTTCAGAACTCTATTCAACCATTTACATGTTTGTGCACATGCCTGAAGCAGTGGATGTGATTTATAAAAAAATAGTAATGAACAATAACACTATATAACAAATCTCCCTCCTTTCCTTTGCACACACATTGCTGATGCCTTCACATAGGTGCATGGAAAAACTACTTAACACCTCTCTCACAACCCTCGATTTGTTCCACCACAACAGGATCATCAAGTACTTTTCTGACTTGAAGTGGCCCCAATACCTACTTTGTACTTTCTTGATTACTTCTGGGTGTCACTCACACACACACACACACACACACACACACACACACCACACACACACACACCCCCCCATCTCTCCTCCCCCTCTGCCCCCTCTGACACCACACACCTCTTTACCATTCTGAACTCATCATATCTCTCCTTCATGCCTTCAGTCTTCTTCTTGACTGGTTCTGTCAATCTCTGTTGATCCCACTCAACATATCTGGATCTCCCCAACCATGGTTGACATACCAACGAGTGTGGGTTCCACTTCCTCAATACTTTAAAAAGGTACTAGACAAGTGGTGGCCTGTGGTGCCAACCGGTATGCAGATTTAACAAGGGGGGTCCTGGGAGTCCCTCTGCCAGACATTAGTCCTGGTTACGAGGGACTTACCCAGAGTCTTTAGCTCACTATCTTTCACAGAGAAGAAATATCCAAAACATATCAGTCTTTGTCCTGCCCTGGGGCAGTCCAGCACCGAAATGCGAGGCAATTCTCCTCTGAACAAGAGTACCAACAGAAACCCCAGACACGTGTTTCGGTCTGGTTGGACCTCATCAGTAGGGTGGATCTGTGCCTCTCTAAGAATAGTGAGCAAGGGGTCCACGTCTGGATTCCCCTAGTAACTTAGGGTGAGACCCAAAGTTACTTAAATATGCAGATTTAACAAGGGGGGTCCTGGGAGTCCCTCTGCCAGACATTAGTCCTGGTTACGAGGGACTTTAGCTCACTATCTTTCACAGAGAAGAAATATCCCAAACATATCAGTCTTTGTCCTGCCCTGGGGCAGTCCAGCACCGAAATGCGAGGCAATTCTCCTCTGAACAAGAGTACCAACAGAAACCCCAGACACGTGTTTCGGTCTGGTTGGACCTCATCAGTAGGGTGGATCTGTGCCTCTCTAAGAATAGTGAGCAAGGGGTCCACGTCTGGATTCCCCTAGTAACTTAGGGTGAGACCCAAAGTTACTTAAATATGCAGATTTAACAAGGGGGGTCCTGGGAGTCCCTCTGCCAGACATTAGTCCTGGTTACGAGGACTTACCAGAGTCTTTAGCTCACTATCTTTCACAGAGAAGAAATATCCCAAACATATCAGTCTTTGTCCTGCCCTGGGGCAGTCCAGCACCGAAATGCGAGGCAATTCTCCTCTGAACAAGAGTACCAACAGAAACCCAGACACGTGGTCCGGTCTGGTTGGACCTCATCAGTAGGGTGGATCTGTGCCTCTCTAAGAATAGTGAGCAAGGGGTCCACGTCTGGATTCCCCTAGTAACTTAGGGTGAGACCCAAAGTTACTTAAATATGCAGATTTAACAAGGGGGGTCCTGGGAGTCCCTCTGCCAGACATTAGTCCTGGTTACGAGGGACTTACCCAGAGTCTTTACTGATATGTTTGGGATATTTCTTCTCTGTGAAAGATAGTGAGCTAAAGACTCTGGGTAAGTCTCTCGTAACCAGGACTAATGTCTGGCAGTGAGACTCCCAGGACCCCCCTTGTCAATTTGCATATTTAAGTAACTTTGGGTCTCACCCTAAGTTACTAGGGGAATCCAGACGTGGACCCCTTGCTCACTATTCTTAGAGAGGCACAGCTCCTCCCTACTGATGAGGTTCAACCAGACCGAAACACGTGTCTGGGGATGCTGTTGGTACTCTTGTTCAGAGGAGAATTGCCTAGCATTTCGGTGCTGGACTGCCCCAGGGCAAGACAAAGACTGATATGTTTGGGATATTTCTTCTCTGTGAAAGATAGTGAGCTAAAGATT
This sequence comes from Ambystoma mexicanum, assembly GCA_002915635.3. Lineage (NCBI taxonomy): Eukaryota > Metazoa > Chordata > Amphibia > Caudata > Ambystomatidae > Ambystoma > Ambystoma mexicanum. The sequence continues at coordinate 1,036,775,933 of CM030325.1, forward strand.
CTGGGTAAGTCTCTCGTAACCAGGACTAATGTCTTGCAGAGGGACTCCCAGGACCCCCCCTTATTAATTTGCATATTTAAGTAACTTTGGGTCTCATCCTAAATTACTAGGGGAATCCAGACGTGGACCTCTTGCTCACTATTCTTAGAGAGGCACAGCTTCTCCCTACTGATGAGGTCCAACCAGATAGAAACACGTGCCTTGGGATGCTTGTTTATAGGCACGTTCCAAATGCCATATAATATCATATCATGCTGTTGGTACTCTTGTTCAGAAGAGAACTGCCTAGCATTTCGGTGCTGGACTGCCCCAGGGCAGGACAAAGACTGATATGTTTGGGATATTTCTTCTCTGTGAAAGATAGTGAGCTAAAGACTCTGGGTAAGTCTCTCGTAACCAGGACTAATGTCTGGCAGAGAGACTCCCAGGACCCCCTTGTCAATTTGCATATTTAAGTAACTTTGGGTCTCACCCTAAGTTACTAGGGGAATCCAGACGTGGACCCTTGCTCACTATTCTTAGAGAGGCACAGCTCCTCCCTACTGATGAGGTTCAACCAGACCGAAACACGTGTCTGGGGATGCTGTTGGTACTCTTGTTCAGAGGAGAATTGCCTAGCATTTCGGTGCTGGACTGCCCCAGGGCAAGACAAAGACTGATATGTTTGGGATATTTCTTCTCTGTGAAAGATAGTGAGCTAAAGACTCTGGGTAAGTCTCTCGTAACCAGGACTAATGTCTGGCAGAGAGACTCCCAGGACCCCCCTTGTCAATTTTCCAACCGGTATGCAACACTCTCTCATTAACTCCCCCCAACCAGTTCCTGCCCCTGCAGCCATCCTGGTACCCTGCATCAGGGTGTGGTTAAACCTCTCAACCGCCCCATTTGTCTCAGGATGATACAAAGATGATTTGTGATGTACCACCCCAACACCTTGCAGGAACATCTCCATCGTTCAGGAAGTGAGCAGCACCCCATTATTAGTTAGTATTTTTCGTGGGTATCCCTCTCTCAAGGAATCATACAACTGCCCATGGATCTCCACATCTGCCCACTTGTAGTATACATCCATCATTACTATAATATACTTTTTCTCCCCCTCTCACCATCAATGAGTCACTCTATATGCAAGGCAATGAATACCAGGTGTATAGTGGTCAACTCTAATGGCCTAAGCGGCTGCACATAATTCCTCTGCATCTTATCGCCCCCCCCATTTAATGCACATTCCTTAATCATGTAAATCTGTGAATCGAAGCCAGGCCGTTTCTAGTCCGCTCTGAGCCTGCCTTTTGTCTTAATCATGCCCAAATGGACTTCATGTCTCATTTCCACAACTGGTGTAACAATGCAGCCAGCTTTACAGAACAGCATCCACTCTATACTCAATTCATCTCTCACCTTGTGAAATGCTCCCAAACCATCAGCATCCGTCAAACCACTTCATCCTGTCTCAACATGTTCCTGGACGCACCTGAGATCATCAGCTTCAGCAACTGAATCGATCCAATATTTCCTCTCTACAATAGCTTTGCTCTACACCATAAACACTTGATGCTCTACCTCAAAATTCAACTCCACGTTGTCAGCTCCTTCATCCACTCAAGTAACCTTTGACAGATAGTCTGCAACAATATTGTTCTTCAACAACACATGCTCCACTGTAAATTCGTGCCCTCATAAGGATGCTACAGAGCAAACAATTCTTCTAGATATTCCGTGCAACTCCTTACTCATAAATATCCCCACCAAGGGTTTGTGATCAGTATGCACCATACATGTCCTTCCCCAGAGGAATGCTTTAAATTTCTTATTGGCCAAAGTCACACTCAATGCTCTCTTCTCAATTATGGAATATCGTGTTTGCACTCCTATCAGAACTCTTGATGCAAACGCAATCACTCTATCTACACCATTTTGCCATTGTATAAGCAACACACCAGGTCCTTTGTGACTAACATTGGCCATAACCAATGTTTCAGTCTGTGTCAAGGATTACTAGAGCTGGTACACTGGCAATAGCTCCCTCTATATCATGACATTCTTTCTGACATTGCTCACACCAGACAAACGGAGAATCCTTTTTGCAGAGGCCCCCTTATGGTACCACATCCATCTGGAAAAAAGTACCATGACTTTAGTGTAGTATTTAACAAACCCTAAGAAAGACATAACTTGCTGTCTGTTTATTTGGGCTTACACATCCATTATGGCCTTCACCAACCTCCCTGTTGGTTCCAACCCTTCTTTATTGAGTTTGTGTCCCAAATATTCAATAGAGTGTCTCATAAATGTACACTTTTCCTTCTGAAAAGTCATGCCATCCTCCAACCGCACTGCCAACAGCCTACTAAGCCTCTGGTTATGATCATGCGTATTCTTACTTGTCACCAAAATGTCATCTTGGAAGTGCACTATGCCATCCATCCCCTTCAGTAATTGGTGCATCACCCTCTGAAAAAACACTGCTTCCGACACCAGTCCTAATGGCATCCTCCTACAATTAAAAGTCCCCTCTGCCGTTACAAATATAGTAAGGTCCCTACAACCCAGATGCAATCTTTAGTGGTGATATGCCGAAGCGAGATCTAGAGAACTAAACACATTGGCACCGGCAGCAATGCTCACCATTCTCCTAGGTTAGGTAACAGGAACATCCATGACAACATCTCTGTTCAATCCCCTGAGATCTATACACAACCAGACCTGGCATTGGGCTTTCACACTACAACAATGGGCGAAACACATTCAGAAACCTCCACAGGCTCAATCTATCCTTTACTTTCCAGCCTATTTATCTCCAAGGCAAGCTACTTCCTAATTGAAATCGGCACTGTTCTGACCTACCTTCACCAACTGAGACCTTCCAACATTCCTTTCCAACTACCATTCATCTCAGAACTCAGTACTCTAATCAACTATGTACATATACTACTCTCTCTCCTTCCTCCCTCACACTCTGGACATTGCCAAGAAGTCCAATTATCAGCTCTACCTTCTCAAAGGAATTCTACCTTTTCTCACTTTCCCTCAGAGGTTCAATGTGACTCAAGCCCTGGTTCTCTCAAGCCTTGATTACTGTATCAGCCTCCTCATGAATCTGCCTTCTTCCACTCTACGACCCCTTCGAGGGCAGCAAGACTTATCCTTGGCCTTAAGCCCAGGTACTGCACCTCTCCTGCACAAAGCTCCCGGTTGCTGCACAGATTACATTCAAATCCCTCTGCATCATCTACAAGGCTGTCTGAACCAGGGAACCATAATATCCACAATTATACCTAAATAAATACTCTCCCACTAGAGCACTTCGCTCCACTTGCATCCAGGGGTGGACTGGCCTATAGGGTACTCTGGAGTTTTCCCAGTGGGCCTCTGCACCTAGGCCTCATTTGTGTGGCATTTCCAAATGTTCTCATAGGAAAAGCATTGGGCTTGCTGAAAATGTGTCATATGGGGCCACTTTGAACATTATTTCCAGGGCCTCTTTTGGTGCCCTGTAATTATTTCCAGGGCCTCTTTTAGTTCCCAGTCCAGCCCTGCTTGCATCAACTCCTTGTGTTTAAAGTGTTTTGCTAAACAGAGGGCAGGGGGTCACTCTCTTTCCTCTGCAGGCTCCCTCCTTTGGAATAGCCTCCCCCTCTCCCTGCGCCGTGGGCAGGATCTTCTCAAATTCCGGAAGCTCCTAAAGACTTTCCTCTTTTCCTCCTCCTTCCCTCCTTCTTTCCTCTGCTAATCCCACAGATGCTGTATTGGTGTCCTTGGCCCGTATGCATCTTTGGGGCCTTGACCACCCACATCAATTCTCCTCAGCCCCTGTCTTCCACAACACTTTTCATCTGCACACCCTCCACCCTGGAGACTTGCACTTACACCTCCCGTGGCCCAGGCCATATAGCACTCAGTCATTCCTAGCACTTCGTCCATGTCTCACCCGCGAGCTATGACTTCCCAGCACTTACCCCCTCTTCCTTCTTCCTTTCTGCACTTGCACGTTCTGAATACTAACATAGTAGGTTCGCCCCTCCCACTCTGCTCTTGATATTTTGTTGTAATTGTATTTCCCACCCTCCCACTCTGCCCTGTGGGTGCTTTGAAACTGTATATTCTTTTTGTATAAACGCCTAACAAGCAAACGAGAAAATAAAAATAAATATAACATGTTTGTGGACATGCTTGTATCAGTGAAAGTGCTTCATAAATAAACAATAATGCAGAATAACACTGTATAACAGTATCCTACTCTAACACTACCTCAAAATGGCCTAAGCGGTGTTATGAATGGTGCCTGTATTTTCTTAGACACACTCTTTTTGGGATCTACGTGAGTACTGCGCATCTATTACTGCGCAGCCAGAAATGTTGAATCTATTACAACAAATCTATGTGAAAATAAATGCAGGGTGAGACTGCCCGCAGCCCCTCCCCCACTTTAATAAAAAAACGTAACCCACCCCCTCTATATTTTCACATAGATTCACTGTAATCTATGCAACATATTGAGCCGTTCAGTAAATGGGCGATACCCTCTTTTTCTCCCACTCACTCCCTTTTGCTCTTTTTTCTTGAGCTTGCGCTACTCGCTACTCTCCTTTCTCATCTTACTATGTTTATTGTCTTCCCTTCCTTCCCTCTGGCTGTCTCTTCTCTCTTCCTCCTACTACATCTCACCTTCTGTCTCTATCCTCCCTTCTTTCTGTCTTGTCCCTCCTCTATACTCCTCTGTCTGGACAATCTTTTTACACACCTCTTCTTTCTATCTCTACCAATTCCCTCTTTCACCGACTGCCTCCTCCTATCTCCAACCCATCCTCTCAATCTCCTTCCTCTCTCTCACCTCTCCCTCTGTACCACGCTCACTCGATCTTTCACACTCTACACCATCTCCTTCGATCTTCTACACTGACACCCTACCCTCTGTCACTTTCTTCACTACAACTTACTCTCGCATACACTCTCACAATCGCAGCTAAACTCTTTCCACTTGGTACCACCCTCTCACATGCAATACCTCGCCTGCCCCTTTATCCAGTATCTCCACAGACTCTGCTGCACTCCGCTCCACCTTCCATGCTTCACCTGGTCTGGCTGGAAGGAATCATGTCACGGAGGCTCGTAGATCCCTGCATTGGCTTCCAGTTAAACATTGCGTCACCTATAACGTTCTTCTCCTTACGTACAAGTGTCTCAGTGACAGAGCACCTCCTTATCTGAAGAAAAGGATTAGGCAACCCTCTATCTCCCGTCCTCTCGGATCTAACAACTTTAATAGACTCGAGCATCCTCACTATAGAGTGGCTTGATTTGGCGGCACCTGCTTTGAGTCTATTGCACCTCGCATGTGGAAAACGCTGCCCACTGATCTTTGTCTTTGCCCTGAATTTTCCTCATGTAAGAGATCTGTAAAAACGTATCTCTTTAATTTCAATGACCAAGCTCCTTTCTTCTTTCTGTCTCCTTTTGTTTTTCTAGACTTCCTGTGGTTCCATGTGATATCCCTGCAAAAATGTTTCCTGGCATAAATGTGGCTGTTTTTTGCTGAGACACGATTACATTGAACATGTGGGGGACACCCCTGCAACCCCCACGGTTTTTTATTTTTTTTACAGGGGGAGCTGGGGTCATCCCTGCAAAAATAATGTCACCATACATAATGTTGCCAAAGGCTTTTCCTGGCGACATTATGTATGGGGACATTATTACCCTATACCCTTCCTGTTTCTCCTCTTACATGCTGCGCACTGAGGCCCATGGGCGAGTGGTGCCCCCCGGTCTCTCGGCCTACCTCCTGAACACACAGGCCTCTACGGGTCTTGTATACCTGTGACTTCCTGTTTCTGGCTTTCCCTCCACTGGGTCCATGGTCCACTTGACTCTGGGGCCCAATCTAATGTTGCCATTTGCCACAGGCTATGCCATCGCAGCGCAATTCTACATAAACTCCTCTTAGCTCGGCCCCCTTTCTGTGTACAGCATTTGATGAGTGTTATTCACTGCACTAAATGTGAGTTCAGTGTTCTTCTTGCTCTAAACTGTGAAGAGTAATGCTTTTCTCCTCTGACAGGCGCGGGAATGTCAGCATCTGAATTCGTACAGCATAGAGGTCCTTGCAGTCCTGAAAGCCACGGGAATTCCAGTCAGAATTGAGGATGCATGGCATTGGGTGATCAACAGTGGGACCAGAATCAACAACCAAGGCATATATAGGGTGTTCAGGGACTGAAGGCCTCTGGCATATGTTCTAGTAGCCGCCTAACGCAGGTCCGGAAGGGTCCTTGATCCCCACTAACAGGGTTAAGGCCTTAATCCTGTAACAGTACCTTACAGTTTACCTGCTCTAGCAACTCCTTACTGACACAGGCAAGAGGTGAACGGACGACTCGGAGTCAGAGGACCATCATTTATTCCAACAACAAACAATTAAAGAATTAGGGTTAGCTGATGTTATTAAGTTATAATTAAAATGAACAAAACAAATAAGACTTCTCTGTAGGACTGTGGTCCTCAGTCCGTCCCATTCGCTCTTCTACTGTGTCTTGCTGGTGGGAAACCCAAAGTCAAGGTTTCAGAGGTTTTCGGTGCCCCGCACTTCATTCTTGGCCATTAAAGTTGCTTCCTTGTCTTACATGGATGCCAGGGTGTCGCACTTCACCTTCACAAAATACCACCTCCCCTGGTTCCTTGGGATGTCTGGACAGGCACCAGACTCTAAGATCCTTTTCAGAATTGCGTGGGCCCTGGGGTTGCTATACACGTACATGCTGTTGGAGACCTCCATAGGTACTAACTCCCATTAGGTTAGCCGCCTCCTGAGAGAGTTGGGTCCCCACCAGCCCTGTCTCGCCTTGCCTAGCTCAGTGCTCGCCTCCACCTCCATATTACTGTTCCTGTTCTCCTCTTTATCCTTTACAACCTCCTCCGAGTCCTGCAAAACCTTCACCAAAACAAAATATTTCCCACCAGCTACGAATCACTGTGAAATATTTACCACTTTAAGGGCCTAATCACGAGTTGGGTGGTAGCCCTTAAATGCGGCGGTAATGCGAATACTGCCACGTTTAAGGGCTGGCCTGATCACGAGTTGGGCGTTAAATGGGCTGTGTTAACCTCCAGCTTTTTGCTGGAGGTGAAAATCCCATTTAGTGCCCTGTTTTCAGCGCAATTATCGCCAGCGGTATCAGCGCGCTGTAATTGCACCGAAAATGCCCCACTGGGTCCAATGGGGGATGGGGATTTCCCGTTATCACCAAACCTGTGATCCAGCGCTAACAGCGTCAGACCAGGAAGCGCTAACGCAACTAATGTTGGGATACCGCCCAACTCGTGATCACGCCCTAAATATGGGATCACAAACAAGCACTTATAAGCATTTTATGGCAGTTAAGAGGGGTTTATCCTTCTGAGCTTAAGCAAATGTTTCTCAAGGGCCCTGGCCAATGAGTTCTAGATCGCTGTCTGTAACAGAGAACGAAATGACGCCAGGCATAATTAGCAAGAACAGCCATCAGATGTGATTAGCAAAAACGGCCATCAGACGTGATTAGCAACAACGCATATTCAGGCGTGATTAGCCAGGACCCCCATCAGGCATGATTAGCCAGAACCACCATTAGGCGTGATTAGCAAAAACGACCATCAGATGTGATTAGCCAGGACTGCCATCAGGCATGATTAGCCAGAACCACCGTTAGGCACGATTAGCAAGAACGACCATCAGATGTGATTAGCCAGGACCGCCATCAGGCATGATTAGCCAGGACCGCCATTAGGTGTGATTAGCAAGAACGACCACAAAGAATAATTTGCAATACTGTCCCAAAGACAAATGGAACATTGCTAATGTATGTCGCAACTGCTGGTATGTGGCTTTGAGGTCTAGGGGACGTAGGGCGACAGACACTTTTACACTATGGCTTTAGCCACCATAGTGCCACATTTTAGATTTTATTTTCTGAAAGAAGTTCTCACTCCAAAGTAACAATCGGTCATTGAAAACCTGAGCAAACGTAAAACAAACACCTTATTTACTTGACACTGTGGCAATAACCGCCGAGCCGTCGGGCCATTACAGCCTAAGGTAATGCTCCCGGGGCCCAAAGTTACAGGCCCAAACGTAGCGAGGGCCTAACGGGGGCACCAGCTGTATTAACTTTAGACGGTAATGGCCCGCCGGCTCGCCGGCTATTGCCATTAGTATTCTGGGATTTGTAGCCCCGGGATACTAATGTCGTAGCAAAACCTTTTCAATCGGCATTTCTTTTGCCGTTTGAAAAGGCAGTCGCAGCAGTACGCATTAGTTCTAGGAACACTAGAACGTGCGTACTGCTTCATTACTATGGAGCAACAGGGTGCCATTTTGGGGCAAGTTGCGCCGTAGTAATTAATGGCAGGAATGTTTTTAAACATGCAATGTATTCTGCAAGTGTAAGGCAGTATGTGAAATGCAGTAATGTGTATTTCGTGGATTGGCTTACATGTGCAGAATGCATTGTACGTGTGGGCCGTTTTGCGTTGTTCCGGAGTCAGCGAATAATCAGCTGCAGTCGGGGAAACGGCGGAGTGCGAAGGTAGGTTTCAAAACATCAGTGTACCCGACGTGCGATGCACGCAAGTGCGTCCATGGGATTACACTGTGGTATGGCTCGGAAACGAGCCAATCCACATGAAATGCATCCCGTGGCATCGCTGTGCCGGGTCCTAATATTATTTACATTGCCTGAATCCCAAAGGCATCTGGAGAACCATAAGCCACAGGCTCCCCGTTCATACATAGTTTAGGAAATGATAACCAATAATGCAAGTAGAAAGAGGACTAGCATGGATCCACGGAAGTACCCTGATAGATTTTCTGAATATTTACGATAGTTATCAGATTTCTAATTACCCATAACTAGGGTGGCCAAACATCCCGTGTTTTGCTGGACTGTCCCGAATAAATAGTTTGTGTTCTGCATCCCACACACACACACACTTTCTGGGAGGGGGAAAAGTCTCGGTCGTCGTTAAAGACTTTCTGCTTGCAGCAGAGTGCCTCTAACTGGGGTTTGTGAAACATCTGAACATGTTGCTCTGTACCAACAGAACATTATAATGAGAGCAATTAGGCATTGAAGCTACAGGTACAGTAGGGAGTGGGTGGTTTACAGGGAACCCGAGAAGAGCAAATGAGGGGGTGATGAGAAATGGGAAGGTTGCTGTGTGAAATGATGACTACAGTTCTGAAACATAAGGGAGTTTTGTTTAGGCTGGCATTACTGTGCATGATGTCACAGCGCCTTTCCATGCAGGATGGGGAAAACAAAGTTTAAGTTGTCCTATTTCTGCTCAACATGTTTCTATGATGATTTCTATAGAGTAAGGTTAGTTTAAAATGCAATGAGTGTATGTTTCAAGGAATTGCTATAAACAAAGTATTATTTAAGCACATGAAATTCTAACTAAAAACCTTAACAAGTATGTGTTCAAGTGTTAAAATGACCCATATCGTGGTTTCACCACTTAATGTTTACAGCTCATGCTATTGAAAGAATGCCCCGTCCGTGGTTTATTTGACTATAGAGTTGCTTCATATATAAGAATAGTGAGCATTCATATATGTGACCCCCATAACGTTATTTGTCTCTCGGCCTTCTCATGGCAACCTCTTGTCATTCCCTTCCCATGGTGCCTCTAAGTATCACAGACTGATGAAGCGCCTTGCAGTGCCCCTTTTCTGTGGTGTTACATGTGTTGGTTGGGATGAATCACTTCTTCTCAAGGGCCCCACGCCTCTGCGAGGCTAGGTATGTGACCCCGCTCCGCAACACCCTCCCTAGAGGTCTAGGCAAGTGGGACCTCACCGGGAGAGAATCCCCCTTTGGGGACAAGGACTCTGTGAGAATCCAGAAGGTACTCTCACATCTACTCCCCGGGGATCTTCTGTTCAGGTGGCCAGGGAAGGGCCATCGCTTTTGGATCCCTAGATGCGGTTATAGTTGTGAGGACAAGCATAGGTTTTGACACAGAAAGACACTTATTTTGAACTTATAGACACAGACTTTCCTTAGTTTCTTTATGTAGGAAAGATCCCACCATAACAAGGGGTAACTTGGGCGCTACACCATCCTGATGATTAATAAAGTTTTGTTTAAAACTGTACATCTGTTGTCTTTGTCATCTCTCTTGATACCATGCCTGTCTCACAACTCCGGTTCGTGGGAGGAACTCCCTGAGCCCCTCCACGCGATGGCTTACATGGACTTGTATAATACTCCAGAGTGTGATCAGTTTCATGAAGATAAAGTGAACCAATATCATCAGCAACATGAAATTTAGGCTGGTAAGGGATGATATTCCAGAGATCCGAGAGAGAGCCTTGCACTGAGAAAACAAGCAGAAGCCCCCTGTGCGTAAAGAGCGGAAGAAGGCAAGGCTGTCATAGAACGTGCAGCCCTCGTAAGCAAGAGCAGCTCCGACACTAAGTGAGAAACGGTGGGAAACCGGTGTGTCAGAGGGCAGGAAATCCAAGTGCGGTCGAAGAGAGAATTTAGTGGTGCCGAGACCACAAAGCAGTTGTGGTGGGCAGTCTGCCCATATAACAGCACCAACACCATTGACGGGAGGAATTCACTCCCGATCCGAGTCACGGCACCAGTGATGTTTAAAAGATGAGAGCGAGGCACAGAATAAAGACACCGTGGAAAGTAAGCCGCTGAGATAAAAAGCAGAGGAAAGAGAATCCACTGTCCTTCAGGTACCGGCACCATTGTCCCCCAACACAGGAGGTGATGCGGAGAACAGGAATACGGGACGGTCAATAGGGACTCAATGTAAAGCAAACAAAGCTCATCCCAGTATTGGTGTGAAGGGAATTGGAAATGAAGTAAGAAACCAGAACTGTGTTAATAAAATAGAGGGAAACACAAATAATACTAAGTGGGAGGGATGACGAGTTGGAAACTTCTCACGTTGGGAAAAGGGAACAAAAACAATATCCCAAAGGTAAAAGGAGAATATAAAAGGAACAGACACTTAGGGAATACAGTCTTCTGACGGCAAGAAGATAAACCTCATACATGAGATAGCACTCTGGTGAATTGTAATTGGAAATTCACTATTCAAAGTATACGAGAGGAGAACAATATACAAGGCGACCCGGAACCTACGAGAGAGAGAATGAACTTGAATTGAACTAAGATATTTGGAGAGAAAGAGAAAAAGAAAACTACCAGTCCCCTAAGGGAGCTGCAAAACTTAACTCAAAAGATAACAAAATACTATTGGCGTTTGGTCTATTGAGTGGAACAGAAGAATCAAAACGGAATCCTTGTGAAAAACACAGGACCCAGGAGAAAGAAGTCATTCTCCTGGCCTTACTTCTATTAGTGAAACAGAATTCCTGTGAAGAGGACAGTAAGCAGAAGAAGGGAGTCATCCTCCTGGCCTTACTTCTTTTAGTGAAACGGAATCCCTGTGAAGAGCACAGTACCCAGGAGAAGGGAGTCATGCTCCTGGCCTTACTTCTTTTAGTGAAACGGAATCCCTGTGAAGAGCACAGTACCCAGGAGAAGGGAGTCATGCTCCTGGCCTTACTTCTTTTAGTGAAACGGAATCCCTGTGAAGAGCACAGTACCCAGGAGAAGGGAGTCATCCTCCTGGCCTTCTATTAGTGAAACGGAATCCCTGTGAAGAGCACAGTACCCAGGAGAAGGGAGTCATCCTCATGGCCTTACTTCTATTAGTGAAACGGAATCCCTGTGAAGAGCACAGTAAGCAGGAGAAGGGAGTCATCCTCCTGGCCTTACTTCTTTTAGTGAAACGGAATCCCTGTGAAGAGCACAGTACCCAGGAGAAGGGAGTCATGCTCCTGGCCTTACTTCTTTTAGTGAAACGGAATCCCTGTGAAGAGCACAGTACCCAGGAGAAGGGAGTCATGCTCCTGGCCTTACTTCTATTAGTGAAATGGAAACCCTGTGAAGAGCACAGTAATCGGGAGAAGGGAGTCATCCTCCTGGCCTTACTTCTATTAGTGAAACGGAATCCCTGTGAAGAGCACAGTAAGCAGGAGAAGGGAGTCATCCTCCTGGCCTTACTTCTTTTAGTGAAACAGAATCCCTGTGAAGAGCACAGTACCCAGGAGAAAGGAGTCATCCTCCTGGCCTTCTATTAGTGAAACGGAATCCCTGTGAAGAGCACAGTACCCAGGAGAAGGGAGTCATCCTCATGGCCTTACTTCTATTACTGAAACGGAATCCCTGTGAAGAGCACAGTACCCAGGAGAAGGGAGTCATCCTCATGGCCTTACTTCTATTAGTGAAACGGAATCCCTGTGAAGAGCACAGTACCCAGGAGAAGGGAGTCATCCTCCTGGCCTTACTTCTATTAGTGAAACGGAATCCCTGTGAAGGGCACAGTACCCAGGAGAAGGGGGTCATCCTCCTGGCCTTACTTCTATTAGTGAAACGGAATCCCTGTGAAGAGCACAGTACCCAAGAGAAGGGGGTCATCCTCCTGGCATTACTTCTATTAGTGAAACGGAATCCCTGTGAAGAGAATAGTACCCAGGAGAAGGGTCATCCGACTGGCATTACTTCTATTAGTGAAACGGAATCCCTGTGAAGAGCACAGTACCCAAGAGAAGGGAGTCATTCTCCTGGCCTTACTTCTATTAGTGAAACGGAATCCCTGTGAAGAGCACAGTACCCAGGAGAAGGGAGTCATCCTCATGGCCTTACTTCTATTAGTGAAACGGAATCCCTGTGAAGAGCACAGTACCCAGGAGAAGGGAGTCATCCTCATGGCCTTACTTCTATTAGTGAAACGGAATCCCTGTGAAGGGCACAGTACCCAGGAGAAGGGAGTCATCCTCATGGCCTTACTTCTATGAGTGAAACGGAATCCCTGTGAAGGGCACAGTACCCAGGAGAAGGGGGTCATCCTCCTGGCCTTACTTCTATTAGTGAAACGGAATCCCTGTGAAGAGCACAGTACCCAGGATAAGGGGGTCATCCTCCTGGCATTCCTTCTATTAGTGAAACGGAATCCCTGTGAAGAGAATAGTACCCAGGAGAAGGGGGTCATCCTCCTGGCATTACTTCTTTTAGTGAAACGGAATCCCTGTGAAGAGAATAGTACCCAGGAGAAGGGGGTCATCCTCCTGGCATTACTTCTTTTAGTGAAACGGAATCCCTGTGAAGAGCACAGTACCCAGGAGAAGGGGGTCATCCTCCTGCGTGAAACGGAATCCCTGTGAAGAGAATAGTACCCGGGAGAAGGGTCATCCTCCTGGCATTACTTCTATTAGTGAAACGGAATCCCTGTGAAGAGAATAGTACCCAGGAGAAGGGGGTCATTCTCCTGGCATTACTTCTTTTAGTGAAACGGAATCCCTGTGAAGAGCACAGTACTCAGGAGAAGGGGGTCATCCTCCTGGCATTACTTCTATTAGTGAAACGGAATCCCTGTGAAGAGAATAGTACCCAGGAGAAGGGGGTCATCCTCCTGGCATTACTTCTTTTAGTGAAACAGAATCCCTGTGAAGAGCACAGTACCCAGGAGAAGGGAGTCATCCTCCTGGCCTTCTATTAGTGAAACGGAATCCCTGTGAAGAGCACAGTACCAAGGAGAAGGGGGGTCATCCTCCTGGCCTTAGTTTGTTATATTAGCGGTAGGGTCAGGTAGTGGAGATTTAGATAGTGGATGTCGTGTTATGGACATTTACACTGACTGACTTGCACCTTAGTTAGCAAAATAGGTAGTGAACACCCCATAGTGATAGGGAGAGATAGGCTTTATTTTATTTTAAATAAACCTCATAGTAAAAATGTCTTTACCATGTCTGCGTCCTTCTTCTGATCCGCTACATGGTATTAATACATATGCTTTTAGGAGGTTGGCATTTGTTTTGCCCCACAGGGTCTGGACAGAACTCAGACCGGACACTGTCCTGCATGCATATGGCTCCACAGTGTTGTTGTTTTTTGTAGTGTATCTGGAACCCAGCACCTGGCAGTGTGCATCTGATGTGCTGCCACAATTAAAGTGCCCTGCAAAACCATTTTGCAAAGCTTGCCACCCTAACCCTAACAGACACTGCATCATTTTAAAGAACCCAGGCTAGGCCAATATGTGTACATGTTTATCCTAAGCAGCAACACATTGCTGACCTCCCACCTGGGCACATGTTTACGGAGAGGACTTCTGTGCGCTAACAGACGTCCCACTTCATGCTTTCTATCCAAGCCGAAAAAAGCTCACTGAAAGGAATGTTTTTTTGTAAATTCATTTTCAATGATGTGCACTTGAGCATGGAGAGGTGGATTATTGCTGCTTTCTTCTGAACCCGTCTCGTCTTCACCATGTTTTCATCATAAATTCAATTTCCAAGTGCACGTGAAGACAATGACTAAAAAGCCATCCCTCGTGACGAGTTCCTTAGCATCAGATACACCTGCACTGGCTTACACATACACTCAGAAGCAGGAGGTGAGGCACAAGGGAGATTCCCAGCAAGGGGCGCAGTTACAGAAAGGGGAACACATTGAAGAGAAAACTGCTTCAGCTGAAAGGAAAGACATGTCGAAAATGAAAGAGCCACCCACACAATCAGAGGGATTGCAATGTATACTGCAGAAAGGCACTATGCAAACAGTGGCAGCTGCTGAAATTAAACAATAGCAATACATTCATTTCAGAAAAACCAAAAATAACATCCATTAGCCATTAAACAAAAACTATCAGTTTACTCCAGGACACCTCAAAAATACCACTAACATGCTACATGTCAAACTGTCACCCAGCTCATGTTTAATGGTGAAAGAAAATTCTAAATCACAGAAACCCGCGACTCAGGAAAGCTGTCATGCGAAGTTGCAAACACAGTAATTAAATATCAAGGTACTTGCAGAACACTGTGCAAATTCAGCTTACATTGGGGAAGTTAATCCTTCTAAACTTTTCATGGTTAATCCGTACAAAGCACTTGAAGGAATACGTGTTGGGTCTTTCAGGGGTTAAAGAAACATTCTCCAACTTCTAGACATAAAAAAGGCAAAATGACACTTGGGCGAGTCTCTCAACCTAGGGCCTTCCCTCGCTCTACTCCAGGCTGACCCCTGGAAGTCGCCCACACTTCCTCCTTGATTTTTAAAACGGGAAACATGGCTAACGAAAGTTACTCTTTCCTTAAACACTTATTATGGGGTTTGTTTTTCAGTTCACAAGATTCTTCAAAAAGGCAAGTCAAATCAAATGTGATTGCAGTCTTTCTTCTCCAGTGGCGTCCAGTTCAACAATGGAAATAGAAAAGGTCTTCCTTGAGAATCCCCCAAGGTTTAGACGACCCCATCACATGTCAGTATCACGCTACTTTCTGTGTTCCGGTTGTGTCAGCAAGACAAGGGCTCCTTAAAACGGGCGCATGTCTTTTTGGGGGATACCTCTCGCGCATGCAACCTCTCCCCCTTGCTGAACCAAATGGAGCTATCCTTGCGTATCTCTTGAGGTTTGCTTCTGGTTCTCCTGGATGTGGTCAGTTCTGGTTCCCCGTGCCCGGTCCGTAGACACTGCTGTTCAAACAACAGCTGGACCTTCTCTTTAAGAGGTAGTGGGAGCCAGGGAGGCTGTCACCAAACTAGGAACAGGAGGATTCTGAGGGTCCCCTCATCACCCCTCACAATTATCTTCTAATCTTCTGAGCTCATCCCTCACAGTCTTCGGAGCTTGGCCCTCCTCGATGCCATGCCACATGCGTGTTCCTCCTCCCACCATGGGTTTGGCCCCTTCAGCTCGGGGTCTTGCCTTGGGTGTTGCTTGCCCTCTTCTTTCTTCCAAGTCTGACATATCTTATTCGCCCTGGACATTTCTCTCTGCTTCTCATCATTTTTCTGTGGACGGACCACTTTTTTACTCCTTCTGCCACCACCTTCACTTCTCCTCTAGCCACTTGTGGTTGTACTCCTTCTCCCACTTGAAGTTGTACTCCTTCTCCCACTTGAAATTGTACTCCTTCTCCCACTTGTGATTATACTCCTTCTCCCACTTGTGATTATACTCCTTCTCCCACTTGAGGTTGTACTCCTTCTCCCACTTGAGGTTGTCCTTCTCCCACTTGCTGTTGTACTCCTTCTCCCACTTGCGGCTGTACTCCTTCTCCCACTTGCGGCTGTACTCCTTCTCCCACTTGCGGCTGTACTCCTTCTCCCACTTGCGGCTGTACTCCTCTCCACTTGCTGGCTGTACTCCTTCTCCCACTTGCAGCTGTACTCCTCCCACTTGCGTGTACTCCTTCTCCCACTTGCTGTGTACTCCTCCCACTTGCTGTTGTACTCCTTCTCCCACTTGCTGTTGTACTCCTTCTCCACTTGCTGTTGTACTCCTTCTCCACTTGTGGTGTACTCCTTCTCCACTTGCTGGCTGTACTCCTTCCCACTTGCTGTTGTACTCCTTCTCCACTTGCTGTTGTACTCCTCCCAGCTTGCTGTTGTACTCCTTCTCCCACTTGCTTGTACTCCTCTCCACTTGCTGTTGTACTCCTTCTCCCACTTGCGGCTGTACTCCTTCTCCCACTTGCGGTCTGTACTCCTTCTCCCACTTGCGCTGTACTCCTTCTCCACTTGTGGTGTACTCCTTCTCCCACTTGCTGCTGTACTCCTTCCCACTTGCTGTGTACTCCTTCCCATTTGCTGTGTACTCTCTCCCACTTGCTGTTGTACTCCTCCCACTTGCTGTTGTACTCCTCCCACTTGCTGTTGTACTCCTCGCACTTGCTGTTGTACTCCTCCCACTTGCTGTTGTACTCCTCCCACTTGCTGTTGTACTCCTCCCACTTGCTGTTGTACTCCTTCTCCCACTTGCTTGTATTCCTCCAAGTTGCTGTTGTACTCCTTCTCCCACTTGCTGTTGTACTCCTCCCAGTTGCTGTTTTACTCCTCCAGTTGCGGTTGTACTCCTTCTCCACTTGCTTGTATTCCTCCCATTGCTGTTGTACTCCTCTCCCACTTGCTGTGTACTCCTCCCAGTTGCTGTTGTACTCCTTCTCCCACTTGCTTGTACTCCTCCCAGTTGCTGTTGTACTCCTTCTCCCACTTGCTTGTACTCCTCCCAGTTGCTGTTTACTCCTTCTCCCACTTGCTGTGTACTCCTCCCAGTTGCTGTTGTACTCCTTCTCCCACTTGCTTTGTACTCCTCCCACTTGCTGTTGTACTCCTTCTCCCACTTGCTTGTACTCCTCCAAGTTGCTGTTGTACTCCTTCTCCACTTGCTGTTGTACTACTCCCAGTTGCTGTTGTACTCCTCCCAGTTGCGTTGTACTCCTTCTCCCACTTGCTTGTATCCTCCCACTTGCTGTTGTACTCCTCTCCCACTTGCTGTTGTACTCCTCCCAGTTGCTGTTGTACTCCTTCTCCCACTTGCTTGTACTCCTCCCACTTGCTGTTGTACTCCTACTCCCACTTGCTGTTGTACTCCTCCCAGTTGCTGTTGTACTCCTCCCACTTGCTGTTCTCCTTCTCCCACTTGCTGTTGTACTCCTCCCAGTTGTTGTTGTTCTTCTCCCACTTGCTTGTAAACCTCCCACTTGCTTGTACTCCTCCCAGTTGCTGTTGTACTCCTTCTCCCACTTGCTGTTGTACTCCTCCCAGTTGCTGTTGTACTCCTCCCAGTCGCGGTTGTACTCCTTCTCCCACTTGCTTGTATTCCTCCCACTTGCTTGTATTCCTCCCACTTGCTGTTGTACTCCTTCTCCCACTTGCTGTTGTACTCCTAGTTGCTGTTGTACTCCTTCTCCCACTTGCTTGTACTCCTCCCAGTTGCTGTTGTACTCCTACTCCCAGTTGCTGTTGTACTCCTACTCCCAGTTGCTGTTGTACTCCTCCCAGTTGCTGTTGTACTCCTCCCAGTTGCTGTTGTACTCCTCCCAGTTGCTGTTGTACTCCTTCTCCCACTTGCTTGTACTCCTCCCAGTTGCTGTTGTACTCCTTCTCCCACTTGCTTGTACTCCTCCCACTTGCTGTTGTACTCCTTCTCCCACTTGCTTGTACTCCTCCAAGTTGCTGTTGTTACTCCTTCTCCCACTTGCTGTTGTACTCCTCCCAGTTGCTGTTGTACTCCTCCCAGTTGCGGTTGTACTCCTTCTCCCACTTGCTTGTATTCCTCCCACTTGCTGTTGTACTCCTTCTCCCACTTGCTGTTGTACTCCTCCCAGTTGCTGTTGTACTCCTTCTCCCACTTGCTCGTACTCCTCCCACTTGCTGTTGTACTCCTACTCCCACTTGCTGTTGTACTCCTCCCAGTTGCTGTTGTACTCCTTCTCCCACTTGCTTGTACTCCTCCCACTTGCTGTTCTCCTTCTCCCACTTGCTGTTGTACTCCTCCAGTTGTTGTTCTTCTCCACTTGCTTGTAAACCTCCCACTTGCTTGTACTCCTCCCACTTGCTGTTGTACTCCTCCCACTTGCTGTTGTACTCCTCCCACTTGCTGTTGTACTCCTTCTCCCACTTGCGGCTGAACTCCTTCTCCACTTGCGGCTGAACTCCTTCTCCACTTGCGGCTGAACTCCTTCTCCCACTTGCTGTCATACTCCTCTCAGTTGCTGTTGTACGCCTCCAAGTTGCTGTTGTACTCTTCCCACTTGCTGTTGTACTCCTTCTCCCAATTGCTGTTGTACTCCTCCCAATTACTGTTGTACTCCTTCTCCCACTTGCGGCTGTACTCCTTCTCCCACTTGCTGTCATACTCCTCCCAGTTGCTGTTGTACTCCTTCTCCCACTTGCTGTTGTACTCCTTCTCCCAGTTGCTGTTGTACTCCTCCCAGTTGCTGTTGTACTCCTTCTCCCACTTGCTTGTACTCCTCCCACTTGCTGTTGTACTCCTTCTCCCACTTGCTGTTGTACTCCTTCCAGTTGCTGTTGTACTCCTCCCAGTTGCTGTTGTACTCCTTCTCCCATTTGCGGCTGTACTCCTTCTCCCACTTGCTGTTGTACTCCTTCCAGTTGCTGTTGTACTCCTCCCACTTGCTGTTGTACTCCTTCTCCCAGTTGCTGTTGTACTCCTCCCAGTTGCTGTTGTACTCCTTCTCCCACTTGCTTGTACTCCTCCCACTTGCTGTTGTACTCCTTCTCCCACTTGCTGTTGTACTCCTTCCAGTTGCTGTTGTACTCCTCCCAGTTGCTGTTGTACTCCTCCCAGTTGCTGTTGTACTCCTTCTCCCACTTGCTTGTACTCCTCCCACTTGCTGTTGTACTCCTTCTCCCACTTGCTTGTACTCCTCCAAGTTGCTGTTGTACTCCTTCTCCCACTTGCTGTTGTACTACTCCCAGTTGCTGTTGTACTCCTCCCAGTTGCGGTTGTACTCCTTCTCCCACTTGCTTGTATTCCTCCCACTTGCTGTTGTACTCCTTCTCCCACTTGCTGTTGTACTCCTCCCAGTTGCTGTTGTACTCCTTCTCCCACTTGCTTGTACTCCTCCCACTTGCTGTTGTACTCCTACTCCCACTTGCTGTTGTACTCCTCCCAGTTGCTGTTGTACTCCTCCCACTTGCTGTTCTCCTTCTCCCACTTGCTGTTGTACTCCTCCCAGTTGTTGTTGTTCTTCTCCCACTTGCTTGTAAACCTCCCACTTGCTTGTACTCCTCCCAGTTGCTGTTGTACTCCTTCTCCCACTTGCTGTTGTACTCCTCCCAGTTGCTGTTGTACTCCTCCCAGTCGCGGTTGTACTCCTTCTCCCACTTGCTTGTATTCCTCCCACTTGCTTGTATTCCTCCCACTTGCTGTTGTACTCCTTCTCCCACTTGCTGTTGTACTCCTAGTTGCTGTTGTACTCCTTCTCCCTCCTCCCAGTTGCTGTTGTACTCCTTCTCCCACTTGCTTGTACTCCTCCCACTTGCTGTTGTACTCCTTCTCCCACTTGCTTGTACTCCTCCAAGTTGCTGTTGTACTCCTTCTCCCACTTGCTGTTGTACTACTCCCAGTTGCTGTTGTACTCCTCCCAGTTGCGGTTGTACTCCTTCTCCCACTTGCTTGTATTCCTCCCACTTGCTGTTGTACTCCTTCTCCCACTTGCTGTTGTACTCCTCCCAGTTGCTGTTGTACTCCTTCTCCCACTTGCTCGTACTCCTCCCACTTGCTGTTGTACTCCTACTCCCACTTGCTGTTGTACTCCTCCCAGTTGCTGTTGTACTCCTTCTCCCACTTGCTTGTACTCCTCCCACTTGCTGTTCTCCTTCTCCCACTTGCTGTTGTACTCCTCCCAGTTGTTGTTCTTCTCCCACTTGCTTGTAAACCTCCCACTTGCTTGTACTCCTCCCACTTGCTGTTGTACTCCTCCCACTTGCTGTTGTACTCCTCCCACTTGCTGTTGTACTCCTTCTCCCACTTGCGGCTGAACTCCTTCTCCCACTTGCGGCTGAACTCCTTCTCCCACTTGCGGCTGAACTCCTTCTCCCACTTGCTGTCATACTCCTCTCAGTTGCTGTTGTACGCCTCCAAGTTGCTGTTGTACTCTTCCCACTTGCTGTTGTACTCCTTCTCCCAATTGCTGTTGTACTCCTCCCAATTACTGTTGTACTCCTTCTCCCACTTGCGGCTGTACTCCTTCTCCCACTTGCTGTCATACTCCTCCCAGTTGCTGTTGAACTCCTTCTCCCACTTGCTGTTGTACTCCTTCTCCCAGTTGCTGTTGTACTCCTCCCAGTTGCTGTTGTACTCCTTCTCCCACTTGCTTGTACTCCTCCCACTTGCTGTTGTACTCCTTCTCCCACTTGCTGTTGTACTCCTTCCAGTTGCTGTTGTACTCCTCCCAGTTGCTGTTGTACTCCTTCTCCCATTTGCGGCTGTACTCCTTCTCCCACTTGCTGTTGTACTCCTCCCAGTTGTTGCTGTACTCCTCCAAGTTGCTGTTGTACTCCTCCCACTTGCTTGTTCTCCTCCCAGGTGCTGTTGTACTCCTCTCAGTTGCGGTTGTAATTCTAATTTAGCATATCTGCCAGCATGTAGGATAGTACAATGGGCGTTAATTCTTTGTTGGCACTTGTGACAGTCATCTGCCCTCTGGGGAGGACTAGGTGGTAGTGACCAGGCAATCGCCCACATACCACGGCCAGGTCCATTATCTACTGGCATGACATCTACCCCTGTCCTCTGAGACACCCCACCACAAGTCCCCAAAACAAGGCGGGGGATGTCTTCACAGCAGTTTATGGAGTAATCTCAGCTCCCTGTTTAGAGGGTCCCCCCCGGGTGTGATGGGGCAGCTTGCCAGGGCAGCCCGCAGCGGAAGGTTGCTTTGGATAACAGAGGGCCACGAAGGGCTGTCTTCACGTCTCTTGCGGGGAAACCTGTACTGCAGCAGGAAACGACTGCTTGCATTGGAAAAACACAGCGAATGACACATATGCATGCGTGACACCTGATCCACTTCATACATGTGCCACAAGAACTGGACGAGACCACGTGCTATAATCCACAAGGCGAGCGGATGCGAGTAAGCAAGCGAGAAGGTTGGGATTAACATGTGATCCTTCACGTGCAGAGGGTGAAGCGGGCCCTCTGGCATGCATGATGGCATGATGGCATGACAGATAAGAGCACCGACACTCGATTAGCCGGCTTCCATAGTGGACAGTGAAACTCCTTGCTTCATTGCTCACACCGAAGAGCGCCAATCAGAGCACATGCCTGGTGCCCCGCGGACATGTAGAGCTAAACTACTCTGGGAGCTGAAAGATGGGTCCTCACGTACTTGGACCCACCATTAAGGGAGATTAGGTTTAGAAAGGCACATACCTCTGGTTACAGAACACTGGTGTGTTAAATTCAAGCAAAAGCGCCCAGATACCGCTGGGTTAGGCGCTCCATATCAGCAAATAAACTAAACTGGAGAAGGGATGCAGACGAGAGCTCGCTCCATGAAGGTTGTTTTTTGCAGGTGGATGGGAGGGGTGGGGGGGGGTTGTGACCAGGAGGCAGGACATTCCTAGTCGAGAGCGAATGTAAAAGTTTAATTGCAAGTATGTTTTCTAATAAATTGTAAAAACGGATTTATTGATTGTTTAAATATGATGAGAAACACATTGCTTCAAACCATGAACAGAGTGCGCAAGTGTGGGGGGACAGACTGCGGTGTACATGTCTCCCTATTCAGCAATCGAAGGGTCCCGTATATTTGGGAGCACACAGGCCGGGGTTCAACACGCTGAGGTGTGGACAGGGAGAGGGCTTGGCACCTTTTCTCGTCAGAGGCCTGTGAAAACTGCTGACCAATAGGAAACGTTTCCAGGGAATTAGGCAAAGGGTTTTCTAGGCTTAAAGAGCAGGGAATCCAGCTCTAAGACTTATTTCAGCACAAATCACTACTTTCTACTGCTAAAATCATACCGCAAATCCCTGGGCCAGCGATCTGCGACCTTTGGCTCTCCCGATCTTTTGCACTACAACTCCCATAAGCCCTAGTCAGCATAGCCACTGGTAAGGGATCATGGGCATTGTAGTCCAAAACCTCTGGAGAGCTACAGGCAGCAGACCCCTGCCCCAGGTGAACGTTGAGTTGCCTGGATATGTGGAATGGCCAGGGCAAGTAGGGTTTTATAATGACCCATATCATTCAGTGCCCTTCATGCAGGGTTTCTGTCCAGAAGAACAACATAGACCCTAGAAAACCCCAAACATATTTTTTTGCTGGAAAAATAGTTTTAGGTTCCATTTTCCAATCTAGTGACTGGAAAGGTGCCAACAATACTAGAACATGGCTGCTCAATCTTCTGAACATACAGAGACAACACCAGTAAAACACTTACTTGAGGTGAGCAGGTGGTTAGTCCAGGGAGAGGTTAGTCACTCATTTTACAGTCCTAGTCAAACAAATAAATAGACTTTCAGCAGAAGTCCAATATACTTTTCTCAAACAGCCAGACACAAAGGAAATGGCAGGTTTGAGACAATACTCCAAAGGAAAGGGGAGAATGAGACCATATAATTTATGACCATTAAGGGTATCGTGAACAGATCTCACAATATACAGATGCTAGACACTGGGATTTAAGAGAACAGATTACACAGATGCTAGCAATTGGGTTTTAAGAGACCAGATTACACAGATGCTGGACACTGGGATTTAAGAGACCAGATTACACAGATGCTAGCAAATGGGATTGAAGAGACCAGATTACACAGATGCTAGCAAATGGGATTTAAGAGACCAGATTACACAGATGCTAGCAATTGGGATTTAAGAGAACAGATACCACAGATGCTAGACACTGGGATTTAAGAGACCAGATTACACAGATTAGCATTTGCTATTTAAAAAACCAGATTACAGAAATTCTAGCAATTAGGGTTTAAGAGACCAGATTACACAGATTAGCATTTGCTATTTAAAAAACCAGATTACAGAAATTCTAGCAATTAGGGTTTAAGAGACCAGATTACACAGATGCTAGTAATTGGAATTTAAGAGACCACATTACACAGGCAGTAGCAATTTGGATTTAAGAGACCAGATTACACAGGTGCTAGCAAATGGGATTTAAGAGACCAGATTACACAGGTGCTAGCAATTAGGATTTAAGAGACCAGATTACACAGGTGCTAGTGATTGGGATTTAAGAGACCAGATTACACAGGTGCTAGCAATTGGGTTTCAAAACACCAGATTACATAGATGCTAGCAATTGGGATTAAGAGACCAGATTACTCTGATTCTAGCAATTGGGATTTAAGAGACCAGATTACACAGATGCTAGCCATTGGGATTTAAGAGACCAGATTACTCCGATTCTAGCAATTGGGATTTAAGAGACCAGATTACACAGATGATAGCCATTGGGATTTAAGAGACCAGATTACACAGGTGCTAGCATTGGGATTTAAGAGACCAGATTACACAGATGCTAGCAATTTGGATTTAAGAGACCATATTAGTCCGATTCTGGCAATTGGGATTTAAGAGAGCAGATTACACAGATGCTAGCCATTGGGATTTAAGAGACAGATTACATAGGTGCTAGCCATTGGGATTTAAGAGACCAGATTAGTCCGATTCTAGCAATTGGGATTTATGAGATCTGATTACACTGATGCTAGCCATTGGGATTTAAGAGACCAGATTACACAGGTGCTAGCAATTGGGATTTAAGAGACCAGTTTACACAGGTGCTAGCCATTGGGTTTTAAGTGGCCTGACATTCTAAAATACTCTGTCCCGATGTGGGACATTAACCAGAAGGAGCCAAACATAAAGTCATTTAATAATGCTTTGTACAAGTAGAGAAAATGGACCCTTGAACACACGTGCATTAGGAGTTTATAGGACATCAATCTGATTAATGAATTTCTATTGTTTAGTAAAGAACCGAGCAACAATTCACCCAAGCCCTAGACTGATAGGAGCAGAGGGGACCATGCAGGGTATTGCTCTCAACACTCATGGGTGGCCACTGAACAGAAGTAGAGTCTAAACATGGCTGCCTACAGCAGAACAGCAATCTCAAATGCAGCAAGTAATGAAGGGTGCCATCACAAAACTGGCAGAACACCGGAGCACCTCCCTCGAAACTGGACATAGGGACAAGAAGGAATGCATCTGAACCACTGAAAGCAGAAGATCAACAAACGGCTGCTATGCTGATGGTGGACGGCCTACTACAGGCGCAGTCCCAGCTGGAGAAAGGCCAATGGCCTCTTCGCAAACCAAGTGGCTCCAGCTCAGAGCGAACTGTTGCAGCTCCTTGAGGGCACTATTGCCGGTTACGGACTGGAAGTACCCCAAGCCCTCTGAGTACTGAGGACCAAGACTCATCACTCGCAGCCAATTTGCCATGGTGTGACGCACGTCCATGTGGACCCACAAAGAAAAGTAGAAATCTACAAGTCATTGCGCACACTTTTGATCTAAACCCCGGACTCGGTGGCATAACTTTGAAAAGCTACTGTGATGTTTGACTGTAGAACATTTGAATTTAAAGTACTGATTCAAAAAGGTGGATTCAACTTTTTCCTGAACTTGGAAGCTGGAAACTGGTGCAGTACCAAATTAAGTGGAACTTTTGACCAGTTAAGAACTGCAGTTCAGATTTGGAACTTCAAGGGGGGGGCGTGGCTAACCGCCATGTGAAGAGGACGTGCTCTGGGTGCGCTCCGTCCGATGCGACCAACATAAGCTGTTTTTCCTACTTAAATGTGAACCCCTGAAGCCTGCACTCCTTCTCATCGAACGCTGCTACCATCCTGCACCCGCTGGCTGTTTTTCCAAGCCCGGAGGCACCCTATGAAGTAAGAGCTGCCGCACGGAAAATCGCCGCCCACCAAAACCAAAATGGCGGCTCCCTCGCGCTGAGATACGCGGCAGCCCTTACACCAGAGCCGCGCCCGGACCGCGGCGCCGCGCTAGCTGAGCTGATCGGATACGGTGCCTACGATCCTGCCTGACCTGGATGCCCGGCCGAGAGAGGAAGCCCTTCAGCCGCGTGCATTGCCTCCAGTGCCGCTGACGGAGTCCCGAGCGGCCTACCCGCCCTGCTCCTCCTCATCAACCCGTGCGGGGCCCGGAGCCCCGATACTGCACCTGACCAGCGGAGGGCACACGCGACTCGACACGCGAGCGGAGATCGAAGGGCGGCGCGGCCTGGGTGCTGCACGCAGCCTGCGAGAGCGGAGCCCTGGAGTGGTGGCCGGAGAGAAGAACGGAAGGCCCGGGCGTCGCTGAGCCCACGAGGTGAGCCGGGGGAAGACCTGCATTCCCCACCCCCTTTGCCCACCATATCCTCTGGAACCCCGAGGCGTAACACCCCGAACGGCTCCATCCGCCCGGGCCCACGCTAGCGTAGACAAGATCCGCCAGGCCCTCCGCCATGTCCACCAAAGGAGCCAGGTCCAAACAGCGCCAAACCACCATAGATACCTTCACTGCTGGGGCCCATCGCTTCCGAAACCTCTAGCGGCACAACCTTGGACGCACAACCCGACCTCCCGGGAACGGCCACTGAACCTAGCAATGCCCAAATCCTTGAGGCCATTAAATTGTTCCAGACCACCATGGAGCAAAAAATTGACGGGGGCCATAGATCTGGGCCTCCTACGCCAGGACGTCCGCTCCTTAGCCGACAGGACTGATACACTTGAGGCTCAAGTGCGCGAAAATACAGAAACCAAGTGGAGCTCCTCAGAGATGTTGACGAACTGCAGCAAAGAGTGAAGAACTTGGAGGAAAGGGCCGAAGAGGCAGAAGGGAGGGCACGCCGAAATAACATCCGCCTCCTGGGCCTGCCGGAGGGCATTGAGGGATCCGACCCCACGAACTTCGTGGAGAACCTTATGCTACAGGAGATTGGCGCCGAGAAACTGTCCCAAGGCTTTACGATCGAGAGGGCCCATAGATCCCTCACCAAAAGACCCCCTCCTGGCACCCCACCCAGACCAGTAATAGCGAAGGTTCTTAATTACAGAGACCGGGAGACCATCCTGGCCTACTCGCGGTCGGGCGGCCAGATCCTCAGAGACTCGGCCAAAATATCCATCTACCCCGACTACACCTTCCAGGTCCAACTGAAGAGGGCTCAATTCATACATACCAAAGCTAGATTGAAGGCCGCCGGACTGCGCTACATGCTCCTCTATCCCTCTAGATTGAAAGTAATACGCAACAACAAAGCCACCTATTCGACACTCCGTCTGAGGCCGCGACTGGATGGATAGGGAACAGATCCCCGACATAGAGGCGAAGGGGCGACGACCGCGCTGAGCCACACCACGCTGCGGCGCTGGGCCGAGGACCCCCATGGTCCCTCCACGCAAGTGCCAGCTTGTCACAGCTGAACAGATCCTTAGCAGCGAGGCACCAGAGTCGAACACTCTTCACCCCCGGAATCTTTTCCTGTTTTTTTTTTTTGGGTATACCCATACCCGCCCGTAGGGCACCAGGCGACCAATGCACGGTCTAATGGAGCAGAAACGGGATAGTCATGACGGGGATACCTCGCTCGACTTGTTATTAGTTTGAGTTGTTTAAAGTTACGGGGGGAGGGAATATGGGAGTTGGCACGAAGGTTAGGTGCCGGGGAAGGGAACCACTAGACCACTGACGTCCAGAATACATAACCGAGGACCACTCAGCCCCTAAGCCAGGCGACACCCAAGCCACTGAGTGGGGGAACAAGAGGCAGTTGCTTCACAGTTATGTACCCTTATCTAAGAGCGCTTAGACCACTGACATCCCCTACATGCTTCTTGCCGCTGACACGGCCCCTACCTGCACCCCAAACAGACGCTATACCCCCTATTACCCATGGCTGCCACGATAAAAATCATCACGTGGAACGTCAGGGGCATGAATAGCTATGTGAAACAACGTCGCGTCCACGCATACTTGAAAAGGTGCAAAGCCGGGATTGCCATGCTTCAGGAAACCCATCTCTCTGCTGATAAACTTAAAGCATTGGCCAAAACTTGGCGAGGAACCTTGATAGGATCCTCCTACTCCTCCTATGCAAGGGGAGTCTTGATATGGGTTGACCCAACCACCCCTTCAGACTAATAAGCACAAAGACTGATGATGAAGGTAGGATGGCACTAGCGTATGGCACCATCGAAGGCAGAGAGGTATGCCTAATTAGCACCTATGCACCCAACCACGCGCTACCGCTTTCTTCCACTCCCTATACCAAGGCTCAGCCCTACAGGACGGCGTCATGATTTGGGGAGGTGACCACAATTGCACCCTAGACCCTCTAAAGATAGATCTGATGATAAACATACCCGCCCATCCCCCCGGCCAAGATTCTGTCCAAACTGACTAACCAGCTGTTACTCCGAGACTTGTGGAGAGAACTGCACCCTGATCAGCGAGTTTTTTCCTTTTACTCCCCTCCCCATGCTGTCCACACGAGGCTGGACTACTTGTTGTAAGCCAAGAACAGCAAGCTATGTTTAGCGACGCCCTCTACCTGCCAGGGTCCTGTCTGACCATTCCCCGCTGCTGGCCACCTGGGAAGTGTTCCCGCCTAGACCCCCGATCCCCACTTGGAGGCTTAGAGCCGAAGCCTCCATGACGCGACCCTTCGGGAACACGTAAGCGACTACACCGAGGAGTACTGGGAACGAAATTGAATAGCGTCAGATACATGGGCACTGCATGGGAGGCATACAAGGTAGTCATAAGAGGGAGATGATTGCGTCCATAGGAGGGGCCCGTAGATCCATCACATCCTCCTGGAACGCTCGGAAGCGGAGCTGGGTGAATTGGAAAACAGGGCTGATTTAACCCTGAACTCCTACAAAAAATAACCGACCTGAAGCAAACCTGTTTAACACACTGGGAATCCCTGGGTAAATTGAGTTATACTAAACACATTGAAAGAACCCACGCCCTAGGAGACAAACCGGGAAACTCCTGGCTTGGTTGTATAAAAGTGAGACCCCCGAGCTCCCATTTGCCAAATTCTTAAGCCGGATGGCACCACGGCACATACCCAAATTGAAATCAACTCAGTTTTTTCAGATTTCTATCATATCTTTACTCCGAGACCCGCCCGAGGCTGATACCAGCATTGAAGACATCTTAGACATCATTGAGCTGCCTAAATTAGACTCACAGATGGCCGAAACACTAGACGAGCCATCACTCCCGACGAAGTAAAAGCAATCATTAGATCCTCCCCTCTGGAAAAGCCCCTGGTACTGATGGCCTCCCGGTGAGTTTTACAAAACTTACGAGGAAACTCTGGCTCCTCTGCTGACCCAAGTGTATAACGAGGCTTATGAGCGCGGCACCCTCCCCGACACCATGAGGGAAGCCGTTATCATCCCCCTTCTCAAGCCTGGCAAGGGAAGGTACGGACTGCGGCTCCTATAGGCCCCTCTCCATGTTAAACGTTGACGGTAAAATCCTCACCTCTCTCCTAGCGAACAGATTGCGTAGGGTAATACCACACTTAATCCACCAGGACCAAACGGGCTATGTGCCGGGCGCTCCATAACGAGAACCTGCGGAGATTGCACCACGTTATATACAGCACGGAACTGAGGCCCAGAATACGCGGTCGCGTCATTAGACGCCACCAAAGCTTTCGATTCTGTGCGCTGGGAGTGGCTATATGCCACCATGATAAAAATGGGAATAGGACCTGTTTTCTTAAATTGGACTAAATTGATTTACACCAACCCATCTGCCAGGGTGCGGACCAACAAGACATACTCTGACTCGTGGTCTCTCCACAGGGGCACTCGCCAGGGATGTCCTCTCTCCCCGATGCTTTATATCATCGCCAGTGAACCGTGGCCGCATACCTCAGACAGGAGTATGGCGATGGGGGCATTGAGATCGACGGGATAACTCATCTGGTCTCCATGTATGCTGACGATACCCTGCTATACTTACACAACCCCGAACACCTCTTGCCCTACATTCTTGAAACCCTAGAATGCTTCCAAATTCACACAGGAATCCGTATTAACAAAAGCAAGTCCTGCCTCTACCCGCTTGCTGCACTATACAGAGAAAACTTCAGATCCCTGCCCTCCTTAGATCTGCAATGGCAGTCGACCTCCTTCAAATACCTTGGAATCACTATACACCGTAACCCCACACAGAACACATCCTCAACACAGTCAGAGCTAAAGATGCCCTAGCAAACTCCATGGACTTTTGGGGAAGCTTCCGCTTTCCGTGGCCGGGAGAGCAGGTCTCCTCAAAATGGTAGCACTTCCACGCCTATTACACAACTTCACCAACGTGCCCTTCAACATCCCCCTTCCTTCTTTAGAGACATCAATAAACTATGCAGGCAGTTCCTCTGGCAGGGGGCAGGCACAGGGTAGCACTGGAAACACTTCAAAGACCCTACGAAAGAGGGGGTCTGAAAGTCCCCAATTTCGAACTATACTACCTTGCAAGCCAGCTAAGACATGTGATGCGATGGATGGCCGATGAGATCACCACAGATACCAGACTTCTCCAACCAGCTCTGACAGGCTTCCTACTCAGGGACCTACTCTGGGTCAAGGAGGACGCCCTAAGGCAGCACCCTTATCTGGTACAGCTCGGAACTCGGCTCTGGAGAAGGGCTTGCAGAACGTTGGGGTCCCCTGATCCGTACTCCCCACAGATCCCCATAGCAGCAGTCATGACCCATCGCCCGTGGGGCAACTGGAAACGCGAGCACAGTGGGAGCCCTGCGGGGTGGCCACCCTCGGAGACCTGGTTCAGGATCGGGTAATCCTAACATTCTCCGACCTGAGCGAGTCCTCGGAGCTACCTACAGGGCAATTTCTGCTCCACAGAGCAGTGATCCAGGCCATGAAAGACAGATGGCCGGTGGCGACCATTCTTGCAGCGGAGGACGAGATTATTGAGACTATGTTGAACACCGCCGAGGGGGCCACGAGACCTCACGGCTCTACGAAGCCTTAATGTTAGGCACGACCAGGAATGAGCTCAGGAGCAGAGGGAAGTGGGAGCACGAACTGGGCCGGGAATTTGACGACAAGGAATGGGAAGGAGTAACCCTTTATCACAAGAAAATCTCCAGAAACGCCCGTCTGCAACTTATCCAACTATACATTACCAACAGGGCTTACCTAACTCCGGAAACTATATCGTCTTTCAAGGGCGCAGCCATCCAGCTATGCCCTAAATGCAATGAGCCGAAGGCGGGAATGACTCACATGTTCTGGGGTTGCCCAGCGATACGCTCCTTTTGGTGCAGGTGCGGGGAAGGGTGGCAAAAGCAGACATTGAACTGGACGTACATAGCCCTGTGGCCTGCATCCTGGGCAGGTGCAGCCGTGATCGCAAAAACAAACCCTAAATAGACTCAAAGACTTAATTTATATCACGGCTAAAAGACGCATAGCCATGTGTTGGAAGAGCCCCAAAGGCCCGATTGAAGCACAATGGTGGAACGACCTCACTAAGTGGTTGGCAGCCGAGACCGGAGCGTGGGAAACCGCTATCCACGAACAGAGGCTGGACTCCAGTGAGGAATTACATCGCTGGGTGTCGCTGACCGTGCCATTACTCCACCTTGGAGCGGTGGATGACCCCTCAGTGATCAGCCAGCCCTGACCTCTGAACTGGCTCGATATTGAACAGTGGAGTTGATCGGAGTCTTGGGGGTGGGGTGGGGTGGAGGGTGGTATGGGGAAGTTATGGACGTGTAATGTATATGCAGTACCTGATATGTTCGTGGTCTATCAATCTGTTGAAAATCAATAAAGAAAGTTTAAAAAAAAAAAAAAAAAGATTTGGAACTTCAAACATCACTTCCCTTGGCTGGTGGCAACATGGCAGACAGAAGCACTGGTGGCTGGAGGAGATGGACACCCATGATTTAACTCACAGTGAAACAAGTAACAGCATTAGAACTGTGAAGTCAGATGGCAACAATAACATGAAAACAGGATCTAATAGCATGTAAATACCCATGACTATCCCCCACATGTGTTTTCGAACTATTCCTAGTTATAACAAACACATAATCTAGGAACCAACTGTCTGGATGTTCATCTGTGCAAGGATTCAGAGTATGTTAGCACGGATACATAGATTGGCTCTTATGTTTTGATGGTGACATAAGTTTCTAAATGTCTATAAACCTTGGATAGAGGCATGCTTTCACACTATGTTGGGTACACAAAGACTGTAGCCATCGCATTTGAAGCTACTCCCAGAATACTTGGCAAAAAGCCTTTGGTATAAATCCAGAATAAATTGGGGCAGTTCAACTTTATATATTTTTCATGATCTACCTGTGCAAACCACTTAGAAGATACAAGCGCTTAGAAGTCTAATGAAGAAATCTTCACCTTAGAACCCAGGTATGAGGCTACTGGCGTGCCGGCGCAGTGCAAAGATAAGGCAAGGCCAACCATGCGTGCCACCTCGTCTCTTGCCAGGAAACCTGGATCTTCCCCTTAGGTCCCAGGTGTGAGGCTACCAGTCTGCCAGTGCAGTGCAAAGATAAGAGAAGGCCAGCCATGTGTGCCACCTCGTCTCTTGCCAGGAAACTTGGATCTTCCCCTTAGGTCCCAGGTGTGAGGCTACCAGTCTGCCAGTGCAGTGCAAAGATAAGAGAAGGCCAGCCATGCACGCCACCTCGTCTTGCCAGGAAACCTGGATCTTCCCCTTAGGTCCCAGGTGTGAGGCTACCAGTCTGCCGGTGCAGTGCAAAGATAAGACAAGGCCAGCAATGCGCGCCACCTCCTCTCTTGCCAGGAAACCTGGATCTTCACCTTAGATCCCAGGTATGAGGCTACCGGCGTGCCGGCGCAGTGCAAAGATAAGGCAAGGCCAACCATGCGTGCCACCTCGTCTCTTGCCAGGAAACCTGGATCTTCACCTTAGATCCCAGGTATGAGGCTACCAGCCTACCAGCGCAGTGCAAAGATAAGACAAGGCCAGCAATGCGTGCCACCTCCTCTCTTGCCAGGAAACCTGGATCTGCACCTTAGGTCCCAGGTGTGAGGCTACCAGCGCAGTGCAAAGATAAGACAAGGCCAGCAATGCGTGCCACCTCCTCTCTTGCCAGGAAACTTGGATCTTCCCCTTAGGTCCCAGGTGTGAGGCTACCAGTCTGCCAGAGCAGTGCAAAGATAAGACAAGGCAGCAATGCGCGCCACCTCCTCTCTTGCCAGGAAACCTGGATCTTCACCTTAGATCCCAGGTATGAGGCTACCGGCGTGCCGGCGCAGTGCAAAGATAAGACAAGGCCAGCCATGCGCGCCACCTCCTCTCTTGCCAGGAAACTGGATCTGCACCTTAGATCCCAGGTGTGAGGCTACCAGCCTGCCGGCGCAGTGCAAAGATAAGACAAGGCCAGCCATGCGCGCCACCTCCTCTCTTGCCAGGAAACCTGGATCTGCACCTTAGGTCCCAGGTGTGAGGCTACCAGCGCAGTGCAAAGATAAGACAAGGCCAGCAATGCGTGCCACCTCCTCTCTTGCCAGGAAACTTGGATCTTCCCCTTAGGTCCCAGGTGTGAGGCTACCAGTCTGCCAGAGCAGTGCAAAGATAAGACAAGGCCAGCAATGCGCGCCACCTCCTCTCTTGCCAGGAAACCTGGATCTTCACCTTAGATCCCAGGTATGAGGCTACCGGCGTGCCGGCGCAGTGCAAAGATAAGACAAGGCCAGCCATGCGCGCCACCTCCTCTCTTGCCAGGAAACTGGATCTGCACCTTAGATCCCAGGTGTGAGGCTACCAGCCTGCCAGCGCAGTGCAAAGATAAGACAAGGCCAGCCATGCGCGCCACCTCCTCTCTTGCCAGGAAACTGGATCTGCACCTTAGATCCCAGGTATGAGGCTACCAGCGCAGTGCAAAGATAAGACAAGGCCAGCCATGCGCGCCACCTCCTCTCTTGCCAGGAAACTGGATCTGCACCTTAGATCCCAGGTGTGAGGCTACCAGACTGCCAGAGCAGTGCAAAGATAAGACAAGGCCAGCCATGTGTGCCACCTCTTCTCTTGCCAGGCAACCTGGATCTGCACCTTAGATCCCAGGTGTGAGGCTACCAGTCTGCCAGCGCAGTGCAAAGATAAGGCAAGGCCAGCCATGCGCGCCACCTCGTCTCTTACCAGGCAACCTGGATCTGCACCTTAGATCCCAGGTGTGAGGCTACCAGTCTGCCAGCGCAGTGCAAAGATAAGACAAGGCCAGCCATGCGCGCCACCTCCTCTCTTGCCAGGAAACTGGATCTGCACCTTAGATCCCAGGTATGACGCTACCAGATTGCCAGAGCAGTGCAAAGATAAGACAAGGCCAGCAATGCGCGCCACCTCCTCTCTTGCCAGGAAACCTGGATCTTCACCTTAGATCCCAGGTATGAGGCTACCGGCGTGCCGGCGCAGTGCAAAGATAAGACAAGGCAGCCATGCGCGCCACCTCCTCTCTTGCCAGGAAACTGGATCTGCACCTTAGATCCCAGGTGTGAGGCTACCAGCCTGCCAGCGCAGTGCAAAAGATAAGACAAGGCCAGCCATGCGCGCCACCTCCTCTCTTGCCAGGAAACTGGATCTGCACCTTAGATCCCAGGTATGAGGCTACCAGCGCAGTGCAAAGATAAGACAAGGCCAGCCATGCGCGCCACCTCCTCTCTTGCCAGGAAACTGGATCTGCACCTTAGATCCCAGGTGTGAGGCTACCAGACTGCCAGAGCAGTGCAAAGATAAGACAAGGCCAGCCATGTGTGCCACCTCTTCTCTTGCCAGGCAACCTGGATCTGCACCTTAGATCCCAGGTGTGAGGCTACCAGTCTGCCAGCGCAGTGCAAAGATAAGGCAAGGCCAGCCATGCGCGCCACCTCGTCTCTTGCCAGGCAACCTGGATCTGCACCTTAGATCCCAGGTGTGAGGCTACCAGTCTGCCAGCGCAGTGCAAAGATAAGACAAGGCCAGCCATGCGCGCCACCTCCTCTCTTGCCAGGAAACTGGATCTGCACCTTAGATCCCAGGTATGACGCTACCAGATTGCCAGAGCAGTGCAAAGATAAGACAAGGCCAGCCATGTGTGCCACCTCGTCTCTTGCCAGGCAACCTGGATCTGCACCTTAGATCCCAGGTGTGAGGCTACCAGCCTGCCAGCGCAGTGTAAAGATTAGACAAGGCCAGCCATGCGCGCCACCTCGTCTTTCCAGGAAACCTGGATCGCCACCAGGGGAAGACAGCAAACGACAAACACGCATGGCACCAGAGGCTACACTCCTCACACAGATTAGATGAGGAAACACATTTTAATTCACAATGGCGGATGGACAGGAACGTGAGAAAGGGAGCGTTAACCTTTTCCCATCCCCCTTTCCCCTTTGGCGCATGCAAACCCTTGGTATATAGGCGCCATAAACATGTCCCAAAAAAAAATACATAAAATATATAGGTTATGAAGTGGGAAGTTACACTTAAACCTGATAACGTTCAAATTACAGAGGTCAGAGTTGGGTTGGCCTGTTGCCAGAGTGGACAGGCAAATCTCATACTGCGTTACTCTTATTGAAAAGTGCGCAGTATGCATGCCAGGTACTCTGCCAGGTACTCTGCCAGAGCATACGCGTAAGTTTACACCTAGTGCAGGCGTCGGATGAGTCATAGGATACTTTGGCAGGAGATGATATGAAGCGACACTAACCTTATGGGCGGTTAAAGAACACAGAAGGGGCCACCGAGTGGAACACTGGAGGGGGCCTGGAGCAGGCGGCAGAAGAGCCCAGGCACGGAGAGAGGGTGCGAGAGGCTCAGGGAGGACCCTGTCTGTGGAGGGAAAGGAGTAGGAAGAAGATACGAGGGTGGGACAGGGGGTGAAGTGCCACACATGTCAAGATGGGGTGTTGTAGAAGGGGGTCATGAATGCTGCAGGATAGCTTGGGGGTGGGGGGTGGAGGGCTTCCATTGAGGTGAATAATACATGGGTATGATAGAACACACGGTGTGCTCCAAGCATGGTTGCCATCACATAGTCCTCCTATGGAAACCAGTTTGCAGGAGCCACAGGTAGTTAGGGTTGGCTGTGCGATGCCCTCCAGGGGGCTGCAGCTGCCTAGTTACATCAGAATGTGACCTTTTCCACGTGTTGGCCCAGTAGACGGATGGCGCCCAGTCCAGAGTAGACTGACTGTAGGTGGAGAGGAGACGGGCCTGAGGGGCTATGGATCTGTGGGACCCTTCGAGGCCATGTTGCAAGCCTGGTGTGCTAGTCTGATCATATCATGCCCACCAGAGCAGTCGCGGTACATCACGGCTCCTGTGCTGGGGCTGGGCGCGGTACATGCTTTTAGCATGTAACACGCCTGTTGCTAATATAAACACACGCGTCACTGCAAGGCCACCTCTCAGCACTGAGCAGCGAGGAGGGACCCTTCCAGGGCCAGTGACCCTAACAAACGGCACTGAAGGGCCCCTCAGCCTGGAACGGCAAGTTCTACCGTATGGAGAAGTGGGTGATCCTGAAGACGCCTCCAGACTAGGGTGGCTCATAGTACGGCTGCTGCCTGGGCACTGCCAGCATGGGGCGGCTCTCAGTACGGCGGCCAGGCTGCTGCCTGGGCACTGCCAGCATGGGGCGGCTCTCAGTACGGCTACTTCCTGGGCACTGCCAGCATTGGGCACCTCTCAGTACGGCGGCCAGGCTGCTGCCTGGGCACTGCCAGCATGGGGTGGCTGTCAGTACGGCTGCTACCTGGGCACTGCCAGCATGGGCGCCTCTCAGTACAGCGGCCAGGCTGCTGCCTGGGCACTGCCAGCATAGGGTGGATTTTAGGCGGCTTCGGGCTCTGCTGGGATTGATCTGCATGAAGACCACCTCTGTTGACCCACTTCCCTGACCCGCAGTTGCCTGGTCAGATTAACGATGGCGGTAGGGTGAACCAGCGTTAACCATAGCATAGCACCCTCATATACAAGGCTGACGGGAAGGCTAAAAGCCCCCTCTGCGGAGCCCCCGCGTCTCCTGCAGAGCCTGTCTGAACACGTAGTCTATTCAGGGTTAATTCCACGGGTGGAGACAGCGAGTTACCCGCCCCCCCTCCCCTATCAGTAAACACCTGGCCTATTGGGGCTTATTGCTAAATCAATGGGAGACATTCAAGCGCTGTTGTTTCCAGATAATGATCGAAAGTGCGTGCGCCACTAATCTTGTTAACCTTGAGAACCTCTGCAGCAATGCCAGGCAGCCTCTGCAATACCTTTGCCGATACCCATACTCCGGGTACAGCGGCAAGCACTTACACGCCGTATTTACGTACCTTATCTAAACGAACACTTGATTCTGAAACCCTTCAATATAGAAACACGGGTTGCATTGAGAGAGAGAGAGACACACGCACTCCACACAGTGAAACCCCAGCAATATATGAGCGAGCTACAGTCTCTGGAGCAGAGGATGGCGAGGGCCCAGGCATAGGCAGAGAGGCGGCCCAGTCCAAACCCAAGGATTGCCCCTGAATGAGGATGAGGGAGCCGCCTCTGCAGTGTCCCCCAGGATCAGGGATGGCGAGGAGAAGTTCGACACCCAATGCTAATTGTTTTAATTGCAATGAAATATTGATCAGAACTGTTCCTGCCAATGAACGACAGGCCTGGGATGGGTCCACCATGACTGCCCCTTCTCTACCCTCCAGGCTTGTAGCGGAAATCAAAGCCGTTTGCTGCTTTCCAACGGTTCTGACTGCAAAGCACACGCAATCCCTTCGCCTACAAAGGCTGACACTACTCCCTACTCGGGCGCACTAGCCTCCAAGCAGTGTTCTTGATCGAGCCCTTTGTTTTCCTGTAGAACAAGGCCGTGTCTCGCTGCTGCGCATGGCCCCCATCCCCACGCTGCAGAGAAAGCAGCCTGGAGCAAAGTCAAGAAGGGCAGAGCACGGCATGCCCATAGAGTTTCATGGACACGCTACCCTTGCCTGGGCCACAAACCCTGAGCTCCACGGAGATGCGCCAAAGGCGCGTGCAGATCCGGACACTGACGGCCCTGGGTGTGCGGCCACCCGCATATCTAGAGCAGGCCTGTGACCCCATAACCAGGCTGGCAAATGCTGAATCTAGGGGCTTGTGGCGCGGAGTAGGGTGGCATCGCGCACGCCATGCTGGAAGTGGGTGCTCAGTACACCTGGGCACAGTGGAGAGAGTGCGCAGAGCTCAAGAAGGTGCGCCCCTTCCAAAAAGGACCACAAGCCTAGGGTGATGCCCCGACCTGCACCCCTGCCCTGCGCTGCGGTGCAGCTTCTGCAGGACCAGCTTTTCTCAGAGGAGTCTCCATGCCCAGAATGAGGAGGTGCACACCAGACAGTGTTTATGCAAATGCCGAACATGCAGGGTACTCGATGCATCCGTGACCTGTCGCCCCCACAAGTGCTGCTGAACAGCTGCCCCTCCACAGAGTTGGCAGCGAGTTCCGGCAAATGCCTGCAACAAACTGGCGTTTTAATTTCCCCAATCCCTCTGCCACAAACATATGTGGCCAGAAAGGTCACCCATGTTCCTCAGATGACAAAACTCCTCCCGATTCAAAAACACACCAGAAACAGGCTTCGATGGAGGAGGAAAGCCAACACTAGCCTGTGCATGAGGACGTCTGCGCCTCAGAGCTTCCAATGGCTCATCCATGAACAGGCCATCACTGAACACACGGTCCAAGGTGTGCACAACCATACTGGAGAATGGGCCCCAACTACCGGAAGCCCACTGTGCTGCAGAGTGACGTCACAGGCCCGGGGCAGCACATGCAATGTCACAGGCCTTCTAAGCTTCCTGGAATGGCCTTGTCACGGATGCCACAAAAATCACTCAAGTCTTGGAGACAGTGCAACGGGGCGTAGGGCCACGCCCTCTGTCGTCCTGCCACGACTCTCCTACCTAACCCAGCCGTTTCTGCTACCGAACGTTGACCCCTACTCTTCTCATAATGGTGGTTCCAAAAAATGCAGGCTATCTAGACTCTGTGTGACAGGGCCATAGTTGTGGCCCTGTCAGGGGAGGGAGGGAGTCCACCCCAAAACGACCACGGAGTCCGAGTGCGTGCAGGCCCCCTCCCCACCATATCTTACCTTCACAGATGGTGGACTCCAGGTCACAACAGGACCCACGCAGAGCACCAGCCCCCCTTGCCAGCACCGGTGCCACGGGACGCCAGGAGAAGCAGAGTGCACCCTGCCATGGGGAGCAGAGAGCAACACAACACCCACCGCAAAAAAAAGTGGTGACAGCACCAAAGGATGCCGAGATAACTACAACACCGGCGCATCTCCATGAGGGCCTTTACACCACTAAACCAAGAGAGAATATATTATATTAGAAGGCCTCATGGAGGCCTGCACATCCAACGTCCCAGCACCCACACCAGGGTCCATGTCGGAAAAGGGGCAGGGCTTGCAAGCTCTTTTACGGCCTCCCATAGCAGGCCCACACCACGCCCCTGGAAGCCAGGTAAGGCATCGGATAGGGTAAGTATCCTGGGAGGGGGTGGGGTATGTAAGGAGGTATGTGTGTGAGTGTGCAAGTGGGTGAGGACAGGAGGTGCTGAAGAAGGCGTTAGAGAAACCAGAGGAGGCGAGAGTGATATGAGTGTGATTGAGAGTGTTTGAGTGTGAGAGCGGAAAAAGTGAGGAGTAGAGGCAGAGTAGGAGCAGCAGAATGTTAGTGGTGGCAGTGGCAGAGGTAGTAGTAGTTTGGAGTGGAGATAGGCAGAGGTATTAGTGGTGGGAAGTCGAGGTAGTGGGAGTGAGGAAAAGGGAGTAAGTATTGGTAGTGGGAGCAAAGGGTAATCTTGCAAGTAGGGTCGGTAGTAGAGAGCGTTAGTGAGTACAAGAATCAGTACAGCGGTAGTAGGTAGGGCAATAGCCAGGGTTAAGTGCGGAGTACGAATAGTAGGAGCAACAGAATAGTAAGAGCGACAGCGAGTTGGAGAAGAGGAGTAATTATCATCGTAGAGTGAGACAGAGATTGCAACAGAGGAATAGCAGGAGGCAAGGCAGTGGAGTGGGACAAAGGAGGGAAGACCAGATAACCGAGGTGGAGGGGTGGTTGTAAATACGCGCAAAGTAAGATGAAAGGGTGGAGGTGGGAAGGCGGGGTGAGAGATCGGCTGGATAGTAACGTGGTGGGAGGAGAAAATCTTAAGATCCTAGTGTAGTGTAGGGTCAGGTGTTTTGAATGAGAACAATTGACACGGGATGAAATAAGGCACCATTCCCAACTCCCTAGACAACTAAGTGGGGTAGTTCAGGGAAACTAACATCCCTGTTAGGGACGCCAGGGCTAGCGAGGGGGTAAACCAGTGGGAAGTAGAGCGCGGGGGACGGCCCTAGCGCCAAACTTCCTAAAAAGCTTGATACACCCTGGAGACCACTAAGATTTTACAGCCAGTCTGTCTTATATTTTGCCATACAGACCCTTGGACTTGTTATCAGAGTCAGAGTGGTTATTTGTGGCAGGCACCCCGTCACAACTCCCTTGGGAACTTTCTAACTCTCCCCAACCTGACCGAAGGTTAGTGCGGTGCTGGGAGTTTGGATAGTGCTTTGCACTTACTCTGTTGGATTCATGCTATTACGGTCACGCCCACTCACCCCGTCTCTTCTACTCTGACTACCACTCCCTCCAGTTTACACCTCCCACCAGTCTGCCGCCCATCAGATGTTTCACTCCTCCTACTCGTTGCCTGAACACTTTGATATTACTGCTCCTGACACTCCACCACTACTCACACTGCTACTCAAACACCATCCTTTCACCCCGTATCATTCACTTCCCATTCACTCCTTACACTAACATGTTGTACTCAATTGCCACAGAAACACATACACTCCCACTGCATAAACACTTTCACTCCTAAACAATTACCTCACCCTGCTCCAACAATCTCAATCATAAGTCGCCACTCCTTCCTTCCTCCTGCTCGTCTCTTGGTCATCTTCC
This sequence comes from Ambystoma mexicanum, assembly GCA_002915635.3. Taxonomy (NCBI): domain Eukaryota; kingdom Metazoa; phylum Chordata; class Amphibia; order Caudata; family Ambystomatidae; genus Ambystoma; species Ambystoma mexicanum. Next base: position 1,036,816,299 of record CM030325.1, read on the forward strand.
AACTCCGACCTCACCTGAAAAACCCACACCACCTGATTCCTGCCCCTCGGCTGCCTTTCCCTAACTAACAAACAAACATAAACATGATCTATGTCCTTCTTCCCTCACCAAGGTGAGTCTTGAAAAGGGGCCAAAACTCTGCCCACTGAACCCGTAGGGGCTTGCCGGGTAATGACCATGGCGGTGTAGCAAGTTCAATGTCCCAGTTTGTGTTTCGGGGAGCGGCCGTTCCTGTGGACCTTTTCAGTTTCGTTTGAGGAAAGGTTCTCCTGCTGTTCCCTCTCTCTGTCCTTGGTGGTTTATGGGACCATTAATTGATAGTGCAAGCTTGCCAGCGTTACTCAGCCATGCTCATGATGTGGGTTTCCGCGCTGCTCTGGTGCGCAGCTGCGCCAGCGTTCTCTCGCAAACGTGGGCAGGTGCACTGATGCAGTTGGGTTGCTGCCGGGCTGTGGTGGCTCTTCATAGCTTCTCTGGCAGTCATGGGATGCAGATGTTGATTCTCTCCCCTGAACTTCTCGGTTGTTATTCAACATTGCTCTGAGGCTTTCTGAACGTAAGGAATAAGACTGGCGAGCATTTGAACAGGGAGGCAAGCCTGAGGATAAGGGTGTGCAAACACACAGACTAGCAAAAAGGGGGAGATGGGCAGGAATTGGGTCCCTCTCTGCTGCCATTGTCCACATCAGGGTTAGATGTGGCTCTGGACTCCTCCATGGTTGGCCTCCTATCCCCACCTGAGAGGGGTTCTGCACCCCTTTGACAAGGCCAGGTTACAGGGGTTCTCACCGGCCTCCTAATAAATCCAAGTTTACATTAAACTCTCCACAGCCTTCAGGTTGATCCTTTCCACCCAAAGGAAACCATACTTTTTGTTCCCAATGCAAAACAAACCCCTGTACCTGCGTAAATGTGGCTCATTAACAAACTCATCATGCACTGCAGGTAGATGGCAAGCTGCATTGCAACATTCCCCAATCTGTACATTTCTTTTGCATTTTTGATAAATGTTATATTCATGAGTTGGTTATACTTAGATAATATCCGACAACTTGACTAAGAGAGGTATTTGTCGTGTTCTCTGCTGATATGGGTACCGGCAGATGTACTCAGAGGATATTGTGACGAATCTCAGGATGTTTTACTGCTTCTATAGGGGGAGCCCCTTCCCATGAGACCAGGGAGCGGAGGCCGCTACCCGATCGTCCCCTGATGGTGGTACTCTGTGGGTGGATCTCATGGGGAGGGAACCTCTCTCTGGGACCAGTGATGACTATTGTGGGAGAATGTGGCATCCGTCTTACACTTACACCACTCCTTCACCCCCACTCTCTATATCCCTACCCTCCTATCCCATGTACATCTATAAGACTCAAAAAGTAGAAAGAACTGAGACGAAGAAGAATAGGGAGGAGTTGAAAGACACACTGCCAACAACCTCAGGTGCAGAGTAATGATTACCACTCTGTGGAACCAATATGAGCGGTCTAGACAAAAAGGAGCCAGTAGGCAAATCATGCTAATAAAAAGGAAAGAAGGACCGCTAAGGACGTGAGGCGTGGGGAGAAGACTGCTGCCCGGGATGCAGTGGCAGCTCCTGGGAGGACCTTAAACTGTCTGCAACCAGCAGGCAGGAGAGAACGATGGAAAACCGGGGGCCAGGCAAATGCAAGCCCTGCAGCGCTTCCTAACTGAAGCCACTGCAAAGGAAGTTGACCCAGAGAGAGAGAGAGAGACGAGACCCGAATGGAGCTGCCGTAGCAGTCCGTGAGCAGAGCAACACTTCCATACTGCAGAACTGCCACAGAGGAAGTTAATCCAGAGAGAGAGAGGGAGAAGAGAGAGAGAGAGAGAGAGAGAGAGAGAAAGAGAGAGAGAAAGAGAGAGAGAAAGAGAGAGAGAAAGAGAGAGAGAAAGAGAGAGAGAGAGAGAGAGAGAGAGGAGACCCGAACTGAGCTACCAGAGCAGCCTGTCAGCAGAACTCCCCTTCCATACTGTCAAACCGGATATTAAATTATGCCTCTTATTACAAACGATTTGTACGTATATTGGCCTACGCCAAGTTGCTTAAAAATTATACGTGAATAACTCCCTACGGCAAGGTCTTGACCTTAGAAATGGATGTAAGCCGCCATCTTGAATCAAGCCTCCATTTTAGGTTAGAAACCACCATTTTGGGATTTTATACAAAGTCTCCCTGTAATCTAAAATGGCCGTCTCGTGTGTCCTTGTTCTTGCCTTAACCTCTCCAACCTCTGGTAGGGAGTTAATGTCCAACCTGCCCTCAGGCTACATGTTAGGGTCATGTAGACCTTGTCCTTTGTTGACCTCGGGAGCAGGGGATTACTTGAATTAGCAAAGTTAAACTACAAGTATACAAGAACAGTAATGCTATCCGAATATAATATGCGAAACATTGTTTGGTCTGTATTAAAGCAATATATAAAGAGTGTAAATGTTAAATTGAAGAATAATGGAGTGTGTTAGTAAATGTATTGGAAAGTAAACCGCATGCACGAGATATGTAAATTAGGAAAGTGAACCTGGCGCGACCCTAGCCCAGTGCATGATTAACCTGTAAGGGGGCTGGACATCATTTTACAAATTGTATAAATGCGTCGATGTCCAGCTAGGAAATTCCCTCACTGCTCGTATTGAACCTTGCTGGTGGTCTCTGTGATGTATTGACGGCCGAATAGCTATTTGTGTACTTTGTTGAATACTGTTCAGTTTTGTAATAAAGATTCTGGGAATCTTTTAAAGCCCATGTCGGTGTATTTTCCTTTGCTCGGTGTAACAGCCGTAATATTGTTTTTTTTCCCGATTCCAAAATACTGCGCAGCTGCTGCAGAGGAAGTTAAGACAGAGTGCGAGACAGCAGGGATCCGAACGGAGCTGCTGGAGCAGTATAGATCCCGAACCAGAGAAAGAAAGGAGCCTCCAAATATCCCACTCATACCGCTCTCGAGCCACCACAGACGGCAAAGAGCCCGGAGCGAGAGAGACTGTGGAACACTGAGCGGAGCGACTGGGAGCTTCCGTTGGTCACGAGGAAACCCAACATTCAAACCCAAATGTACTGCAAATTGCGGAGGCGCAGGGAGTCCATATATATCTATATATATATATATATATATATATTATATATTATATATAACACTGGACCAGGGAAGAGAGACATTTTCCCCATCAGTTGAAACTGAACTCCGAGAACTTTCAGACCAAGAACTGAGTTTTGTCCAGAGGGAGGGAACCGTTCCCCTGACCACAAAGAGACCCTCTGATTTAGTTTAGCATAGAGTATGAGTGACAGAGCTAGCATTCTGACATAGGACTATGAACTTTTGCTTTTGAACATTCTGATACAGACATTCGTATTTTGTTGAGGCGGGGAAATCCCCCCCCCTAGAATTAGGGAGAGATACGGTTTTCTTTTCATTTGCCCACATTAATAAAAGTCTTTAACAACCACAAAGACCCTTCCGTGTGGGAGTCTTACTTCGGCACCCTTACAAAATGTATTACATGTAAACGGATAGCTGAAGGAAGTTGTTTTCTAAGGTAATATGTTGTGTACATTCAAAGAGATTTGAATAAATGTTAGTTTCATTTCACATAAATGTTTCAGACAGACCTTTATAAGAGACAGTTTTTGTTTTTATTGTAAACAAACATTACCACAGGAAACCATATATGGGATCTTTGCAATCAGTCTTAGTCCTGATGAAGGCTGGAACAGCGAGATCGTGTAACTGATCTTGAGGCCGAAACACTGCCTGTTAACATTTTGTATTATGCAATGTCATGTATATACATTGTTAAATAGGCCAATGGGGTGTCTACTTTGATACTTTTCGATACCCCGAGCTAAAAGGTGTAGATGGGAAATATTTACAGGTGCTTCCCCAAAAGGCTTAATTCAACAAATGAAAAGTTTAGGTTGTTTATTCCTGAGCAACTAAATGGTATGGAGGGTTGACATATGTTTTGTATTTTTAGAGTTCGATGCATTTTAGAGGTATTTATTTATTGTTAGTCTATTTTGTTGGGAATCATGTGTGATGTACATGTCTAATCATGTGCAACATACGTGTGTTTGTAGAAATGAATCACGTTTTTTTAAACGAATAAATCGATAACTTTGTTTAGTATGTTAATGTCACCAACATGTTTTGGTCTGTTTGAAAATCTGCCCCGATCATTGTTTTGATATTTTTTGATAAACAGGACATCCAATTCCAGTGCATTTAATGCAAATACAAACTGCAGGACCACGTAGTGACCTCTCGGGCCGCAACTCGAAACCGGCATGTCAGTAAACAAACATCTTTTTTAAATTCACTAAACAAATAGACGGTGTTAAAAGTAAGGGCAGGAGTGGAAAGTTAAGTGCAGGTTAAAGCGCTGTAGTCTTGGAAAAGGCCAGTACAAGCGTGGCTGGATATGTATCCGCTTCCAGCTTTGGCTAGAGCACTAAACGAAGTCAGGGATCCTACAAATATGAGACGTGTTTATCAGTCAAGGGCGCGTACACATTTCATTTCAATTTTAACAACTCTGTAAGGAAGGATCAAGTAAAGATGGCGGATCTACTTCAGTGATTGCATCCTGCCAGTAATCCTTTTTATCAAGGGTCTGAAGCAAAGGGTTTAGAATACTACTGGATGAACGCACGTCCTAGTCACCGAGAACGTGCACCGAAGTGACTGCGTGGATGCCTCCCCCCACCCCCCCCTGCATCGCACTGTTCTACTTTCTACAACAGGGAACATAGAACGTTATTTATTTAGGGAGCACGGATAGCCTCCACGTTTAACAGCCCACCTCCGATCCCACAGACAAACTGGCTGACCAAATTAGGCATGTTTATTTCAAAAAGGAAACTTCCAAAGGTCAAGCGGAGATCCTTGTATCTGAACCTATGAGGAGCACCTCCAACCCCTTCAGGTAAGGAAGCGATTTGTGTCTCTTACGAGAATAATCAAAATCCATCGACCAGGCAGGCACCATATCTCCTGAACTTTAGGAACAAGCTGAAGACCCTACTCTTCAACGAATCACTTGTTGGGCACTGACAAGACTACCCCCGCCATGTTCTAAAATCCATGTTCTGATACTCCTTACCTCTCCCCATTATAGGATAGTGCTCATACAAAGTTCACTGTGTTGGGTAAATCAAAGAGGTGTTCCTATGGCAGAAGACGGTTTGTGTCAGGGGCCAAGATCCCAACCATCTTTTAGCATACTTTTGGACAAATTCGGTCTCCTTTAGGGTACTTCTCAGGGTCATTTTCCAAAGCGTTGCCTGGAGTAAGAAGTACAGGCCATGGAGGCTTCCCTGCATCGAATGGCATCCGCGCGGTGGCTGGCACCGGGCCTGAAAGGGCCGCCGGTCACAAAATAGTAGTGAAATGTTACTGCACAGACAATTGTCATATCTTTGCAGGGTCAAAAACACTGAGCAGCCCATGCTACAATGAACCCAGAAATTAGATGTAGCCTCCTTGAGGACACTGAACCTTGTTCTCTGGGGAGGGGTACAGGGAGGCTGCTTTGTTCCTCGCAGGGTCATACAGCTTGAGAAGACTTAGTCCTCCTGTTGGTGGCATCCTCAAAAGGAGCGGAAGTTGAGTCTGATGAAGGAACGGCACCCTATGATTTGGGGTAAGTAAAGAGGTCCTCTTGTCCTGTCTTCTCTGAAGAGTGCACAAGGTGACACTATGTAGCTGCCTTTACCTTATCAGTAAAACACGTTGGGTCTGATTTGCTCTGCGGGATATCACAAGAGGCAGGAAAGTAATACATTTGCACGAGCACTCTGATAGTGCATCACCAGGGGTTTCCAATGGAGCGAATCTGGAGATGCCCGTGGTCTCGTTGTGATACTCTTGTGGAAATGGAGGTCTGGAAAATCTGGCCCCAGAGCATCTTGAAAATGGTCCGGGACAAATCTTTGTCAATCTAGCGCAATACAGCCAGTGTGAATCATCAATGCTCTGGGATCTCAAGACCTTTTCCAGGGCATATCTTCCTCAACCAGGGTCTTCAGATTCCTTGTCATCTCTCTGAGAGACTTCTGGGGGAAAAGGCCCAGAACTGGTGCCTGGGCGCTGTATGTTCAGACAGATGGCAGGCACAACATAAACCTAGCTTGCATTCCAGCAACTCCAGTTACCTTCCAACTATCAAAGCAACCTTCAAAAGGATTTGATGACTCACAGAAAACTGGTTGCAAAATAAACCCAAAATGAACATAGTAGAGAAAAAATAACAATTTGGTAGATTATTGTTTTTCAAAAAGTCTTAGGAAAGTTTAAATAAATAATCAATTAAAACCAAGAAAAGGGTGATAATATAGACTCTACAGATAACAGATTACACAATAAGACAGCGTTCAGCATCATCACACCCACCTACAGATAAGGAGGCCGATATGCTGAGTTAGAACATGTTTTCAGAGCTTCTGAATACCGTCCTCACCTCAGACTATGAATATTATTGCCGGCTCGTGGATCTAAAGAAGACTGCAGGGTTCCCCAAGGGGGGGGAAGGGAGTGGAAGAAAATGAAAGAAGGGATTTTTACTTACGACGAGGTGGAGAGATTTGTACTCGTTGGAGACGCACCGGGCAAAGCTGGGAACCGCCCAGCTGGCCACTCCTTGGGCATTCAGCACACACTGGCGACTGGCAGAGCCTGGAAGAACATTCAAGATAAAGAAGCTTGAAGCACAGCGAGGACATTAACAGTAACACACCTCATCATCCATCATTCTATGCATCACAACAACGCAGGTGCAGAGCTGGACTCTCACATTCTGCTATGCACACCGCGGCATGTCTGTGTCGCTCAGCCTAGTGCTAGGGAACTCTAAAGGCCAGCCAGACCCCACTGGTCCAACACACTGACTATAGACTCAGTGCAATCCAAAGGTCCCCCTGCCCTCACAAGACCATCACAAGTCCATCACTCACCTACTATGAGGAAAACCTCAGAAACCCCTCTTGCTCAAGTCTACCAGACTCACCCTAGGACTAGATGAATACAGGCGTCTCTTCTTCCACAAGTCTACCACTGACACGTCACTATTAGGGAAACCACAGAACCTGATCCTGCAAGTCTACCGCTCTGACTGTAGTCCTGGTGGAATGCATAAGCCTCCTTTCCCTCACAAGTCCATCACTCACTTACTATCAGGAAAACTACAGAAACCCCATGTGCTCAAGTCTACCAGACTCACCCTAGGACTAGAGGAATTCAGGCGTCTCTTCTTCCACAAGTCTACCACTGACACGTCACTATTAGGGAAACCACAGAACCTGATCCTGCACAAGTCTACCGCTCACTGGAATCCATAAGCCTACCTCAATGAGGAAACATTTTGGATTCAGCGCAGTGAAATCAAAGGACAGAGAGAAGAAAAACAGAAATCTGTACATTTGGGGAAGGAGGACCCACTGACCAGTGGCATTTGGCGGGCACTTGTTGTACACGATGTCCCCGGCCGCCGTTTTCTTCCACGTAATAGACATCACATATTCATCTTTGCACATCTCATGAAAAGCTGCAAAGCAACAAAGGAGAAAGTGAGAACCTGAAACTGGGTGCTCAGGGTAGGTGTGAATCTCATTAAGGGAAGTGCAAGCAGTCATTCCACATAAAGTCATAGTGAGGGACAATGAGGAGGCGAGGAATTCACCGGGAGAATAGAAATGGCAAAAGAAGTCAGTGCATTCCATCTGAGCTCACACAGCACTAAGTAGCTAGCCACACATAGAGGCATGTCCCCGAAGCAACCCTGCGTCACCCGTGAGTAGCGTGTGACACGCAGAAGACTTCATTTTGCCAGTAGCGAGACACATTTATAAATGATTCAAAATCACGAATAAACACAAAAACAAAATCCCACAACTATTTCTCTAAAAACAGACAAAACCTAATAGAAGAAAAACAGAAATTGTTCTTAACATCTGTTATCGCCCCATTGAGATTGCATCAAATGTCTGCAAAAAGAATGGAAAAAGCCTTTCCAACCTTTGGTCCACATCCGCCCTATTCCAATGAGGGTGCAGTTCCCTCAAAGTGTGGCAGCCACATGTGGAAACACCTTATCGGAGAATGTCAGGTGGATTCCAGTGCCGTGAGGGAGCTCCCAGTACCAGAGTGCATGGATCGGTTATCTGACCACCAGGCACCGGCGGTGAGTGTCTGCTTTTCCGGTGCAAAGCAGAAGTTCGACGCAGTCAATTGACACTAACAGCACCAAGATGGCTGCCATGTTTCCAATGGAGGCCGCCATTGCCGATTCCCGGTTCCTAGGCCTTTCACTACAGTGAGCTCTTACTCTGCAATCCACTTATGGAGTGTGCAGACAAGTATTAGAACCCAGGTCCTTCACCCAGATTCAAAGGCTCCATCAAGCGGAGACCCTTACTGGGTAATGGAAAGGAGCCATGACTGCTCTAAGACTCTTCCACATAGCTGTGATCCGTCCAGACAAAGGCTGGAGAAGGATTAGCGTGTCAGCAGAAGCATGCAAGGCAAGGGTGCGGAAACCAAGGATTCCAAGCACGTTGCTGAGTACATTCAGCGATTCAAGGTTGATCAATGCAGTGCACTCATATAGCGGCACCCAATGTTGCCATGGTGGCAACATTCCAAAATTCACCACCACCAACCAACCCCGGTGCCAGAGTGCTAAGTTTGACCATAAGAAGGAAGGTGCGGTTTGGCAAGGGAGCGGGTGTTGCCACAGGCCACATGATGCTGGGCCTGGGGTCTGGAGGATACTCTGGCTACCCCCACCATGCCACCAAAGTGAGGCATCCCAGGGAAACTGTTCATTGCGGGTTATTTGGACTGCTAGAAAGACATGGAAGTAAAGATAACTCGAGACACACGCAAAATCCTCATGGGACCACCCACAAGGCAGACCAGCCCTATATGGCTGATTAGGGCAAGAACATTTGGAGCACCCCTGTGCCACACATACAAAGAGGGAGCAAGAGCAGGAAATCTCAGACTGCGCTGCATGAAGAATCGCTAACTGCTAACAAACAGCAGTAGTGCGGGGGACGTGGCAGAGTGCTAGGTAGGGATCTACTGATTCACAGCAAATCTCTCCGGTATAGCATATGACTCAGAACCCAACATGAGGACACCCTTTATAAAGCATTGGTCCGTGGATACAGAAGGGGCAGGGTTAAGGTGGGGCAAGCAGGGAGAGAACCACCCAAGTCCAGAGAACCAGCAGTTGAAATCAATAGGGAACAAACTCCTCAATGGGCGATCCAAAAGACTTATAAAAGGGGGAAAAGAAGAGAGAGGTGTGTGGATGTTTGAAGAAGTAAGCAGGGTTGGGAGATGGCTGAAGGAGTGATTTGAAGAGATAGCAGAGAAGGTGTTAGGAGAGAGAACAGAAAACGAGTAGAACAAGGGAGGTGAAGCACACAACGAGGAGAGTAGATATTAGAAGGTGTGAGAGAAGGAACGGGAGATGAGTCGAGGAGCAGACAGAGGAGGAGATGGAATGCTAAGAGTATGAGGAGGAGAAGAAAATCAGAGATGGGAGGTAGAGAACCAGCGACAGGAAGAGGTGATGTGTGTCAAGAAGGAGGAAGAGGAGGTGGCATAGAGATGGAGAAGTAGAAGCAGAAGAGAAGAGGAGGAACACTGGAGATTGGAAGGAGGAGGGTGAGAACACAAGACGGGATGTAGGCATCCCACTCCAAGGAATATAGAGGATGTTCAGTTAGATGGAAACCCTTACAGGAAAACGGGCCACCCTGGGAAGGTGGAGGCACAAGCACACGCCACAGGCAGCCTTGAGGAGGTACAGGTGAAGCCAGAAGGAGGGTACATAAGGGATTAGAAGGAGGTCCGCTAGGGAAAAGGATCTGTTAGGGCATCTCATAGGAGGAGATAGGGTAGAGAATCGGATCCCTGGCAAATCGGGGTGGTGAGGAGATTATGCAGGAACACAGGAAAGTGTTTCAGCTGGTTCTCTGTCCACCCAACGCATCTGGCATAAAGCACGATACTAACTCCAGGCCTAGTGCTAGACCAACCACCAAATACCACTCAAGACACAAGACTGAGGTAGGAGGATTCCATTTATACACAAGCTAGCTGGAAGGAACTTCAAGGGAGAGAGACCCTAGACCCTACAGAATGTGAGTGACAGGGGACACAGTGAAACATGAAACTTAAAGTCAGGGTTACTCTCAGTGAACCGGCCTAGTTACTTGCCAACATTTGGTCTAAAACGAGAAGGTATTGAAAGCGCCTTTAATCTGCGATTATTAAGAGTATTCCGAGACAGAGGGATTTATTTTTGGGCTTTGGCTTCTCATTCAGTCCTAGACACTGCTACGCTATGCCATTCTGGTGGGGGGTCGGTGGGAACACTGAACATCGCTTAGAGAACCAGAGCCTTTTTATTTGTGAATCTGTGAGTTCCTGTTGATATCAAGACCTATATCTGGTCTTTCTTGATCGCAGTGGCACCCCCCAAACATGAAGAGGTATTGCACCTTGCATTTACAGGTGTAAAAAAAAAAATCTTGCACAATCTGCCATACTAAAGGGTCTTCCTAGCGGGTGCGTAATCTTGAACAGTCACATGCTCCAGTATGTGCATGGTGTTCGCAAGTATGGACAATCCGCAGCCGCGGTGTCGCGCACAATTGAGAACGCCCTGACTTCCACGAAACAGGACAAACTGTGTTCTCTTTGTATCCTCTAAAACCAGGATGGCACAGTGGAAGTTTACCAAAGGACCACAGTGAGGCAGTCTCCATACACAGGCTGGAAGGGAGGAGGGTACTTCCCCAGCAGGACAACATCTAACAAAGGTCACCTTAGGGTTGTGGCGACTTTGCTGGGGAACTAGTATCCATCCTTTATTACTTGCAATGATTTACAACCAAATGAATTTCATGATTAAAGCTGGTGAAACAAATTGCACTTCAGCAGAATTGTAATCAGGGTAGTGCAATATCCTTATTTAAATTCAAATACTTCAGAGGGAACACAATTACTTTAAAAGTGCCTCAATTGGCTTGAGTTTGTTTAAGGATTTTATAAAGGGTGCAAGTGTCCCCCTCTGCTACAGCCTGGGGCTCATGGCAAACTAGACCGCCAGCCCACATTAAGAAGACTGGAAAAGAGGAGAGGTAGGTTTGATGGCCAAGGGGGGAGGGCAAAGAAACAGTAATGATGGTAAGAAGAGGTTATGGGGGTTCCCTGTTTGGGAAACACATATTTGGTAGCAAGAATATTGCAGAAAAGAGGATGCTGAGCAAACACAGGTGCCACTTGGGGCTGGACTGCACCATTTGGGAACTAGGTGAAAAGCAGGAGGCATGTGGTTGGTCCCCTTCTATAAATGCACAGAAAAGCTAAACACGTATGGAGAGGACTGCAATGAAGAGGGGATGCAATAGGAGGCCTGAAACATACTGTAAATCCAGCAAGTACATAGCAAGCAAGAAACCTTTCCTTGGCAGGGAGACACGGCACCCGCCAAGGTCTTTGCAGGGCAATTCCCATGAAGGCATTTCAGACTGGTGACACTCTGTTTGGCATTAAATGGGGTACTCCAGAATGGTCGCTGGTGGCTGAGATAAGTCCCCAGCAATGAAAGCTCAATAAACCGAACCTTAGTGAAACCCCTGACTCTAGTGCTGTGGAGGGTCAGAAGGAGGACGCGGACACAGTGTTGACATTTCCATTTGGATGTCTATTAAATTATAAGAAAAGGCCTAACTTTCCCCTTTTGGTATCTGGTATTCCCTGGCTACATCAATAACTACGGTGCTCGTCCGTCTTCAGGACGTCACAAAACCCACAGAAAAAGGCTGGTGGTCCAAAAACGAATCCTACCTGAGCCTACCACCATTCCAACAAAAATAAGATCAGGAGAATGTCTCCCTTCTCCGGGTGGTCTTTCCTCTGAAGACTTTCTCCTTGGCTACAAACTTCTTATTAATAGGTTAATTTCAAAGAGTCTCTTGTCACCATCTGTATAAGTTCTTGTAACTCTTTCAAAGGTTCTGTGAGGTTTCCCGCCTCTTTACCGATTGTTTTCCAGGACTGCCTCTTATCTGTTCCTCTTCAATTAAAGTACCTTTGGTAGCATTTACTTCCTTCGCTGGGGTGTGATTTCTTGATACTTAAAGTTCCCCCTCTTCTCGGGCGGATTGTTTGGCTTATCTATACTCTAGTGGGCCTCTCTTACACTTCCTTAATAGTGTTCTCCATTTGGTTTACAGTCTCTGGCTCTTAACATATATAGTACTCTCCCCTCTTCCCAGGGTATTTGTAGGTCAGTCTTACTGATATCTGTTCCTGCTTTTATCGTGATTCGCTCTTTCTAATTATTATAGCTCCACTTCCTTGACTTCAATGGTACAGTCTCTCCAGTTCTACTAAGACGAGTTGATGCTATTTAATAATGATCCCCCGGCGACCTCCCGCTTCTACCCTTCTGCCTGTTACCCTGGATTATGTTGGGGGAATGTATTCAGGGCCTCTCTTCGCTTGGGGTCTGTTCGGTTGCTTGTTTTCTCAACGTCCTTTTCTTCTCCGGTGTCCCACTCCCTGTGCTCTCTCTCTCCATGCTGGTAACGCTGCGGGTATCTGGATGGTTTGCTGCTTTCGCAGCGCAGTGGTTTCGGCATTTTTCATTGTGCGCCCTCCCCACCAGGAAGTCGTTACAGTCACACTTCCACTGCCTCTTCCTCTGTTCCTCCCTGTTTGTGGACACTGGGCGTCCGGTGCGTTGCTCTCCCTTTGAGAGTAGTTTCTAAACTCGCAGGCTCCACGGCTCTCAGAAACCCCTCCACTCTCAGGTGTTACGCTGCCAGGGGGCCTCTCCTGCTTGTGTATGCGTGTCTCTGCCTCAACTCGCTACGGCGTGTCCTCCTCTCCCAGTCTCCATGTCCCAGTTAAATGTAGATTCCTGTTTAAAGGCATACATACTCTTTCTTGTTGGTAACAATATATTTTAGATTTCTTTTCAACCACGTTCTGGATTGTACACAGTTCTGTGTGTCATATATGCCCATGTATGCCACCATGGGGTATGACAGAGTCCTTGTCCCCAAAGGGGGAGTCTCTCTCAGTGAGGTCCTACCACCCTTACCTCGACCCCGAAGGAGGGTGTTCCAGAACCGGCTCACCTTCCTAGTCTCACATGGGGGGGCTCCCCTTTGGGGAGAAGGGATGAATTCCCCCGATTCACCATAGTGCTCACCCATCGTATGCTACAGGGGCAGTGGGACCAGCAACTGGTGGATGTGTTGGAAGGGAACATCTGTAACCTGAGGCGTTGTTACCCGTCAGGTATTCAGGGTGCGCCAGTCTAGATCTTTAGGTCTTGAACAGGGGCCTGCAACATTTAGCTCCCCTTATGTTTAGGGGTACAACTCCCAACAGGCCTAGCCAGCATAGTTAATGGTGGGGGATTATGGATGTCGTAGTCCAAAACATCCAGAGAACTGCAATTGCAGACCCTTGGTCTAGAAGATCCTATGCCCATTAGAGGCTGGTTTGCGCATACGGCAACCATTAATCATTGCACAATAAAGGAAGACCTTCCCTCAACATTATGCGAGGCATAACCACACCCCTACTATGACAGAGAAGGAGCCAAGCTGCAGACATCGTGATAGCTCACTGTGTCATAATACGTTTCACTCGTGCTCCAATACTGCTTCCAGTAGGTCAAGCAAATGTTGGGTTCTTATTAGCAAGTACAGCATGGCAATACCAAGGAAATGTAAATAGAAACACATGATGGACAGGGAGAAAGGGAAATTATTGATTTCATTTAATTTGTATAATGCGCTAAATCGCCCATGGCCCTTGAAGCGCACAGAAAAACAAACGAGACGCACAAAAACACAAACGGGACGGACAAATAAGAAAGAAGAAAGTAAAATTATTCGGGATCATGCTTGAATAAGTGGGTTTTTACTCCCTTCTTGAAGTCGGAAATGGAGTTGGCCTGCCTCAGGTGGACAGGGAGCTCATTCCAGGCTATGGGAGCCTGAACGTCAAACATGGTGCCACGGAACCCAGTGAGGATGAATCTAGGTTTTGCAAGATTAGAAGGGTCATAGGAATGCAGTGAACGACCCACTCTACAAGCGGATAGCCGATCGCACAGATACTGGGGCGCATCGGGATTGCGACATTTACAAGTCAGAGAAAGAATTTTGTACGTAATACGCTGTTTCGCCGGTAGCCAGTGAAGTTTCTGTCTGGCCACCAAGACGTGATCTTTACAAGAAAGACCGAATATGGCTCTAACGGCATTGTTTCGTGTAATGTGCAGTGCATGCACATTTGTATTTGTATTACCAGCCAACAGACTATTACCGTAATCGAGGCGTGAATTAACCAATGCGCTAGCGAGCAGAGACCGATTTTGTATGGAGAGATATGGTTGAATGTGATTAAGACGTTTAGTCACATACATGTGGCTTTGACCCGAGCAACCTGTGATTTCATTGTAAGTTCTGCATCAATTGTGATGCCAACGGTCTTAACTGTTCTGGCTACTTTTATTGTATTATCGGCTATGATAAAACTATGATATCATAGTCGGAGCCCAATTTTTTAATTTTATTCTTGGAAGCAATAATCAAAAGTTTTTTTTTTTTTGGCATTGAGGCCAAGTGATTGAGTAGCCATCCAAGCCTGAATGGTTGATAGATGCTGTTAATGGTTTTGGTGTCGCTAAGATGATATCATGATAGTTCAATTATCACCTGAGTGTCATCAGCACAATTAGTAAACTGGACAGCCAGGTCTTGAAGGAGGACAAGAAGGGGGATGGTATACACATTAAATGATGTGGGTTATAAACAGGAACCCTGCGGTACGGCACATGTAACAAGTGCAGGGATGGAGCTAACAGTATCCACTGCTACTTGTGCAAATCTGGGACTGAGAAAGGATGTAATCCATTATGAGGTCAGCAGGGAACAGTGTGCCTGATCAACCAGTCTAGTAGGCACTCCAGAGTGATCCGTCAAGTCAAATGCAGCGGACAAGTCAAGTAACATCAGGAGTGCTGGCTTCCCCTATCGACAATGCCCGCAACGTTTGATTTGAGATCGAATACTGCCGTCTCCTGAAAGAGGTCATGGACAAACAACTATTGCAACTAGAATCTAGTTTACAGGATGTCGGGGACAAGGGACAATATAGTAAAGGAAAGGGTAATGGGCTTACACAGGTATTGTTAACAGAAGCTAGCTTGCAGGATGTAGAGAGAAACAAGGGGGAATACAGTAAAGGAAGGGGCAATGGGCATACAAGGGCAATGCTAACAGAAGATAGGTTGCAGGATGTAGAGAGACACAAGGGAAATATAGTAAAGGAAAGGGTAATGGGCTTACACAGGTATTGTTAACAGAAGCTAGCTTGCAGGATGTAGAGAGAAACACGGGGGAATACAGTAAAGGAAGGGGCAATGGACATACACAGGCAATGCTAACAGAAGATAGCTTGCAGGATGTAGAGAGACACAAGGGAAATATAGTAAAGGAAAGGGTAATGGGCTTACACAGGTATTGTTAACAGAAGATAGCTTGCAGGATGTAGAGAGAAACAAGGGGGAATACAGTAAAGGAAGGGGTAATGGGCATGCACAGGCAATGCCAGCAGAAGCTAGCTTGCAGGATGCAGAGAAACAAGGGAAATATAGTAAAGGAAGGGGTTATCAACTTACTGAAAAATCTCAAACCCTCCCCTTGTAAAGGCGATATATGCACGCCCAAGCTCATCAAAGACTGCGCAGACTGCTTTGCGCCACTCTTTACGGCCTTCATCAATGCGTCCTTTAAATCAGGCATTATCCCAGCTAGCCTCAAAGAGGCCTGGGTCCGCCCCCTCCTAAAAAAACCTACCCTCGACCCCCTTCAACCCAACAACTACTGACCGATAACTACAGTGCCATTCCTCCTGAAATTATTGGACAAAGCCGCACACTGCCAAATCCAACACTTTCTGCAAACCCACTCCATCCTAGGGACTAGGCAATCAGGCTTCCGGAAAGGACACGGCACCGAAACAGCCCTGTTGGATCTAAAGAGTCAGATCATCCAAATCATGGATAAGGGCAAGCCAGCCCTATTGCTCCTCCTAGATCTATCAGCCGCATTTGATCTGGTTGATCACAAGACCGTCACCTCACACCTCACACACTTAGCCAATTTCTCTAAAGAATCAGCTCTCTAGATCACCTGCTTCCTTGAGGGAAGAGCCATGAAAGTCTTCTCAGACACTGCTAAGGCCACACCCACTACAATCCATTGCGAGGTCCCTCAAGGATCCAGCACTGCACACACACTTTACAACTTGTTCACTAAGCCTCTCTTTGACAAACTCGACTCACATGGTGTCACGTACATGAACTATGCGGAGGACACACAAGTACTTCTACCTCTCCCAGGGTCATACCACGAAGACGCCAACCGCCTCCACACAATCTACTCCATCATCCAGTCTTGGGTGGCAGTTAATAGCCTCTGCCTCAATGGAGACAAAACTGAGATTATGATAGTAGGTCAACAGAGCACCCTAGACAAACTGGACAAACTGTACGCCAACTTCTCCATTGACAACTCCATCATCCCCGTATCCACAGCTGTCAAGACACTAGGAGTATACCTAGACTCCTCACTATCAATGACCAGACAAGTCAGCCAATCACCTCCTCATCTGCGCAGACCACCAAACTAATAAACGCCATCAAGCCTTACCTCTCAAAACTTAACTGCCTTTCAATAGCCAGAGCAACCATTGGAGCCAAACTGCACTATTGCAATGCCCTCCTAGCAGGCACATCGGCAAAAAACCTTACACTACAAGTCACACAGAACAATGCTCTCCGGGCCGCTCTTAGCATCCCAAGAAGAGAGCATCTCTCCCTTGCCAGGCACTCAGCCCAGTGGCTCCCGGTCAAAAAGCAGATCACGCCTCAAAATCCTCACGGTCACACACAAATGCCTCTCTCTTTCCTCCCCATCCTACCTATCAGAGACCATCTCCAAACCCTCCTCCTCACGTCCCACCAGGACGCAATGCACCAACTTACTCCATATCCCGCGCATCAAAAAAAGCCAAAGCCGGTGGCCTAAGCTTCCCCTACATTGCTGCCAAGTCCTGGAACGCTCTACCTGCAGACATTAGAGCGGAGAACTCACTCCTGATTTTTTGTAGGAAACTTAAGACCTCCTTCCTTGCACAATAATATGTGACACTCGCTAACCTATATACATATACTGCACTGTAAATGTGTACAAATGTCATACCTGCTCCTGTAAATTATGTATTACTGGTGTATATGCAACTAAGATATGTCTGTAACAAGCACCACGATGCCCCCAGGCTGACGTGCGCTCTACAAATCCAAATAAATAAATAAATAATGAGCATATGCTTAAAGGATGTAAAGGAACAAGGGAAACTAAAGTAAAAGAAGGAGTAATGGGCAAATACAGGATGTAAAGGAACAAGGGAAAATATAGTAAAGAAAGGGGTAATGAGCATATGCTTAAAGGATGTAAAGGAACAAGGGGGCATATAGTAAAGGAAGGGGTAATGGGCATACACAGGTAATGCCAACAGAAGCCAGCTTACAGGAAGAGAAGGGACATTATGGGAATGGAAGAGGTAGATGACAATGTGGGCGACTGCAAAAGGTAAGTGGGAATAGGTGGGAAGAGGTGGTGAAAGTGGAAGCCAATATGAACGCGTGTACATGGATGGAAACACCGGGCTGCGGAAGCAGGGCACAATACACCTGACCAGGGAAAAGCAGGGCACAATACACCTGACCAGGGAAAAGCAGGGCACAATACACCTGACCAGGGAAAAGCAAGGCACAATACACATGAACAGGGAAAAACAAGGCACAATACACCTGAACGAGGAAAAGCAGGGCACAATACACCTGACCAGGGAAAAACAAGGCACAATACACCTGACCAGGGAAAAACAAGGCACAATACACCTGAACAGGGAAAAACAACGCACAATACACCTGAACAGGGAAAAGCAGGGCACAATACACCTGAACAGGGAAAAGCAGGGCACAATACACATGAACAGGGAAAAACAAGGCACAATACACCTGACCAGGGAAAAACAAGGCACAACACACCTGAACAGGGAAAAGCAAGGCACAATACACCTGAACAGGGAAAAACAAGGCACAATACACCTGAACGAGGAAAAGCAGGGCACAATACACCTGACCAGGGAAAAACAAGGCACAATACACCTGAACAGGGAAAAACAAGGCACAATACACCTGACCAGGGAAAAACAAGGCACAATACACCTGAACAGGGAAAAACAACGCACAATACACCTGAACAGGGAAAAGCAGGGCACAATACACATGAACAGGGAAAAGCAAGGCACAACACACCTGAACAGGGAAAAGCAAGGCACAACACACCTGAACAGGGAAAAGCAAGGCACAACACACCTGAACAGGGAAAAGCAGGGCACAATACACCTGAACGAGGAAAAGCAGGGCACAATACACATGAACAGGGAAAAGCAAGGCACAATACACATGAACAGGGAAAAGCAAGGCACAATACACCTGAACAGGGAAAAGCAAGGCACAATACACCTGAACGAGGAAAAGCAGGGCACAATACACCTGACCAGGGAAAAGCAAGCACAATACACCTGACCAGGGAAAAACAAGGCACAATACACCTGAACAGGGAAAACAAGGCACAATACACCTGAACAGGGAAAAGCAAGGCACAATACACCTGAACGAGGAAAAGCAAGGCACAATACACCTGACCAGGGAAAAGCAAGGCACAATACACCTGACCAGGGAAAAACAAGGCACAATACACCTGAACAGGGAAAAACAAGGCACAATACACTTGAACAGGGAAAAGCAAGGCACAATACACCTGAACAGGGAAAAGCAAGGCACAATACACCTGAACGAGGAAAAGCAGGGCACAATACACCTGACCAGGGAAAAGCAAGGCACAATACACCTGACCAGGGAAAAACAAGGCACAATACACCTGAACAGGGAAAAGCAAGGCACAATACACCTGAACAGGGAAAAGCAAGGCACAATACACCTGACCAGGGAAAAGCAAGGCACAATACACCTGACCAGGGAAAAACAAGGCACAATACACCTGAACAGGGAAAAACAAGGCACAATACACCTGAACAGGGAAAAGCAGGGCACAATACACCTGAACGAGGAAAAGCAAGGCACAACACACCTGAACAGGGAAAAGCAAGGCACAACACACCTGAACAGGGAAAAGCAAGGCACAATACACATGAACAGGGAAAAGCAGGGCACAATACACATGAACAGGGAAAAGCAGGGCACAATACACCTGAACGAGGAAAAGCAAGGCACAATACACCGCAACGGCGAAAAGCAGGGCACAATACATCTGAACGGGGAACAGCAGGGCAAAATACACCTGAACGGGGAAAAGCAGGGCACTATATACCTGAACGGGGGAAAAGCAGGGCACAATACACCACAACGGCGAAAAGCAGGGCACAATACATCTGAACAGGGTAAAGCAGGGCATAATACATCTGAACGGGGAACAGCAGGGCAAAATACACCTGAACGGGGAAAAGCAGGGCATAGTGCACCTGAACGGGGAAAAGCAGGGCAAAATACACCTGAATGGGGAAAAGCAAGGCACAATACACCTGAACGGGGAAAAGCAAGGCACAATACACCTGAACGGGGAAAAGCAAGGCACAATACACCTGAACGGGGGAAAAGCAGGGCACAATACACCTGAACGGACAAAGCAGGGGAAAGCGCAAACATTTTCATGTGTGATAAAATGTTTGGTGTAGTCTTTGTTCGGGGGCACATGGACCACTGACATAAACATGAAGTCCCCCCCCCCCAGAACACGAATAACTCCATTGCAATGATATTGTGGCTCCAAGTCCTGAAAAAGTATTTGCTATTCTTAAAAGCACATTGATCACGCAATAGTGATGAAACCTAAAATGATTTAAATGCTAAATCATGATGGGTTTGGCGGCCTAATCGAGGAATTATAGCGCCACTTCTTCCTAACTCTGTGTTTTAAAGCACAGAGGCGATCAGCAGAAGCAATACATGACAAGGCGCACATTGACATTTGGAGGTAGTTTTGAGACTTTTAAGGAATACTTGAGGAAATAAACAGGGCCCCGAGTATAAAGGATAAAGGGATTTAAAAAAAAAAAAAGAAACAATTTTTGCTGAGGTTGGAGAACTTCTTAAGCCATATTTACAAAATGACCGCCATGCCAGGCCATTGAAGGTACACTGGGGCAATGTCATGCATATGGTTAATGACCGGCCATTGCGTGGCATTCCCGTGGCATCCCAGACTGCAGTTGGCATGTGATGGAAACACATGTACATGTAAGGCTGCACTTTACCTCATGCATGGTAAGTATCTCAGCTGCATGGGTAGGTAGCTCAGCAGGAAAGTGCTTGCGCCTCTCACATGGTTGCAAGTTTGAATCCTGCAGCGCGGTGGGCTTTGACTTTCATCATTTCAGGGGTGATGAATTGGGTACTATGACAGGTGGGGAGAATCTGGCATGAAACGTATAAGAACACATAGGTACCATGCCCATGAGGCATTCACTTTAGTTGGGTGATATTACAGAGGCATGTGAGGAGCCCCCGGGCATATGACAGCAGCAACTGAACCTATGGGGGCTGCACCCTGCATCTGCAGACTATACCATGCTAGGGTGAACAGCTGGTTTAGTCTACTGCAGCGTGACAATGACGCAATATCCTCAGGGCGACACATACACCACACAGTCCAGAAGAGTAAATCACCGGAACAGTGTTTCTGTTTACATGTCAGTCCTGAACCGCCTGTCTGCATGTTTCAGACATGACCCGTATTTGCTAGCCTGCTGTACCTCGACACAGTTCAGTTATGTGTAGGGCAGGAAGTGTGTCTTGTTTTGCAGAGTTAGACAGTTTTCCAATGTGCTGATCAGATCTGAACAGCACTTCTGACTGCCTCCAAGACCTGGGCAGTGTTTCTGAGGGACTATTTGACCCAATTGTTGGGTGTGTGGATGGATCCGGCCTCCCATTGGTGGTTAACTCAGAATGAAATCTGGACAAAGAGGATAGGTTTTAAACTCTTGCTGGAAATGTTTGTCAGGATAATGTGGACTGACAAAGTTCTTATGGCCCCTCCCCCGCCCCTCCAAGTACCTTTAAACTGAATAGCTCCTCTTCCAGCATTCTGCGTCTGAGCCGCTTTCTACAGTGCTTTACTTTAATGTACTTGTGTCATTATTCTCCTAGCGCCGATCTTCAGCGCTTCTCTAATATGTGAGTGGACTTCTAGGAGCTTTCTGCCCGATTCCTATCGATCAATTACTCCTTCAGCTCATCATTGCGAGCTCTAGCCCGCCTTTTCCTGATGCTTAAATTCCCGGCTTTCTTCGTCCTTATTGCATGTCTGAGCATGCCTTATTCTCAATGTCACCATTCACGCTAAACCCCAGTATGGCTTAGGCTCAGCATGTATGGGATTTACAGAGCTCAAACCTAGCAGGGAGGCACCGGAACACCGGCCATTTGCGGCGTCTCTCCTGCCCGGCCCGTGGCCTGCAAACCGAAGGCTTGTGTTTCCCACTTTCTAGGGGAGTTGAGGTTGACTTTGGGGTTACTCGTCTCCTTCTCCCGAGCTCACTGCCTTGGAAACCAGTCTTCAGTCTCCTCTTCCAGTGAGGGCTTGCACTCTCCCTCACATGGACTCAGCTCTCAGGCCCATGCTCCACTCATCCATGTTGCCTCTGCTCTTGGTTGGTATCAGAAACTGTTAGTACACGCGTGATCACGGGTTCTGCTCCTTGTCGGTCCGGCAGGTCTGTCCGTCCTAGTCCACACACACCTTCCTTTCCTCTATTTTATGCTCGGGGGTCTGTGGGAGGAGGGGAAGGGGACATAGTCAGATGTGGTGTGTATCAGTCAATAACAGTGTCTGTGTAAGCAGTGGATCTGACCAGTGCTTTCCGGTGAGGGCGGAGTATTAAAAAAAAAAGATACTTCTGCATACATCAAGATTTTTTTTTTCAAGGTCTTATTTGCCAATGTTGCAGATTAAGATCATAACTCGTACATCAACCCTGTAAAAGGTCGCACATGTATTGAGAAGCCCTCAATGTCGCCCCACCCGTCCTCCGCGCCCCACAGCACTTCTGTCTGTCTCTCTGGTTGAGCTCTGTCTTCCCTGGGCTACTCTTCTGCTATCGCACTCTGCAAACCTATCATTCAGTTTCTTTTATCCAGAATTTGCCAACACAACCTTTCCGGGACTATTGGCTTCCTTGGAAGGACCGGTTCATTCTTTGGTAGATGGGGTCATTCTTGGGAAAGTGGTGGAGTTCTCTCCTCGTATCTTCCAGGTAGGAGCAGCTCCTGGGAATGTTTCATCCCTGTCAGGCCTCCTCCTCTCGAATAGCCTACGCACTCAAAGCGATCAAGTATTGCGTCCCGCCTGTTTCCAGCACCTCATCCAGCCGGTGTCTGGTTTAACCTCCCAGGCCTTCCTAGGGAAAGTGCTTTTCTCAACAAGTTAGCACCTCATTTTGGCTTCTCGGCACTACCTTGAGTTCCTCATTTTACCCATGACCTTGCAGGTGGGAAGTATTTCTCTTGTGTTCTCCGGCTCTCTTATTGTGGCAGCTGTTGACTTTGCTTGCTCCACTTCCCGTGTGCTAAAGCTCAGCCGGGCTTTGCCGCATGCAGTAAGCATCTGGATTGCCTCCTCCGGCATTAAGTGCTGGCTTTGCCTCGCTCTTCTCATTCATATGGCAAGTGTGTGCCTCGTCTCTCTTGACCCTCTTCTCAGCACCTTGTACGTCAACTGCTTATTATCTCTATTGCACCCCTCGCAGGTGCTTTAACCTTCTTGGCTTCTCAACACCTTCAGTGGTAATGGATCCTTTTGCTCATTGAGCGCCTCTGGAGATAACTGCTTGCTTCTGCTTCTCGAGTCCTCCTGTGGCAGGCAAGTCGGGTGTCTCTTAATCAGCCTCCTGGTTCAAGCACTCTGCTTGGCTTTTCTGCCAATTTTGGGTCAAGTGCTAACCTTGCCTCTTCAACACCTGCTGCTTCCAGTGCTCTTCTCAGCATGCCCTGCTCCGAGTCCTCATCGCCAGTATGCATCGCCTGTGATGACTCAACTTTCTGTTTCCAGCAATAATGAGGCCAGGCAGGGCTCAGCGAGGCCACTTGTATCTACCTTTGCTCCTCCGTTCCATGTCATTCTGGAGTTTCTATTGGTTCCCATCACCGTACCTTGTGTCGCAATGTCATGGACCCTTGCCTCCCGGCTTCTACCCGTGAGCGTCACGGGTGGGACCGGTGAAAGCATAAAAGAGCCATCTGCCATCTTAGTTTCATTGCTTGCCAGATCGCATTTCCAAACCAGGGAAGGCTCTCCTGCCTGCTCCTACTTGCATGCACGCTCACTGCTCAGCACGAAGCCATCTTCGATGCATTACGCAACTCAAAGTTCCCAACTTCCAGGTAACTCTTTCTCTTGAGCGGAGGTTCCACCTGTTCTTCCATAGTTGGCGTCATTCCATCTGGATTCTCCATTTTAGCGCAAAGAGGCCGGTTTCACATTTTGAGAAACCTGTCCCCAGAATAACGGGTTGCTTTCCAGAGCATGATTTCATTTTGAGCCTCAAGAACAGTGTTGCCTTCGACTGAACGTTGCAATCTCCATGTCGGCAGGTAGTACCAAGTCAGGAGGTCAGGCACGAGACTCTGTGCAGTTTGCCAACTTCCAGACTCCAGAAGAGCTTGTGTTTGATAACAACCCACCTTAACCTGTATTCTATATTTTGCAGCTCTCTGGGGTTTTAATTTTGCATTCTGTTCCCCTCTTCAATTTTCTCTTTCAAGCCAACTGTGAGGATAGAAACAATTTCCTCTGCATCAGGTCCAGAATATCTGCTTTCCTGCATTCAGAATGCAAACTGCATGCACATTTTCCCAGTCACATGCCATGTCTTTAGACATTTGAAACAATATTTTTGTCTACAGTGAGATGATCACTGTATGTGTCCCTTCCTTTTTAGATGGCTTGTAGCTTGGCCTGTAGCTTGTTCTGTTGATGTCCTAATCTTTTGGTACACATTTTCTAACACGTGGTCCCCATTGATCTAAACCCTTCATGAGGGCCACCATGCCCCTACAGGAGTTTTCCAGTCATTAGAAAGACCCTTCTATTGTCAGCCCTTGGTAAAATGCCTCCACTTCAATGCTTTCTTCCTAAGCCAAACAGGGATGTTCTTTGAGCCATCTTTGAATGGTAGGCGGGTAACTGATCAATATATTGTTCCATAATTATATTATTCATAACTCCCTGCAAGTTCCTAATCGGCTCTAGTCACCATTTAGAAGTGGGATTCCTCTCCGGACAGAAGCAACTTCAATTACCGATGTTTCTGTACATCGACCTCTTGATCAAACCTCAGTCTCTGAATACCATTATGCGGTGTGTTGTGCATTGGATTTGCAGCCTGACATGCCTGCTGTATATCGACTTTAAGTAATGTTGCTGTATAGTGTCTCCATCTTTCTGCGGAATAGACCAGAACTCAAGCAATCCTCTCAGTCTGTAAGAATCCAGCAACTGTGGGTCATGTCCAGGCTGGGACTACAAGAAAGGGCAGTTGGACCAAGACCGCGTGCCATTCCCCTTCTGTTGCGACCAGTCGGTCACCATAGCGCCTAACTCTTCTGTTGGCTCTACACGACACCATCTGGCTCTGCGGTTGTATTCTGTATCATTCCAATTTTCTGCAGCTGTTGTTGACAATGAGCCAGGCTCTTCAACAAGGCCTCCAAGGCTGTGCATTGTTTTGCTTGTTCCTTCCTTGAAGAAATACATTTACATCGAGCCGTTTTTAATGTGGAAATGAACACAAGAATGTAGATGAGAATCCTTTTCTAGAGTCTATAAAAGTCATGTGTTAAATTTTCCGGTGCATCGGCCGGGAGCAGCACGATGCATCAAGCCCTGGGAAACCCACTTGAATACCCATCTGTGGTGGCATGTTTCACAAAAACACTTCATGCATAAATATTGTGGGTACCTTTGGCATTTACTTGCCATTCGTTCCGATCAATATCGAACCACCACCGAAACATTCTTCATCCATTGGAAAAATCTTTCAAGGGAGAGCTATTCATTCAGGAGTTCTCCATTTAGTCCCATCCCTCCTATTCCCGCCAGTATCTTCCGTCTGTCCCTTCTGAACCTCTTCTTCTGTGTCTTGTTTTTCCTCGGGTGCACTTCTTGCTTCACGCTCTTTCATTCTAATATCACAGATTGGCCAACACAAGGCTTCCCGGGTTTATTAATATCGTACATTTTTCAAAGAAAAGACTTGCTCCTATTTTGGTAGCTGGGGTCATTCTTGGAAAGGGGGCTGGGTACGCCCCTCATGCCTCCAATGTATGAGGGGGTCTTTTTCCCCAGGCAGGCCACTTCCGCGTGAATAGTACGCTTAAGC
This sequence comes from Ambystoma mexicanum, assembly GCA_002915635.3. Taxonomy (NCBI): domain Eukaryota; kingdom Metazoa; phylum Chordata; class Amphibia; order Caudata; family Ambystomatidae; genus Ambystoma; species Ambystoma mexicanum. Next base: position 1,036,841,888 of record CM030325.1, read on the forward strand.
CTTCACGTATGCCTTCCCTACCGTTTTAAATCACCTTATACAGCAAGGGTTATTAAAGAGTTTTCCAACACATCATCAAGCCAGCGTCCATCTTGTCATCCCAAAGCCGCCTGCGTCAAGGACTATACCCTCACCTAATTTTTCAAGCGCTTCTCTTGGCTTCTCGGCACTTCCTGGGGGAAACGTCCTTTTCAGGTAGTAAGTATTCCCCTTGCACCCTCCTCAAGTAGTAAACACCACTAGGCACTCTTCTTCCTCATATGGCAAGGATCTTCTGCAGTTCCAGTGTCACATGTTGTGCCTGTGTGACACCTTAAGGGGCAAGTGCCTTGCTCGACTCTCGAATCCCTTATATGCCAGGCACTGCCAGCATTAGCTTTGCTGGTTGAGCACCTCCAGTAGCATCTGTTCATCGCTTGCACCCCATGAGCCACTTGGCTTTCCGACACCTCTGAAGGTAAAGCTTGCGTTATCGAGTGCACCTCGACTAAAGTGATTAATTCGGGTTCTTGACGCCTCGCGAGGGAACTTCTTGCCTCACCGATTCAGCCCATAATGGGTTATTTACTTAGATTAGCTTCTCAGACCTTCTGGGGCAAGTGCTTGCCTTGTTGGTTCAGCACCTTCCAGTTGATGTGCTCTGCTCGGCATTGCTGCCCTTCTGGGGAAAGTGCTTGCCTTCCACGTGATGGTCTTCTCAGCTTCGCAGCACTTCTGGGGCAAGTGTTTGCCTTGTTGGTTCAGCACCTTCTAGGTGATGTGCTCTGCTTGGCATCTCTGCCCTTCTGGGGCAAGTGTTTGCCTTGTTGGTTCAGCACCTTCCAGCTTATGTGTTCTGCTTGGCATCTCTGGCCTTCTGGGGCAAGTGTTTGCCTTGTTGGTTCAGCACCTTCTAGGTGATGTGCTCTGCTTGGCATCTCTGGCCTTCTGGGGCAAGTGTTTGCCTTGTTGGTTCAGCACCTTCCAGCTTATGTGCTCTGCTTGGCATCTCTGGCCTTCTGGGGCAAGTGTTTGCCTTGTTGGTTCAGCACCTTCCAGCTTATGTGCTCTGCTTGGCATCTCTGCCCTTCTGGGGCAAGTGTTTGCCTTGTTGGTTCAGCACCTTCCAGCTTATGTGCTCTGCTTGGCATCTCTGGCCTTCTGGGGCAAGTGTTTGCCTTGTTGGTTCAGCACCTTCCAGCTTATGTGTTCTGCTTGGCATCTCTGGCCTTCTGGGGCAAGTGTTTGCCTTGTTGGTTCAGCACCTTCCAGATTATGTGCTCTGCTCGGCATTGCTGCCCTTCTGGGGAAAGCGCTTGCCTTCCACGTGATGGTCTTCTCAGCTTCGCAGCACTTCTGGGGCAAGTGTTTGCCTTGTTGGTTCAGCACCTTCTAGGTGATGTGCTCTGCTTGGCATCTCTGGCCTTCTGGGGCAAGTGTTTGCCTTGTTGGTTCAGCACCTTCCAGTTGATGTGCTCTGCTCGGCATTGCTGCCCTTCTGGGGAAAGCGCTTGCCTTCCACGTGATGGTCTTCTCAGCTTCGCAGCACTTCTGGGGCAAGTGTTTGCCTTGTTGGTTCAGCACCTTCTAGGTGATGTGCTCTGCTTGGCATCTCTGGCCTTCTGGGGCAAGTGTGTGCCTTGTTGGTTCAGCACCTTCCAGCTTATGTGCTCTGCTTGGCATCTCTGCCCTTCTGGGGCAAGTGTGTGCCTTGTTGGTTCAGCACCTTCTAGTTTATGTGTTCTGCTTGGCATCTCTGCCCTTCTGGGGCAAGTGTGTGCCTTGTTGGTTCAGCACCTTCTAGCCTATGTGTTCTGCTTGGCATCACTGACCTTCTGGGGCAAGTGTTTGCCTTGTTGGTTCAGCTCCTTCCAGCTTATGTGTTCTGCTTGGCATCACTGACCTTCTGGGGCAAGTGCTTGCCTTGTTGGTTCAGCACCTTCCAGCTTATGTGTTCTGCTTGGCATCTCTGGCCTTCTGGGGCAAGTGTTTGCCTTGTTGGTTCAGCACCTTCCAGATTATGTGCTCTGCTCGGCATTGCTGCCCTTCTGGGGAAAGCGCTTGCCTTCCACGTGATGGTCTTCTCAGCTTCGCAGCACTTCTGGGGCAAGTGTTTGCCTTGTTGGTTCAGCACCTTCTAGGTAATGTGCTCTGCTTGGCATCTCTGGCCTTCTGGGGCAAGTGTTTGCCTTGTTGGTTCAGCACCTTCCAGTTGATGTGCTCTGCTCGGCATTGCTGCCCTTCTGGGGAAAGCGCTTGCCTTCCACGTGATGGTCTTCTCAGCTTCACAGCACTTCTGGGGCAAGTGTTTGCCTTGTTGGTTCAGCACCTTCTAGGTGATGTGCTCTGCTTGGCATCTCTGGCCTTCTGGGGCAAGTGTGTGCCTTGTTGGTTCAGCACCTTCCAGCTTATGTGCTCTGCTTGGCATCTCTGCCCTTCTGGGGCAAGTGTGTGCCTTGTTGGTTCAGCACCTTCTAGCTTATGTGTTCTGCTTGGCATCTCTGCCCTTCTGGGGCAAGTGTGTGCCTTGTTGGTTCAGCACCTTCTAGCCTATGTGTTCTGCTTGGCATCACTGACCTTCTGGGGCAAGTGTTTGCCTTGTTGGTTCAGCACCTTCCAGTTTATGTGTTCTGCTTGGCATCTCTGCCCTTCTGGGGCAAGTGTTTGCCTTGTTGGTTCAGCACCTTCCAGCTTATGTGTTCTGCTTGGCATTTCTGGACTTCTGGGGAAAGTGTTTGCCTTGTTGGTTCAGCACCTTCCAGCTTATGTGTTCTGCTTGGCATTTCTGGACTTCTGGGGCAAGTGGTTGCCTTGTTGGTTCAGCACCTTCCAGCTTATGTGTTCTGCTTGGCATCTCTGCCCTTCTGGGGCAAGTGCGTGCCTTGTTGGTTTAGCAACTTCCAGGTGATGCGCTCTGATCAGCTTCTCTGCACTTCTGGGGTTTGAGTTTGTGCTGTTGGCACTACATCGTCCTTGTTACGAGCTCTGCTTAGCTTTCCTGCACTTCTGGAGCAAAGTGCTTTCTCTCCTTGGTTTGTCTGACCTTCTGGAGCAAGAGCTTGCCTTGTTGGTTCAGCACGTTCCAGGTGATGTGCTCTGCTTGGCTTCTCTGCACTTCTGGGGCAAGAGCTTGCCTTGTTGGTTCAGCACCTTCCAGCCTATGTGTTCTGCGTGGCATCTCTGCCCTTCTGGGGCAAGTGTTTGCCTTGTTGGTTCAGCACCTTACAGCTTATGTGCTCTGCTTGGCATCTCTGCCCTTCTGGGGCAAGTGTTTGCCTTGTTGGTTCATCACCTTCCAGGTGGTGTGCTCTGCTTGGCATCTCTGGCCTTCTGGGGCAAGTGTTTGCCTTGTTGGTTTAGTAACTTCCAGGTGATGCGCTCTGCTCAACTTCTCTGCACTTCTGGGGCAAGTTCTTGCCTTGTTGGTTCAGCAACTTCCAGGTTATGTGCTCTGATCAGCTTCTCTGCACTTCTGGGGTTTGAGTTTGTGCTGTTGGCACTACATCGTCCTTGTTACGAGCTCTGCTTAGCTTTTCTGCACTTCTGGAGCAAAGTGCTTTCTCTCCTTGGTTTGTCTGACCTTCTGGAGCAAGAGCTTGCCTTGTTGGTTGAGCACGTTCCAGGTGATGTGCTCTGCTTGGCATCTCTGCACTTCTGGGGCAAGTGCTTGCCTTGTTGGTTCAGCAACTTCCAGGTTATGTGCTCTGATCAGCTTCTCTACACTTCTGGGGTTTGAGTTTGTGCTGTTGGCACTACATCGTCCTTGTTACGAGCTCTGCTTAGCTTTTCTGCACTTCTGGAGCAAAGTGCTTTCTCTCCTTGGTTTGTCTGACCTTCTGGAGCAAGAGCTTGCCTTGTTGGTTCAGCACGTTCCAGGTGATGTGCTCTGCTTGGCTTCTCTGCACTTCTGGGGCAAGTGCTTGCCTTGTTGGTTCATCGCCTTTCGGGTGATGTGCTCTACTCAGCTTCTGTGCACTTCTGGGGCAAGTGTTTGCCTTGTTGGTTCAGCACCTTACAGCTTATATGTTCTGCGTGGCATCTCTGCCCTTCTGGGGCAAGTGTTTGCCTTGTTGGTTCAGCACCTTCCAGCTTATATGTTCTGCGTGGCATCTCTGCCCTTCTGTGGCAAGTGTTTGCCTTGTTGGTTCAGCACCTTCCAGCTTATATGTTCTGCGTGGCATCTCTGCCCTTCTGGGGCAAGTGTTTGCCTTGGTGGTTCATCACCTTCCAGCTTATGTGTTCTGCTTGGCATCTCTGCCCTTCTGAGGCAAGTGTTTGCCTTGTTGGTTCAGCACCTTCCAGCTTATGTGTTCTGCTTGGCATCTCTGCCCTTCTGAGGCAAGTGTTTGCCTTGTTGGTTCAGCACCTTCCAGCTTATGTGTTCTGCTTGGCATCTCTGCCCTTCTGGGGCAAGTGCGTGCCTTGTTGGTTTAGCAACTTCCAGGTGATGCGCTCTGCTCAACTTCTCTGCACTTCTGGGGCAAGTGCTTGCCTTGTTGGTTCAGCAACTTCCAGGTTATGTGCTCTGATCAGCTTCTCTGCACTTCTGGGGTTTGAGTTTGTGCTGTTGGCACTACATCGTCCTTGTTACGAGCTCTGCTTAGCTTTTCTGCACTTCTGGAGCAAAGTGCTTTCTCTCCTTGGTTTGTCTGACCTTCTGGAGCAAGAGCTTGCCTTGTTGGTTCAGCACGTTCCAGGTGATGTGCTCTGCTTGGCTTCTCTGCACTTCTGGGGCAAGTGCTTGCCTTGTTGGTTCATCGCCTTTCGGCTTCTGTGCACTTCTGGGGCAAGTAATTGCCTTGTTAGTTCAGCACCTTCTGGGTGATGTGCTCTGATCAGCTTCCCTGCACTTTTGGGGTATGAGCTTGACCTGTTGGCACTACATCTTCCTTGTGATGTGCTCTGCTCCGCTTCTCTGCACTTCTGGAGAAAAGTGCTTGCTCTCATTGGTTCATCTGTCCTTCTGGGGCAAGAGCTTATCTTGTTGGTTCAGCACCTTGCGGGTGATGTATTTTGCTCAGCTTCTCTTCACTTCTGGGGTAAAGTGCATGCTCTCCTCAGCTTCCCTGAACTTCTGAGGCACGTGCTTGCTGTGATGAATCCTACGGATCCCTCACTGAAACCCTGCCTAAAGTCTCCTCCCAGGGGCCAGGTGAAGGGAGATGCTTGGGAAGGATCACTTGGGAAGAGATAAGGTCCAGGGTGGTGAGGAGATTCCGTGGGGTGAGACACAATATTTTTTTTCTGACAGGAAGATTCTTCCCAATGTACCTAAAGAGGTCATGGCTTATTGTCATTTGAATGGCTCTAAATCCCATATTAGATCTAAGGTTGAGAACCCTAGGGTGATAAAATCAGAGCAAACTATACCGAAAGAAAGATTGCTTTTGGTATCTCAAACTAAATACTGTCCTCAATCCCAAGGGTTCAATGTGAAGGATTATGGAAATGTTGTCTTCACTGGACCAGCTTCCTCTGTTAAAGCTAATTCACATAGCCCCTCTATGAAAGACCTTAGGGGAATTAAGCAACACAGAAGTGGAACACCCTAACTTTGTTGGAAGAAACTACAAGTCCCAGAATCCTAGAGGTACTTAGACTAATAAGAGGGCTGAAGAGGAATGCAGACTTACAAGTGAGGCAATTAAGCATACTAGCTATTGCAGTAGTGAGGCATTTAAGGCTAATTGCCCACACCTGAAGACAATTATTGAACCTGTAAGGCATGAAAACCCCCCTCAGGAAAGGAGAAGTAGAAGGAGCTGGAACGAGAGCTAGAAGGCTGGCTGTAGCAGTAGAAGCAGGGCAGAAGCACGGGCTGGACAATCACAAGTAAGTGGGAGCACATGAGGGATGCCAGAACATGGAATCAGCAGATTTTGTCTGCAAGTTCTGAGAGTGTCATGTTCTCCCAAAATCTGAAGTACAGAGGCTGCACAGCAGACGACGTGCAAGAGACTAAGGTCAGAAGCAGGAGGTAAGCCGAGGGTCTCAGGAGGAAAAGGAACTCCCAAATCAAGTAGCCGGACTAAAGACACCTGTGCAGAAGAATGGCGCGGGTCCCTAGCGAGCCAGAAGCAGTGGAAGTGGCAGAGGAAGTTGGAAAAGCAGGGCAACCCGCAAAAACAGTGTCTATGAAGCCGGTGAGTGAAGCATAGCTTTCTAATACACTGCGCAAGCCTTGACGGTAACTGTAGCCAGCTCCTAAGTGACACGTGTATTGCTTTACGTGAGTGAAAGCTATTTGTTATATCTAAAGTCTTGTTATCAATAGAAATGTAGCATTTGAGTACACCATGAAAGATCTAACAATCGTTTGAGAAGCTGAAGACATTGGAAAATATTGTTGAACTATTAAAAGACTGTTGCCATTTAAAGGAGTGGTTGGGCGTCCCTAATTAACAAGAGGAAACGCTCTCTAAACCATTACCGAATTCCTAACCTTGACAATATATGAGTTACAAGTTATAAAGTGTGAAAACTACATCAAAAGGAGGTTGCATGTGGCTAATTTGATTCGATAGGAAGTAAGAACTTTATCCTTTGCCGTTACATAGGAAAACAATTCTCCATGTCAACTTTAAACCTTGAAATCTACTTTAAAGAGAGGTTGTGTATGCCCAATTGTGTTTTCATCTGAAATACAGAATCCTACACTGTATCCAGAAGTGACATTCTTTCCATTTCTAAGTAAAGAGTTTAAATTGTTGAAGAGAATAACAAGCAAGATCCAAGCTAAGAGGTGCCCCCTTTGAAGAGTGAAACCCGCCTTTCCAAGAGGGAAACAGCCATCTAACCTGCACTGTGAAGTTGTTAAAAATTAAGTGGCCTAAAATACAAGTGTATCAGTATTACCTGAAGCTGAGAGAGTGGCACCAAGGGTTCTGGGTAATTACTTGGGCTGCAAGCTGGCAGAAAGGTCTGAGTAAAGCTTGGGAAGCGGAACTAATTACTTGTAAAGAATATCCTGAAGTAAACATAACCTGTAATACCCAAGACTGTGGATGCCATGTCAAATTATATACGCATAATACTGTCGGATTATGAACAATTGGCCTAAGCACATTTGCATTTGTACTGAAAACTGTGTTTAAACAGACCTGAATAAAGATGACTTTGCTGCCATCTTAACTAAAACGAAAAGAAGCCCTCCTCTAGCGCTTCTCCAAAATTAAATGTTATAATATAGAGACTTTCTCGTTTTTAGGTTCCATTTGTCATTTTTATTGAGAATTCAATTGTGCTGTAAACAGTTGGGGATTCCTTTTTACTTCTTGAACATAACATATAAGTTGATGGGAAGACAAAAGAATGCAGAAAATTAAATTGGTTTAAAGTTTTTCGTTGAGTTCACTAAGTTGTTGTGTCCCACGTTGTCACTTGAAAGTTGCAAAGCCTTAGTATATTTACTCAGCATTTGGATTGATGGAGAGACAAAGGAATTCAAAAATTTAAATTGGTTCTAAGTTTTTAGTTGTATTCACTAAGTTGCTGTATCCCACGTTGTCACTAGAAAGTTACGAAGCCCTAGTTTAATTCACTAGGCAGTATTGGCCTCAATTTGAATTGGTTCAATGTTTAGTCGATGTTGTCTTCACGTTGTTACTCGAAAATTGCGGAGCCCTAGTTTGATTCACTAGGTAATATTATCCTTGCGAAGCCCTAGTTTAATTCACTAGGTCATATTGTCCTCACATGTGTATTGGCTCTCCTGAGCCTTTTAGTCAATGTTGTCTTCACGTTGTTACTCGAAAATTGCGGAGCCCTAGTTTAATTCACTAGGTAATATTATCCTTGCGAAGACCTAGTTTAATTCACTAGGTCATATTATCCTCAACACGTGTTTCTCCGCCACATGGTTTATGGCGGTTCTTCAGGAGGAATTTGTAGATAGATAGGCAAATGGAAAGATCCATGGGAGCAAAATATGCGCCATCATATGCCAATCTCTACATGGGCCATTTTGAGATAGAATTTGCCTGGCAACATCAATCATTCACACACCTAAACAACATAATTTTTTGGGCCAGATACATTGATGACATCTTTTTGATTTGGAACGGACCATTAACAGCATTTAAAGATTATTTTAACTATCTAAATCACAACACCTATAATTTGAAACTAACCACAGAATACAGTCAAACTTCAATCAACTTTTTGGACATCACCTTCTATATTGATAACAATACCATCTGCACAACACTGTACACTAAACCTACATCGGTTAACAGTTTACTACATGCCTCAAGCAGCCACCCCAAACACATCATCTACAATATACCTTATGGTGAAATACTAAGGTCAAAAGAAACTGTTCAAAAATTGATGATTTCAAACAGAAAGTAACATCCACAATGAGCAAATTCATCTCAAGAGGATACCCAAACAAACTTATCAAAAACAGCTATCAGAAATCTTCAACTAGGACCAGACAATCGTTGTTACAAGTAAGACCTAAAATCGACAAAACTGTGATCGATCCACACAGAACCATCAATTTTACCACGAACTATAGTTCTAACAATTCAACCATTCGGAAAATTCTTAGCAAACACTGGAACATCCTTAAATCAGATTCTGACCTAACAACGATCCTGGAAGACAAACCCACCATCACTTTCAAGAAAGCAAGCAATCTCAAAAAAATGCTCAGTCCGTCACATTTTGAATTGAAATATCCTGATGAAAAATCCACTACACAAACAATGTGGCTTCAAAAACCTATCAAAGGCTATTACAAATGTGGTCAATGCTCCATGTGCCAATATGCAGAAAATGGCAAAACAACCGTCATCAAACCAAATGGCACCAACTTCACCATACAACAGCTGATCAACTGCAATAGTCAATTTGTTATATATATCATTCAGTGCGCATGCAAAAATTATACATTGGGAGCACGATCAGAAAACTCAAGACAAGAATCAGTGAACATATTAGGGCCATTACCAACAGAGATACAAGATCACCAATAGCCAATCATTTCACAGAATCACATCATCCTTCTCAGATCAGTCAGATAAAATTCTACGGAATAGTAAAATTGAAACCGGCCCCAAGAGGAGGGAATCTACAATTAAGACTTCGACAACAAGAAGCAAGATGGATTTGTATGATGGACACTTGCCATACAGGTCTTAACACAGACCAGGAGATATGTCATTTTTTGTAAATCATAATAAGAGATATTTACCTCTATATTACTTTGTAAATCTTGCAACGAATATAAGACTACAGGAACACTAGAATTGGATCGAACAAATATGGCGCTCTCAAAAAGATAAACAACCATTAGATACGTGCGCGTGACGTCATTACGTGATGCAACGTGCGAATGACGTCATTCCGCACGCGACACACGCATGACGTCACTCCGCACGCGACTCTACGTGAAACCCATTCATAACATGTGGAGTTCATCGACCACATCAGACAGTATCGAGAGAGCGGGGAAAACACCGTCCACATGGTAAGCAAGGCCTTTTCACAACTATTTAAAATTCTTAAGAAAACTTGGTTTTAGACTAACTTCGTTGCTTCGAACAGTTTTTAAGCTCAAAGTCCGCACAAGTCAATTTAGATACAAAACCAAACCGCACTGTTCCAAGGCAACATATGAGTTCATTTATATTGTCACAATCCAGGAATCAGAACTTTTGAAGTATAACGAATAAGGATGATTATGACTAGATCTTTTTGGAAAATACTTTGACCCAGAGATACAAATATAATACTAGATGCTCTTCACTCTTTCAGACCAAACCGGATGGAATTAATAATATTACCTACATCAAAGGAACCATCATATAAATGAACAAGATTTGATATTTAGTTGTAAGTATCTTACTCAACATTGACTGCATAAACGCCAACATAAGACACTCTGCTCAAAATTGCCCATTTTTCTCTTTATTCTCACCTTTTTCCTCTCAGATCTTTCCATTTGCCTATCTATCTACAAATTCCTCCTGAAGAACCGCCATAAACCATGTGGCGGGAGAAACACGTGTTGAGGATAATATGACCTAGTGAATTAAACTAGGTCTTCGCAAGGATAATATTACCTAGTGAATTAAACTAGGGCTCCGCATTTTCGAGTAACAACGTGAAGACAACATTGACTAAAGGCTCAGGAGAGCCAATACACATGTGAGGACAATATGACCTAGTGAATTAAACTAGGGCTTCGCAAGGATAATATTACCTAGTGAATCAACTAGGGCTCCGCAATTTTCGAGTAACAACGTGAAGACAACATCGACTAAACATTTGAACCAATTCAAATTGAGGCCAATACTGCCTAGTGAATTAAACTAGGGCTTCGTAACTTTCTAGTGACAACGTGGGATACAGCAACTTAGTGAATACAACTAAAAACTTAGAACCAATTTAAATTTTTGAATTCCTTTGTCTCTCCATCAATCCAAATGCTGAGTAAATTATACTAAGGCTTTGCAACTTTCAAGTGACAACGTGGGACACAACAACTTAGTGAACTCAACGAAAAACTTTAAACCAATTTAATTTTCTGCATTCTTTTGTCTTCCCATCAACTTATATGTTATGTTCAAGAAGTAAAAAGGAATCCCCAACTGTTTACAGCACAATTGAATTCTCAATAAAAATGACAAATGGAACCTAAAAACGAGAAAGTCTCTATATTATAACATTTAATTTTGGAGAAGCGCTAGAGGAGGGCTTCTTTTCGTTTTAGTTCTGTCCAAGCCCAGGTCAACCTCTGTGGCATCCCTCCATTTGCAGCATCTCTATTTTTTTCATATTCAATCTAGCTACACTTCTCCATCAGAGCGCCAACACTGTTTCTAAGGTTGAAAAAGTCTTTCTCAATATTTGCTGCCATCTTAGAACCATCCGCCATTTTGATTCTAACTCCTGCTTTCTGTCCTAAAATGCAAACTGTGGTTTTGGCTGTTGCTGAGCAAAATGAACGTTGAACTAGGATAACATTGAGGCTGCTGAGAGCAGCATGTGTGTCTTGTGCTAAGAAATCTTGGAGCCAAAGTGAACCTCAATTCAAGTGTTGTCTGCATCAATAGCTTCATCTTTATACAAACACTGGAACTGAATGTTGGACAACTAGAACTATGTGCCTTTGCAGAAACCCATTGAATTTGTTTCTTGAAACTGGACTTACTTTAAGCTGGAGAACCAATATGACCGGACAGAACAAAGTTGTTACCATTGTATTATGTAGCCTGGAAAACACTTGCAGCCAATATTGTTGTATTTGTCATGTGAACTGGGCATGAACCCTTGTGGGATATTAACTTGGAGAAGGGCTGGATGATGTGGCCGAGACTGTGTATAAATAATGCATGCTTCGTGATGTCCAGCTCTCTCTTCCCTCACGGTTTCTGCTGGTACACACTGCGAGGTGCTTGAGAGCCAGATAGCTATCTGTACTTTGATTAAAAAGTATACTTGTAACTCTGAACTCGCGGTTGGCATATTTCATTTTGGTGGTACTAAGCCTCGATATTTCCTTTGGTCTTTCAACCAGAGAAGATTAAGTCTCATGGACAGAACAAAGTTGACATTGTGGCAGACAGACAGGAGAGGCAAAGAAGATGCCCCTTTCAAGAAAGTAATTAAAAAGAAGAGTTCCTTCCCCAATTGAAGAGGTTGAAGAGTCTTTGCCAAAACCTGCCCAGCAATTCAAAGGTATTGAGCAGTGGTAGTAGTGCTTAAACTGTGATGGCATACTAAGTTGTCAGTGGATGTAACATTGAAGTGGTCTGAAGCAGTAACGTCCTGTGGGAAAAGGTGACTGTTCTCATCGTACCACCAGTAGAAGTATGGTTGTTGAAGTAGAAGCAGCCACATACAGAAATAATCCTGACAAATAAACCAATGTTAAGTTGTAACTAAATAAGTCCTAAAGAATTGCGTATTATTGGCATTGGGGAACATTACACTTTCTTTTGAACTGCAATCAACTATCTTGAAGAAAAGACCATCCATCATGACCAGGAATACCATTGGTGCTATTTATTTTCTGGAAGTTGGAAGTGGATATTACATCCAGGAACAATGATTTTTTACCAGTTGATTTTTGTTTGATTAACTTTTCCTTGACTTGGAACTAGCAAGAGCTGGTTCAAAACCTTTCTTTGACTTTGATGAACATTTTGGAGTTGACTTTGAATCCTGGGTAAGAGACCTTACCCAGGCCAGCAGAAGGTCATTCAGATATTGTAATATTATTGCATTGCCATATGTTTTCTTTGTATGTATTTTGTTTAGTGTCAGGGCCAGTTATCCTATGCTAGAGAATGTCCCCTTAGCTTTTAGACTAGGCAGGGAATTCCTTTGTAGAGCAGGGCAAGCCAGGCAATTGTCCTATATATTGTATTGAACAAAATGTAATATTTTGACAAATCCACAAGCAGTTGTCCACCTCGCATTACTGACCCCTCACATTGCCTTGTTGGTGCAGCACCTTCAGGTGATGTGCTCTGCTCGGCTTCTCTGCACTTCTGGGGTCGAGTGCTTGCCTTGCTCTTTCATCATCTCCATGACCCAGTGCTATTCTCTGTTCCTCTACTCCTGATGATTCAATTGTTAGTCTTTGCTGATTGCCAGCATTACTTGTATGCTCTTGTGTATGCGTGTCTATATAATGCTGGAGTTTCTATAGGTTGTCGCCATCTTCGCTTCTGTTATATCGGCCTTGATGCCGACAGCTCTGCCTCTTCCTGTCTGCAACGAGGGTGGCACTCTATGGCTCATCTCCTGCCCCCACATGCATGGATGGCAATGCATTTCTCTTATTGCAGACTTCTCTAATAGCTGGGTTGCCACTGTCTGATGTAACATTTCAGCTCTTTAGCCCAGGCATGCTAACCCTCCAGATAGCGTCATGGGGCCTCACATGGGTTCATCAAGAGTTCATTAAGAGTATGCACTGGACTGGATCAGTATTTCTGAGAATGTATAGGAACTCGACAGTGTTCATGAGTTGAATCTGAGCAGTGCTTCTGTCTACCTACGGGACCTGAATGCTGTTTGTGTGCTGTGAAGGCATCATGAAGCAAGACACAAACAACAGATTCCCTTTCTTGACAAAAGGCACTTTATTTTTATTTGTCAGGATGGATTAAGGCCTAACGTAGCCTATACTAAGGTGGGATTTCCCTACCTAAAGAAACTAAGGATAGTCTGTGTCATTAAGTTCAACTCAAAGTCTGTCTGTGTCCAAAACCCATACTTGTCCCCACAACTATAAATATGCAATGTGTAGGGATGTCAGCACCAAAAGAAATCGTATTCAAAAATAAAGTTCTGAGCTTCTCCCAGCACTGGCTTATTTTAGCTTCCTCTTGCCCAAGTTCAAATAGTTCCAAAATCAAAAGACTCTGGGTTCCCGTAACAAAGTGTGATACAGTTACAGGATATCTCTGGGTTCCCTTCCTCAAGGACAACACAATTATAAAATGCCTCAGGGTTCCCTTCCTCAAGGTCAACACAGTTCCAGAATACCTTGGGGTTCCCTTCCCCAAGGTCAACACACTTCTAGAATAGCTTGGGATTCCTTCCCCCCAAGCTCGACACAGTTCCAGAATACCTCAGGGTTCCCTTCCCCAAGGTGAATACAGTGTGCAGAACTAAAATTCTCTTAATTCTTTCACACTTATTCTTGTTATGAGTCAGTATATGTTTCATTTATGCACAAAAGCAGCTCTTTTCCAGTACCTATAATGTTGTGTAGGTCCAAAAACCTTTTAATCAATAAACTCACTAAAGCTTTGATAAGTGATACTTGCTCCATTGTCACCAATCTGTACCACAAAACAGGTGCTGCTACTGCGCATGAAGAATCTACAAAAGCCCAAAAAGGTTTCGCAATATGTAACTGTTTGTGGGCACTCCATAACCAAATGGTGAAGGGTTTCTGGGACATCAGATTTACAAAGCCTGCAATCACAGAGTTCCTTGTGAATCTTCAGTCATGGACCAATTATATCCAAGGTTGGTAAGCAATATCATCTAAATTGTAGATACCCTGTACGGTATTTTCGTGCTGGAAAGTTCTTCAGATACAGTTTACCGACTTTCGCTGGGATATAGAAGATTGCTTTATTACAATATATCTTTATCCTATTTAAATCGTCCATATCTGTCAACTTGTCCCAACGTTTTATCTTTCTTTTCATAACGTCATGTTACTCCGAAATTGCGATCTCTGCGATTTCCATAAACTGTATACACCGACTCTTAAACTCACATACAAATTAATGTCCTCCCTTCTCCAACATTGCACCTAAATATGAACCTAAGTTTGGCTGTGTCATACTCAATACTTTCTTATACGCAAACAAGCTTTTCTTTAAATAGTGGGTGCACCACGATTGCAACCCTAATTCTAGGCGTATGATACCAATGGTTGTTGATCTAGGTTGACCCAATACTGCTATCAAGATTGTGCCTTCTAAGTTGTCTAGATATGTCCTAGAACTCAGCTTCATCAGTTCTACCCCATAAAGTACCATAGCTGAAGTTTTACAACAATGGAATTCTGTAAGTGGTATTAATGAGTAGGCACATACCTTGCTTTTTTATTCTCTTGAACAAAGTGATACATGCTTGCACTTTTGTCTCCATATTCGATTTCTGAATTCATAACTTATCTACCAATTAAAAAGCAAAGCCTAGATATTTAAATGTCTTAACCTCTGTCACTTTGTATTATTTATGGGCCCAATTTAATACTTCTTGTTCCATTTCTTACTAACTGTGCCTATAAAGAATTTAGCGGAATTAATCGTTAGCTTGTTATCTCTCAGGTAGGAAGCCCCACCATTCAACGATCTCTGCAAACCCACAGGCATAAAATCTAATAAGATTAAATCATCCACAGAAGTGATGCAATTCGTTTTTAGGCCTCAGCATTTGGTGGAAACCCTCCCCAGCTTGTGCTGGTTTCCCATAGATCGGTCAAGAATACATTAAACAGTGTGAGGGTGATGACACAACTTTGACGCACTCCCTTCATCAGCGGTATCTCCCTGGACAGAGACCCTTCTCTGTTCAATCTCACCTTAACCACATTATTAGAGTACAACATTTCTAACATATTTAATAGTCCCACATCAATGTTCCATGATGTCAATTTCCTACACAGCAACCTTACATGGACATTGTCGAATGCAGAGATAATATTGACTCCTGCTACATACAATGTTCTCCCCCTATTAGCACCTGCTTATGCCATACATGATGTTAAAGTCAAACCACTAGTGAGCTTTCCAGTGCCCTTTCTGTAAAGGGCTAAATCTCTGTGTTCCTTCAGCCAATTTAATTAAGCCCTGTAGTAAAAGAGAAGCTAGAATCTTAGAAGACACAGGCAACAAAGAAATTTGACGGTAACTACTTGGGTCTTCCCTTTTTCCCAGTCTTGAAAACTGGTATGAATATCGAGTTAAGAGTCTCGACAGGTCTCTGTTTCTATTATTTGGATGAACAGTTTATGTAAAATGTCTGCCTATACTGCTTGATTGTTTTTCAACAGGCAATTGGTCATCCCATCTATGCCACAAGACCTGAATTCGTTAAGTTTTGATATAGTTATGTAATATTCTTCACATCAAAATATAAGTTAAGGCTATACAAGACTTTCTGGTCCCCTCCCCTGTTATCGCTGATTCGGCCCTTCATTACCATACTTCTTCATAAAATATTCTACCAATAAGCTCTCTGAAATGCTCAAGTTCTGACTCTCTATTAGAGCCACATTCATAGGATTAAGTTTCCACCATATCGATCTCACATCTTTCTTTACTATATTCATGAACACGTCTTGGTCATCCTTTATATATTTTTGCAATTCGTAATCATTCAACCAACGTTTGTATTCTGATCTAAATCTTTGAATCATATGTCTTTTCTCCCCTATTCTTTAGCCTTTAATTTTTGTATACTTCTGACATTAGGCTTCAATTTGCTTTATTATGATTCATCTCCTTATTGAAATATTGTACATTGTCCTTTACAAACACCTGTGTCTCCCAACATCTGTGTGTCAGGCATTGATTTTTTAATGTTTTGGTTTTCATAAAATTCTCTAGCACTAGTGCTATGGGTTTTTTTCCTTTTCACTTAAATTCCTCCACCATTTCCCGATTCTAGTATTCACCTTGGCCATGTTCTTGCCAAATTGAAGGACTCTATTCTTGGATGTACTTAGGACAACATTGTGACACTTAGACTTTAATATGTCCTCTCTTTGGCCTGTAACAAAAGTGCGTACCAGCATGTCATGGTCGCTTAACTTCGTTTTAATCACATTACATTATTTTATATTTTTATTAGAGCCATATAGATAACGTCAAGTGTCGACTCTGAGGAGTGGCCACGCCACGTTGGTATCAACTCTGTATAATTCCCAACAGGGAATCAGTTGGATAAAATCCCATCTTGCCAAAAAAGCCCTCATTTGGCTCGGTCTTTGACCCTTTTACCCTGTTTCACCCTAAAGCCACTTTGTACTCCCCTGCGTTCGTCCAACTCTTCATTTCTAATTTAGGACATGAACTATTGAGATCACTGCCTAAAATAATCATCCCACCTTTCGTAGAGTTATGTGTGTTCAGTTGTTCAAGATGTTTTCCATTTCATTCATGACCTCGTCAATGTCAGCTCTTATTGGATTAAAATAAATATTTATCATAAGTGAATGTACCTCTTTTACCTGTATCACATCCATCATTTTAATCACTAAAATAGCTTCAGACTGTGTATACATGTTTCCACTGCTCTGCCTTTCTTGTTTTTAAAAGCTGACATTAACCCTCCAAAAGGTCAACCTCTGCGTCCTTGTGTCGCACTTTTAATGTTAAGTCTATACCCATCTATTACCGGTGTCATAGTCAACCAAGTTTCCTAAATCAATATGATGTCATACTTTGAGACCTTGGCCCTAAAACTAATGTTTTAAAAAACTCCTAGGCCTACGAGAGTTCCTGCATAGGACCTCACATTCCTCTACTCTTGAATCCTGGTCTAACATCTTTAGTTGTGTTAAGAGAGGTTGCCAATTATCGCCAGTTTTCTGGCAGTTTGTCAAAACTGACCTGCCGCCGACCCTCCCGAGTCACTGAACAGGTTATGTTCATTTTGTTACATTCCATACCAGATACCTTTTATTTGTGTTTTCTATTGTAATGCTCAGGGGGGCGTGATACATCTCATAACCTCTAATGAGTAATTCCTCCTGTCTTTCATAAACCAGTGTCTCAATAAATTTGGAATTGATATATACAGCGCATTTCCCCAACTTCTGTTTGTCAAAATGATGTACAAATTGGATATCTGAGGACGCGATAGGTTTCAGTTCTGGAATCATGGTCAATACTGACAGTGACTTAGTTCTGATCTATGGTACGCCATTCTCTTCTTCAAACACGGACTCAGCGATCAATGGTCTAGGAGTACTATCCAAACTTGTTCACTCTTTTTTTTTTCCTGTCCTACACATTCTGATGTTTCAACATTTGTGCAATACCCCTTTAGCAACAGAATGGTTTTACTGTCGCTCACATTTGACGACTCCCTCTTTAACATTTCTTCACACCCACATGCTCTCAATCCTCCTTCATCGACTTTGTACACCTGTTTCCGACGTTCCTTTATTTTCCTTTCTTGTCAAGGTTTTGGTGTGGTTCCTCTCCTTATGTACAGCAATACCTTCATTTTGTGAGCGGATTGTAAGTCCATCCCCTCTACCTCTTATTCTCAACCCTAAATGAGATTCGGGTGCATTCAGGGAGTTATCGATTACTATAATATTGCTGTACTGCGTTTTCTTTGCCTTGTTCCGAATCTTACTCGTATCATTAGGGTCTATCATAGTCGATGCAATGAGGATATTTTTTAGAAACTTTGTTCTGTACGTGCCTCACTCCTTTACAGAGCTTGGTCTTCTTAGTCAACGGTTCACTTGACCTTTTCATTTCGCACCCCAACTGCGCTTTTACTATCTTACAACATTCTGGGGCAGTATTAGATGTTACAGTATCTTTATTCATGTGATCTCCAGAAAACAGACTGAACACTTCAAATGGCTATACTTTTTCTCTGCTGCTGGTAAAATCATTTCGAAATACAGAATAATTGTACTGCTCTAAGAGTGTTAGAATTTGCTCTGACTTCAGCTACTACTATGGCATACAATCAAATAAATGATATGATTGGTTATTTGTAATGTGCTTAATAACCAGAGGTTTTTAAGGCGGACCCGGGGATCGAACCTGTGTTGCTCAGTGTTGTCTTGCTTCCAAAACGAGCACGTTGCCCCTGAGCTATCCTCCTGAGACTGTAAATGACTGTGGCACAAGATTTAATGTCAGTAGCGGACAGTAGCCGCTTCCAAGGACCTCCTCCTTTCCAATGCTTGTGTTATGTGCAAGTGCTGGTAAGCTTTCTCTACTACAAGCTTTTCCAAACGTTCCAGTTCCTCTGATGGAATAACTGTCTAGCTCTTCTCGTTCAAAACTTCTTTTGTCGCCACCTTCTTCGGACGAATCAAACATTCTGGGAGAAGCGCTCAACCTTGCTGTAGAGGTAGGTAATGCTTCTAAGGCCATAATCTCTTCTTCTAGACTAACACATATCTCTTTCAAAGGAATACTAGTACGTCTTTCGGCTTCTTGAAGTACTAGTCCTGAGATTTCAATGCCCTCTCTATAGCCACAGTATCCAAGCCCATCATTGTTGAGTCTGAATTAGATTGACCTGTCTTTTCTACTTCGCTGTATGTTTAGGCACAGTCGTTGGAAAAAATGCTGCAATTTTTCCTTGTTTGTCAGATTTAGTTTTTTGCTTTTTTTTACTCGTGGGTTTTGTTGGACTTCCTCATTTGACGGTGTATGATCGGCACGCCTCAAATTGTAACATTTAGCCTTGCTGCGTGTCATTTTCAAACTTACACTGAATACTCGACAACTTGCTCATAATTCATGATTCCTTCATTCGGGTTCGAGACCCCATTCTCCCAAGGCTTAGTATGCAAACATTAAGTGTCGAGACCCGCCAATGGAGCTCCCGGGCACAATCTTTCTGTGCCTCACACTCACTGGGTCGTGTCTACTCCTCCGTGCATCTTCTTCCGGTTCTCTGTCTTTCGTTTCGCTCTCGGATACATGCCGGGAACTCCAGCGAGCAGCGCTCGCTGTCGGGAAACCTTCTCGCAGCGTTTGGGAGGTTTCTGTGTTCCCCAGCTCTAACTGGGAAGATACGGCTCAAGTAATTACTGGGGCTCTGGTCGGCTCACGGCCCGCGGCACCTCTCTCCCTCTTGCAACACACAGCATCCTCAATGCCGGTCCTGCTCCAGTCTGCTCCTCGCCTAGTAGCTGCCATCTTCTCTCCAGGTAGGTTCCTGTGCTTTGCTGCTTGAGCCTCCTTTTATACACCTGTGGCCTTTCAATAGGCTGCAGGTGTGAGCAGTATGCCTCAACATAATTAAATGGACATGGCTGACCATGCATAGGCATCTTCCTCATCTCAGTACAATAATGGTGAAATTGACTAGCAGTGTGTATTATTCCTAGTCACCTCTTCCTCGTCCCAGTATTAAAGGCACATGATTGTGGGACATGATGCATGTGTGCAAGGGAAAGGGATTCAGCAATATGGGGTATTCCTTCTAGGTTTTTACTTTCTGGTTTGGCATATGCATGTGGTGTCTGGGAACCAACATATGTGTTTTGAAGGGTTTTTTTTTCTGGCCCATATAGAGAGATGTCCATCAAGAGGTTCTCTTTGTAGACCTCTTATTATGTATTTCCACTGGTTATTCTGAAAGGAAGGCAAGGGGGTCTGTTGACAGGACCCTATAAAATCTTCCAGGATTGAAGGTTCATTACGAAAAGGGAAAGGGTAGTACTGTGTCTCGCCTAAGGGCATCCTCCCTCCATTCCCCAAATCTCCTCCCCCCAGGTGATCCTCTCTCGCATATCCACCCCCAGGATCGGGATCCAAAAGCGATGGCCTTTCACAGGCCACCTGAGCAGAGGAAGTTGGGGAAAAGGAAATGAGGACGCCCTCAGGTTTCTCACAGTGCATAACATGAGAAGGGTTCTTCATGCCCATCACTACTCCAGAACATAAATCCTGTCAACTTGGAACAAAATCTGAATTTTAAAATAAATAGCAAAATCCATGTTTATGTATGCCATAAATGAAAAGAGCAGGAGCTCTGCATGCAGACTCTTGACACAGATGCTGGGACATGTGATGTGAGCTGCCACTAAGACTGCACTGTCTGTAGATGCATTCAGTGGAGGAGGGTGTAGTGCCACAGTCTGGGTGGGCCAACATACAGACTCCTGAACTGAAAAATGTCTGCAGTCATAAGGAATGGAAGCAAACAAACACATTGAGAGCCTACAATGGCTACAAGAATTGGCATTATTAAAAGATATATGGCAAAGCAAAGAACTGCATGAGATGACCCTGAAGATGAAGAAGTAAGAGCGCAGATGAAGGAAAGGCTCTATGCGAGGAGACAGTGCACGAGGAGAAGAAAGTCAGTGCAGGAAGGGTCCATGGCAACAGACGGTGCACATCATCAGAACTCTGTGTATGGGAAGGGGGGTGTGAATGAGTTATGGGAAGGGGCCACAAGGGAGGCATTATGATCAGAAGAAATAAGGAATACATTTCCATGCCTGTGCATTAAGGATGGGTGTCAAAAAGGGATTCTGGGAAAAAAGGGGCCAAGGCCAGATAAGTAGACCTCAAAAGAAACAAAGGCAAGAGTTAGGCCTGAGGAAAACACATAGTATGAAAAGGGGGCAATAGAAATGCAAGGGTGATGTTGGCATGAGCCAGCCCTAAATCATGTCAGTGAGAGGGGTGTGTGAGGAAGTGCTACGCACGAGTGTATTGGATGTGTAAACCCACACAAGCCAGCACATAATGGCGGTGACAGATGTGCAAGGGTAGGCACTGTGGAAGAGTGCATCCACAGGAGCCAGCACACAATAGCAGTGACAGATGCACAAGGGTGGAGCCAGCACACAATGGCAGTGACAGATGCATAGGCACTGTGGAAGAGTACATCCACCGGGGCCAACACACAATGGCAGTGACAGATGCATAGGCACTGTGGAAGAGTGCATACACAGGGGCCAGCACACAATGGCAGTGACAGATGCACAAGGGTAGGCACAGTGGAAGAGTGCATCCACAGGAGCCAGCACTAAATCATGGCGGTGACAGATGTGCAAGGGTAGGCACTGTGGAAGAGTGCATCCACAGGAGCCACCACTAAATCATGGCAGTGACAGATGCACAAGGGTAGGCACAGTGGAAGAGTGCATCCACAGGAGCCAGCACACAATAGCAGTGACAGATGCACAAGGGTGGAGCCAGCACACAATGGCAGTGACAGATGCATAGGGACTGTGGACGAGTGGATCCTCAGGGGCCAGCACATAATGACAGTGACAGATGCACAAGGGTAGGCACTGTGGAAGAGTGCATCCACAGGGGCCAGCACACAATGGCAGTGACAGATGCATAGGCACTGTGGAAGAGTGCATCCACAGGGGCCAGCACATAATGACAGTGACAGATGCACAAGGGTAGGCACTGTGGAAGAGTGCATCCACAGGGGCCAGCACACAATGGCAGTGACAGATGCATAGGCACTGTGGAAGAGTGCATCCACAGTGGCCAGCACATAATGACAGTGACAGATGCACAAGGGTAGGCACTGTGGAAGAGTGCATCCACAGGAGCCAGCACACAATGGCAGTGACAGATGCATAGGCACTATGGAAGAGTGCATCCACAGGAGCCAGCACACAATGGCAGTGACAGATGCATAGGCACTATGGAAGAGTGCATCCACAGGAGCCAGCACACAATGGCAGTGACAGGTGCATAGGCACTATGGAAGAGTGCATCCACAGGAGCCAGCACATAATGGCAGTGACAGATGCACAATATTAGGCACTGTGGAAGAGTGCATCCACAGGAGCCAGCACTAAATCATGGCAGTGAGAGGGGTGTGTGAGGAAGTGCTACGCATGAGTGGATCGGATGTGTAAACCCACACAAGCCAGCACATAATGGCAGTTACAGATGCACAAGGGTAGGCACTGTGTAAGAGTGCACCCACACAAGCCAGCACATAATGGCAGTGACAGATGCATAGGCACAGTGGAAGAGTGCATCCACAGGAGCCAGCACATAATGGCAGTGACAGATGCATAGGTACTATGGAAGAGTGCATCCACAGGAGCCAGCACATAATGGCATTGACAGATGCACAAGGGTAGGCACTGTGGAAGAGTGCACCCACACAAGCCAGCACATAATGGCAGTGACAGATGCATAGGCACAGTGGAAGAGTGCATCCACAGGGTGCCAGCACACAATGGCAGTGACAGATGCATAGGCACTGTGGAACAGTGCATCCACAGGAGCCAGCACACAATGGCAGTGACAGATGCACAATGGTAGGCACTGTGGGAAAAGTGCACCCACACAAGCCAGCACACAAATGGCAGTGACAGATGCATAGGCACAGTGGAAGAGTGCATCCACAGGAGACAGCACACAATGGCAGTGACAGATGCATAGGCACAGTGGAAGAGTGCATCCACAGGAGCCAGCACATAATGGCAGTGACAGATGCATAGGCACTGTGGAACAGTGCATCCACAGGAGCCAGCACACAATGGCAGTGACAGATGCACAAGGGTAGGCATTGTGGAAGAGTGCATCCACAGGAGCCAGCACATAATGGCAGTGACAGATGCACAAGGGCAGGCACTGTGGAAGAGTGCACCCACACATGCCAGCACATAATGGCAGTGACACATGCACAAGGGTAGGCACTGTGGAAGAGTGCACCCACACAAGCCAGCACACAATGGCAGTGACAGATGCATAGGCACAGTGGAAGAGTGCATCCACAAGAGCCAGCACATAATGGCAGTGACAGATTCATAGGCACTGTGGAAGAGTGCATCCACAGGAGCAAGCACACAATGGCAGTGACAGATGCATAGGCACTGTGGAAGAGTGCATCCACAGGAGCCAGCACACAATGGCAGTGACAGATGCATAGGCACTGTGGAAGAGTGCATCCACAGGAGCAAGCACACAATGGCAGTGACAGATGCATAGGCACTGTGGAAGAGTGCATCCACAGGAGCCAGCACACAATGGCAGTGACAGATGCATAGGCGCTGTGGAAGAGTGCATCCACAGGAGCCAGCACATAATGATAGTGACAGATGCACAAGGGTAGGCACAGTGGAAGAGTGCATCCACAGGAGCCAGAACACAATGGCAGTGACAGATGCATAGGCACTGTGGAAGAGTGCATTCACAGGAGCCAGCACACAATGGCAGTGACAGATGCATAGGCACTGTGGAAGAGTGCATCCACAGGAGCCAGCACATAATGACAGTGACAGATGCACAAGGGTAGGCACTGTGGAAGAGTGCACCCACACAAGCCAGCACACAATGGCAGTGACAGATGCATAGGCACCGTGGAAGAGTGCATCCACAGGAACCAGCACACATGGCAGTGACAGATGCATAGGCACTGTGGAAGAGTGTATCCACAGGAGCCAGCACACAATGGCAGTGACAGATGCATAGGCACTGTGGAAGAGTGCATCCACAGGAGCCAGCACATCATGGCAGTGACGGATGTACATCATGGCAGTGACGGATGTACAAGAGTAGGCACTGTGGAAGAGTGCATCCATGGGAGCCAGCACATGATGGCAGTTACGGATGCACAAGAGTAGGAACTGTGGAAGAGTGCATCCACACAAGATTAGGCAGTGTGGAAGAGGTCATCCACAGGAGCCAGCACACAATGGCAGTGACAGATGCACAAGGGTAGGCGCTGTGGAAGAGTGCATCCACAGGAGCCAGCACACAATGGCAGTGACAGATGCATAGGCACTATGGAAGAGTGCATCCACAGGAGCCAGCACACAATGGCAGTGACAGATGCACAATATTAGGCACTGTGGAAGAGTGCATCCACAGGAGCCAGCACTAAATCATGGCAGTGAGAGTGGTGTGTGAGGAAGTGCTACGCATGAGTGGATCGGATGCGTAAACCCACACAAGCCAGCACATAATGGCAGTGACAGATGCACAAGGGTAGGCACTGTGTAAGAGTGCATCCACAGGAGCCAGCACACAATGGCAGTGACGGATGCATAGGCACTGTGGAAAGGTACATCCACAGGAGCCAGCACACAATGGCAGTGACAGATGCACAAGGTTAGGCACAGTGGAAGAGTGCATCCACAGGAGCCAGCACACAATGGCAGTGACAGATGCATAGGGACTGTGGACGAGTGGATCCACAGGGGCCAGCACATAATGACAGTGACAGATGCACAAGGGTAGGCACTGTGGAAGAGTGCATCCACAGGGGCCAGCACACAATGGCAGTGACAGATGCATAGGCACTGTGGAAGAGTGCATCCACAGTGGCCAGCACATAATGACAGTGACAGATGCACAAAGGTAGGCACTGTGGAAGAGTGCATCCACAGGAGCCAGCACATAATGGCAGTGACAGATGCACAATGGTAGGCACTGTGGAAGAGTTCATCCACAGGAGCCACCACTAAATCATGGCAGTGAGAGGGGTGTGTGAGGAAGTGCTACGCATGAGTGGATCGGATGTGTAAACCCACACAAGCCAGCACAAAATGGCAGTTACAGATGCACAAGGGTAGGCACTGTGTAAGAGTGCATCCACAGGAGCCAGCACACAATGGCAGTGACAGATGCATAGGCACTATGGAAGAGTGCATCCACAGGAGCCAGCACACAAAGGCAGTGACAGATGCATAGGCACTATGGAAGAGTGCATCCACAGGAGCCAGCACACAATGGCAGTGACAGGTGCATAGGCACTATGGAAGAGTGCATCCACAGGAGCCAGCACATAATGGCAGTGACAGATGCACAATATTAGGCACTGTGGAAGAGTGCATCCACAGGAGCCAGCACTAAATCATGGCAGTGAGAGGGGTGTGTGAGGAAGTGCTACGCATGAGTGGATCGGATGTGTAAACCCACACAAGCCAGCACATAATGGCAGTGACAGATGCATAGGCACTATGGAAGAGTGCATCCACAGGAGGCAGCACTAAATCATGGCAGTGAGAGGGGTGTGTGAGGAAGTGCTACGCATGAGTGGATCGGATGTGTAAACCCACACAAGCCAGCACATAATGGCAGTTACAGATGCACAAGGGTAGACACTGTGTAAGAGTGCATCCACAGGAGCCAGCACACAATGGCAGTGACAGATGCATAGGCACTATGGAAGAGTGCATCCACAGGAGCCAGCACACAATGGCAGTGACAGATGCATAGGCACTATGGAAGAGTGCATCCACAGGAGCCAGCACATAATGGCATTGACAGATGCACAAGGGTAGGCACTGTGGAAGAGTGCACCCACACAGGCCAGCACATAATGGCAGTGACAGATGCACAAGGGTAGGCACTGTGGAAGAGTGCACCCACACAAGCCAGCACATAATGGCAGTGACAGATGCATAGGCACAGTGGAAGAGTGCATCCACAGGTGCCAGCACATAATGGCAGTGACAGATGCATAGGCACTGTGGAACAGTGCATCCACAGGAGCCAGCACACAATGGCAGTGACAGATGCACAATGGTAGGCACTGTGGAAAAGTGCACCCACACAAGCCAGCACACAATGGCAGTGACAGATGCATAGGCACAGTGGAAGAGTGCATCCACAGGAGACAGCACACAATGGCAGTGACAGATGCATAGGCACAGTGGAAGAGTGCATCCACAGGAGCCAGCACATAATGGCAGTGACAGATGCATAGGCACTGTGGAACAGTGCATCCACAGGAGCCAGCACACAATGGCAGTGACAGATGCACAAGGGTAGGCATTGTGGAAGAGTGCATCCACAGGAGCCAGCACATAATGGCAGTGACAGATGCACAAGGGTAGGCACTGTGGAAGAGTGCACCCACACATGCCAGCACATAATGGCAGTGACACATGCACAAGGGTAGGCACTGTGGAAGAGTGCACCCACACAAGCCAGCACACAATGGCAATGACAGATGCA
This sequence comes from Ambystoma mexicanum, assembly GCA_002915635.3. Lineage (NCBI taxonomy): Eukaryota > Metazoa > Chordata > Amphibia > Caudata > Ambystomatidae > Ambystoma > Ambystoma mexicanum. Next base: position 1,036,867,999 of record CM030325.1, read on the forward strand.
TAGGCACAGTGGAAGAGTGCATCCACAAGAGCCAGCACATAATGGCAGTGACAGATGCACAAGGGTAGGCACTGTGGAAGAGTGCATCCACAGGAGCAAGCACACAATGGCAGTGACAGATGCATAGGCACTGTGGAAGAGTGCATCCACAGGAGCCAGCACACAATGGCAGTGACAGATGCATAGGCACTGTGGAAGAGTGCATCCACAGGAGCAAGCACACAATGGCAGTGACAGATGCATAGGCACTGTGGAAGAGTGCATCCACAGGAGCCAGCACACAATGGCAGTGACAGATGCATAGGCACTGTGGAAGAGTGCATCCACAGGAGCCAGCACATAATGACAGTGACAGATGCACAAGGGTAGGCACAGTGGAAGAGTGCATCCACAGGAGCCAGCACACAATGGCAGTGACAGATGCATAGGCACTGTGGAAGAGTGCATCCACAGGAGCCAGCACACAATGGCAGTGACAGATGCATAGGCACTATGGAAGAGTGCATCCACAGGAGCCAGCACACAATGGCAGTGACAGGTGCATAGGCACTATGGAAGAGTGCATCCACAGGAGCCAGCACATAATGGCAGTGACAGATTCACAATATTAGGCACTGTGGAAGAGTGCATCCACAGGAGCCAGCACTAAATCATGGCAGTGAGAGGGGTGTGTGAGGAAGTGCTACGCATGAGTGGATCGGATGTGTAAACCCACACAAGCCAGCACATAATGGCAGTGACAGATGCATAGGCACTATGGAAGAGTGCATCCACAGGAGGCCAGCACTAAATCATGGCAGTGAGAGGGGTGTGTGAGGAAGTGCTACGCATGAGTGGATCGGATGTGTAAACCCACACAAGCCAGCACATATGGCAGTTACAGATGCACAAGGGTAGACACTGTGTAAGAGTGCATCCACAGGAGCCAGCACACAATGGCAGTGACAGATGCATAGGCACTATGGAAGAGTGCATCCACAAGGAGCCAGCACACAATGGCAGTGACAGATGCATAGGCACATGGGAAGAGTGCATCCACAGGAGCCAGCACATAATGGCATTGACAGATGCACAAGGGTAGGCACTGTGGAAGAGTGCACCCACACAGGCCAGCACATAATGGCAGTGACAGATGCACAAGGGTAGGCACTGTGGAAGAGTGCACCCACACAAGCCAGCACATAATGGCAGTGACAGATGCATAGGCACAGTGGAAGAGTGCATCCACAGGTGCCAGCACATAATGGCAGTGACAGATGCATAGGCACTGTGGAACAGTGCATCCACAGGAGCCAGCACACAATGGCAGTGACAGATGCACAATGGTAGGCACTGTGGAAAAGTGCACCCACACAAGCCAGCACACAATGGCAGTGACAGATGCATAGGCACAGTGGAAGAGTGCATCCACAGGAGACAGCACACAATGGCAGTGACAGATGCATAGGCACATGTGGAAGAGTGCATCCACAGGAGCCAGCACATAATGGCAGTGACAGATGCATAGGCACTGTGGAAGAGTGCATCCACAGGAGCCAGCACACAATGGCAGTGACAGATGCACAAGGGTAGGCATTGTGGAAGAGTGCATCCACAGGAGCCAGCACATAATGGCAGTGACAGATGCACAAGGGTAGGCACTGTGGAAGAGTGCACCCACACATGCCAGCACATAATGGCAGTGACACATGCACAAGGGTAGGCACTGTGGAAGAGTGCACCCACACAAGCCAGCACATAATGGCAGTGACAGATGCACAAGGGTAGGCACTGTGGAAGAGTGCACCCACACATGCCAGCACATAATGGCAGTGACACATGCACAAGGGTAGGCACAGTGGAAGAGTGCATCCACAAGAGCCAGCACATAATGGCAGTGACAGATTCATAGGCACTGTGGAAGAGTGCATCCACAGGAGCAAGCACACAATGGCAGTGACAGATGCATAGGCACTGTGGAAGAGTGCATCCACAGGAGCCAGCACACAATGGCAGTGACAGATGCATAGGCACTGTGGAAGAGTGCATCCACAGGAGCAAGCACACAATGGCAGTGACAGATGCATAGGCACTGTGGAAGAGTGCATCCACAGGAGCCAGCACACAATGGCAGTGACAGATGCATAGGCACTGTGGAAGAGTGCATCCACAGGAGCCAGCACATAATGACAGTGACAGATGCACAAGGGTAGGCACAGTGGAAGAGTGCATCCACAGGAGCCAGCACACAATGGCAGTGACAGATGCATAGGCACTGTGGAAGAGTGCATCCACAGGAGCCAGCACACAATGGCAGTGACAGATGCATAGGCACTGTGGAAGAGTGCATCCACAGGAGCCAGCACATAATGACAGTGACAGATGCACAAGGGTAGGCACTGTGGAAGAGTGCACCCACACAAGCCAGCACACAATGGCAGTGACAGATGCATAGGCACCGTGGAAGAGTGCATCCACAGGAACCAGCACACAATGGCAGTGACAGATGCATAGGCACTGTGGAAGAGTGCATCCACAGGAGCCAGCACATCATGGCAGTGACGGATGTACATCATGGCAGTGACGGATGTACAAGAGTAGGCACTGTGGAAGAGTGCATCCACGGGAGCCAGCACATGATGGCAGTTACGGATGCACAAGAGTAGGAACTGTGGAAGAGTGCATCCACACAAGATTAGGCAGTGTGGAAGAGGTCATCCACAGGAGCCAGCGCACAATGGCAGTGACAGATGCACAAGGGTAGGCGCTGTGGAAGAGTGCATCCACAGGAGCCAGCACACAATGGCAGTGACAGATGCATAGGCACTATGGAAGAGTGCATCCACAGGAGCCAGCACACAATGGCAGTGACAGATGCACAATATTAGGCACTGTGGAAGAGTGCATCCACAGGAGCCAGCACTAAATCATGGCAGTGAGAGTGGTGTGTGAGGAAGTGCTACGCATGAGTGGATCGGATGCGTAAACCCACACAAGCCAGCACATAATGGCAGTGACAGATGCACAAGGGTAGGCACTGTGTAAGAGTGCATCCACAGGAGCCAGCACACAATGGCAGTGACAGATGCACAAGGTTAGGCACAGTGGAAGAGTGCATCCATAGGAGCCAGCACACAATGGCAGTGACAGATGCACAAGGGTACGCACAGTGGAAGAGTGCACCCACAGGAGCCAGCACACAATGGCAGTGACAGATGCACATGGGTGGAGCCAGCACACAATGGCAGTGACAGATGCATAGGCACTGTGGAAGAGTGCATCCACAGGAGCCAGCACATAATGGCAGTAACAGATGCACAAGGGTAGGCACTGTGGAAGAGTGCACCCACACAAGCCAGCACATAATGGCAGTGACAGATGCACAAGGGTAGGCACTGTGGAAGTGTGCACTCACACAAGCCAGCACACAATGGCAGTGACAGATGCATAGGCACAGTGGAAGAGTGCATCCACAGGAGCCAGCACATAATGGCAGTGACAGATGCATAGGCACTGTGGAAGAGTGCATCCACAGGAGCCAGCACATAATGGCAGTGACAGATGCACAAGGGTAGGCACTGTGGAAGAGTGCACCCACACAAGCCAGCACATAATGGCAGTGACAGATGCACAAGGGTAGGCACTGTGGAAGAGTGCACCCACACAAGCCAGCACACAATGGCAGTGACAGATGCATAGGCACAGTGGAAGAGTGCATCCACAGGAGCCAGCACACAATGGCAGTGACAGATGCATAGGCACTGTGAAAGAGTGCATCCACAGGAGCCAGCATACAATGGCAGTGACAGATGCATAGGCACTGTGGAAGAGTGCATCCACAGGAGCCAGCACATAATGACAGTGACAGATGCACAAGGGTAGGCACTGTGGAAGACTGCATCAACAGGAGCCAGCACACAATGACAGTGACAGATGCACAAGGGTAGGCACTGTGGAAGAGTGCATCCACAGGAGCCAGCACCCAATGGCAGTGACAGATGCACAAGGGTACGCACAGTGGAAGAGTGCATCCAAAGGAGCTAGCAGATAATGGCAGTGACAGATGCACACGTGTAGGCACTGTGAAAGAGTGCATCCACAGGAACCAGCACACAATGGCAGTGACAGATGCATAGGCACTGTGGAAGAGTGTATCCACAGGAGCCAGCACACAATGGCAGTGACAGATGCATAGGCACTGTGGAAGAGCGCATCCACAGGAGCCAGCACATAATGACAGTGACAGAAGCATAGGCACTGTGGAAGAGCGCATCCACAGGAGCCAGCACATAATGACAGTGACAGAAGCATAGGCACTGTGGAAGAGTGTATCCACAGGAGCCAGCACACAATGGCAGTGACAGAAGCATAGGCACTGTGGAAGAGTGTATCCACAGGAGCCAGCACACAATGGCAGTGACAGATGCATAGACACTGTGGAAGAGTACATCCACACAAGATTAGGCACTGTGGAAGAGTGCATCCATAGGAGCCAGCACACAATGGCAGTGACAGATGCACAAGGGTAGGCATTGTGGAAGAGTGCATCCACACAAGATTAGGCACTGTGGAAGAGTGCATCCACGGGAGCCAGCACATAATGGCAGTGACAGATCCACAAGGGTAGGAACTGTGGAAGAGTGCACCCACACAAGCCAGCACACAATGGCAGTGACAGATGCATAGGCACAGTGGAAGAGTGCATCCACAGGAGCCAGCACACAATGGCAGTGACAGATGCACAAGGGTAGGCGTTGTGGAAGAGTGCATCCACACAAGGTTAGGCACTGTGGAAGAGTGCATCCACGGGAGCCAGCACATAATGGCAGTGACAGATGCACAAGGGTAGGCGCTGTGGAAGAGTGCATCCACACAAGATTAGGCACTGTGGAAGAGTGCATCCACGGGAGCCAGCACATAATGGCAGTGACAGATGCACAAGGGTAGGCACTGTGGAAGAGTGCACCCACACAAGCCAGCACATAATGGCAGTGACAGATGCACAAGGGTAGGCACTGTGGAAGAGTGCACCCACACAAGCCAGCACACAATGGCAGTGACAGATGCATAGGCACAGTGGAAGAGTGCATGCACAGGAGCCAGCACACAATGGCAGTGACAGATGCATAGGCACTATGGAAGAGTGCATCCACAGGAGCCAGCACACAATGGCAGTGACAGATGCACAAGGGTAGGCGCTGTGGAAGAGTGCATCCACACAAGATTAGGCACTGTGGAAGAGTGCATCCATAGGAGCCAGCACACAATGGCAGTGACAGATGCACAAGGGTAGGCGTTGTGGAAGAGTGCATCCACACAAGATTAGGCACTGTGGAAGAGTGTATCCATAGGAGCCAGCACACAATGGCAGTGACAGATGCACAAGGGTAGGCACTGTGGAAGAGTGCATCCACAGGAGCCAGCACACAATGGCAGTGGCAGATGCATAGGCACTGTGGAAGAGCGCATCCACAGGAGCCAGCACATAATGGCAGTGACAGATGCATAGGCACTGTGGAAGAGTGTATCCACAGGAGCCAGCACACAATGGCAGTGACAGATGCATAGGCACTGTGGAAGAGCTCATCCACAGGAGCCAGCACATAATGGCAGTGACAGATGCATAGGCACTGTGGAAGAGTGTATCCACAGGAGCCAGCACACAATGGCAGTGACAGATGCATAGGCAGTGTGGAAGAGTGCATCCACACAAGATTAGGCACTGTGGAAGAGTGCATCCACAGGAGCCAGCACATAATGGCAGTGACAGATGCATAGGCACTGTGGAAGAGTGCATACACAGGAGCCAGCACACAATGGCAGTGACAGATGCACAAGGGTAGGCGCTGTGGAAGAGTGCATCCACAGGAGCCAGCACACAATGGCAGTGACAGATGCATAGGCACTATGGAAGAGTGCATCCACAGGAGCCAGCACACAATGGCAGTGACAGATGCACAATATTAGGCACTGTGGAAGAGTGCATCCACAGGAGCCAGCACTAAATCATGGCAGTGAGAGTGGTGTGTGAGGAAGTGCTACGCATGAGTGGATCGGATGCGTAAACCCACACAAGCCAGCACATAATGGCAGTGACAGATGCACAAGGGTAGGCACTGTGTAAGAGTGCATCCACAGGAGCCAGCACACAATGGCAGTGACAGATGCACAAGGTTAGGCACAGTGGAAGAGTGCATCCATAGGAGCCAGCACACAATGGCAGTGACAGATGCACAAGGGTACGCACAGTGGAAGAGTGCACCCACAGGAGCCAGCACACAATGGCAGTGACAGATGCACATGGGTGGAGCCAGCACACAATGGCAGTGACAGATGCATAGGCACTGTGGAAGAGTGCATCCACAGGAGCCAGCACATAATGGCAGTAACAGATGCACAAGGGTAGGCACAGTGGAAGAGCGCACCCACACAAGCCAGCACATAATGGCAGTGACAGATGCACAAGGGTAGGCACTGTGGAAGTGTGCACTCACACAAGCCAGCACACAATGGCAGTGACAGATGCATAGGCACAGTGGAAGAGTGCATCCACAGGAGCCAGCACATAATGGCAGTGACAGATGCATAGGCACTGTGGAAGAGTGCATCCACAGGAGCCAGCACATAATGGCAGTGACAGATGCACAAGGGTAGGCACTGTGGAAGAGTGCACCCACAAACCAGCACATAATGGCAGTGACAGATGCACAAGGGTAGGCACTGTGGAAGAGTGCACCCACACAAGCCAGCACACAATGGCAGTGACAGATGCATAGGCACAGTGGAAGAGTGCATCCACAGGAGCCAGCACACAATGGCAGTGACAGATGCATAGGCACTGTGAAAGAGTGCATCCACAGGAGCCAGCATACAATGGCAGTGACAGATGCATAGGCACTGTGAAGAGTGCATCCACAGGAGCCAGCACATAATGACAGTGACAGATGCACAAGGGTAGGCACTGTGGAAGACTGCATCAACAGGAGCCAGCACACAATGACAGTGACAGATGCACAAGGGTAGGCACTGTGGAAGAGTGCATCCACAGGAGCCAGCACCCAATGGCAGTGACAGATGCACAAGGGTACGCACAGTGGAAGAGTGCATCCAAAGGAGCTAGCAAATAATGGCAGTGACAGATGCACACGTGTAGGCACTGTGAAAGAGTGCATCCACAGGAACCAACACACAATGGCAGTGACAGATGCATAGGCACTGTGGAAGAGTGTATCCACAGGAGCCAGCACACAATGGCAGTGACAGATGCATAGGCACTGTGGAAGAGCGTATCCACAGGAGCCAGCACATAATGACAGTGACAGAAGCATAGGCACTGTGGAAGAGTGTATCCACAGGAGCCAGCACACAATGGCAGTGAAAGAAGCATAGGCACTGTGGAAGAGTGTATCCACAGGAGCCAGCACACAATGGCAGTGACAGATGCATAGACACTGTGGAAGAGTACATCCACACAAGATTAGGCACTGTGGAAGAGTGCATCCATAGGAGCCAGCACACAATGGCAGTGACAGATGCACAAGGGTAGGCGTATTGGAAGAGTGCATCCACACAAGATTAGGCACTGTGGAAGAGTGCATCCACGGGAGCCAGCACATAATGGCAGTGACAGATCCACAAGGGTAGGAACTGTGGAAGAGTGCACCCACACAAGCCAGCACACAATGGCAGTGACAGATGCATAGGCACAGTGGAAGAGTGCATCCACAGGACCAGCACACAATGGCAGTGACAGATGCACAAGGGTAGGCGTTGTGGAAGAGTGCATCCACACAAGGTTAGGCACTGTGGAAGAGTGCATCCACGGGAGCCAGCACATAATGGCAGTGACAGATGCACAAGGGTAGGCGCTGTGGAAGAGTGCATCCACACAAGATTAGGCACTGTGGAAGAATGCATCCACGGGAGCCAGCACATAATGGCAGTGACAGATGCACAAAAGGGTAGGCACTGTGGAAGAGTGCACCCACACAAGCCAGCACATAATGGCAGTGACAGATGCACAAGGGTAGGCACTGTTGAAGAGTGCACCCACACAAGCCAGCACACAATGGCAGTGACAGATGCATAGGCACAGTGGAAGAGTGCATGCACAGGAGCCAGCACACAATGGCAGTGACAGATGCATAGGCACTGTGGAAGAGTGCATCCACAGGAGCCAGCACACAATGGCAGTGACAGATGCATAGGCACTATGGAAGAGTGCATCCACAGGAGCCAGCACACAATGGCAGTGACAGATGCACAAGGGTAGGCGCTGTGGAAGAGTGCATCCACACAAGATTAGGCACTGTGGAAGAGTGCATCCATAGGAGCCAGCACACAATGGCAGTGACAGATGCACAAGGGTAGGCGTTGTGGAAGAGTGCATCCACACAAGATTAGGCACTGTGGAAGAGTGTATCCATAGGAGCCAGCACACAAATGGCAGTGACAGATGCACAAGGGTAGGCCCTGTGGAAGAGTGCATCCACAGGAGCCAGCACACAATGGCAGTGGCAGATGCATAGGCACTGTGGAAGAGTGCATCCACAGGAGCCAGCACACAATGGCAGTGACAGATGCATAGGCACTGTGGAAGAGTGCATCCACAGGAGCCAGCACACAATGGCAGTGACAGATGCATAGGCACTGTGGAAGAGCTGCATCCACAGGAGCCAGCACATAATGGCAGTGACAGATGCATAGGCACTGTGGAAGAGTGTATCCACAGGAGCCAGCACACAATGGCAGTGACAGATGCATAGGCAGTGTGGAAGAGTGCATCCACACAAGATTAGGCACTGTGGAAGAGTGCATCCACAGGAGCCAGCACATAATGGCAGTGACAGATGCATAGGCACTGTGGAAGAGTGCATACACAGGAGCCAGCACACAATGGCAGTGACAGATGCACAAGGGTAGGCGCTGTGGAAGAGTGCATCCACGGGAGCCAGCACATAATGGTGGGAGTGGGAGGTGCACGCGTGAGGGGATAGATGAAGTGATCACAAAGTTAGGGATGAGGTACAATTGAGGAGTGATCTACTGAGCCAATGCAAAACCTTGGCCATGAGAGGTGTGCGAGAGGCGGTGCAGGGAACAAGTGTGAGGGTGTAGCTGGCGCAAAACCATGGCCATGAGAGCTGCATGAGAGCAAGAGCAATGGATACGTGGGTAGCAGAACGTGCCAAAACAGATGCATGTTAAGAGGGCACGTTTTCCCCAGGAGATATCACGGCACTTTGGGCATATCAAACAAAGAACAGAGCATAGCAGCGAGAGGAGGTGCAAAGGCTGATCGCATGCACAGGAGCCAGCACAACGCCTGGTAAAAGGGTCTGTAAGAGGGGGTGCAATGCACACGAGGACCAAGCAGAGAACTAAGTCAGGGAGGTGCCAGATGAGTGGACCAAGTGCAGGCTCGTTCCAGGGAAACGAGTGGGGAAAGAGGTGCTATGGACGGGCGGGTTCACTGAAAAGTGCACCTAGTTGCCACAGATTAGTAGATCCACCGACCAAGCCGAGCGAGTAGAGAAGCCCGGAGGGAAAGAAGCCATTTAGGTGAAGCTGGGCATGCAGAAAGCCGTGAAGCCGCAATGGAGGGTGGACCCCTTCCTCTGATGCTCTGACAAGGGCAAGTTCAGCACCAACATGCACACAACAACTGGCTGCCAGGAGATGCAATGGCACAAGATGATTCACGATGAAGGTGGGGACCACTTACGACAGACGGGACACCATGAGATGGATGGTACAGTTGGCACGGCAGCAGTGAGAATGAACAGGACCAGAACCATGAACCTCACCCTGCGGAGGAAACAATGAGGCAATGATAAAGAGATGAGGTTGAGGGTAATGCAATGATGAGGGTTCCTTCCTGTGCAATGCTAGGAAAACTGTCCAGGGAAATCAGGCAACACTTTGCATGGATCAATTTGCCCCACTCCACCCCAACAATGAGTGTTGTATAACCTTGATCATCCAATCAATCATCCAATAAGGTACCTGGCCCACTTTTTTCTCATTAGAGCATCCTTGCACATCCTGAAGCGCCTCTGCCAGCCCCCATCGCAGGTCTTCGTGCACAGGCTCCACTGGTTCCATGGACCCCACTTGCCATCAGCTGCAAAGGACATAAAAACACCCCCTGCGTCAACTGTAGAGAAGCACAAGCAGCACATTTTAGGCTATCCGGCCAACAACAGTCTGAAGAGGTGGGTGGTGAAGGGGGCGGGAGTGCGGAAGGGAACACTCCGGCATCATGCGTGGCGAAGCAGAAGCAGCACAGAGTCTGAAGAGGTGGTGGTGAAGGGGAAGGAGTGTGGAAAGGAACACTCCGGCATCATGCGTGGCGAAGCAGAAGCAGCACAGAGTCTGAAGAGGTGGGTGGTGAAGGGGAAGGAGTGCGGGAAGAAACACTCCGGCATCATGCGTGGTGAAGCAGAAGCAGCACAGAGTCTGAAGAGGTGGGTGGTGAAGGTGGAAGGCGTGCGGAATGGAACACTCCGGCATCATGCGTGGTGAAGCAGTAGCAGCACAGAGTCTGAAGAGGTGGTGGTGAAGGGGGAGGGAGTGCGGAATGGAACACTCCGGCATCATGCGTGGCGAAGCAGAAGCAGCACAGAGTCTGAAGAGGTGGGTGGTGAAGGGGGCGGGAGTGCGGAAGGGAACACTCCGGCATCATGCGTGGCGAAGCAGAAGCAGCACAGAGTCTGAAGAGGTGGGTGGTGAAGGGGAAGGAGTGTGGAAAGGAACACTCCGGCATCATGCGTGGCGAAGCAGAAGCAGCACAGAGTCTGAAGAGGTGGGTGGTGAAGGGGAAGGAGTGCGGAAAGGAACACTCCGGCATCATGCGTGGCGAAGCAGAAGCAGCACAGAGTCTGAAGAGGTGGTGGTGAAGGGGAAGGAGTGCGGAAGGGAACACTCCGGCATCATGCGTGGCGAAGCAGAAGCAGCACAGAGTCTGAAGAGGTGGGTGGTGAAGGGGGCGGGAGTGCGGAAGGGAACACTCCGGCATCATGCGTGGCGAAGCAGAAGCAGCACAGAGTCTGAAGAGGTGGGTGGTGAAGGGGGCGGGAGTGCGGAAGGGAACACTCCGGCATCATGCGTGGCGAAGCAGAAGCAGCACAGAGTCTGAAGAGGTGGTGGTGAAGGGGGCGGGAGTGCGGAAGGGAACACTCCGGCATCATGCGTGGCGAAGCAGAAGCAGCACAGAGTCTGAAGAGGTGGTGGTGAAGGGGGAAGGAGTGCGGAAAGGAAGACTCCGGCATCATGCGTGGCGAAGCAGAAGCAGCACAGAGTCTGAAGAGGTGGTGGTGAAGGGGAAGGAGTGCGGAAGGAACACTCCGGCATCATGCGTGCGAAGCAGAAGCAGCACAGAGTCTGAAGAGGTGGGTGGTGAAGGGGAAGGAGTGCGGAAAGGACACTCCGGCATCATGCGTGGAAGCAGAAGCAGCACAGAGTCTGAAGAGGTGGGTGGTGAAGGGGAAGGAGTGCGGAAAGGAACACTCCGGCATCATGCGTGGCGAAGCAGAAGCAGCACAGAGTCTGAAGAGGTGGGTGGTGAAGGGGAAGGAGTGCGGAAAGGAACACTCCGGCATCATGCGTGGCGAAGCAGAAGCAGCACAGAGTCTGAAGAGGTGGGTGGTGAAGGGGAAGGAGTGTGGAAAGGAACACTCCGGCATCATGCGTGGCGAAGCAGAAGCAGCACAGAGTCTGAAGAGGTGGGTGGTGAAGGGGAAGGAGTGCGGAAAGGAACACCACTGACATTATGCGTGGCGAAGCAGAAGCTGCACAGAGTCTGAAGAGGTGGGTGGTGAAGGGGAAGGAGTGCGGAAAGGAACACTCCGGCATCATGCGTGGCGAAGCAGAAGCAGCACAGAGTCTGAAGAGGTGGTGGTGAAGGGGGCGGGAGTGCGGAAGGGAACACTCCGGCATCATGCGTGGCGAAGCAGAAGCAGCCCAGAGTCTGAAGAGGTGGGTGGTGAATGGGGAAGGAGTGCGGAAAGGAAACTCCGGCATCATGCGTGGCGAAGCAGAAGCAGCACAGAGTCTGAAGAGGTGGTGGTGAAGGGGAAGGAGTGCGGAAAGGAAGACTCCGGCATCATGCGTGGCGAAGCAGAAGCAGCACAGAGTCTGAAGAGGTGGTGGTGAAGGGGAAGGAGTGTGGAAAGGAACACTCCGGCATCATGCGTGGCGAAGCAGAAGCAGCACAGAGTCTGAAGAGGTGGGTGGTGAAGGGTGCGGGAGTGCGGAAAGGAAGACTCCGGCATCATGCGTGGCGAAGCAGAAGCGCACAGAGTCTGAAGAGGTGGTGGTGAAGGGGAAGGAGTGCGGAAAGGAACACTCCGGCATCATGCGTGGCGAAGCAGAAGCAGCACAGAGTCTGAAGAGGTGGTGGTGAAGGGGAAGGAGTGTGGAAAGGAACACTCCGGCATCATGCGTGGCGAAGCAGAAGCAGCACAGAGTCTGAAGAGGTGGTGGTGAAGGGGAAGGAGTGCGGAAGGGAACACTCCGGCATCATGCGTGGCGAAGCAGAAGCAGCACAGAGTCTGAAGAGGTGGTGGTGAAGGGGAAGGAGTGCGGAAAGGAACACTCCGGCATCATGCGTGGCGAAGCAGAAGCAGCACAGAGTCTGAAGAGGTGGGTGGTGAAGGGGGCGGGAGTGCGGAAAGGAACACTCCGGCATCATGCGTGCGAAGCAGAAGCAGCACAGAGTCTGAAGAGGTGGTGGTGAAGGGGGAAGGAGTGCGGAAAGGAACACTCCGGCATCATGCGTGGCGAAGCAGAAGCAGCACAGAGTCTGAAGAGGTGGGTGGTGAAGGGGAAGGAGTGCGGAAAGGAAGACTCCGGCATCATGCGTGGCGAAGCAGAAGCAGCACAGAGTCTGAAGAGGTGGGTGGTGAAGGGGGCGGAGTGCGGAAAGGAACACTCCGGCATATGCGTGGCGAAGCAGAAGCAGCACAGAGTCTGAAGAGGTGGGTGGTGAAGGGGCGGGAGTGCGGAAAGGAAGACTCCGGCATCATGCGTGGCGAAGCAGAAGCAGCACAGAGTCTGAAGAGGTGGGTGGTGAAGGGGAAGGAGTGCGGAAGGAAGACTCCGGCATCATGCGTGCGAAGCAGAAGCAGCACAGAGTCTGAAGAGGTGGGTGGTGAAGGGGCAGGAGTGCGGAAAGGAACACTCCGGCATCATGCGTGGCGAAGCAGAAGCAGCACAGAGTCTGAAGAGGTGGTGGTGAAGGGGGAAGGAGTGCGGAAAGGAACATCCGGCATCATGCGTGGCGAAGCAGAAGCAGCACAGAGTCTGAAGAGGTGGTGGTGAAGGGGGCGGGAGTGCGGAAGGGAACACTCCGGCATCATGCGTGGCGAAGCAGAAGCAGCACAGAGTCTGAAGAGGTGGTGGTGAAGGGGGAAGGAGTGCGGAAAGGAACACTCCGGCATCATGCGTGGCGAAGCAGAAGCAGCACAGAGTCTGAAGAGGTGGGTGGTGAAGGTGGAAGGCGTGCGGAATGGAACACTCCGGCATCATGCGTGGTGAAGCAGTAGCAGCACAGAGTCTGAAGAGGTGGGTGGTGAAGGGGAAGGAGTGCGGAAGGAACACTCCGGCATCATGCGTGGCGAAGCAGAAGCAGCACAGAGTCTGAAGAGGTGGGTGGTGAAGGGGAAGGAGTGCGGAAAGGAACACTCCGGCATCATGCGTGGCGAAGCAGAAGCAGCACAGAGTCTGAAGAGGTGGGTGGTGAAGGGGAAGGAGTGCGGAAAGGAACACTCCGGCATCATGCGTGGCGAAGCAGAAGCAGCACAGAGTCTGAAGAGGTAGGTAGTGAAGGGGGAAGGAGTGCGGAAAGGAACACTCCGGCATCATGCGTGGCGAAGCAGAAGCAGCACAGAGTCTGAAGAGGTGGGTGGTGAAGGTGAGGAGTGCGGAAAGGAACACTCCGGCATCATGCGTGGTGAAGCAGAAGCAGCACAGAGTCTAAAGAGGTGGGTGGTGAAGGGGAAGGAGTGCGGAAAGGAACACTCCGGCATCATGCGTGGCGAAGCAGAAGCAGCACAGAGTCTGAAGAGGTGGGTGGTGAAGGGGAAGGAGTGCGGAAAGGAACACTCCGGCATCATGCGTGGCGAAGCAGAAGCAGCACAGAGTCTGAAGAGGTGGGTGGTGAAGGTGGAAGGCGTGCGGAATGGAACACTCCGGCATCATGCGTGGTGAAGCAGTAGCAGCACAGAGTCTGAAGAGGTGGGTGTTGAAGGGGGCAGGAGTGCGGAAGGGAACACTCCGGCATCAGGCGTGGCGAAGCAGAAGCAGCACATAGTCTGAAGAGGTGGGTGGTGAAGGTGGAAGGCGTGCGGAATGGAACACTCCGGCATCATGCGTGGTGAAGCAGTAGCAGCACAGAGTCTGAAGAGGTGGGTGGTGAAGGGTGCGGGAGTGTGGAAAGGAAGACTCCGGCATCATGCGTGGCGAAGCAGAAGCAGCACAGAGTCTGAAGAGGTGGTGGTGAAGGGGGAAGGAGTGCGGAAAGGAAGACTCCGGCTTCATGCGTGGCGAAGCAGAAGCAGCACAGAGTCTGAAGAGGTGGTGGTGAAGGGGGCAGGAGTGCGGAAAGGAACACTCCGGCATCATGCGTGGGAAGCAGAAGCAGCACAGAGTCTGAAGAGGTGGTGGTGAAGGGGAAGGGAGTGCGGAAAGGAACACTCCGGCATCATGCGTGGCGAAGCAGAAGCAGCACAGAGTCTGAAGAGGTGGTGGTGAAGGGGGGGAGTGCGGAAGGGAACACTCCGGCATCATGCGTGGCGAAGCAGAAGCAGCACAGAGTCTGAAGAGGTGGTGGTGAAGGGGACGGAGTGCGGAAAGGAAGACTCCGGCATCATGCGTGGCGAAGCAGAAGCAGCACAGAGTCTGAAGAGGTGGTGGTGAAGGGGAAGGAGTGGTGGAAAGGAACACTCCGGCATCATGCGTGGCGAAGCAGAAGCAGCACAGAGTCTGAAGAGGTGGTGGTGAAGGGGAAGGAGTGCGGAAAGGAACACTCCGGCATCATGCGTGGCGAAGCAGAAGCAGCACAGAGTCTGAAGAGGGTGGTGGTGAAGGGGAAGGAGTGCGGAAAGGAACACTCCGGCATCATGCGTGGCGAAGCAGAAGCAGCACAGAGTCTGAAGGGTGGGTGGTGAAGGGGAAGGAGTGCGGAAAGGAACACTCCGGCATCATGCGTGGCGAAGCAGAAGCAGCACAGAGTCTGAAGAGGTGGGTGGTGAAGGGGGAAGGCGTGCGGAATGGAACACTCCGGCATCATGCGTGGTGAAGCAGTAGCAGCACAGAGTCTGAAGAGGTGGGTGGTGAAGGGGAAGGAGTGCGGAAAGGAACACTCCGGCATCATGCGTGGCGAAGCAGAAGCAGCACAGAGTCTGAAGAGGTGGGTGGTGGAAGGGGAAGGAGTGCGGAAGGAACACTCCGGCATCATGCGTGGCGAAGCAGAAGCAGCACAGAGTCTGAAGAGGTGGGTGGTGAAGGGGAAGGAGTGCGGAAAGAACACTCCGGCATCATGCGTGGCGAAGCAGAAGCAGCACAGAGTCTGAAGTGGTAGGTGGTGAGAGGGGAAGGAGTGCAGAAAGGAACACTCCGGCATCATGCGTGGCGAAGCAGAAGCAGCATAGAGTCTGAAGAGGTGGGTGGTGAAGGTAGAAGGAGTGCGGAAGGAACACTCCGGCATCATGCGTGGCGAAGCAGAAGCAGCACAGAGTCTGAAGAGGTGGGTGGTGAAGGGGACGGGAGTGCGGAAAGGAACACTCCGGCATCATGCGTGGCGAAGCAGAAGCAGCACAGAGTCTGAAGAGGTGGGTGGTGAAGGTGGAAGGCGTGCGGAATGGAACACTCCGGCATCATGCGTGGCGAAGCAGAAGCAGCACAGAGTCTGAAGAGGTGGGTGGTGAAGGGGAAGGAGTGCGGAAGGAACACTCCGGCATCATGCGTGGCGAAGCAGAAGCAGCACAGAGTCTGAAGAGGTGGGTGTTGAAGGGGGCAGGAGTGCGGAAGGGAACACTCCGGCATCAGGCGTGGCGAAGCAGAAGCAGCACATAGTCTGAAGAGGTGGGTGGTGAAGGTGGAAGGCGTGCGGAATGGAACACTCCGGCATCATGCGTGGTGAAGCAGTAGCAGCACAGAGTCTGAAGAGGTGGGTGGTGAAGGGGAAGGAGTGTGGAAAGGAACACTCCGGCATCATGCGTGGCGAAGCAGAAGCAGCACAGAGTCTGAAGAGGTGGGGTGGTAAGGTGGAAGGCGTGCGGAATGGAACACTCCGGCATCATGCGTGGCGAAGCAGAAGCAGCACAGAGTCTGAAGAGGTGGGTGGTGAAGGGGAAGGAGTGCGGAAAGGAACACCACTGACATTATGCATGGAGAAGCAGCACAGGTTGAAATATCCTGCCTGCAGGATTCTGGTATCGGTGGTGCATGGGGAATGAGTGTGGGAAGATACACCGATGGAATAAGGCATGCAGAAGCAATACCGTTTAAAATCCATCCCCAACAAGAGTCTGATGATGTGTTTGAGAAGCGTGAAAACTAACACCCCAGGCATCATGCGTAGAGAAGCAGAAGCAGGACAGTTTGCACTATCTGCCCAACAAGAGTCAGACGATGCAGGTGGTGAGGAGACCAGTGTGGCAAGATACCATAAGGGTAGAAAGGGGCGCACATCTTCTGTTTATGCACATCTTCTGTTATTGAGTCCATGAGTAATGTAAAAACAAGCTAAGAACAACCGAAAAATGGTGTTTCTCAAATACACACATCATAAAAGAAACCTAAAATAAGCCCTGTGCCTGAGTAGCATGATTGACCGAACACTTGCTTTACTGCATTATGGAATGCCCATTTCCAAGACAACCTTGCAAGACTGGTGCTCAAAGACGGGACTTGTCGCCATGTCAGCGCTACCAGCCATATAGTATCACTAATGGACCCATCAAATACCTACTCAAGATCCAGCGATGACCCTCCTTGGTAACACAAGACTACGATCTATCTCAAGATCCAGCGACTACCCTCCTTGGTAACACAAGACTACGATCTATCTCAAGTTCCAGCGATAAACCTCCTTGGTAACACAAGACTACAATCTATCTCAAGATCCAGCGATAACCCCCCTTAGTAACCAAGACTACGATCTATATCAGGATCCAGCGATAACCCTCCTTGGTAACACAAGACTACGATCTATCTCAAGTTCCAGCGATAACCCTCCTTGGTAACACAAGACTACGATCTATCTCAAGATCCAGCGATAACCCTCCTTAGTAACACAAGACTACAATCTATCTCAGGATCCAGCGATAACCCTCTTTGGTAACACAAGACTACGATCTATCTCAAGATCCAGAGATAACCTCCTTAGAAACACAAGACTACGATCTATCTCAAGTTCCAGCGATAACCCTCCTTGGTAACACAAAGACTACGATCTATCTCAAGATCCAGAGATAACCCTCCTTAGAAACACAAGACTACGATCTATCTCAAGTTCCAGCGATAACCTCCTTGGTAACACAAGACTACGATCTATCTCAAGATCCAGCGATAACCCTCCTTAGTAACACAAGACTACAATCTATCTCAGGATCCAGCGATAACCCTCTTTGGTAACACAAGACTACGATCTATCTCAAGATCCAGCGATAACCCTCCTTGGTAACACAAGACTACGATCTATCTCAAGATCCAGAGATAACCTCCTTAGAAACACAAGACTACGATCTATCTCAAGTTCCAGCGATAACCCTCCTTGGTAACACAAGACCACATTCTATCTCAAGATCCAGCGATAACCCTCTTTGGTGACACAAGACTACGATCTATCTCAAGATCCAGCGATAACCCTCCTTAGTAACACAAGACTACAATCTATCTCAAGATCCAGCGATAACCCTCCTTGGTAAACACAAGACTACGATTTATCTCAAGATCCAGCGATAACCCTCTTGTAACACAAGACTACGATCTATCACAAGATCCAGCGATAACCCTCCTTAGTAACACAAGACTACGATCTATTCAGGATCCAGGATAACCCTCCTTGGTAACACAAGACTACGATCTATCTCAAGTTCAGCGATAACCCTCTTTGGTAACACAAGACTACGATCTATCTCAAGATCCAGCGATAACCCTCCTTAGTAACACAAGACTACGATCTATCTCAAGATCCAGCGATAACCCTCCTTGGTAACACAAGACTACGATTTATCTCAAGATCCAGCGATAACCCTCCTTGGTAACACAAGACTACGTTCTATCTCAAGATCCAGCGACAACCCTCTTTGGTAACACAAGACTACAATCTATCTCAAGATCCAGCGATAACCCTCCTTAGTAACACAAGACTACGATCTATATCAGGATCCAGCGATAACCCTCCTTGGTAACACAAGACTACGATCTATCTCAAGTTCCAGCGATAACCCTCCTTGGTAACACAAGACTACGATCTATCTCAAGATCCAGCGATAACCCTCCTTAGTAACACAAGACTACAATCTATCTCAAGATCCAGCGATAACCCTCCTTGGTACACAAGACTACGATCTATCTCAAGTTCCATCGATAACCTCTTTGGTAACACAGACTACGATCTATCTCAAGATCCAGAGATAACCCTCCTTAGAAACACAAGACTACGATCTATCTCAAGTTCCAGCGATAACCTCCTTGGTAACACAAGACCAAAATCTATCTCAAGATCCAGCGATAACCCTCTTTGGTAACACAAGACTACGATCTATCTCAAGATCCAGCGATAACCCTCCTTAGTAACACAAGACTACAATCTATCTCAAGATCCAGCGATAACCCTCCTTGGTAACACAAGACTACGATTTATCTCAAGATCCAGCGATAACCCTCCTTAGTAACACAAGACTACGATCTATCTCAAGGTCCAGCGATAACCCTCCTTGGTAACAAAAGACTATGATCTATGCAGCTCGTGGGTGAGTTCTGAGCCCACTGCTCATCCCTACCTCTCCACACACCTGCAAGCGGAGCTGGACATAAGAAGATGCAGTGCTGATTGCATGTTTGCGGATGCACTCTGCGGCACTCTTTCAATAGTGCAGTCATATTCTATTTTAGCTGAAGGCACACCCACTGTGAATATCGGCTGCCTTCTCCTGCTGTGGCCACCTTCTTGCAGCAGGGATTGCATATAGTTTGGCTGTTACCGAAGACAGTGTGGTGCAAACATTTAGTAATGTTTCTTGCATATTACAGGCAGTTTTATCAATGCAGTTTAATCCTGAGGTGTCCACCTAAGCTGACATCAAGAAACATCTGCATTCTGGCTCCAGGGCCATGTCAAGTTCTGCTAAAGCACCTAAGCTGACATCAAGAAACATCTGCATTCTGGCTCCAGGACCATGTCAAGTTCTGCTAAAGCACCTAAGTTGACATTAAGAAACATCTGCATTTCTGGCTCCCAAACCATGCCAAGCTTTGCCAGTGAACCTGCGTCAAACAACAAGGAATGTCGCACTCCGCGTGCAGTACCACGTGAAGCTCTGCCAGCGCACCAAAGCCGACATCAAGGACATCTGCATCACTGCTCCAGGACCACGTAAACCTCTAAAAGTGCCCTGAAAGTGCCCCTAAGCAGATATCAATAGGCATCTGCAATCCTACTGCAGGAACACGGGAAGCTCTGAAAGTGCCCCAAAGCAGATATCAAGAGAATCTGCAATCCTACTCCAGGACCACGAGAAGCTCTGAAAGTGCCCCTAAGCAGATATCAAGAGACATCTGCAATCCTACTCCAGGACCACGAGAAGCTCTGAAAGTGCCCCTAAGCAGATATCAAGGACATCTGCAATCCTTGCAGGACCGTGAGAAGCTCTGAAAGCGCCCCTGGGCAGATATCAAGAGACATCTGCAATCCTACTGCAGGACCACGAGAAGCTCTGAAAGCGCCCCTAAGCAGATATCAAGAGACATCTGCAATCCTACTGCAGGACCGTGAGAAGCTCTGAAAGCGCCCCTAAGCAGATATTGTCATGATCTCTGCTTCCAAAAGGTCAGGGTTTTCCCAACTCCCTTGGAAGCAGATCCATAACCCAGGTTCCGAGTGCCAACCAGTCCCAATTGGGACCTTTTGGACCCAGTCCTGGCGCCAGTGGCACCAGGCTCATAAATATGCCCAGTCCCAGCGCTGGAAGCGCCGGGCTCATAATGCTTGGGTGGACTTACCTTCAGCAGACCATGCTGCTTACTTGCCTGCCAGTTGAGCCTCTGATCCTCTTCTGTTTGGAACTACTTTTCCTGTTGGGTGGGGCTGGAGCCACTCCCTAGATTCAGAACACTGGAACTCTTCTGGAAGGCAGGAACTCTTTTCTTACCAGGAACTCTTTTCTTACTTAGGCGTGGCTGTGGAAGGAGACATCTAAGCACTACAGGAGGCTATTTAAACCACACCCGGTGGATGAATCTTGCTTTGCGTTATTCTGCAACCTCTGCAGCAGAACGCTCATCGTGTCTTCTGCATCTGGTCCTGGGCCTAAGGAAAAGGCTTACCATCCTGAATCCAGTCTTCAGCAACACCTATAAAGACAAGAAAGAACAGGTTAGCATTCCGGCATCTGAAAGGCAAAGGCTTACCATCCTGAATCCAGTCTTCAGCAACACCTATAAAGACAAGAAAGAACAGTTTAGCATTCCGGCATCTGAAAGGCAAAGGCTTACCTACTCTTCGGCGCTGCATCCCGCATCTGAAAGACAAAACAAGGTGCGTTTAAAGACATTGGGGAACTTTAATACTCACGTGCCATGACTCCTTTCCACATCTAATCCAGTGGGTATTCCGGCACCCTGCAGCCGCTCCGAACTCGTGCCTGCAAAATAAAAAGACAGTTAGAGCGCATAGTGAAGCAGGCAACAAGCGCTTACTTACGTGCTTCCAGGCGCTTCTATTCATCACACGGGCTCCATCTTCAACTCACTTCAGCCCGTCATCCGCCATCGCCGGAACCCTGCAAAACAAGAGACATCATTACTAAAGACTTTAAAGACATTTGAATGACTCGAACTTACCGTTCGTGCAGTTAAACGACGGACAGCAGTCCTCTGAAGTCAAGAGGCCTGCGCTACCTATCCAGTGAAGAAACTGGTTACAGCACCCTGCCCCGAGGCAGATGGAGAGCTCGGCATTCACTTACCTAAGGTGAGAGCGTTAACCTTTGGGGGTCTACAGGAGAGGAGAAGAGGAAAGAGATAGGGACACCCCAATAACCCCAGTTCATTACCCATATTTTCTATCTGCAGACATCTTACTCTACACGTCAGGCATACAGTGCACAGAGGTCCAGCCCAAAGAGCCAACCGGGTGCTACACATCACCTTTGAAGATACGGTAGTCGCCCAGTCAAGACCGGCGCCTCTGCGAGAATCAGGTGAGCGTTACAGAAACAAAGCCTACCGCAAAACTCTCGCCCAGGCGCTATGGAAACCTCAGATACTGACCCCTTAACCGGCTACTTGGGGAACTAAGGGCAGAAGTGCATGCAGCTCGTCAGGAAACTAATGCTCTAGAAGGGAACTAATTATTTCCAAGGAGAGAACAGACAATCTTGCTAGACAAGTGCTACAGTCACAAGCCGGACAGACCCCGTTACCCGCATCAGGGGCAAATCTTCCTTCAACATCCTCTATGAATCCAGTGCAGATCAACCTACCTGGGAATGTACCTCTGGCTCCGCCCGAACGATTTTCTGGTGACCAAAGAGGTTTTGCAGTATTTATCAATCAGTGCCGGTTGCACTTCTTATGCCGGCCAGCAGCCTTTCCAACTGATCAAGTAAAAGTAGCTTTTGTACTTTCGTACCTTAGTGGCAATGCGGCAGACTGGTCGATCCCTCTAGTTAATCAAGATGATCGGTTCTCCATGATTTTCAAGCCTTTCAGCTTAGTATGGAAAACTGTTCGCAAGACATTCACAGGGGCAGGCCTTGGACAATGAGCTTCTTTCATTGCAACAGGGTAATCAAGACCTTTTGGCTTATATTGCATCTTTCAATAGGCTAATAGTGGGAAACTCAATGGCCCTGAGGACAAAAGGATTACGCTGTTTTTATAGAGGTCTACGTGGAGAGCTCAAAGACGTTTTAGCCCAAGTAGTGAATCCCCCACAAGACTGTTCGGATTATATAGACTTGGTTGTTCAAATAGATCACAGGCTGCAGAACAGGAAGGCCGATCGTTCCAAGTTTGATGCTCGAGTATTTTCCAAACCGCCAACTCCTTCCAAAGGAGTAGACTCCGGGGAACCCATGCAAATAGGGGGTCTGAAAGGTCCTCTAACACAAAGGGAGCGGGAAAGGAGGAAACAGTTGCAATTATGCCTATATTGCGGAAACTCAGGGCACTTTCTTCGAGACTGTCTGGTGAAACCTGCCAAGAAGGCAGTAGGAGCTGCAGTTACCAAAGTTACAAACTCTGAGCAGGGAAACGACCTCGCCCGACAAGAATTTAG
This sequence comes from Ambystoma mexicanum, assembly GCA_002915635.3. Taxonomy (NCBI): domain Eukaryota; kingdom Metazoa; phylum Chordata; class Amphibia; order Caudata; family Ambystomatidae; genus Ambystoma; species Ambystoma mexicanum. The sequence goes on from CM030325.1 coordinate 1,036,890,485, forward strand.
GTCCTCTTGCCGAGCGTGAAAACCAGTTCCGTGACCTCGCATTTCGTGATACCTATGGTCCTCATTAGCCCTGATAATCCGGATCGATTACATGCAATTGAAGCTTACGTCGACAGCGTGCCATCGGCAATTATGTGGATCATGAAATGGTTTTGAGGATGAATCTAACTCTTTGTCCCAAGCTGTAAAGGACGTCATTACTACGGTGGATGGTACGGAGATAGCCTCCGGGCCAGTAACGCATACCACTCAAGAGGTGACGCTAGTAAGTCAAGATGGACACCATTGAGAAGATCGTGTTCGATGTGATCAAGGCCCCTCAGTTTCAGATTATTCTAGGATACCTTGGTTAGAGAAACACAATCCTCTGATCGATTGGCGAGCAAGAACGTTCCAGTTTCCAGAATGTGTCTCTACTTGTCACCCTCCACCTGGTGTTGCACTGGCCGCAATTTCTTCAGAGACTCCCCAGTTACCTCCCGAATACCTAGAATACCAAGATGTTTTCCGGAAGGATCAGGCTAACTCTCTACCTCCTCATAGGTCTTATGACTGCCAGATAGACCTGATACCTGGATCTACTCCTCCTTGTAGTAGAATTTATGCCCTCACCGAGCCTGAGAACCTTCACCTTCGACAATACCTGGATCAATACCTGGCAAATGGGTTTATTCGTCCTTCCAAGTCCCCTGCTTCTTCAGCTTTGTTCTTCGTTCCAAAAAAGGAAGGAGACCTTAGAACTTGTATCGATTATCGCTCCCTGAACCAGATCACCGTTAAGAATAGATATCCGTTACCTTTGATCCCTGAACTCCTGGACCAAGTCAGAAAAGCATGCATATATACAAAGCTGGATCTTAGAGGAGCTTACCACTTGGTACGAGTAAAAGAGGGCGATGAATGGAAGACGGCCTTCCGCACCAAGTATGGGCTATTTGAATATCAGGTCATGCCCTTCGGACTTTGCAATGCCCCGGCCGCCTTTCAATATTTTATGAACGATTTCCTCAGAGAGCTCATAGATGTATGTGTTGTTGTTTACATTGACGACATCCTCGTTTATTCTTCATCGGAATCTGAACATCGGAAACACGTGAAAATGGTCCTCGAAAGATTGCGTCAACACAAACTTTTCGCTAAGTTGGAAAAATGTGTTTTCAACGTGACTGAAGTTGAATTCTTGGGATTCATATTATCACCTGGCGGAGTGCGTATGGATTCAAAGAAGGTCGATGCAGTTCTCAAATGGCCATCACCATCCTCCGTAAAAGGTGTGCAAAGCATGTTAGGCTTCGCTAACTTTTACCGCAGGTTTATCCCCGAATTCTCTCGAATAGTCCAGCCCATCACTGCCTTGTTAAAGAAAAACAAACGTTTTGAATGGTCTACCGAGGCGGAACAAGCTTTCCAGGATTTGAAGACTAAATTTATCTCTGCACCAATCTTAAAACACGCTCGCCCGAACTCCCCTACATCGTGGAAACTGATGCTTCAAGCCTTGCCATGGGGGCAGTTCTATCACAAAAGGACCCGGTAACCAATCAGTTGCATCCAGTGGCATTTTGGTCCCGCAAATTCGCGCCTCCTGAAATCAATTACACGATTACTGACAAGGAACTTCTGGCTATCAAGTCTGCCTTTAAGGCTTCGCGGCATTATCTGCTGGGGCCCGACAACACCGTTACTGTGATTACGGATCACCGAAACCTGCAATATTTGAAGACCGCAAAAGCCCAATCCTCTAGACAACTCCGTTGGGCATTATTCTTTGCCGAGTTTGACTTCATAATTACCTATCGACCTGGTACAAAGAACGGTAAAGCCGATGCCCTTTCTCGGATGGGAGTGGAAGAACACTTGGTCAACCCTAAACCTGTACCAATCATTCCCGAACAAAGAATTCTGGGTGTAATCGCCACAGAATCCATAGAGGAAGTTAAGGATAAAGCCAGGCAACTTGTAACTCCAGCAGACATACAGAATTGGCATCTGCAGGGAAAGGACTTTGCAGTAAAGGACAACTTATTGTATTTCCAAGAACGATTATACCTACCCAGCACAGATTTACAGAAAAAAGTAATCTCTTGTTATCACGACTCTTTAATGGAAGGTCATCCCAGTATAGCCAAGACCTCAGAAAAGATCAAGCGCTACTTCTGGTGGCCGTCTTGGAAAAAAGATATCAGATACTTTATAATGTCCTGTGGAGTATGCGCCCAAAACAAGAGTCAAAAGGAAAGACCAGCAGGCCTCTTACGCCCTATTGACATCCCACCTCGCCCTTGGCATACGCTTTCTATGGACTTCATCACCGATCTACCTCCATGCTCCGGATACAATACGATTCTAGTAATCGTGGACTTATTCTCCAAGATGGCGCATTTCATTCCGCTCAAAGGCTTGCCAACAGCAGCAACTCTGGCCCGGGAATTTCTCGAAAACATCGTCCGACTGCACGGTTTTCCTTCGGTTCTAATTTCGGATCGAGGTAGTCAATTTATTTCTCATTTTTGGCGAAGTTGCTGTCGGTCGGCTCAAATTGATGTGAGACTATCGACCAGTCACCACCCTCAGACCGACGGACAAACGAGAGGACCAATCAACTCTGGAACAGTATTTACGCTGCATGCTGCAACAAACTGAAAAAACTTGGAAAGATATCCTTTGGATAGCCGAGTATGCCTACAATAACTCTGTCCATTCGGGAACTGGGAAAACACCGTTTTTTCTTTTGTACGGCAGTCACCCTCGAACCTCGGAGTTGGATCCCCTCCAAGATCTTGAAACACCAGCAGTAGACTACCTGCATTCTACAATCACCCAAGCCTTTAAGGAAGCTGTTTCTCACCTTCAAAGGGCTAAAGAACAATACAAGAAAGGAGCAGATCAACATCGGAAGGAAGCCCCTCACTATCAAGTAGGGGATCAAGTCTGGTTATCCACCAAATATCTACCTCTAAAAGGGCCACGCACATTCAACCCAAGATACCTTGGTCCCTATTCCATCACTACCATAGTAAACCCAGTAGCGGTCAAGTTGGACTTGCCCCCGCACATGAAGATACATCCGGTCTTCCACGTCTCTCTATTAAAACCCTTGCAACCTCAAACCCGACTAACCAAATCTCCAAAACCTATCCTAGTGGATGGAGAACTCGAGTTTGAAGTCAAAAGCATTCTGGACTCCAAGATCTCCAAATCTAAACTATTCTACCTAATTGACTGGAAAGGCTACGGCCCCCAAGAGAGATCCTGGGAACCTGCTGAATATGTCCACGCTCCTCGCCTAATCAAAAGATTTCACCGAACATTTCCTGACAAGCCAAAACCCCGGAGAAGCCCGGTTTGGGAGGGCCTTGAGGGGGGTACTGTCATGATCTCTGCTTCCAAAAGGTCAGGGTTTCCCAACTCCCTTGGAAGCAGATCCATAACCCAGGTTCCGAGTGCCAACCAGTCCCAATTGGGACCTTTTGGACCCAGTCCTGGCGCCAGTGGCACCAGGCTCATAAATATGCCCAGTCCCAGCGCTGGAAGCGCCGGGCTCATAATGCTTGGGTGGACTTACCTTCAGCAGACCATGCTGCTTACTTGCCTGCCAGTTGAGCCTCTGATCCTCTTCTGTTTGGAACTACTTTTCCTGTTGGTGGGGCTGGAGCCACTCCCTAGATTCAGAACACTGGAACTCTTCTGGAAGCAGGAACTCTTTTCTTACCAGGAACTCTTTTCTTACTTAGGCGTGGCTGTGGAAGGAGACACCTAAGCACTACAGGAGGCTATTTAAACCACACCCGGTGGATGAATCTTGCTTTGCGTTATTCTGCAACCTCTGCAGCAGAACGCTCATCGTGTCTTCTGCATCTGGTCCTGGCCTAAGGAAAAGGCTTACCATCCTGAATCCAGTCTTCAGCAACACCTATAAAGACAAGAAAGAACAGGTTAGCATTCCGGCATCTGAAAGGCAAAGGCTTACCATCCTGAATCCAGTCTTCAACACTATAAAGACAAGAAAGAACAGTTAGCATTCCGGCATCTGAAAGGCAAAGGCTTACCTACTCTTCGGCGCTGCATCCCGCATCTGAAAGACAAAACAAGGTGCGTTTAAAGACATTGGGAACTTTAATACTCACGTGCCATGACTCCTTTCCACATCTAATCCAGTGGGTATTCCGGCACCCTGCAGCCGCTCCGAACTCGTGCCTGCAAAATAAAAAGACAGTTAGAGCGCATAGTGAAGCAGGCAACAAGCGCTTACTTACGTGCTTCCAGGCGCTTCTATTCATCACACGGGCTCCATCTTCAACTCACTTCAGCCCGTCATCCGCCATCGCCGGAACCCTGCAAAACAAGAGACATCATTACTAAAGACTTTAAAGACATTTGAATGACTCGAAACTTACCGTTCGTGCAGTAAACGACGGACAGCAGTCCTCTGAAGTCAAGAGGCCTGCGCTACCTATCCAGTGAAGAAACTGGTTACAGCACCCTGCCCCGAGGCAGATGGAGAGCTCGGCATTCACTTACCTAAGGTGAGAGCGTTAACCTTTGGGGTCTACAGGAGAGGAGAAGAGGAAAGAGATAGGGACACCCCAATAACCCCAGTTCATTAACCCCATATTTTCTATCTGCAGACATCTTACTCTACACGTCAGGCATACAGTGCACAGAGGTCCAGCCCAAAGAGCCAACCGGGTGCTACACATCACCTTTGAAGATACGGTAGTCGCCCAGTCAAGACCGGCGCCTCTGCGAGAATCAGGTGAGCGTTACAGATATCAAGTGACATCTGTAATCCTACTGCAGGACCACGAGAAGCTCTGAAAGCGCCCCAAAGCAGATATCAAGAGACATCTGCAATCTTACTGCAGGACCACGAGAAGCTCTGAAAGCGAGCCTGAGCAGATATCAAGAGACATCTGCAATCCTACTGCAGAACCACGAGAAGCTCTGAAAGCGCCCCTCAGCAGATATCAAGAGACATCTGCAATCCTACTGCAGGACCACGAGAAGCTCTGAAAGTGCGCCTGAGCAGATATCAAGAGACATCTGCAATCCTACTGCAGGACCACGGGAAGCTCTGAAAGCACCCCTAAGCAGATATCAAGAGACATCTGCAATCCTACTGCAGGACCACGAGAAGCTCTGAAAGCGCCCTGAAGCAGATATCAAGAGACATTTGCAATCCTACTGCAGGACCATGAGAAGACTAACTTATGTCCCCATCAGCCCTCTGGAGGTCCCTCATTGGCATAGAGTTCCAGTAGGGGCGCTCATGAGCCATCTTCTGCATGAGTAGAGAGGAAGATAAGAGCATTTGTTGAAGTTGACTATTGTGTGCTATTCTAAGACCTCCTGTGCCCTGTGGATTCAGTGATGATAAAGTGGAGGATCCTTCATCCTAGAGTAGGGATGAGTTCCTTGAGGCATAGGGCCATAGGAGACAACGACAATCCCTGCACATCTGAATGACTTCCTGGATTCCAGAATGACACAAGTGAAGGAAATGAAAGATTAGCCATGTGCCCAACCACCGCAATACATGGCAATTCCAAGTGGGCGGAGTCCTGAAGCACAGCTCTGAAGGTGCCCTGCTTCGGTTGGATCCAGAACCAGTTGGTCACTGGTGTGAAGAAGCTGTTGCACTCAAGTATAAGGTTCTGTGGTTTGTCCTGAGCTTTTTTCGGTAATGGAAATGAACCCAGGCTACGCCTACCACCTCGTAGAGGGCTAGCATGCCTGGCAGTGGGATCTATAGAACCCAACTATCACAAAACAGTGGTTACATTGAATAGGACCATGTCTCTGAATATTATTATTCGGGTATTTATTAAGAGGGATCTGACTTCTGGAATCAACAGAGCGCTTCACAAATCATAGGGGGAGGGCACTGCGAGGGAAGAAGATTGCAAAGGAACAATAAAGGAAGCGGGAGTTAGGAACGGGGAAAGCCGGGCAATTAAGCAGGAAGAGATCTAAAAGTAACAGGGGTCAAAACAGGGGGGGGAGATCACTCAGGAGACAGAAGCAGCACAGAGTCTGAAGAGGTGGTGGTGAAGGGGAAGGAGTGTGGAAAGGAACACTCCGGCATCATGCGTGGCGAAGCAGAAGCAGCACAGAGTCTGAAGAGGTGGGTGGTGAAGGGGAAGGAGTGCGGAAAGGAACACTCCGGCATCATGCGTGGCGAAGCAGAAGCAGCACAGAGTCTGAAGAGGTGGTGGTGAAGGGGAAGGAGTGCGGAATGGAACACTCCGGCATCATGCGTGGCGAAGCAGAAGCAGCACAGAGTCTGAAGAGGTGGTGGTGAAGGGGGAGGGAGTGCGGAAGGAACACTCCGGCATCATGCGTGGCGAAGCAGAAGCAGCACAGAGTCTGAAGAGGTGGGTGGTGAAGGGGGCAGGAGTGCGGAAGGGAACACTCCGGCATCATGCGTGGCGAAGCAGAAGCAGCACAGAGTCTGAAGAGGTGGGTGGTGAAGGGGAAGGAGTGCGGAAAGGAACACTCCGGCATCATGCGTGGCGAAGCAGAAGCAGCACAGAGTCTGAAGAGGTGGGTGGTGAAGGGGAAGGAGTGCGGAAAGGAACACTCCGGCATCATGCGTGGCGAAGCAGAAGCAGCACAGAGTCTGAAGAGGTGGTGGTGAAGGGGAAGGAGTGCGGAAGGGAACACTCCGGCATCATGCGTGGCGAAGCAGAAGCAGCACAGAGTCTGAAGAGGTGGGTGGTGAAGGGGAGGGAGTGCGGAAGGGAACACTCCGGCATCATGCGTGGCGAAGCAGAAGCAGCACAGAGTCTGAAGAGGTGGGTGGTGAAGGGGCGGGAGTGCGAAAGGGAACACTCCGGCATCATGCGTGGCGAAGCAGAAGCAGCACAGAGTCTGAAGAGGTGGTGGTGAAGGGGCGGGAGTGCGGAAGGGAACACTCCGGCATCATGCGTGGCGAAGCAGAAGCAGCACAGAGTCTGAAGAGGTGGTGGTGAAGGGGAAGGAGTGCGGAAAGGAACACTCCGGCATCATGCGTGGCGAAGCAGAAGCAGCACAGAGTCTGAAGAGGTGGGTGGTGAAGGGGAAGGAGTGCGGAAAGGAACACTCCGGCATCATGCGTGGCGAAGCAGAAGCAGCACAGAGTCTGAAGAGGTGGGTGGTGAAGGGTGCGGGAGTGCGGAAAGGAAGACTCCGGCATCATGCGTGGCGAAGCAGAAGCAGCACAGAGTCTGAAGAGGTGGTGGTGAAGGGGAAGGAGTGCGGAAAGGAACACTCCGGCATCATGCGTGGCGAAGCAGAAGCAGCACAGAGTCTGAAGAGGTGGGTGGTGAAGGGGAAGGAGTGCGGAAAGGAACACTCCGGCATCATGCGTGGGAAGCAGAAGCAGCACAGAGTCTGAAGAGGTGGGTGGTGAAGGGGAAGGAGTGTGGAAAGGAACACTCCGGCATCATGCGTGGCGAAGCAGAAGCAGCACAGAGTCTGAAGAGGTGGTGGTGAAGGGGAAGGAGTGCGGAAAGGAACACTCCGGCATCATGCGTGGCGAAGCAGAAGCAGCACAGAGTCTGAAGAGGTGGGTGGTGAAGGGGAAGGAGTGCGGAAAGGAACACTCCGGCATCATGCGTGGCGAAGCAGAAGCAGCACAGAGTCTGAAGAGGTGGTGGTGAAGGGGGCGGGAGTGCGGAAGGGAACACTCCGGCATCATGCGTGGCGAAGCAGAAGCAGCACAGAGTCTGAAGAGGTGGGTGGTGAAGGGGGAAGGAGTGCGGAAAGGAAGACTCCGGCATCATGCGTGGCGAAGCAGAAGCAGCACAGAGTCTGAAGAGGTGGTGGTGAAGGGGGAAGGAGTGCGGAAAGGAAGACTCCGGCATCATGCGTGGCGAAGCAGAAGCAGCACAGAGTCTGAAGAGGTGGGTGGTGAAGGGGAAGGAGTGTGGAAAGGAACACTCCGGCATCATGCGTGGCGAAGCAGAAGCAGCACAGAGTCTGAAGAGGTGGGTGGTGAAGGGGGGGAGTGCGGAAAGGAAGACTCCGGCATCATGCGTGGCGAAGCAGAAGCAGCACAGAGTCTGAAGAGGTGGTGGTGAAGGGGGAAGGAGTGCGGAAAGGAACACTCCGGCATCATGCGTGGCGAAGCAGAAGCAGCACAGAGTCTGAAGAGGTGGTGGTGAAGGGGAAGGAGTGTGGAAAGGAACACTCCGGCATCATGCGTGGCGAAGCAGAAGCAGCACAGAGTCTGAAGAGGTGGTGGTGAAGGGGAAGGAGTGCGGAAAGGAACACTCCGGCATCATGCGTGGCGAAGCAGAAGCAGCACAGAGTCTGAAGAGGTGGTGGTGAAGGGGGCAGGAGTGCGGAAGGGAACACTCGGCATCATGCGTGGCGAAGCAGAAGCAGCACAGAGTCTGAAGAGGGGGTGGTGAAGGGGGCGGGAGTGCGGAAAGGAAGACTCCGGCATCATGCGTGGCGAAGCAGAAGCAGCACAGAGTCTGAAGAGGTGGGTGGTGAAGGGGAAGGAGTGCGGAAAGGAACACTCCGGCATCATGCGTGGCGAAGCAGAAGCAGCACAGAGTCTGAAGAGGTGGTGGTGAAGGGGGAAGGAGTGCGGAAAGGAAGACTCCGGCATCATGCGTGGCGAAGCAGAAGCAGCACAGAGTCTGAAGAGGTGGGTGGTGAAGGGGGCAGGAGTGCGGAAGGGAACACTCCGGCATCATGCGTGGCGAAGCAGAAGCAGCACAGAGTCTGAAGAGGTGGGTGGTGAAGGGGGCGGGAGTGCGGAAAGGAAGACTCCGGCATCATGCGTGGCGAAGCAGAAGCAGCACAGAGTCTGAAGAGGTGGGTGGTGAAGGGGAAGGAGTGCGGAAAGGAACACTCCGGCATCATGCGTGGCGAAGCAGAAGCAGCACAGAGTCTGAAGAGGTGGGTGGTGAAGGGGCAGGAGTGCGGAAAGGAACACTCCGGCATCATGCGTGGCGAAGCAGAAGCAGCACAGAGTCTGAAGAGGTGGGTGGTGAAGGGGAAGGAGTGCGGAAAGGAACACTCCGGCATCATGCGTGGCGAAGCAGAAGCAGCACAGAGTCTGAAGAGGTGGTGGTGAAGGGGCAGGAGTGCGGAAAGGAACACTCCGGCATCATGCGTGGCGAAGCAGAAGCAGCACAGAGTCTGAAGAGGTGGTGGTGAAGGGGCGGGAGTGCAGAAAGGGAACACTCCGGCATCATGCGTGGCGAAGCAGAAGCAGCACAGAGTCTGAAGAGGTGGGTGGTGAAGGGGAAGGAGTGCGGAATGGAACACTCCGGCATCATGCGTGGCGAAGCAGTAGCAGCACAGAGTCTGAAGAGGTGGGTGGTGAGAGGGAAGGAGTGCGGAAAGGAACACTCCGGCATCATGCGTGGCGAAGCAGAAGCAGCACAGAGTCTGAAGAGGTGGTGGTGAAGGGGAAGGAGTGCGGAAAGGAACACTCCGGCATCATGCGTGGCGAAGCAGAAGCAGCACAGAGTCTGAAGAGGTGGTGGTGAAGGGGAAGGAGTGTGGAAAGGAACACTCCGGCATCATGCGTGGCGAAGCAGAAGCAGCACAGAGTCTGAAGAGGTAGGTGTGGAGGGGGAAGGAGTGCAGAAAGGAACACTCCGGCATCATGCGTGGCGAAGCAGAAGCAGCATAGAGTCTGAAGAGGTGGGTGGTGAAGGGAAGGAGTGCGGAAAGGAACACTCCGGCATCATGCGTGGTGAAGCAGAAGCAGCACAGAGTCTGAAGAGGTGGGTGGTGAAGGGGAAGGAGTGCGGAAAGGAACACTCCGGCATCATGCGTGGCGAAGCAGAAGCAGCACAGAGTCTGAAGAGGTGGTGGTGAAGGGGCGGAGTGCGGAAGGGAACACTCGGCATCATGCGTGGCGAAGCAGAAGCAGCACAGAGTCTGAAGAGGTGGGTGGTGAAGGTGGAAGGAGTGCGGAATGGAACACTCCGGCATCATGCGTGGGTGAAGCAGAAGCAGCACAGAGTCTGAAGAGGTGGGTGGTGAAGGGGCAGGAGTGCGGAAGGGAACACTCCGGCATCAGGCGTGGCGAAGCAGAAGCAGCACAGAGTCTGAAGAGGTGGGTGGTGAAGGTGGAAGGCAGTGCGGAATGGAACACTCCGGCATCATGCGTGGTGAAGCAGAGCAGCACAGAGTCTGAAGAGGTGGGTGGTGAAGGGGCAGGAGTGCGGAAAGGAACACTCCGGCATCATGCGTGGCGAAGCAGAAGCAGCACAGAGTCTGAAGAGGTGGTGGTGAAGGGGAAGGAGTGCGGAAAGGAAGACTCCGGCATCATGCGTGGCGAAGCAGAAGCAGCACAGAGTCTGAAGAGGTGGTGGGTGAAGGGGGCAGGAGTGCGAAAGGAACACTCCGGCATCATGCGTGGCGAAGCAGAAGCAGCACAGAGTCTGAAGAGGTGGTGGTGAAGGGAAGGAGTGTGGAAAGGAACACTCCGGCATCATGCGTGGCGAAGCAGAAGCAGCACAGAGTCTGAAGAGGTGGGTGGTGAAGGGGGCGGGGAGTGCGGAAAGGAACACTCCGGCATCATGCGTGGCGAAGCAGAAGCAGCACAGAGTCTGAAGAGGTGGTGGTGAAGGGGGCGGGAGTGCAGAAAGGAAGACTCCGGCATCATGCGTGGCGAAGCAGAAGCAGCACAGAGTCTGAAGAGGTGGTGGTGAAGGGGAAGGAGTGCGGAAAGGAACACTCCGGCATCATGCGTGGCGAAGCAGAAGCAGCACAGAGTCTGAAGAGGTAGGTGGTGGAGGGGGAAGGAGTGCGGAAAGGAACACTCCGGCATCATGCGTGGCGAAGCAGAAGCAGCACAGAGTCTGAAGAGGTGGGTGGTGAAGGTGGAAGGCGTGCGGAATGGAACACTCCGGCATCATGCGTGGTGAAGCAGAAGCAGCACAGAGTCTGAAGAGGTGGGTGGTGAAGGGGAAGGAGTGCGGAAAGGAACACTCCGGCATCATGCGTGGCGAAGCAGAAGCAGCACAGAGTCTGAAGAGGTGGTGGTGAAGGGGAAGGAGTGCGGAAAGGAACACTCCGGCATCATGCGTGGTGAAGCAGAAGCAGCACAGAGTCTGAAGAGGTGGGTGGTGAAGGGGAAGGAGTGCGGAAAGGAACACTCCGGCATCATGCGTGGCGAAGCAGAAGCAGCACAGAGTCTGAAGAGGTGGTGGTGAAGGGGAAGGAGTGCGGAAAGGAACACTCCGGCATCATGCGTGGCGAAGCAGAAGCAGCACAGAGTCTGAAGAGGTGGGTGGTGAAGGGGAAGGAGTGTGGAAAGGAACACTCCGGCATCATGCGTGGCGAAGCAGAAGCAGCACAGAGTCTGAAGTGGTAGGTGGTGGAGGGGGAAGGAGTGCAGAAAGGAACACTCCGGCATCATGCGTGGCGAAGCAGAAGCAGCATAGAGTCTGAAGAGGTGGGTGGTGAAGGTAGAAGGCGTGCGGAATGGAACACTCCGGCATCATGCGTGGTGAAGCAGAAGCAGCACAGAGTCTAAAGAGGTGGGTGGTGAAGGGGAAGGAGTGCGGAAAGGAACACTCCGGCATCATGCGTGGCGAAGCAGAAGCAGCACAGAGTCTGAAGAGGTGGGTGGTGAAGGGGAAGGAGTGCGGAAAGGAACACTCCGGCATCATGCGTGGCGAAGCAGAAGAGCACACAGAGTCTGAAGAGGTGGGTGGTGAAGGTGGAAGGCAGTGCGGAATGGAACACTACGGCATCATGCGTGGTGAAGCAGTAGCAGCACAGAGTCTGAAGAGGTGGGTGTTGAAGGGGGCAGGAGTGCGGAAGGGAACACTCCGGCATCAGGCGTGGCGAAGCAGAAGCAGCACATAGTCTGAAGAGGTGGGTGGTGAGGTGGAAGGCGTGCGGAATGGAACACTCCGGCATCATGCGTGGTGAAGCAGTAGCAGCACAGAGTCTGAAGAGGTGGGTGGTGAAGGGGAAGGAGTGTGGAAAGGAACACTCCGGCATCATGCGTGGCGAAGCAGAAGCAGCACAGAGTCTGAAGAGGTGGGTGGTGAAGGTGGAAGGCGTGCGGAATGGAACACTCCGGCATCATGCGTGGCGAAGCAGAAGCAGCACAGAGTCTGAAGAGGTGGGTGGTGAAGGGGAAGGAGTGCGGAAAGGAACACCACTGACATTATGCATGGAGAAGCAGCACAGGTTGAAATATCCTGCCTGCAGGATTCTGGTATCGGTGGTGCATGGGGAATGAGTGTGGGAAGATACACCGATGGAATAAGGCATGCAGAAGCAATACCGTTTAAAATCCATCCCCAACAAGAGTCTGATGATGTGTTTGAGAAGCGTGAAAACTAACACCCCAGGCATCATGCGTAGAGAAGCAGAAGCAGGACAGTTTGCACTATCTGCCCAACAAGAGTCAGACGATGCAGGTGGTGAAAGGAGACCAGTGTGGCAAGATACCATAAGGGTAGAAAGGGGCGCACATCTTCTGTTATGCACATCTTCTGTTATTGAGTCCATGAGTATGTAAAAACAAGCTAAGACAACCGAAAAATGGTGTTCTCAAATACACACATCATAAAAAGAAACCTAAAATAAGCCCTGTGCCTGAGTAGCATGATTTGACCGAACACTTGCTTTACTGCATTATGGATGCCCATTTCCAAGACAACCTTGCAAGACTGGTGCTCAAAGACGGACTTGTCGCCATGTCAGCGCTACCAGCCATATAGTATCACTAATGGACCCATCAAATACCTACTCAAGATCCAGCGATGACCCTCCTTGGTAACACAAGACTACGATCTATCTCAAGATCCAGCGACTACCCTCCTTGGTAACACAAGACTACGATCTATCTCAAGTTCCAGCGATAACCCTCCTTGGTAACACAAGACTACAATCTATCTCAAGATCCAGCGATAACCCCCCTTAGTAACACAAGACTACGATCTATATCAGGATCCAGCGATAACCCTCCTTGGTAACACAAGACTACGATCTATCTCAAGTTCCAGCGATAACCCTCCTTGGTAACACAAGACTACGATCTATCTCAAGATCCAGCGATAACCCTCCTTAGTAACACAAGACTACAATCTATCTCAGGATCCAGCGATAACCCTCTTTGGTAACACAAGACTACGATCTATCTCAAGATCCAGAGATAACCCTCCTTAGAAACACAAGACTACGATCTATCTCAAGTTCCAGCGATAACCCTCCTTGGTAACACAAGACTACGATCTATCTCAAGATCCAGAGATAACCCTCCTTAGAAACACAAGACTACGATCTATCTCAAGTTCCAGCGATAACCCTCCTTGGTAACACAAGACTACGATCTATCTCAAGATCCAGCGATAACCCTCCTTAGTAACACAAGACTACAATCTATCTCAGGATCCAGCGATAACCCTCTTTGGTAACACAAGACTACGATCTATCTCAAGATCCAGCGATAACCCTCCTTGGTAACACAAGACTACGATCTATCTCAAGATCCAGAGATAACCCTCCTTAGAAACACAAGACTACGATCTATCTCAAGTTCCAGCGATAACCCTCCTTGGTAACACAAGACCACAATCTATCTCAAGATCCAGCGATAACCCTCTTTGGTGACACAAGACTACGATCTATCTCAAGATCCAGCGATAACCCTCCTTAGTAACACAAGACTACAATCTATCTCAAGATCCAGCGATAACCCTCCTTGGTAACACAAGACTACGATTTATCTCAAGATCCAGCGATAACCCTCTTTGGTAACACAAGACTACGATCTATCACAAGATCCAGCGATAACCCTCCTTAGTAACACAAGACTACGATCTATATCAGGATCCAGGGATAACCCTCCTTGGTAACACAAGACTACGATCTATCTCAAGTTCCAGCGATAACCCTCTTTGGTAACACAAGACTACGATCTATCTCAAGATCCAGCGATAACCCTCCTTAGTAACACAAGACTACGATCTATCTCAAGATCCAGCGATAACCCTCCTTGGTAACACAAGACTACGATTTATCTCAAGATCCAGCGATAACCCTCCTTGGTAACACAAGACTACGTTCTATCTCAAGATCCAGCGACAACCCTCTTTGGTAACACAAGACTACAATCTATCTCAAGATCCAGCGATAACCCTCCTTAGTAACACAAGACTACGATCTATATCAGAGATCCAGCGATAACCCTCCTGGTAACACAAGACTACGATCTATCTCAAGTTCCAGCGATAACCCCTTGGTAAACAAGACTACGATCTATCTCAAGATCCAGCGATAACCCTCCTTAGTAACACAAGACTACAATCTATCTCAAGATCCAGCGATAACCCTCCTTGGTAACACAAGACTACGATCTATCTCAAGTTCCATCGATAACCCTCTTTGGTAACACAAGACTACGATCTATCTCAAGATCCAGAGATAACCCTCCTTAGAAACACAAGACTACGATCTATCTCAAGTTCCAGCGATAACCCTCCTTGGTAACACAAGACCAAAATCTATCTCAAGATCCAGCGATAACCCTCTTTGGTAACACAAGACTACGATCTATCTCAAGATCCAGCGATAACCCTCCTTAGTAACACAAGACTACAATCTATCTCAAGATCCAGCGATAACCCTCCTTGGTAACACAAGACTACGATTTATCTCAAGATCCAGCGATAACCCTCCTTAGTAACACAAGACTACGATCTATCTCAAGGTTCCAGCGATAACCCTCCTTCGGTAACAAAAGACTATGATCTATGCAGCTCGTGGGTGAGTTCTGAGCCCACTGCTCATCCCTACCTCTCCACCACCTGCAAGCGGAGCTGGACATAAAAGATGCAGTGCTGATTGCATGTTTGCGGATGCACTCTGCGGCACTCTTTCAATAGTGCATCATATTCTATTTAGCTGAAGGCACACCCACTGTGAATATCGGCTGCCTTCTCCTGCTGTGGCCACCTTCTTGCAGCAGGGATTGCATATAGTTTGGCTGTTACCGAAGACAGTGTGGTGCAAAACATTTAGTAATGTTTCTTGCATATTACAGGCAGTTTTATCAATGCAGTTTAATCCTGAGGTGTCCACCTAAGCTGACATCAAGAAACATCTGCATTCTGGCTCCAGGGCCATGTCAAGTTCTGCTAAAGCACCTAAGCTGACATCAAGAAACATCTGCATTCTGGCTCCAGGACCATGTCAAGTTCTGCTAAAGCACCTAAGTTGACATTAAGAAACATCTGCATTCTGGCTCCCAAACCATGCCAAGCTTTGCCAGTGAACCTGCGTCAACAACAAGGAATGTCTGCACTCCGGCTGCAGTACCACGTGAAGCTCTGCCAGCGCACCAAAGCCGACATCAAGGGACATCTGCATCACTGCTCCAGGACCACGTAAACCTCTAAAAGTGCCCTGAAAGTGCCCCTAAGCAGATATCAATAGGCATCTGCAATCCTACTGCAGGAACACGGGAAGCTCTGAAAGTGCCCCTAAGCAGATATCAAGAGACATCTGCAATCCTACTCCAGGACCACGAGAAGCTCTGAAAGTGCCCCTAAGCAGATATCAAGAGACATCTGCAATCCTACTCCAGGACCACGAGAAGCTCTGAAAGTGCCCCTAAGCAGATATCAAGAGACATCTGCAATCCTACTGCAGGACCGTGAGAAGCTCTGAAAGCGCCCCTGGGCAGATATCAAGAGACATCTGCAATCCTACTGCAGGACCACGAGAAGCTCTGAAAGCGCCCCTAAGCAGATATCAAGAGACATCTGCAATCCTACTGCAGGACCGTGAGAAGCTCTGAAAGCGCCCCTAAGCAGATATTGTCATGATCTCTGCTTCCAAAAGGTCAGGGTTTTCCCAACTCCCTTGGAAGCAGATCCATAACCCAGGTTCCGAGTGCCAACCAGTCCCAATTGGGACCTTTGGACCCAGTCCTGGCGCCAGTGGCACCAGGCTCATAAATATGCCCAGTCCAGCGCTGGAAGCGCCGGGCTCATAATGCTTGGGTGGACTTACCTTCAGCAGACCATGCTGCTTACTTGCCTGCCAGTTGAGCCTCTGATCCTCTTCTGTTTGGAACTACTTTTCCTGTTGGGTGGGGCTGGAGCCACTCCCTAGATTCAGAACACTGGAACTCTTCTGGAAGGCAGGAACTCTTTTCTTACCAGGAACTCTTTTCTTACTTAGGCGTGGCTGTGGAAGGAGACATCTAAGCACTACAGGAGGCTATTTAAACCACACCGGTGGATGAATCTTGCTTTGCGTTATTCTGCAACCTCTGCAGCAGAACGCTCATCGTGTCTTCTGCATCTGGTCCTGGGCCTAAGGAAAAAGGCTTACCATCCTGAATCCAGTCTTCAGCAACACCTATAAAGAACAAGAAAGAACAGGTTAGCATTCCGGCATCTGAAAGGCAAAGGCTTACCATCCTGAATCCAGTCTTCAGCAACACCTATAAAGACAAGAAAAGAACAGGTTAGCATTCCGGCATCTGAAAGGCAAGCTTACCTACTCTTCGGCGCTGCATCCCGCATCTGAAAGACAAAACAAGGTGCGTTTAAAGACATTGGGGAACTTTAATACTCACGTGCCATGACTCCTTTCCACATCTAATCCAGTGGGTATTCCGGCACCCTGCAGCCGCTCCGAACTCGTGCCTGCAAAATAAAAAGACAGTTAGAGCGCATAGTGAAGCAGGCAACAAGCGCTTACTTACGTGCTTCCAGGCGCTTCTATTCATCACACGGGCTCCATCTTCAACTCACTTCAGCCCGTCATCGCCCCATCGCCGGAACCCTGCAAAACAAGAGACATCATTACTAAAGACTTTAAAGACATTTGAATGACTCGAAACTTACCGTTCGTGCAGTAAACGACGGACAGCAGTCCTCTGAAGTCAAGAGGCCTGCGCTACCTATCCAGTGAAGAAACTGGTTACAGCACCCTGCCCCGAGGCAGATGGAGAGCTCGGCATTCACTTACCTAAGGTGAGAGCGTTAACCTTTGGGGTCTACAGGAGAGGAGAAGAGGAAAGAGATAGGGACACCCCAATAACCCCAGTTCATTAACCCCATATTTTCTATCTGCAGACATCTTACTCTACACGTCAGGCATACAGTGCACAGAGGTCCAGCCCAAAGAGCCAACCGGGTGCTACACATCACCTTTGAAGATACGGTAGTCGCCCAGTCAAGACCGGCGCCTCTGCGAGAATTCAGGTGAGCGTTACAGAACACAAAGCCTACCGCAAAACTCTCGCCCAGGCGCTATGGAAACCTCAGATACTGACCCCTAACCGGCTACTTGGGGAACTAAGGGCAGAAGTGCATGCAGCTCGTCAGGAAACTAATGCTCTAGAAGGGAACTAATTATTTCCAAGGAGAGAACAGACAATCTTGCTAGACAAGTGCTACAGTCACAAGCCGGACAGACCCCGTTACCCGCATCAGGGGCAAATCTTCCTTCAACATCCTCTATGAATCCAGTGCAGATCAACCTACCTGGGAATGTACCTCTGGCTCCGCCCGAACGATTTTCTGGTGACCAAAGAGGTTTGCAGTATTTATCAATCAGTGCCGGTTGCACTTCTTATGCCGGCCAGCAGCCTTTCCAACTGATCAAGTAAAAGTAGCTTTTGTACTTTCGTACCTTAGTGGCAATGCGGCAGACTGGTCGATCCCTCTAGTTAATCAAGATGATCCGGTTCTCCATGATTTTCAAGCCTTTCAGCTTAGTATGGAAAAACTGTTCGCAAGACATTCACAGGGGCAGGCCTTGGACAATGAGCTTCTTTCATTGCAACAGGGTAATCAAGACCTTTTGGCTTATATTGCATCTTTCAATAGGCTAATAGTGGAACTCAATGGCCTGAGGACAAAAGGATTACGCTGTTTTTATAGAGGTCTACGTGGAGAGCTCAAAGACGTTTTAGCCCAAGTAGTGAATCCCCCACAAGACTGTTCGGATTATATAGACTTGGTTGTTCAAATAGATCACAGGCTTGCAGAACAGGAAGGCCGATCGTTCCAAGTTTGATGCTCGAGTATTTTCCAAACCGCCAACTCCTTCCAAAGGAGTAGACTCGGGGAACCCATGCAAATAGGGGGTCTGAAAGGTCCTCTAACACAAAGGGAGCGGGAAAGGAGGAAACAGTTGCAATTATGCCTATATTTGCGGAACTCAGGGCACTTTCTTCGAGACTGTCTGGTGAAACCTGCCAAGAAGGCAGTAGGAGCTGCAGTTACCAAAGTTACAAACTCTGAGCAGGGAAAACGACCTCGCCCGACAAGAATTTAGGTCCTCTTGCCGAGCGTGAAAACCAGTTCCGTGACCTCGCATTTCGTGATACCTATGGTCCTCATTAGCCCTGATAATCCGGATCGATTACATGCAATTGAAGCTTACGTCGACAGCGGTGCCATCGCAATTATGTGGATCATGAAATGGTTTTGAGGATGAATCTAACTCTTTGTCCCAAGGCTGTAAAGGACGTCATTACTACGGTGGATGGTACGGAGATAGCCTCCGGGCCAGTAACGCATACCACTCAAGAGGTGACGCTAGTAAGTCAAGATGGACACCATGAGAAGATCGTGTTCGATGTGATCAAGGCCCCTCAGTTTCAGATTATTCTAGGAATACCTTGGTTAGAGAAACACAATCCTCTGATCGATTGGCGAGCAAGAACGGTCCAGTTTCCAGAATGTGTCTCTACTTGTCACCCTCCACCTGGTGTTGCACTGGCCGCAATTTCTTCAGAGACTCCCAGTTACCTCCCGAATACCTAGAATACCAAGATGTTTTCCGGAAGGATCAGGCTAACTCTCTACCTCCTCATAGGTCTTATGACTGCCAGATAGACCTGATACCTGGATCTACTCCTCCTTGTAGTAGAATTTATGCCCTCACCGAGCCTGAGAACCTTCACCTTCGACAATACCTGGATCAATACCTGGCAAATGGGTTTATTCGTCCTTCCAAGTCCCCTGCTTCTTCAGCTTTGTTCTTCGTTCCAAAAAAGGAAGGAGACCTTAGAACTTGTATCGATTATCGCTCCCTGAACCAGATCACCGTTAAGAATAGATATCCGTTACCTTTGATCCTGAACTCCTGGACCAAGTCAGAAAAGCATGCATATATACAAAGCTGGATCTTAGAGGAGCTTACCACTTGGTACGAAGTAAAAGAGGGCGATGAATGGAAGACGGCCTTCCGCACCAAGTATGGGCTATTTGAATATCAGGTCATGCCCTTCGGACTTTGCAATGCCCCGGCCGCCTTTCAATATTTTATGAACGATGTCCTCAGAGAGCTCATAGATGTATGTGTTGTTGTTTACATTGACGACATCCTCGTTTATTCTTCATCGGAATCTGAACATCGGAAACACGTGAAAATGGTCCTCGAAAGATTGCGTCAACACAAACTTTTCGCTAAGTTGGAAAAATGTGTTTTCAACGTGACTGAAGTTGAATTCTTGGGATTCATATTATCACCTGGCGGAGTGCGTATGGATTTCAAAGAAGGTCGATGCAGTTCTCAAATGGCCATCACCATCCTCGTAAAAGTGTGCAAAGCATGTTAGGCTTCGCTAACTTTTACCGCAGGTTTATCCCGAATTCTCTCGAATAGTCCAGCCCATCACTGCCTTGTTAAAGAAAAACAAACGTTTTGAATGGTCTACCGAGGCGGAACAAGCTTTCCAGGATTTGAAGACTAAATTTATCTCTGCACCAATCTTAAAACACCCTCGCCCGAACTCCCCTACATCGTGGAAACTGATGCTTCAAGCCTTGCCATGGGGCAGTTCTATCACAAAAGGACCCGGTAACCAATCAGTTGCATCCAGTGGCATTTTGGTCCCGCAAATTCTCGCCTCCTGAAATCAATTACACGATTACTGACAAGGAACTTCTGGCTATCAAGTCTGCCTTTAAGGCTTCGCGGCATTATCTGCTGGGGGCCCGACACACCGTTACTGTGATTACGGATCACCGAAACCTGCAATATTTGAAGACCGCAAAAGCCCAATCCTCTAGACAACTCCGTTGGGCATTATTCTTTGCCGAGTTTGACTTCATAATTACCTATCGACCTGGTACAAAGAACGGTAAAGCCGATGCCCTTTCTCGGATGGGAGTGGAAGAACACTTGGTCAACCCTAAACCTGTACCAATCATTCCGAACAAAGAATTCTGGGTGTAATCGCCACAGAATCCATAGAGGAAGTTAAGGATAAAGCCAGGCAACTTGTAACTCCAGCAGACATACAGAATTGGCATCTGCAGGGAAAGGACTTTGCAGTAAAGGACAACTTATTGTATTTCCAAGAACGATTATACTACCCAGCACAGATTTACAGAAAAAAGTAATCTCTTGTTAATCACGACTCTTTAATGGAAGGTCATCCCAGTATAGCCAAGACCTCAGAAAAGATCAAGCGCTACTTCTGGTGGCCGTCTTGGAAAAAAGATATCAGATACTTTATAATGTCCTGTGGAGTATGCGCCCAAAACAAGAGTCAAAAGGAAAGACCAGCAGGCCTTTACGCCCTATTGACATCCCACCTCGCCCTTGGCATACGCTTTCTATGGACTTCATCACCGATCTACCTCCATGCTCCGGATACAATACGATTCTAGTAATCGTGGACTTATTCTCCAAGATGGCGCATTTCATTCCGCTCAAAGGCTTGCCAACAGCAGCAACTCTGGCCCGGGAATTTCTCGAAAACATCGCCGACTGCACGGTTTTCCTTCGGTTCTAATTTCGGATCGAGGTAGTCAATTTATTTCTCATTTTTGGCGAAGTTGCTGTCGGTCGGCTCAAATTGATGTGAGACTATCGACCAGTCACCACCCTCAGACCGACGGACAAACCGAGAGGACCAATCAAACTCTGGAACAGTATTTACGCTGCATGCTGCAACAAACTGAAAAACTTGGAAAGATATCCTTTGGATAGCCGAGTATGCCTACAATAACTCTGTCCATTCGGGAACTGGGAAAACACCGTTTTTTCTTTTGTACGGCAGTCACCCTCGAACCTCGGAGTTGGATCCCCTCCAAGATCTTGAAACACCAGCAGTAGACTACCTGCATTCTACAATCACCCAAGCCTTTAAGGAAGCTGTTTCTCACCTTCAAAGGGCTAAAGAACAATACAAGAAAGGAGCAGATCAACATCGGAAGGAAGCCCTCACTATCAAGTAGGGGATCAAGTCTGGTTATCCACCAAATATCTACCTCTAAAAGGGCCACGCACATTCAACCCAAGATACCTTGGTCCCTATTCCATCACTACCATAGTAAACCAGTAGCGGTCAAGTTGGACTTGCCCCCGCACATGAAGATACATCCGGTCTTCCACGTCTCTCTATTAAAACCCGTGCAACCTCAAACCCGACTAACCAAATCTCCAAAACCTATCCTAGTGGATGGAGAACTCGAGTTTGAAGTCAAAAGCATTCTGACTCCAAGATCTCCAAATCTAAACTATTCTACCTAATTGACTGGAAAGGCTACGGCCCCCAAGAGAGATCCTGGGAACCTGCTGAATATGTCCACGCTCCTCGCCTAATCAAAAGATTTCACCGAACATTTCCTGACAAGCCAAAACCCCCGAGAAGCCCGGTTTGGGAGGGCCTTGAGGGGGGTACTGTCATGATCTCTGCTTCCAAAAGGTCAGGGTTTTCCCAACTCCCTTGGAAGCAGATCCATAACCCAGGTTCCGAGTGCCAACCAGTCCCAATTGGGACCTTTTGGACCCAGTCCTGGCGCCAGTGCACCAGGCTCATAAATATGCCCAGTCCCAGCGCTGGAAGCGCCGGGCTCATAATGCTGGGTGGACTTACCTTCAGCAGACCATGCTGCTTACTTCCTGCCAGTTGAGCCTCTGATCCTCTTCTGTTTGGAACTACTTTTCCTGTTGGGTGGGGCTGGAGCCACTCCCTAGATTCAGAACACTGGAACTCTTCTGGAAGCAGGAACTCTTTTCTTACCAGGAACTCTTTCTTACTTAGGCGTGGCTGTGGAAGGAGACACCTAAGCACTACAGGAGGCTATTTAAACCACACCCGGTGGATGAATCTTGCTTTGCGTTATTCTGCAACCTCTGCAGCAGAACGCTCATCGTGTCTTCTGCATCTGGTCCTGGCCTAAGGAAAAAGGCTTACCATCCTGAATCCAGTCTTCAGCAACACCTATAAAGACAAGAAAGAACAGGTTAGCATTCCGGCATCTGAAAGGCAAAGGCTTACCATCCTGAATCCAGTCTTCAGCAACACCTATAAAGACAAGAAAGAACAGGTTAGCATTCCGGCATCTGAAAGGCAAAGGCTTACCTACTCTTCGGCGCTGCATCCCGCATCTGAAAGACAAAACAAGGTGCGTTTAAAGACATTGGGGAACTTTAATACTCACGTGCCATGACTCCTTTCCACATCTAATCCAGTGGGTATTCCGGCACCCTGCAGCCGCTCCGAACTCGTGCCTGCAAAATAAAAAGACAGTTAGAGCGCATAGTGAAGCAGGCAACAAGCGCTTACTTACGTGCTTCCAGGCGCTTCTATTCATCACACGGGCTCCATCTTCAACTCACTTCAGCCCGTCATCCGCCATCGCCGGAACCCTGCAAAACAAGAGACATCATTACTAAAGACTTTAAAGACATTTGAATGACTCGAAACTTACCGTTCGTGCAGTAAACGACGGACAGCAGTCCTCTGAAGTCAAGAGGCCTGCGCTACCTATCCAGTGAAGAAACTGGTTACAGCACCCTGCCCCGAGGCAGATGGAGAGCTCGGCATTCACTTACCTAAGGTGAGAGCGTTAACCTTTGGGGTCTACAGGAGAGGAGAAGAGGAAAGAGATAGGGACACCCCAATAACCCCAGTTCATTAACCCCATATTTTCTATCTGCAGACATCTTACTCTACACGTCAGGCATACAGTGCACAGAGGTCCAGCCCAAAGAGCCAACCGGGTGCTACACATCACCTTTGAAGATACGGTAGTCGCCCAGTCAAGACCGGCGCCTCTGCGAGAATCAGGTGAGCGTTACAGATATCAAGTGACATCTGTAATCCTACTGCAGGACCACGAGAAGCTCTGAAAGCGCCCCAAAGCAGATATCAAGAGACATCTGCAATCTTACTGCAGGACCACGAGAAGCTCTGAAAGCGAGCCTGAGCAGATATCAAGAGACATCTGCAATCCTACTGCAGAACCACGAGAAGCTCTGAAAGCGCCCCTCAGCAGATATCAAGAGACATCTGCAATCCTACTGCAGGACCACGAGAAGCTCTGAAAGTGCGCCTGAGCAGATATCAAGAGACATCTGCAATCCTACTGCAGGACCACGGGAAGCTCTGAAAGCACCCCTAAGCAGATATCAAGAGACATCTGCAATCCTACTGCAGGACCACGAGAAGCTCTGAAAGCGCCCTGAAGCAGATATCAAGAGACATTTGCAATCCTACTGCAGGACCATGAGAAGACTAACTTATGTCCCCATCAGCCCTCTGGAGGTCCCTCATTGGCATAGAGTTCCAGTAGGGGCGCTCATGAGCCATCTTCTGCATGAGTAGAGAGGAAGATAAGAGCATTTGTTGAAGTTGACTATTGTGTGCTATTCTAAGACCTCCTGTGCCCTGTGGATTCAGTGAATGATAAAGTGGAGGATCCTTCATCCTAGAGTAGGGATGAGTTCCTTGAGGCATAGGGCCATAGGAGACAACGACAATCCCTGCACATCTGAATGACTTCCTGGATTCCAGAATGACACAAGTGAAGGAAATGAAAGATTAGCCATGTGCCCAACCACCGCAATACATGGCAATTCCAAGTGGGCGGAGTCCTGAAGCACAGCTCTGAAGGTGCCCTGCTTCGGTTGGATCCAGAACCAGTTGGTCACTGGTGTGAAGAAGCTGTTGCACTCAAGTATAAGGTTCTGTGGTTTGTCCTGAGCTTTTTTCGGTAATGGAAATGAACCCAGGCTACGCCTACCACCTCGTAGAGGGCTAGCATGCCTGGCAGTGGGATCTATAGAACCCAACTATCACAAAACAGTGGTTACATTGAATAGGACCATGTCTCTGAATATTATTATTCGGGTATTTATTAAGAGGGGATCTGACTTCTGGAATCAACAGAGCGCTTCACAAATCATAGGGGGGAGGGCACTGCGAGGGAAGAAGATTGCAAAGGAACAATAAAAGGAAGCGGGGAGTTAGGAACGGGGGAAAGCCGGGCAATTAAGCAGGAAGAGATCTAAAAGTAACCAGGGGTCAAAACAGGGGGGGGGAGATCACTCAGGAGAGGTGAGGAGTGGAGGGAGTGTTGACCTATTTGTGAAGGAGAAGCCATTCTGTAAAGAGGAGGTTCTTGAGCTCCTCCCTGAAATGTAGACATGAGGTGGTGAGTCTGGTGTTGACAGGGAGGAGGTTCCAGAGTGTTGTGGCGTAGAGAGGGAAGTCCTGTCTTCTGGTTCGTTCCTTTCTGCACAGGCAAATGTGAAGTCTGTACATTTCCTTGCTTCTAGTGGATCGTAGATGCTGAGCTGCTCTGTAAGGCATCTGGTGGGGATGGTTGTAAAGCCATCAAGGTTGATAGTGGAGAGCCAGGTCTGGATGTCAGGGTGTTTGCGTTGTTGATCAGCAGTAGAAATTCAGTCTTGGTGCGTTTGATGCTCAGGTAAGCACTGGACATCCAGGAGTGGATCAGTGAGAGGCAGGCCTTTAGCCTGTGGATGTTTACACTGGAGGAGATCTCGAGGTAGAGCTGCATACCATGTTCGCATTGGTGCACTCGGCGTGAAGCCAGGTGGGTTCCAAATAAAGATTGAAGATCAAGGGGGAGAGGACGAGTCCTCATGTAGACTACTGCCCAAGAGGTCATCATTCGCGTCAGAGTCGTCTTCTCGTATAGGTGTAGGTTATACTTGGATTCAAGCAAAGTGGGAACCTCTTTCTGTTAGGTTTTCTTGCCAGTGTCATCCATTGGCTTCTTTTGTAAAAACCCGCATCCACCTGCAAGACCGAAGAGACCAGAGCTGACTGCTCCAGGGGCAATTCAGGTTACCCAGCGGTCCCATGGACGGTTTGCTCGTGCGTCTGGACTCGAAAAGGATCAGAGTGGACCGCCTCGATATGTTCTGCTCTTTTTTACGAAGCACGCTTTTCTTGGCTCGGTTGAGCTTGCTATGGCCCTTGTGGCCTCGCATGAGAAATGATGCTTGCTGAAGGCTCTGCCTCCTTGCACCCAATGGTCTTAACCACTGGCACAGTCTTCGAACAGGAGCCGCAGTCCATTGATTCTGTTGAAACAAACCATTCATCAAAATCCCAATCCATTTAATCCCAATCCATTGATAATTTCAAGCAGCGCCCACATAACAAGGAAAAAAACCTTGGGACTCCTAAACATCACTGAACAGAAATGACATCCTAGCAACTCCATAATGCACATTAAAAATGAATTGTGCCCTATAGTGCTGGACATGAATACTTCAATGCTGGCCAGCATTCATTCTTCAAGTGCACCTAAAGTATCTCAGTGCAGGGCAGGAAGACCCTGAGGGTGACTGATTACTATAGCTCGTGGGGGGCTTCTCCAATGAAGGGTTCTCAGCCAGAGGGATCGGCAAAGCTTAAGAAATGACCGGTCATGGAATCGAGAAACCGGTCTTTAACCGGTGCACCGCGATGCTATGTCCTCATCAGCACTCTGTAGTTATGAAGAAATCACGAGCATGTGTTGTGGCAAATAAAAGATCCGGGGGAACCAAGGTACACAGAAAGAGGAGTGTGGTGGCAAGGTGCTTATATTGGGCCTACGTACTAGTGCTGTAGATAGGAGGCTTTGCCCAGGAGACCGCCCTCAACGGTACGAGGAAGGAAAGACTGGAAGTTGGTGACACTCAGCGGCCTCAAGGGAAGGAGCATCACTGAATGGGGTTGCTTTGCTATGCACCCATTCACCTTGCAGTTTGCAAATGGCTTTTGTGTAATGTACTCTGCTGCCAGAAGGAGAGACTAGGTTCCCATGAGATGCCAACATATGAAGGCAGTCACAAGGCTACCTTGAGGTAAGGTTGCCCGGAGGTTTTGTCTGGAAAATGGAATGGCTGTGGTCATGTCTTTGATGCAAGCAATCAGACAGATAATGGCTTATTTGCCCCAGACACCGCTCACCAGCCTAGATGGCACTATCCCCGCTGCCATCCGAAAGAGGACTACTGCTGAATGTGTTCTTGGTCACTGGACAAGGTGACAGATGATTAATTTGACTGCAAAGTCTGCTTTCTTTCATAGTCTGTAGACTTGCCAGAGGAACCATTGGGCCACATCCAGCTCTAATCCACCACAGCCGTGTTCCTCAATGTCAACTTCAAAACATGGGTATTCCATGATCAGCAGCGAGCCTTGGTGTTTGGAGGCTTGACAGCAGATATGGAAGGGGCCAACACTATGATTAATGGTGGAACCACTTCGCTCAGTCAAGCACAGGAGGTAGCACAGAGGCATTATGCACCCTAAAACCAGATGTACCAACAACGGGTGTCCTCCGCGGCACAGACATCTGCATCCTCTGAAGGTCTAATCTTCCTCGCTCATTTCCCCGGAGTCGGTACGTGGATCTTGGCACCTAGCTGGCATGTCATTGTGATTAGATCAGGAGATGCTACGCCATCTGCAATTGGCTCCCCCTGGGCAGAGGAGAGGCTGAGCATTTGTCCAAATGCAACTGCCTGGCCATGGCTGTGCTCCAGCTCCATGCAGTGAACGTGTACCAGTTTATATGCAAGCAAATACTCTTCTGGCAGGCATAGACCTTGCTCTCCAAAGAGGTTTATGATGCATTGTAAGACTAAATGGCATAGGTGGAGCCCAATCCCACTCACACTCCAGAAATGCAGACACGCCCACCCTTCTCATCCCCACAAACTCAATGCTAGAGGAATTACCTTGGCAGTCTGGGTTGGCACACTCCCTGATGTCTGTGTGCGCACCTTTGCACTCTCCCAAGCCCTGGGAGGAGGCAGTGCACTTCCGCGTCCGCTGCTGGGTTCCATTAGCGCAAGTCACAGAGCATCTGCTCCAGGACGCCCACTCCATCCATTGGCCTTCCACTTGCACACCCCAGGAAAGGTAGGGGGGACCCGTAGGAGAGAAAAAGAGAGCACAGCGAAAACATTTTAATATGAAAGTGCACAGAGGGTTTCTTTAAAACAAACACAAAGAGAAGACACCAACAACACATGGGTGGAAGAGGGTCAAGGTTGGGGGGGGGGGCATCACCTGGTGGAGGCCATCATGCAAGCGACTAAGGACCATTACCTAATAGGAATCTAATAAGCTTGAGTGAGGTGCCATTGCACCATCACCTGGTGGAGACCATACTACAAGCGACTAAGGACCATTACCTAATAGGAATCTGATAAGCTTGAGTGAGCTGCCATTGCACCCTCACCTGGTGGAGACCATACTACAAGCAACTAAGGACTATTACCTATCATCACCTGGTGGAGACCATACTACAAGCAACTAAGGACAATTACCTATCATCACCTGGTGGAGACCATCATACAAGCGACTAAGGACCATTACCTTATAGGAATCTGATAAGCTTGAGTGAGGTGCCATTGCACCATCACCTGGTGGAGACCATACTACAAGCGACTAAGGACCATTACCTAATAGGAATCTGATAAGCTTGAGTGAGCTGCCATTGCACCCTCACCTGGTGGAGACCATACTACAAGCAACTAAGGACCATTACCTATAATCACCTGGTGGAGACCATACTACAAGCGACTAAGGACCATTTCCTAATAGGAATCTGATAAGTTTGAGTGAGGTGCCATTGCACCATCAACTGGTGGAGACCATACTACAAGCGACTAAAGACCATTGCCTAATAGGAATCTGATAAGCTTGAGTGAGGTGCCATTGCACCATCACCTGGTGGAGACCATCATACAAGCGACTAAGGACCATTACCTAATAGGAATCTGATAATCTTGAGTGAGGTGCCATTGCACCCTCACATGGTGGAGACCATACTACAAACGACTAAGGACCATTACCTAATAGGAATCTGATAAGCTTGAGTGAGGTGCCATTGCACCATCACCTGGTGGAGACCATACTACAAGCGACTAAGGACCATTGCCTAATAGGAATCTGATAAGCTTGAGTGAGGTGCCATTGCACCCTCACCTGGTAGAGACCATACTACAAGTGACTAAGGACCATTACCTAATAGGAATCTGATAAGCTTGAGTGAGGTGCCATTGCACCATCACCTGGTGGAGACCATCATGCAAGCGACTAAGGACCATTACCTTATAGGAATCTGATAAGCTTGGGTGAGGTGCCATTGCACCATCACCTGGTGGAGACCATACTACAAGCGACTAAGGACCATTACCTAATAGGAATCTGATAAGCTTGAGTGAGCTGCCATTGCACCCTCACCTGGTGGAGACCATACTACAAGCAACTAAGGACCATTACCTAATAGGAATCTGATAAGCTTGAGTGAGGGGCCATTGCACCCTCACCTGGTGGAGACCATCATACAAGCGACTAAGGACTATTACCTATCATCACCTGGTGGAGACCATCATGCAAGCGACTAAGGACCATTACCTAATAGGAATCTGATAAGCTTGAGTGAGGTGCCAATGCACCATCACCTGGTGGAGACCATCATACAAGCGACTAAGGACCATTACCTATCATCACCTGGTGGAGACCATCATGCAAGCAACTAAGGACCATTACCTATAATCACCTGGTGGAGACCATACTACAAGCGACTAAGGACCATTTCCTAATAGGAATCTGATAAGCTTGAGTGAGGTGCCATTGCACCATCAACTGGTGGAGACCATACTACAAGCGACTAAAGACCATTGCCTAATAGGAATCTGATAAGCTTGAGTGAGGTGCCATTGCACCATCACCTGGTGGAGACCATCATACAAGCGACTAAGGACCATTACCTAATAGGAATCTGATAATCTTGAGTGAGGTGCCATTGCACCCTCACATGGTGGAGACCATACTACAAGCGACTAAGGACCATTACCTAATAGGAATCTGATAAGCTTGAGTGAGGTGCCATTGCACCATCACCTGGTGGAGACCATACTACAAGCGACTAAGGACCATTGCCTAATAGGAATCTGATAAGCTTGAGTGAGGTGCCATTGCACCCTCACCTGGTAGAGACCATACTACAAGTGACTAAGGACCATTACCTAATAGGAATCTGATAAGCTTGAGTGAGGTGCCATTGCACCATCACCTGGTGGAGACCATCATGCAAGCGACTAAGGACCATTACCTTATAGGAATCTGATAAGCTTGAGTGAGGTGCCATTGCACCCTCACCTGGTGGAGACCATCATACAAGCGACTAAGGACCATTACCTATCATCACCTGGTGGAGACCATCATGCAAGCAACTAATGACCATTACCTATCATTACCTGGTGGAGACCATACTACAAGCGACTAAGGACCATTACCTAATAGGAATCTGATAAGCTTGAGTGAGGTGCCATTGCACCATTACCTGTCAGAGACCATCATACACGCGACTAAGGACCATTACCTATCATCACCTGGTGGAGACCATACTACAAGCGACTAAGGACCATTACCTAATAGGAATCTGATAAGCTTGAGTGAGGTGCCATCGCACCCTCACCTGGGGGAGACCATCCTACAAGTGACTAAGGACCATTACCTAATAGGAATCTGATAAGCTTGAGTGAGGTGCCATTGCACCCTCACCTGGTGGAGATCATCATACAAGCGACTAAGGACCATTACCTAATAGGAATCTGATAAGCGTGAGTGAGATGCCATTGCACCCTCACCTGGTGGAGACCATCATACATGCGACTAAGGACCATTACCTATCATCACCTGGTGGAGACCATCATGCAAGCGACTAAGGACCATTAGCTATCATCACCTGGTGGAGACCATCATACAAGCGACTAAGGACCATTACCCATCATCACCTGGTGGAGACCATCATACAAGCGACTAAAGACCATTACCTAATAGGAATCTGATAAGCTTGAGCGAGGTGCCATTGCACCTCATAAGTTTCATCCCGAGACCCAGTGTTGCGGCCAGGGCACAAAGACGTGCCAACTGCGTGCCAAGGTCAAGGCACAGACACTTTGAAATGTCTGAAAGGGAAGGGTTGTCATTGAGGAGGTGGACGTGGTCCTTCCTTGCAATAAGGTTGCTCATGATCTGCAGACCCTTGACGGAGGAAGGGACCATAGCAGATGGGAGGTCAGCATCTATGAAGTAAAGGGCATCACAACTGGTTCCGGGGTAACCTCAACAGGTGGCGGGTCATTGTCCATTGAATAACAGGTAACATCAACAGGTGGTGGGTCACTGTCCATGGAAAAACGGGTAACCTCAACAGCTGGCGGGTCACTGTCCATGGAATAACGGGTAACCTCAACAGGTGGCGGGTCATTGTCCATTGAATAACGGGTAACATCAACAGGTGGTGGGTCACTGTCCATGGAAAAACGGGTAACCTCAACAGCTGGCGGGTCACTGTCCATGGAATAACGGGTAACCTCAACAGGTGGCGGGACATTGTCCATTGAATAACGGGTAACATCAACAGGTGGCGGGTCATTGTCCATTGAATAACAGGTAACATCAACAGGTGGCGGGACACTGTCCATGGAATAACGGGTAACCTCAACAGGTGGCGGGTCATTGTCCATTGAATAACGGGTAACATCAACAGGTGGTGGGTCACTGTCCATGGAAAAACGGGTAACCTCAACAGCTGGCGGGTCACTGTCCATGGAATAACGGGTAACCTCAACAGGTGGCGGGACACTGTCCATGGAATAACGGGTAACCTCAACAGGTGGCGGGTCACTGTCCATGGAATAACGGGTAACCTTAACAGGTGGCGGGTCACTGTCCATGGAATAGCATGTAACCTCAACAGGTGGCGGCTTGCTGTCCATGGAACAGGTATGGTGACTGGAGCACAGTGACATCAGAAGGAAGCAATGAAGCCCACCACCCTGGTGAGTACAGAGCTCATTCAATAGAAAGGGTCTCTTCCATGGGCAGAGTCCTATTTAGAGGAGGGGTTTCTTGTTGTCAAAGTGACCACATCTTGACTGGGCGCTCTGTAAGTACAAGCTTAAGGTGCTGTTGGCTAGAGTGACAACAGGGGGTGCGGCAGATGAAATGATCCATTCCATTCCCCCCAACCCCACCACCACTCAGAGAGTCTTATGGTGCTCGGGAGTCTGCAGTCTATTTTTGTACAATGATCCTCAGTTTGGGCAGTCATTTCTCTCTCCTTCCAATACCGTCTTCCTCTCTCCTTTATCTTCCCTGTCTCCCGATTATCTCCATCCCCCCTCCTACTCCCACTACTCCCTACGCTCTCTCCCTTTTCTCCTTCCCCTCCCCCTCCTTTCCTCTTCCTCCTCAAATGCAATTCCACATGCTGTTTTTCGGGTTTGTTTCCTATATACTGTTATTGCTTCTATGTTCCATGTTTAATGTCCCTGTGTTGTTAAACTGTAAAGCGCTTTGGATTAAAGCGCTATATAAGCAATAAAATACAAAAATACAAATACACCAGTGTATATGCCCATGGGCACGTGCTCGACCATGCCTGTGCACTCACAGGTGCCCCCTTGCATCTACGTACTCGTGGATACCCCCATCTCTGTGCATTTGTGGCCACCCTCTTCGCCAGTCTTTGCACTCACAGATACCACACTCAACTTCAATGCCTGCGTGGCTCCATGTTTTACATTTTTCACTGGAATTACATGGAACCACTGTTCTAATTGTGTACTTATTTTGTTTTAAAGAGTAGAAAGACGATTATTTTTTTGTAATGTACTGCACTTAAACTACATTTTAGTAAATATTTGAGCTCATCTACAATTATCTTCTGTGCACATGTTCAAACTGAGCTTGGAAAAATAATTTCTTAGTATTGAGTGACATATGAATAACATTCAATTTCAAATTACACATTTCATTAATAATAAAAGGAGAATATATAAGTACACAAATTCAAAATCAAATCCCAGTGTGAAAGGAAAAATGTGCTGTTAATAGAGACTCTGGCATACACGTGTTTCACAAAAAAATGAGCTTCCTCAGGGCCTCGAACAGATTTTAGCAAATTCTGACTACTTGATTCCAAAAAAGTATCAGAGCTTAATTCTTTAATATTTATATGTATGTGGGTTTTCCAATGTAAATCTAGGGTCTGTTATGATTCAGCTTCTACGTTGGGCTTGATGATGGAGGTTCAGCATCACAAACACTCCTCCTACCAATTTAGGGGTTATGTGATTGTTCGCTTGATGTTACGCACAAAAGTCCGTCCGATTTTTATTTAATAAACTGTTTTAAAAAATCTCGTATTTGTAATTGTCACGGTTTTTGGCATAGGGTAGTAGTCAAAAGAGGAACTTGTAAACGCCTGCCTTGAGTCCCTTCAACAGACCAATCCCGAGTTCTAGAGCCTGCTAGTGAATGGAGTCTGGAACTTACAAGTCCTTCTTTTCAGTACTACCCTATGGCAACAACTGGGAGGGTCATAAATTACATTTTTAGACAGAAACTTACAAGAGGTTTCTGAAAACACTTTAATAACAACCATTAAGGTTTTTTTGCGTTTAACATTGAGCGGACAAGCACAGGGCCCTAAAATTAATTAGAAGTGCGTTTGTGAGACCAGACCTCCAGATCAAGCTTAACGTAGAAGCAGAAACAAAACAGGCCTTACATTGGAGAACCCACACGCTTATAGATATTAAATAATTAAGCTCAGACACATTTTGGGAAGCAAGTGTACTGATCAGTAGAAATGTATTCAGGCCTGTTCCAGGCCCTGAGGAAGTGCTTTATTGAGCGAAACACGTGCAGGCTAGAGTTTGTAGTAACATCAGCATATTTTTGTCACAAGGAAATCTGATTCTGCATTTTTGTACTAATGCATTTTTTGCTCTATTTTTAAATGCCATCATATGTTTTTTACAATTGAATGTTGTTTACTCAATGCTAAGAAATTATTTTCAAAGCTCAGTTTAAACATACACATAAAAGTGAATTGTAGGTGGGGTACAATAACTACTAAAATGTACATTACAAAAAACATCCTCAGTATTCTTAATAAATGACACATAGGGCATAAGTGTATACCTGTTTCCCCACACATAACCCTGGCCCTCCATCTCCCCTGCTGCCACTTATCTATCTTAATCTTTCTATCTTATCCTGAAAACATTTTGTAACTTCTGTTTCACCTTCCCCCTTTTCAACCTTGTAAAGGATTCCGAGGCACACTAATTCTAATAAATAAACGTCACTTTGTATCATCCTGCACCTAAGCCAGTTCTTAATAAGCTCATTTATACTAGCGCTAGGCCGTAGGCTTGCCTATACTCCGGCTCAGGTACTAGTACGGAACACAAGACCCAGAAAGCAATGGAGCCAACCCAAAACCCTGGACTGGTTGAGTTTAATTTGGGGAGCAGAGGCGATCTCTCCGCCAGCTCCACTCCAAGTCTGAACACAGGCCTGAAATCAAGAGTCTGCATCTCGTGCCCGAAGGCAGGATTCCCTGCGAGGGAGCCCACCTGATGTCAGCAGGTGTGGCTGATTAGGGGTCCCACTGCACAGCACCCCGGCTGAACTGTGTGGTGCCCGTGGAAAGGGAGGCCCGCGGCATCCAACCACTGCGCGCCCACCCTTCTCAAATGACTGGGCTTCTGCAATAAACCACGGTAAGGTCTGTTTCCTGCACTGGCACTGCCCGATGCCAACTCTTCCTGATGGGCCTATTTACACCACACTTTTCTTGCTGAACGGGTGACATCTTCTCGACTTCTAAACAAAAGGGCGTCATTCCGGTCAAGAAATGGGGGTGATAAGGAAGCGAACATCTCCACAAATGAGCAGCATGATCAAGGTCTGATGCTATGGCCAAGAGTAGAGAACAGCATGCAAGTCTCACCTCTATAAAAGAATGGCAACCCTGGTATAGGCTATACCTGGCGGTGTGCCAGCCACATCCATTAGTAGCTGCCCCATACATACGATGGCATGCAAAGCAGCCTACATCTCTCGGACAATGACCGGCATACACAGGGTTTATGGGGTAGCTTTTAGTGTTAATGGGGACGGGGGTATATTTGATGGGGAGGTCGTTTTAACCCATCAACCATGAATCTCCTCTGAAATGCCAGCAAAACATTCCATAACCAGTCCTAAAAAACACCTCTGAAGGGGTAACGCCCCTCCCCACACCCCCGGTCTACTCTTGCAATAAGACTAAAAAGATACAGGTGAGATCATGGGATCATGTGATCATGTGGGTCGAATACTGGATTCACATCAGCAGTGGCACAAAGGTGACTCACTGCAATATTCATAGAAGTCACACTACAGCAATTGCATGAACTATAGCGCCACGAAGACAGCAGAGCCGGTGAAAGTACACATTCCAGAGGGTTCATGTAGTCTCCATTGTTGTTAGGTTGACAAAATGTGCAACGTTGGTTGGGGTCCAAGATGTGAGAAAAGTGGCAGCAAGCACTAGTATCACAAGCATTCTCCCAGCAGGCCCTCCTGTCAGGGGCACCCAGGTAAAAACTTCACTCTTCGGGGGTCACGGCGAATGTGCTATTATTAGATCCCCCACTCCATTGTATAAAGTAGGTAGGTGGGATTACGACTTTGACAAAGCCGACATCTTACTGATGATTGGAAAATTTGCGAGCTAGTGGATCGGATGCTATGTTGAACTCCTTGTTCAAGAACCATCGCAAGCTGAGAGAAAATGGAGAATTGACTATCCTCCCTTTGCCAGATCTGGCTTTCGTAAAGCGAGATGTATCTACCAGCAGGCCATAAGTAGAAGCTACTAAATCACACCTGCTCTTAACCGGCCTAGAGTACTCTTTAGGATCTTAAGTCACAGTAGTACCTTCTCCAACTAGTAGTACTCCTCCCACCTGGTCTTAATGTGATACATTATCTGATTTCTTTATTGAAAAATTAAATCTAATTCACCAAACTATATGTACATTTGTGTCCAGATCACATGCTGATAGCTCTGCTCTAATGGCAGCCTCTACTCATCCATCCTCTTGGTCTGATTGTCCACTGGTGGGCTCGGACAACATAATTCAAGCTGCATGGAACCTCACGTCCAACTCTCCTTTAGAACCTATTGCTCTAACTGTTTTAAAATAGGTAATACCGATATAGCTCCTTGAGTCACTGTGGCTGTTAACCACTCTTTTGTCTCTGGTTCCATTCCTGCTCCGATTAAGCTGTCATGGTGATCCCACTCCTTATAAAGGTCTTGCTGGATCCCTTGCTTCCACCCAACTATCCTCCTATTTCTCGACTTTCCGACCTGATCAGGCTATTAGAATCTATATTTCCTACCTGATCAGGCTTTTAGAATCTATATTTCCTACCCGATCAGGCTTTTAGAATCTATATTTGCACCAATGCTTAGCTCATTATTGAAAGCTCTGCTTTTTTCAACCTATTCCAGTCAGGCTTTAGGCCTGGCTGTGGCACAGAATCAGTCCTGTTTTCAGTCATGGACTATCTTGCAACGCTATCTGATCTGGGTGTAGAGGGCATCCTTATACAATTAGATCTGTCGACAGCCTTCAACACCATAGATCACAACATTCCGCTTCCCAGGTTGCAGTTGGCTTGCATTTCTGGTTTAGGTCCGTTTGGCTGATCACTCACAAAACCTTTCTTTACGCCATTCTTGACATCCCCTTGTGGTGTTCCCCAGGGGTCTGCACTCTCCCGTATTCTTTTTAACATATACGTTCATCCCCTGGCTCACCCTATCCAGTCATTTGGTCTACGTTGTTATATGTACGCAGATGACACTCAGATTATAGTTCCTCTTGAAGTGAACAACCCCTCTGGGGCCATACGTACCCAATTCTCCTGGGGTCGTACGTACACAAATCTCTAATGCGCCTATGACCCTTACAGATATTTATTGATATCATGTATTCAGTATGAAAGTTAACATCATTCTATTGGTGAATCAATGCAAAACCATGAGTATCTTGACTCCAAGAATACTGTATGATGTGACACAGGTTTCGAGAAATACTTCTCTTCATCCCGGCTCTCAGTCTCATTTATCAACGATTATGATCAGAAATTGTGTGCACAATTTCTTATATAATCATAACATAATTCAAGAAATCATAATACTTTTGTGATGTTAGTGAAGCGATCATATCCTATTTACATGTTATTCTTGCACTGCTCTCAGTCTATTGCAACATGTACATATATATGAAGGTTGTTGATGAGTAACAGTAACTTTTCATCAATCCAAAATAGTCACAAAAAATGTCTAAGTCCATACATGTAAGAGAGAGGGACAATCGAACAGAGAACACAAAAGAAAAGCATTAGATGATCCTAAGTGATTATTCGAGTAAGAATTCCATCTTCTAAATATAGATGCTTCTTCAGCAAAAAGACAAGTAATTTATCAGAGTGATTCTGCAAAAACCGCTCCCAATCCGCATGCAAATGCCGCAAATATCATCACCATCGCGGTCTGGGATGGGGGGCTGCCAGCCTTACAGTATCTGCAGGGATCCAATTAGTCCATAAAGTCTAAGGTCTGAGGTGTAGGGGGCTCGCAGTGACTAGCAATGTGTGATGTTATATATATATATAACCTATATGCCAAGGTTGTTGGTTTCTCCCCCGCGCCTAGAAATCATCACCCATTATCTCTCTAATTCTGTAATTCAATTTACCTTATTGAATATTACCTATAAGTCAACTAATCAGGGAGTGCTCCGTGTTAGCAAAGTTTGGTTCATTCTTAAACGTTAAACAAATGGTGTAATACTTCCATAAGCAGATACAATCGTCTGCGAGAGATGCCTTTGTCGCACGTCTTGGTCTAGAGATTGAAGTGTATGCTGTTTGTTGCAGTGTTCTTATCAATGGTATAGAAACCTCATCATGGATTTACACCCATGTAGTGTGCCTTTGTGTTTCTTAGCCCGTGTTGTGAAATTTGAGCTTGCCTGCTTGATAACATTGAGCTCTAGACGTATAACAGTGACACAATACATGAGATGCTGGGGGCCACCACTGTACTGTGTGACTACGCAGATCGTTTCAGTAGTTGCTAATTCTAACTATTCAAATAGAACGCGTACCTAGTGGATGGACAGTTCGGGTACTCTCTATCCTGCCGTCAGGAAGCGTTTGCGTTCATTGCTAGGTATACTTGTAAAGCTGGTGTGTGTGAAGGGAACCATCGTGAGGCTGGATTGCGACCGGAATAGCAACAGACTATTCATGTATATAGTATATCTGCCTCTAGCTGCAACATCGCCATCTTAAATGCTCGATCATCACATAAGTATTATGATTTCATGAATTATGTTATGATTGTATAAGACATTTTGCACACAATTTCTTGTCATAATCTTTGATATACGAAACTGAGATCCCTGAAGAGGAGAAGTATTTCTCGAAACACGTGTCGGCTTATACAGTATTCTTGGTGTCAAGCTACTTGTGGTTTTGTCTTGATTCATCAATAAAATGATGTTAACTTGCATACTGAATATATGATAAGAATCAATATTTATAAGGGTCATAGGTGCATTAGAGATTTGAGCATTTACGTATCCTTTGAGTTTACATGGAACGCTAGGGGAGCTTTTCATACAAAGACCAAATCCTGTACAACTTAGACAGTCAAGAACTGATAGCTTGAGTGCATTGATTAGGTGGGAATATCCCCTAATATTGAATTTAATAACCCCTCTGGGGCTGCCAATTTTAAGTCTTGTCTAGAACCTGTTGGGGACTGGATTTGCCAGAACTGGCTTAAATTGAATGGTGAACAAACAGATTTTGATAGCTGGGTCTCCATTTGCTGTTTCTCTCTGTAGCTGGACTACTGGCCTGTCCCTAGGACTTTTTCCGCAGCCTGTGCCTATTGCAAAGAATCCCAGTATTAAAATATCGGCTTCCCTCTCTATGGAAGCACAGGTTAGCTTGGTTTGTTAGCTAGGCCATTTCAAACTTCGAGTTCTCCGCAAAGTACTTCTGTTTCTTCCTACTCCATTACGGGCTCCAGTTCTGGCCTCCCTGATTCTGGGCACACTGGACTATTGCCATGCGCGTTATCTGGCTCAACCAGCCTATCTTTTGGATCGACTCCATGTGCTGCAAAAACACTTCAGCATGGACAGTTTTTGGGCTCTCCCCTCGTGACCATGTCACATCAGGACTGCGCAGCCTCCACTGGCTTCTGGTGGCTCGTCGAGTTGAGTTCAAGGCGTTCTGTTTAGTCCGCAGAGCCTTTTAGGGCCAAGGCTCCAACTGTTTGCAGCAAATGTTTTCATCTCGTTAATTGATGTTTCGTCCAAGATTTTAGCAAATATGGTACTTAAGGACTTAACAAAATGGGTGGAGAATCTGGAGCTATTGTGCCCGTTCCAAATGGGCTACAGGAAAGGCACAGGAACGGAAATGAGTGGGTAGCTTTTATCTTCTTGTTTGGCTGGAGCTCGAAATGATGCCAGAAGATCATTCTATGGGGCATCATTGGACCCTTCCTCTGCTTTTGATAACGTACGCAACATTTTATGGGAAAAATGGTTTACGTGGGAGATTCCAGACGGTTTGTTAGGTATGTTGTTAATCTTCTACTCTAACAATACCGTAAGAGTAAGGATAAATATTGAGGGAGATCTATCAAGGAGCATTGAAGTCAATAAAGGAGTCAAGGGTGCGTGCTCCACTCCCACACTTTTTAATGTATATGTTTCGAAACAATGTAATGAATGTTTGGCTTACACTCCCGGGTGCGTAACTTTAACGACCAATTGCCTTGCCTATGCTGACTATTTAATTCTTCTAAATGTCACACCTGCGGGATTCCTTGGATGGAGTAGCTCACTATTTAGCACAAAATAAACTTTTGATTAATCCAACAAAATCTAGGGTAATGACAATATCAAATAAACGTAAGAGAAAAAAATACTTATGGACAATTAATCACACATTTATGGAAGAAGTGGATACATTGTGTTATTTAGGTTGTTTTCCGCAAAACAAATACAAGAAAGTAAAAAAAGTAAAATAGAGGCGAAAACAAAAACCGGTTCCTACTGATGAAAATGGTTAAAATGAGGCTGTGCGCGTTTTCTCTGATCCGGATGATTGAGTGTTATAGAATGAAGGTGTCACCTATAGTTCTGTATGGAATCGAGCTACTTCATCCAACAAATAGGAAATGGTTGGATCAACTTGAGGGTTGTATCCTGAAAGATGTTTTAAGAATTCCTAAGTCAGTAGCGATTAGTATTGGACTTGAGTTAGGTCCACAATGTTGGTGGTCCCAATATGTGCACAGAAGTATTTTATTGTATCTAAAAATAATAAATGCTACTGAGGGCAGCATTTTCACACATGGGAGCAATATGGCGAGTCTGAATTCTAACTCGTTATGTTGCAATTTTGACAAAAAATGTATGAATTTGTTTAGGGAAATTGAAATAGAGGGTTATATGTCCCACATGATACTGAAAAAGACAATAGAAAATGGGATAAGATCAAAGACTCCAAGGATCTGTTAAGACTTGAACGGTACAGGGAAGTGAGATCAGAGTATTCCTTCTACAAACTGTGCAAGTTAGAGCGTATTTGGGGGAAATTCCCGCACAGCATGCACGACATTGGTTTTTAAAGTTCAGACTGAATTTCTCGCCGACTTTGGAAATCATGGTGCCAGGTTTAAAGATTCTGAAATAATTAAGGACATGTAGATTATGTAAAAAGGATTGCACAGAGACACTTTATCGTTTAGTAATGGAATGTAACACGATGTCGGACAATAAGTTACAATTTTTAGGTCCTTTTGTTCATTCTACTTTGGCTGTTATTAGCAAAGATTTTTGGAATAGATTAATGACGGGTAATCAAATCTCTCTATTGCTTGCATTGGTAAAGATTTTAATCAAGATTTTTGATAAACGATCTATAAACCTGGAATAAGGGGAACTTCTTGCTCAGGTTTTATAAATGACATTTTGTGCTTTTCTATATGGTGCTATTAATATGAATTAGAAACATGAATTGAATTTTAAGTCTATTTAATAAGGTATTGATATGATTTTGGAATATCTGTGATTGTAATGCATTAACTGCAATTTTATGATTTTAGTGTGATTGAATGTGTAATTTAATGTTTTATTTATGTTGTGTAAGGTATATCTTTTATACCATAAACACAATAAAGAAACCACCTTTTGTCATAGAAGTGGCTTGAGCCACTATGCAACACAGCATTCTCAATTGGGTGTGATAATGAGAAACAGACACGCAGCTGGAGTTTCTGAGATACGGGGACATGGAACAAGGATGAGTAATGGGATAGGGGGTGTGCAGCTCTCACAAGCAGGGATGAGGAGTGTGGGAGAGTCTACGAAACATACACAGATCATGGATGGATCATGAAATAAAGCAATGAAGGCAAACAGGAGGGCCCGCCAGTGCCAGGAATGGTTGCACTGATTGGGAGACGAACCATACACACATCATGTGCAACTGTAAGGGAGGTGTCTGACAATGATCTCACATAGTGAGCGATGGAGAACCACTGACTTATTACGAGCGAGAGTGACCAGAAAAGGCACTGGACGCAAAAGTGATATAAAGGTCCAGGAACATGGGGTTAGTGACATCACGAAGACTGATGCAAGGAGCATCATTCGGAACACAAGGTGCATCGATTATTGGACATTTGTTTTTTTTTTTTTCTTTTGGAAACAAATTTGGGAATGTTTGCAAAATATGTTTTCCTTTCAGGAACCCTTATCTCTATGCAATGTTATGATTGGTGTTTGTTTGTTTGTTTGTTTATTTGTGTGGCGCACCTTACCCAGGGGCAACAGGGCGCAGGCAAAAAGATAATTCGAGGCTTACAATGTTACAGAAATATACAGTTGAAGTAAAATTAAAGATATTCAAGGATTACAGGAATAAGAAATATACAAATCTTCATAC
This sequence comes from Ambystoma mexicanum, assembly GCA_002915635.3. Classification (NCBI taxonomy): domain Eukaryota; kingdom Metazoa; phylum Chordata; class Amphibia; order Caudata; family Ambystomatidae; genus Ambystoma; species Ambystoma mexicanum. Next base: position 1,036,931,577 of record CM030325.1, read on the forward strand.
ATAAAAAATATCAATATCTATACAGGAGTGAAATATACAGATATGTACAGGGGCTGTTAGAGGCGAGAGCAAGGCCGCAAACAAAAGTATCAATATCTATACATAGTGATAGAATGTACAACTAAATACAGGGTTATTGGAGTTCAGGTGACTGATGAGGTGCCTTCTAAAGTGCAAATATGGTTGATCAGCTCTCAGGTGTGTGGCAAAGAGTTCCAAAGTGTGCAGCTTTCACCGGGAAACTGTTCCACCAATGGTGGAGAGTTTGAATCTGGGAATTATCAGACAGTTGGAATTGATAGTTCTTGTTTGTCTGATGGAAGACTTTCTCTTTACCTTGTCCATCAGATAACTGGGGCGGCATTGTTGAGGGCTTTATGGGTTAGGGAGGCCAACTTTAGTTTGATTTGTTGTCTGTGGAGAGCCATTTCTGTTGGCGTCTGGTGGTGAGATATGATCTCTCTTATTAATGCCGAGGGCAGCTCTCAAGGCATTATTTTGTAGGATTTGAAGCCTGTGGATAATGGCTTTGTTAGCACCGCTATAAAGGGCATTACAATAATCGAGCCTAGATAGTATGAGTGCTCTTGCCAGGATCAACAACTGTCATTGGATAGGAATGGTCTGCCTGCCCTTATTAATTGCAGGTGTACGCAGTGGTAGATGCTAGTGAGTTGACCTGTTTAGTGAATGACATAGTGGCATCCAGATAAAAGCCGAGGGTTTTTACTTCCCTGGATACTTTAAAGTTACCATCTATGTTAAATTCGGCATATTCAAGGCCTAGTTTGTTGATATTAGCGGGGTACCCAAGATGATGAGCTCTGTCTTGTCATCATTCAGGCATAGGCCATGGATGCCATCCATGCCTGAATGATGAGATATACCCTATTCACCAACTCTCTGTCCTTACTGTGATCCCCTGAAAGTGGGAGGAGAATCTGATGTCATCTGCATAGTTAGTGTAGGTGACACCCAGATGGTCCAGATCGTCGAACAGGGTTTGGTGAAGATGTTATATAGTGTGGGGGAAACGCATGAGCCCTGCGGACTCCGCAAGTAATAGAGAGGGTCTGCTGCTGCTGAAGGGAAAGACTCTCATTGTTCTCTCACTCAGAAAGGATTCAATCCATTTGATAGCTTCTGGGAGAAATGAGCAGCTGAGTCAAGGTGCTGCAGAGGACCTTGTGGTCGACGAGGTCGAAAGCCGCGGAGAGGTCGAGTAGAGGAGGAGTGCTGTCTTACCCTTGTCCCTCAGATCATCAATTTGGGTTTTCAGATCAATGAGGGCTGTTTCCGTGCCGTGTAATGGGCGGAAACCTGATTGTCTGGAGCCTAGTAATTTGTGTAGTTCTAGGTATTTTTGAATCTGGACATAGCCACTTTGTCCAAGATTTTCAGTAGGAAGGGTACCGTGGTGATGGGTCGGTAGTTGGTGGGGATGAGGGATCAAGCGTCTGTTTTTTGAGGAGGGGGAGCACCCAGATTGTTTAAGTTGGAGGGGATACTGCCTGAGGAGAAAGAGGCGTTTATAAGTTTAGAGATAAAGGGCGACAGGTCTCTGGCTGCGTCCTTTATTATGTGTGCGGGGCAGATATCGCCTTTACAGTTTGATGGTTTAAGAGAAAGGATGAATTTTCTCAACCTCCAGGGTGGTGGTTTTAGAGAAGGTGAATGAGTTTAGTGTGTGTGCTTGGTAAGGCTTAGGCGGAGATGTGGAGTTAGTGAGGTTTAAGGAGTCTTTTTTAGTTGAATTTGTTTGTAGGGTGTTTATTTTATTTGCTATGCCTTGGATGTCTGTGCACCAAGTCTGTCCTTGGTGCAGGTGTCGGGTGTGGCAATGGGTGACTCAAGTTCCTTCAGTATGGAGAAGAGCTCCTTCATACTTGAGTTGGAGTTGGCAATGCGGTTGTTATAGGAATTCCGTTTAGCTAAGCAGATTTCAGCTTTGTAATGACGAGAAATCGTGTCAAGGATGGCTTTCTTTTCACTGGAGGGGCATAATTTCCAATCAGATTCACATTTTCGCTTTTTTAGGCGGAGGGCTTTGAGTTCAGGTGTGTACCATTTATTTAAATGGGTTTTGGGTTTGCTGGTGCGAAGTTTAAGTGGGGCAATTTTGTCCATGGTAGTTAACATGATTTTATTATATTCGTGAACTAGTAAGTTGGGATCTAGATTGTCTGGCAATGCGTTTAGCGTTGGGAGGATGGCTGGGATGATTTTTTCTACTGATATATTTTTCTTGTTTCTTGTGAGGCAGGGTGGTGCCAGTGACACGGTTGTGGTAGGTGGTCTGGAGGTCAGTAGGTTAAATGAGACCAGCGAGTGGTCAGTCCAAGGTAGTGGTGTGGTGGAGGAGATGACCGCTGAGCAGTTAGCATCAGCAACCCAGTCTAGGGTTCTTCCCTTCAGGTGGGTGGGTAGGTTAACTTTTTGTGAGAGTCCGAGTGATGAGATCGTATTGGCTATGGTAGAGGCATGTATGTCTGCTGGGTCGTTAAACCCTAGGTTAAGGTCACCTAGTAGCAGTAGTTGTGAGGTGGTTTTCGCATTGTTGGAAATTAGGTTATGCAAATCTTCCTCGAAGGTCCCGAGCGGACCTGGTGGTCTGTAGATCAGGTGGATGGTGAGGGATTGGGTGTTGTTTATAGGGAGTTTGGCAGTGAGGGATTCGCACGATTGCAGAGTTTGGGTCGGGGCTAGTCTGAGAGCTAAACTTTCTTTGGATATGATGGCGATGCCACCGCCCCGGTTGCCCACCCGGTCCTGCCTGGATATGGTATAGCCATCTGTGAATATTAGTGAATATGCGTCCCGGGCTACGCCTACGTTTATTCCGGATGACCGCGTAGGACGGAACGAGGAGCTACATTCACAGTCCCAAACACGTGACAGACATAGTTGCCGCGTTCACTCAACCAGCAAGATCTGTTGCTGTTGTAAAGTACGACTTTCCACCGCCTAATGTTCATCGCACAGCGACGCCCAGAGCAATACTACGGCAATGTCTAACTTCAGTTAACACAATAGTCTACTGGGTACATGAATGAACCCAATTTTGCAGTACCTAACTGCGAAGACTCTATTCTCTACACAACTATTCTCAAGATAGTGTCCCGCAGTGAAGTGCAGGAAGTGTGTACTTAGACCATCAACTAGATGGTAACGCGTGGACTGACACATTTCTATCTCTTGGATGCATTTTCAGTAAAGAATACCTCTAGCAATTCATTTTATGCTACTGTTTGTATTTTATTGTTGAGAGTATGGAACTCTAAGCACCTAATTGAGGGGTTTGGTTTTTTCCTAATTTTTCGTATGCTCTCAGCGTTTCAGGCGCTACACAGTGTGTAATTTGTTGACATAGACTTTACTACTTTGGACAGTACCCTGACGAATTTCCCCACACTTGGTTTACACTCTTTTTGTTTGTTGGAAAGAAACATGTTGGATGAGTTTGGGTTGAGAAGGGTGTGTATGTAGCATTTTGAGTGAGAGTATGAAATGTTTTATGTAAAACCTTGTTTGTATTTTTAAACAGTTGTGTATTTGCACAAGCATACGACACTTTCAGTAGATACCACAGACCCTAGAAGGTAGTGACATTGCTCTGGCCTCCTACACCTACAAGTCTTATTGTCTACTCTATGTTTTGCAGTGTTGTTTATTGTTGGAGCGATATATACAGGAGGGACTTAGTACAGTGGAAGTACATTACACTGCCCTATTTCCAGATCTGCATGCAGATGTATTGCCTGCCAGTACAACATGATCTGTGTATTGTGCTCTTTTTGATTTTATGTGTTTGACTTTTGTACATGAATAAAACTATATATTTTTTTAGACCGTTGATACTGCACCATATATTGACTTTGTCTGGTCCTGGTGGTACCTGTGAGAAATGGAATTTAAAGGCCCGTTTGACCCTAATGTTGTGTACTTAAGGTTGTTGACCTTTCGGAGGGGTGGTTACAATGCGGGGTTGCATTTCCCTTTTGCCTCTTTTTTGTGTTATTGGTGCATTAGTGAATCCAGTCATGTCATCCATGCCTTCGCCTGAATTATGTAACGTCTGTGTTTATATTGCTTTCCTTCCTATTGCAGCCAACTGGAACCATGCTCAGACACTATTGTATAATGGAATTCCATGTGTGCTTACCATAGAACTGAAAACATGCATGCTTCATCATCTGAGATGTTAGGTACATTGTATAGCAAATGAAACATATTCAATACCCATGTGTCATGAAATTATTGTCTTCCGAAAATAATGGTTCCCCCTGCTCCTCCTTCCCTTATTCGTATCTGGGCTCATCTTGCAAGTCATCCCTTGTCAGTCCTTACTTATCTAGTGGACAATCTCCTCTGCTCGCATGATTTGATTAATAATATGTTCTTAGTTTAATGTAGTCTATATCACATCATTGTAATTTTTCTCCAAGACACCCTCTACTTCTGGTTATTACTGTATATATCCCATTTATTAGGATTGTATTTATGCAAACTCTCAACACAAATTATGTAACTTAAAAAAAAAAGTGTTGTGACAGGTGACGAGAGGAAATGCCCAATAAACTCGCCATGTCCAAGTGCGCACCATACCAAGTGATGACAATAACTAAAACATGAATGTACGACAGGCACACACTTTACACAAAGTGATGCAGCTCAAAGACTGTCCTGTCAAGCCTCGGGCATCTGGAACTCCTTTCACGATTACACAGACAGTGGGGACGAACAATGGGCTCTGGCACGCACAGACGGTTTGCCTTTTAGCAAATCACATTGTCAGAAACATATCGAAGGCGGCAACAATAATTGCTCACAAAGGCAGATGCATGTTTATACATATCTGCCCCCTACCGCTATCTATTAACATAGTTGTTGTTCCCCCTCATTTTTGCTAAAGTAGCACTATGTGATCAAAAACCCAACAAGGATGTGTGCACAAAAAAAGAGCCTTTCCATCCACACAATCACTGACAGTTCCTTAATGTGTACCTCTACCAGCAACACTATGGTTAAAGTTAGAAGACATATTACACAGAAAAATGGGCACGCAGGTTCCTCTAACTTTTCAACGGTTCCATGCAGGTACACCAAAAATGGTCATGAACAGAAGTTTGGGTTGGAAAAGAAGGATTCAGTGTGCAGAATATGCCTGCTTACTCTCGACTCCTACCTCTTGAACCACCCCTGAATGCTTAAAGATAGCTGACCTCAACAACCCTGTCAACTACCGGTCTGTCCTCCTACTCCCAGGCTACTCCAAAGTTCTACAAGGCCTGGCATTCAACCAGGGCATCAATAGAAGGGCGAATCTGGACACACAACTCTCGTCATTTCTCATGCGCCATCCCTGAGCAGCCTTTGGTATTATATGTTATTTATAACGAGCTTAATACCCAGAGGTTTCTAAGCGCTGACCCGGGGATCGAACCTGTGGTGCTCCATGTAGTCTCTTCCAAGACGAGCACATTGCCCCTGAGCTATCCTCCCGAGACTAGGATATTAACATGCTTGTGTAATGCGCCGAATCAGCAGTGAATTAATTTTACAGAGCCTATCCTTGCTTGTGGTGTATTGTGTCCCTGCCCGAGGAAGGCAGACGCCAGTGTGTTGGCTGTGAAGGAGGGAAGATTGAGGGAGGGAGGGAGGAGGGACAGCAGCTGATCGCCCCGCTCTACTCAATACTCTCGGTATCCGATATGCTGCTGTGCCTGGATTGCCTGTTACTCTGACCGCTCAGCCTCCATCTCAAGGAAGCCGCTCTCCTGCAATCCCACTGCTCGCCACTCAAGGATAAGGACTGGCCCACTGGATCGCCTTTCCTTATATGCACTCTCACCGTCCCTCTCCTATATGAAATTACCCCTAACCTTTTATAGCTGTGCTTCCACCCACTCATTTAACCCTTCTTGGTAATCCCCCAATCTCTTTTTGTTGCCTTCAACAGCTAATTAACTTTACTATTTAAATATTATTTCTTCTCGTGAGTTGTTGTATTTACTTGGGTTATGTACTGAGCATGAGGTGGAGTGGAGCGTGTTGCAACAATCAGGGGGTCGGCTGGCAGGTGGTCTAATGGAGTGGCTACAGTACATGAAGAAGGTGCTCCTTGAAAAGGAGGCTCTAGGCTCCAAACTGAATTTCCTGTGGGTGGGTGCAAGTCTAATATCGATGAGTATGCTGTGTTGGGGCAGTTTGATAATGTCAGTTTCCTTTTTTTCTTTTTTTGCAGCTCTCTGGCCAGATCCTGGCTTTTTGGTGGAGTGATGGCTCCCATAAATAGTGACTGCCGACTAGCTAGGAGGGAGCACTCAAAGTGACGACTAGCTATGAGGGAGCACTCAAAGCGACGACTAGCTAGGAGGGGGCACTCAAAGCAACGACCAACTATGAGGGAGCACTCAAAGCGACGACTAGCTAGGAGGGGGCAGTCAAAGCGACGACTAGCTAGGAGGGGGCACTCAAATTGACGACTAGCTAGGAAGGGACACTCAAAGCGACGACCAGCTATGAGGGAGCACTCAAAGCGACGACTAGCTAGGAGGGGGCAGTCAAAGCGATGACTAGCTAGGAGGGGGCACTCAAAGCGACGACTAGCTAGGAGGGGGCACTCAAAGCGACGACTAGCTAGGAGGGAGCACTCAAAGTGACAACTAGCTAGGAGGAAGCACTCAAAGTGACAACTAGCTAGGAGGAAGCACTCAAAGGGACGGTTTAGCAAATTATGCAGATGGCCTTGAAGACAATGGATACAACCAACGTGGTTCGATGAGTGTGGGTGTAATGTGGTCAGATTTGTAGAGGCCTTCGCTGAGGCAGCTGCAGCAGGGAGGACACTTCTTATTGGTGCCAGGGCGGGAGTGGGTAGCCAGTGAGGGGGCGTGGGGTGATTTTAGAAACCTTCAAGACTTCTATCCTATTTTCAAAAAAGGAAAAAAGGGCCTAGAGACTCACCCTGCTCATTGGCTCCCAGTTTAAAGTATATGGCAGGATAGATTGGCCAGACGGCAATTGTGGTTGTACCGTAAGAGCATTCTGTCAGAATGTCACAGTAGCTGGCGACTGGCGTGTGTGGAGGAGGTGGAAACTAGGACGCCATTAGACTGTGCCGCCACGTTTCATTTTCTACGTGTTTGACGGTCTAGTTTCTTTTTTCCAACATGGCCGCCGCTGATAGTATTTACCATTCATCTGTCGGCGGCTCGGCGCGTTCCAACTGTGCTTATTTCTCCGTTGTGTGTGCTCGTTTTGCTACCTTCCCGGCGGTGTTCTAGTTTAACTCCGCCCGTTACTCCAGCTATTGTGCTCACCCTCTTTACTCCCTGGCTCCCTTTCTCCCTTTCCTAGTTTCTTGCCTCCCTTTGTCTGCCTGTGCATATCTATTGCTTCCTTCCCCGTCTGCCTTTCCAAATTTGGATCTCTTCTGTTCTCGCTGTGTTTTCAATCCGTGGATCTGCCATCAGTCATCCTCCAGGAGCGACGATCCGGTGCCTCTTATTCCAGTGGATTTCCTCCACCCGCTTCTTCAATCTGTGGACACACCTAAGACCTCAGCCAAGTCTTCTGACAGCTTCTCTGGCGTCTACTCATCTCTGCACCATGGGGTTTTTTGAGCTAAGGCTTTTTCCCCTTGCAACATCTGGCTGTCACGGAAGGGAAGACACTGGATCTCTTGGCCTAGAGTTCACGGTGGCTTCCTTTCGAGGCAGACCCTATCTACTCAAGAAAAAGAAGCCCAGCGCTCGACACAAGCACAAGGAAGAAGTTGGACTATTCAACCTCATCAGGTGAGGAGGAGGAGGAGGGGAGATCGGGGCAACTCTTGTACTTAAGTGAAGAGGAAGATATTGCTGAACCTTTTGCTGAATCCATTGATCAAAACGTTAGCCCTGATATCTTGCAACACCAAAGTGAAGACATGGCAACACCACAACAGCTGCAAGAGCTGGTGGCAGCTGTCCAAAACCTAAATGTGGAAGTTCAGGCACTCAAGTCCGACAACGCCGCCCTCCAGCAAAGAGTAGCCGCCAGGGAACAACAGGCAATAGATTTACCCCCTCTACCATTGGTGTCTGGGAAGTTTGACGGCTCAGAAAGGAAGGTGAAGGAATTTTTGGAAGCCTGTAATATTCACTTCACTTTCAGACCCATCGCATTCTCCACTGATCATGCCAAGGTAGGTTTTATGATAACCCATATGATGGGGAATGCTTTGTCATGGGCAACTCCGTTGGTAACCTTGTCCGACCTGGTTCTACAAGACTACGAGGCATTTAAGGATCTTCTAAAACAGATGTTTTTTCAGACAGAATGCGTACATGTAGCCAGTGAAGACCTACTTGAGGTGCGCTAAGGAAGCTCTGATCTACTTACCTACATTTCCACTTTCAAGAAGCTGGCTGCAGAGGCTGGCTGGCAAGAACAGGCCCAGTACACCATTTTCCGTAGGGATTTGTGGGAAGAGCTAAAGGACAAACTTGCCCGGATCCCTCGTCCTGACACCTTCTCAGATCTTCTAACAGCTGTTCTAAGAATTGATTTCCGCCTGACAGAACGGAAGAACGAAAAGAAAAAGACCCGAAACTCTACTCCTTTCTCTGAGACACACGCTTCTACCTCCTCACCTGCTACACGAACGGCTCGAGATGAACCCATGCAGATCGGGACTACCAGAGCCCATTAACGGCAGAAGAAAGAAGAGGAGACGAGAAGGAAGTCTTTGTTGTATTGTGGTTCGGCTAATCACCTATTGAGAGATTGTCCAGATGTGCCCCCAAGGAGGTCGGGAAACGAACGCCCTTGGTAGTTGGTAGGATGGACTACCGAGGGGCATTTCCGTGTTCCTACACCACTCTCTCTATAACCTCTTCCCATGTGGCTGAAGATTTACGTCTGATGGTATTAGCTATCAAACTCCGATTTCGAGAAAAAGAAGTAGACACTCAGGCACTACTGGATTGCGGAGCTGCCAGAAATTTCCTGGACACCTTATGGGCGGATAAGGTGGGTCTGCTCAGGATTGCCAAGAAAGAGGATCAAAAGGTGGAAGGAGTTGACGGTACTCCTTTATGTTCCGGACTCATCACTCATACTACTGAGGAAGTTCAAGTGTCCATACAGCAGCACACTGAGTTGATAAAGTTCGACAAATTCCGCGCAGCCCATTTCCCAGTCATTTTGGGGATCGGCTGGCTCCGGAAGCACAACCCTACAGTAGACTGGACAAACAATCTATTGAGTTGTCACTCGAAATATTGCCAAAAATAATGCCTACCAGAGCCTTTGTTCGAAACTGTCAAGACCATGGCGGCTGAAAAGAGTTCTATTCATTGTATTCCGGTGAGTATTTCTGAGTTCTCTGAGGACTTTCAGGAACAAATTCCCATCAGACTTTCTCCACATAGACCTGAGGACTGTGGCATAGACCTAATCCCTCAGGCATTGGTGCCCTTTGGTAGGATGTATCCCCTCTCTATGTCCGAGAAGGCTGTTCTCCGGAACTACCTCGATGACAACCTCGCAAATGGACTGATTCGTCCTTCCAAGTCACCAGCCGGAGCCTCCTTATTTTTCATATCCAAGCGGGATACCAAGGAACCCTGTATCAATTACAGAGGTTTAAACAAAGTGACGATCAAGGATCGCTACCCTAAGCCCATCATTTCAGAAATTTTGGAAGCAGTTCAGGGCTCAGTGGTATTCACCAAACTCGACCTACTGAATGCCTGTCATCTGCTCCGAATTAGGACCGGGGATGAGTGGAGAACGGCTCTTCGCACTCCCTACGGTCTGTTCGAATACCAGGTCATGCCATTTGGCCTAGTCAACGCACCCTCGATCTTCCAAACGTTCATGGACCGTTTGTTCTCAGATTTGCTGGGTCAGAACACAGTGGTCTACTTGGATGATATTCTAGTTTATTCACGCAACCAGGAAGATCATACACTACATGTGAAAGAGGTTCTACGCAGACTACAGTAACATCATCTTCTGGTGAAACCAGAGAAATGTGCATTCGCTCAGTCTTCCCTATCCTACCTGGGATTCATCCTGTCTGAGAAAGGGATTACCATGGACCCAAAGAAGGTAGATGCCATTATGTCCTGGCCACCACCCTCATCAGTCAAAGACATCCAAAGATTCCTTGGACTGGCAAATTTCTATCGGAAGTTTATTCCAGAATTTTCTCAACTCACTCTTCCCATAACCTCTTTGCTAAAGAAGTCCTCCGGTCCTTTCATTTGGTCCAAGAAGGCTGATGACAGCTTTCTTAGTTTAAAGCGACGATTCTGCACAGCCCCCATATTGAGACAGCCCGATCAATAACGACCCTTCATTCTGGAGATGGATGCTTCAGCTGCGGCTGTGGGAGCCATTCTTCTGCAATGTGACAAGGACCATGAATATCCAGTAGCCTACTTTTCAAAGACCTTGAGCCCCAGCCAACGAAATTACTCTGTCATCGAAAGAGAACTTCCTGCTATGAAATTGGCTTGCCTAGAGTGGAGGCATTTACTCCAGGGGAGTCTACATCCATTTCAGATACGAACTGACCACAAGAATCTCCAAATACTCAAGCAACAAGAATGTTATAACACCCGAAAAGCCAGATGGGCGCATTTCTTTGCTCATTTTCATTTTTCCATCACATTTATTCCTGGCTCCCAAAATCAGATCGCTGATGCCTTATCCCGTAGAGATGATGTTAACCAGAACTACAAAAAAGAACTGATGTTTCCCCATACAGGAATCATTTCTGCTGTGACCAATTTTTTGCAAGAAGTAAGAGAATCGCCCCTGGATGATCCAATCCTAGGACCTGGAAACAAACCATTCGATACCAGAGACGGTCTGCACTTCATACACGGAAGATTGTTCATTCCGTTCCAAAAACTCATACTACGAATCCTTCATTGGTGTCATGACACTAAGACTGCCGGACATCGAGGAGTATGTGGTACCCTAGAATTGCTTCAAAGATCTTTCTATTGGCCAAACATGAAGGCTGATACCCAGGCCTATGTACAGTCCTGTCTGATATGTTTACAGAGCAAGCACTCTACCCTATGGCCTTTGGGGTTGTTACAACAAGAACAGATCCCTCCGGGTCCCTCGAAATACATATCTACGGACTTCATTGTTGAATTACCTATTTCCCGAGGCTGCACATGTATATTGGTAACCGTGGACTCTTTTACCAAGCTGGCGCACTTCTCTCCACTGTCCAAGATACCATCAGCCTCAGTCATGGCCGAAGTTTTCCTCAAGGATATCTTTAGGCTGCACGGGCTTCCCCAGAAGATTGTATCAGATCGAGGGAGTCAATACATCTCCAGATTCTGGACCGCCTTGTGCAACCTACTGGGTATTGAGAGAGAAATTTCTTCGGGATTCCACCCCAAACCAATGGCCAGACCGAAAGGTTAAACGGAACCTTGGAACAATACTTAAGGTACCTTATCAACCAGCAACAGGACAACTGGGTAGACCTGCTTCCTACCACAGAGTTTACATACAACAACGCAGTCCATACTGCTATTGGTGTTAGCCCTTTCTATTGTACCTACGCTTTCCATCCTCAATCCATCGTACCTACTTTTTGGAGAGAAACAAACATCCCATCATTAGAGACTACTCTCGAGCAGCTAAAGGAAGCCCATAACACAACCAGATGGAGTCTACAAGAAGCCAGAAGACGCTACAAGGAGCAATCCGATAAACATCGGAAACAAGTACCTGCTTGGGAAAAGGGCTCTAAGGTCATGCTGTCCACCAGGTTTTTGCCTTGTTGGGTCCGTTCATCCAAACTATCTCCCCGATACATCGGTCCCTTTGAAATACTGTCACGGATCAACCCAGTTGCCTAACGTCTAAAGATGCCCAAGACTTTTAGGCGGATCCACCCAGTATTCCATTCCTCTCTGCTACGCCCTTTTGTACCAGATACCCAGAAGCAAGTAACTCCCAAACTATGGACCTTGCCCACTCCAGCCTCTGATGAATATATATTTTTTTTTAAATATATTTTTATTTTAAATGAAAACAGTACAAAACAAACTTGTGGTATTATGTGCAATAGGTCAGTTGACAATTTAAGAAGACACAACACTGCACTCCCCCCTCCCCCCCAAGAGCCTATCAACAGGGTGGTTCTGTATCGACTTGGAGTGGCGGGTGTCTCCCTCCTCCGAAGCAGTAGGTTCCCCCTGCACCCAAACAGACCAGTAACTAACAACCTCCAGGCTACTAGGTTGCCCACATCCCCTCCCGCATTTACTGCATGCTTCTTGCCAGACCATGGTTTCAGCTTCCGCCCATTTTTGCAGGTCCCTCCACCACATCTCTATCCTGGGTTTGTAGCGTTGCTTCCAGTTCATGGCTATCCTCCTCTTAGCGAGTATATACGCTAGGTCTCTGTTTCCCCAGATGTCTGGTGTTTTTCGGTCTGGGGAACCCCCCTAGGAGGCAAGCCCAGGCCGTGTCAATGCTTATCAGGACCCCTTTGTCTGCTAACTTCTGTGACACTTCTCCCCAGAAGACTTCGATTACTGGGCAGGACCAAAACATATGCGTCATGTCCGCGTCCTCCTCGTTACATTTCGGACATGCTTGTCTGCCTGTGTTCGCAAACTTGGCTATCCTTTTTGGGGTCATGTACGCTCTGTGCGTGATATATAGTTGGATTTGCTGTAATCTAGCATTTCTGGACACTTTTTTATGATATCCCATAGCCCGTTCCCACATCCCATCTGTCATCTGCGTCCCACCTCCGTTTCCCATTCTAATCTCAAATCCATCAGGTCCTTTCCACCCGGGACATCACCACCTCATATAATCTGGAAATCTCGTGTCCGCCCTCTGATATATCATATATCGTATCAATCAGAGCGTCCGGATCCTCCGCTAACACCGTCTCAGGCCAAGATTTTCGGATAATCCGTACCAGCCTGAGGTATGTAACGTATTGGCCCCCATGCAGCCCAGTCTCCTCTTTTAGGTCTGCAAAATCCTTGATGGCCCCATCTTGCCATATATCTCCTAACGTGGCCAACCCAACCGATTCCCAGTATATTCTGATCATTTTCCTAAGTTGGCTATTCCCCGCAGTCAAGGCGACCAGTGGCGCCAGCAGCTAACACGGGTCCGGGCTTTCCAGTAGCCGACATGCTCTACGCCACATTCTCCACCCAAGTAACAGCATGCCAGGGCGAACATTTAAGTTCTGTCTAGGGACCCAGATGATCTCCTTCAAATAGAATGGGGCGCAATCTGTCCCAACCAACCTAGACTCGGGAGATTCCTCATCAGAGAGCCACTGTGTAACATATTGCAATTGGCTCGCTACATAATAGGCCTCAAAATGCGGTAATCTAATCCCTCCTTTATCGTGAAAGTTTTGCATCTTCCACAGTGCCACTCGGTTGCGAGTGCCGTGCCATAGGAAGTCCCTGCACATACTGTCGAGTTTAGTGAAGAACCTCCTAGGTATTAAGTATGGTATGTTGCTGAAGAAATGCAACAGTCTAGGCAGGACAACCATTTTAAGCAACGCCCCCCGCCCCATCATCGCCAGCGGCAGCTTCTCCCAAAATCGCATGGATGCACGGATTTTATCCACAGCAACTACAGTGTTATGCAGATGTTCGTTTACCACAGTATGATATATGTCTATTCCGAGGTATCGGAAGGACTCAGTCGCCAAGGCACGGGTAATACCGGTAAACGTTCCGTGGGGACCCTAGCATAATACCCTAGGGGGAACATGCACGACTTGCCGGATTAACCGCTATGCCGGACAATTCGCATACTTCTGCATGACCTCCAAAACATACTGGAGGTTCTCCTCCGGAGAATTTTAGGTACAGCAGCAAGTCATCGGCATATAGGATATCAAGTGGCTCTCTCCTCCCACCTCGATGCCACCAGGTCATATTGCTGTCTAAGATATACCGCTAAGGGTTCCAGGGCCAATATGTATAACATCGGGGACCAAGGACATCCCTGCCTAGTACCCCTACCAAGGCGCCACTTCTCGATATCACCGATCCCGTGCGTACCCTAGCCGTTGGCCTGGCTATACAGCAGCTTCGCCCATCTGATATAGCCTGGCCCGAACCCGTATTCCCCAGGACTGCAAACAGCCACGGCCACCTCACCGAGTCAAATGCCTCGACTGCGTCTAAGGAAATCACTGCCATTTCCTCATCCCTTCTGTTCCCTTCTTCGCATCACCCTGTGGAGCCGCCTCATGATTATGGGCTATATTCCTACCAGGAACATAACCTGTCTGATCCGAGTGTATCAGTCTGCCGATGACTTGCGTAGCCTGTCCGCCAGGACCGCTGTCAGGATCTTACTGTCTTGGTTCAACATCGACAGCGGTCTGTACGACCCACAGTGTTGTCTCGGCTTGTTAGGCTTGGGAAGCGGCACTATCAGTGCCTCTCTGAGCGTGTCGCGGCAATCGGCCCTCCTCAAATGATTCATTATACATCTCCAGCATAGGGGGAAGTATCTCTGCCGCTATATGTTTTATAGAACTCACTCGGAGTCCATCAGTGCCCGGGGTCTTGCAAGTAGGCAGCCGCTTCACACCTCTTCCAGTTCATCTAGCGTAATGGGACCATCTAACTCCTCCCTTTCCTCTGCACTAATTCTAGGCAATTCCATATCTTCCAGTGTGTCCCTGATCTTATCCAGATTGTCTTCCCCTTTGTCCTCGTACAGCGCTTTATAATAATCTAAAGAAAGCAGCGTTAACCTCTTCCTGAGTGTGAGCCTCCCCCCATTTTCCTTTCTATCATCGTAATCGGGCGCCTAGGGTTTCCCCTCTTATAAAGCCATGCTAGTAGGCGACCAGTCTTGTCACCGCCTGCATGCTGCCTCTCCACGTATTTCCTGTAGTTGAGGTGACAAAGCCGCTCCCAAAGCTCCGAGCATCGTTGCTGTAATTCAAGTACTAAATCTGTGTCCCCCCCCGCTCTGGTACATTCACGCTCCAATTCTTTCTCCACTTTCTCTAGCTCAGCCAGAACCCCCCCTTGCAGGCCCTTTGATTTGGAAATAGCATCGCCCCTCAATACCACCTTAAAGGCCTCCCAAAGTGTACTAGCCGAATCTACACTGCCCGTGTTCTCCTCAAAATACCGTATAATCGCCTCTCTAATATCCTCTCTGAAGACCGGGTCTCTTAGCGCCTCCGTCCGAAGGCGCCATGTCGGTATCCTCCCTCTGGGGCGGCCATATTGCCAGGCCATCACCAAGGGCGAATGGTCCGACAGGACCCTCGCTCTGTATTCAATCTGAGTAGTTGCTATCGCCACTTCTGGCGTGGCAAAGAAATAGTCTAGTCTCGTATGCAGCTGTTGAGGGGCCGAATAATGAGAATACTGCAAGGCAGTGGGGTGTTTCAATCTCCAGACATCTTCTAGTCCAAAATCGTCTAATAGTACCCGTAGAGCTCTAGCCGCCGGGGTGGGCCTGTCCACTTTACTATCGGACCTATCTGTCTTGGGGTCAAGAACACAGTTGAAGTCCCCCCCCCCCAAATAATCGGTTCCTCTGCGCACGGGCCCAGGCGTGTACATAAAGTCCTGAAGTATATAGCAGTATTCTGGTTGTGGGCATATGTATTAATAATACTCAGTCCTCTGTTCTCAATCAGTGCCCTTAGTATTACCAGCCTACCCTCAGTGTCTACCTCCTCTCGTATAATTCTAAGCGGGACATGCGGGGCCACCCAGGTCAGCACACCCCTGGCATAGGCCGAGTACGGGGAGCCCACCACCGTGCCACTCCATTTTTTCTTCACAAGGTCTAGTTTATGTTTGGTCAGGTGCGTTTCTTGTAGCAGGGCAATGTCGATCTTCTGTCGTTTAAGATACAACATGACTATTTCTTTTCAGGTAATTATTGAGTCCACGGACATTCCAGGTGGCAATCTTAAGGTCTCCCATGGCAATTATGTGTCCTCCCACCCCATGTACAGGAAACTCCAGCAGTTCGCATGACACAGAAGGTGTCCCACTGCAGCCACTCCGCGAATAAGCTCCATCCCCAACTAACTACACACACAACCAAACCCCAACTCCCTTTCCCCTCCCTCACCCGCCCTCCCCCCAACATCACACGCCCCAACTGTTGCCCAGCTTCAACAACAGAGCTCAGGCACCCCCACATCTAGTTCCGTAATCACCGATCAGTGCACGGAGCCCAGTAGGGTGAGGTCGCCCTAATGGCCACCTAACCTAAGCTATTGTGGGGAAAGAGTATCGCTCCATGGGGCTCCCGTTCGATAATAATCCCAATGTTTGCGACAAACAGTGCAACCAACTGACCTTCCATACCGAAGGTTCCGAGCCGACTATAATCAAGTCCCAAAGTCCATGAGTCGCGCCATCTTGCGACGCCATTTTACGCCTTCCGCAGCTCCTCCGAGTCCTTCTTGGGCCGGTCCGCCGATTCCTGGGGGCACCCCTGTGTGTCGAGCCACTCCATGGCGTCCTCTGGGGTCTCGAAAAATAAAGTTTTATGCGCCTGTATAACCTTCAGTTTTGCAGGATAAAGCAACATATATTTATAACCTGCCTCTCTCAGCCTCCGTTTCACAGTCCCAAAATTCATGCGACTCCGCTGCACCGCTAGTGTGTAATCCGGATACGCCGTGATGTTTGCTGCTCCTCTCTTGATCGTGCCTCCTTTTCGAAAATGTTCCAATATTCTTTCCCGATCGCGGTAGTTAAGAATTTTGGCAATGATGGGTCTGGGCGGGTTTCCGGGAGGCGGCCTCCTCGTTAAGGCTCTGTGCGCTCGTTCCACTGCGAAGCCTTGGGATAAGGCCCCTCCGGATATCTCCTGCAGTAACATGGTCTCAACAAAGTCAGTAGGGTCACGCCCTCCGTCCCCTCCGGTAGGCCCACAATGCGGATATTGTTGCGACGGGCTCGTCCTTCCGCCTCCTCCGCTCTACTTTCCAAGTTGCCCACCCTTTGAATTAGGGCGTGCAGTTTTGCCTTGTGGGTGGCGCAGTCCGCCGTATTCGGGCCAACTTCTTTTTCCAGAGACTCTGTGCGCTCTGCCAGAACCCTAATGTCCTGTCTCAGCAGATTGACGTCCTCCTGGACCTCCCCAACTTTGAGGTCCAATGCCGTTTTTAATTCGGAGACGGCCTGTTCTAATTTCGACTCCCAGGCTGCTCTCAGGTCCGCAATCGCCGCCAGGATTTCTTGATTAGAGCTCGAAGGCGTCGCGCCACCCACGGCCGATGCGTCTTTGTTCTTGGTGGCATCCGGGCCCGGGGACGTCTTGGTGAAGTCGTCCAGAGTGGGCTGTTTCGCCTTGGGTCGCACTGCCTTACTTGACATGGTTCTGGGGTTGTGCAGGTTTTTCGAATGAGGAGTGGGTGCACTGCTCGCTGGCCTCATTAGGTCTTCCCGCTACTCTTTTATATTCCGTCTCGGGCCCATGTCGGCCATTTTGAGTCGCCCTTTGTCCTCAACGTCTATCGACTTTTCTTCTCCAATCTTCGCCGCCGTGGCTACTATGTCCTCCAAAAGTTTACAGTGCATAAGTAGCACTTTCACACGCTGGCATGCGTATCGTCGGTGTTCAATAAGCCGTCACACCGCACTAATTTGCCCGGATCTGTTCAGGATCTCGGGAGCTCCGCTGGAACGCGTCCTCCTACATGGCTCTCGTAGCCACGCCCCCCAGCCTCTGATGAATATGAAGTCTCTCAAATCCTAGATTCCCGGTATCACCAAGGTCGCCTGGAATACCTCATTAATTGGAAAGGATACTCTTCTTCTGAGGATACCTGGGAACCACATTCTCACATTCATTCTCCCCGTTTATTACTTAAGTTCCACAGACTCCATCCAGGAAAGCCGAGAGGAAAGGGCCTTCGGAGAGGGCATACTGTCACAGCCGCTGGCGACTGGCGTGTGGAGGAGGTGGAAACTAGGACGCCATTAGACTGTGCCACCACGTTTCATTTTCTACATGTTTGACGGTCTAGTTTCTTTTTTCCAACATGGCTGCCACCGATAGTATTTACCATTCGTCTGTCGGCAGCTCGGCGCGTTGCAACTGTGCTTATTCCTCTGTTGCGTGCGCTCGTTTTGCTACCTTCCCGGCGGTGTTCTAGTTTAACTGCACCCATTACTCCAGCTATTGTGCTCACCCTCTTTACTCCCTGGCTCTCTCTCTCCCTTCCCTAGTTTCTTGCCTCCCTTTGTCTGCCTGTGCATATCTATTGCTTCCTTCCCAGTCTGCCTTTCCAAATTTGGATCTCTTCTGTTCTCGCTGTGTTTTCAATCCGTGGATCTTCCATCAGTCATCCTCCAGGAGCGACGATCCAGTGTCTCTTATTCCAGTGGATTTCCTCCATCCGCTTCTTCAATCTGCGGACACACCTAAGACTTCAGCCAAGTCTTCTGACAGCTTCTCCGGCATCTACTTATCTCTGCACCAAGGGTTTTTTTGAGCTAAGGCTTTTTCCCCCATGCAACATCTGGCTGTCACGGAGGGGAGACACTGTGGATCTCTTGGCCTAGAGTTCACGGTGGCTTCCTTTCGAGGCAGACCATATCTACTCAAGAAAAAGAAACCCAACGCTCGACACAACTGAAGGAAGAAGTTGGACTATTCAACCTCATCAGGTGAGGAGGCGGAGGAGGGGAGATCGGGGGAACTCTTGTACTTAAGTGAAGAGGAAGATATTGCTGAACCTTTTGCCGAATCCATTGATCAAAACGTTAGCCCATATACAGAATTACAGTTGGGGTTCTGAGAAGGATCGGGATCGATTGAACTGATGCTGAACCTCTACCTCGTAGCGTCAAACTCCATATGGCTAAAGAAGGAAAAGACTTACATGGCCTTTATGGATGTAAAGGCTACCATTGACAAAGTCAACAGAAGGAAATGATGGCAATGCCTAAGTGTATATTATTGCCCAGAAGACCTGTTACCTCTGGGTTTGGCGTGCCATACAAAATTAATAAACAAACAAACAAACAAAACAAACAAAACCTCTTCAATCTGCTTATTATGATGCATTCTAATACAAGGGCATCTGTGAGGTCAGGCATGGGAGGGCAGTGTACTTCCTGTTTCCCAGTAGAATCAGGAGTCCGTCAGGGCCGAGTGCTGGCCCCGATCCTGTATTGTCTGTATACCAACAAGCTTCTTGAAAAATTGATTGAAAAAAGGGTGACGTTCAGCCTTTTGGCAATTTTTCCATTCCAATATTTGATATGCGGATGAAACAGTTTTAATTGCGAGGACACCACGTGCATTGCAGATGCTTTTCAACACTTATTCAGATTTTATGAAAGATTTTGATTTGGAAGTAAATGTCTCAAAATCAGCAACTATGACATGTTATCCTAACCACCGTCCCACGCAACAATCAAATGCTCCATTTTCAATTTTAAGGACAAACTTTTACATCTACCAGGTCTGGCAAAAATCAAGCTTTTAACTACTATCGAAAATGATTCTGTTGGTGGAATCTTTAGTTTTTGTAAAAGTCTATACCATACATCCCCTGGAGATGTTGCTTAGGGTATTGCCACCCAAAGTAAAGGCCACCGTAAGATATGGGTATTTGTGGCTACTCTAGTTTAAATTTATAAAACGTTTGGGTTTACCAAACTCAGCTGCAAATTGTGCCGCACATTTAGAGCTGTGATTGCCTTGTCTAGAAGATGGATTCACCCTCAAGCTTATACTTCTTTGGCTTAGACTTGGGTGCAATGATATGGCAATTCAATGTTATCAGATTCTGCATCATATCTTAAAATCTAGCAACAGACCCATTACTAATACCCCAGCTCAGTTACATTAAAAAAAATGATCAAGATAAATGTGGAGTCATTTTTCAAATCCTTCTGCCATAAATACACGAGCGAATACAGAGTATAAAGCTCGACTTATTGAGCGGATCAATCTAACAAGAGAAAAGAAGGAACTATCTGCATCAACTAAACAAAATAATTTAATAATCTCTAGCATCCAAATACAGAGTTATTTGGCCACTCAAACTTTACGAGGAACCGTTCATTAATAACAAGAACCCGTTTTGATCTGCTCCCACTGAAGGCCGTTATTTCAAAGTGGTCCGTTTCCAGGCTCATGTGAACTAAGTACATGAACTTTGTAAGGAGGCGAACGAGGATCTGCTACATTTTCTGTGTTTCTGTAATGGGTATGATAACCCCCGGAAACGGACATTAATACCGCTTCCGTGAAATTATAACTTCACTTAGTGTAGACCCGCAATGAATGCTATATCAGCAACTATTATGGCTGTTGCATATTCCCTACTTTCATACTTAGAAACACTTGTACAGGTGCGTAATACATACCATATCATATCATACTTAGGGTTGGCAATGAACACTAGGAAAAGATTGGTATCATCAGCCAATTCTTGACTTGTTTTAATGTTTATATTTCTATTTAATAATGTATACATTTGTGTTTTCACAGTAATTATTCATTTTATGTATTACTTGTAAATATGGACTGTATGTTTTTAAGAAAGCTTCTTGTTTGTTTGTTTGTTTTATTATTTATAATGCGCGCCAGACCCAGGGGTATCAGGGTCCAGAAAACAATACGGATATTTTCAGCTTGGTTACATTGCTGTACATTGATATATATATATATATATATATATATATTTATATTCTTCCAAAATAAACAAACTGACTGGTACAATAACCTTTATGTAACTGAAATACTTAATTTAGACTGTTTGTTGTTCCCATCTTTGTCAACTTTACTTTTTATAGGTAGTTTTAATGAGAGTGTTCTCACCTTATTGGAGCTTTTGAAAGACTTCTGATTCTTGCAGTTCCTTGAAGAATTCCTTTATCCAGAGCTAAGTAAAATACAGCGCTCCAGATCAGCCTCTGGGTTTCGTAAAGCAGTTTCCAGGTTCTGAACCCCTTGGATGAAAAAGCCTGAGGAGTGAAGGCTTCACTTTCTTTGCTGCCCCCGATCATTTAGTAATATTGGCTCCAGTCACATCAAACAACCCGATACCCAGATGGCCATAATCAGTGAGACGTTCCATTTCACTACCCTGGGACCACCATCATAATATCAATGAAGTCCCTGAGAGTGTCTGGGTGAACTGCGGGATCTGTAACATTCTTCCTCTGCTGAGATTACTGTATGTACAGGATTTATAAAACGCAAACATAACTGGGGCGCAATGGAGCGCTAAACAAAGGCGACGCACCCGGCGGCTATAGGTATGATGCAGGAGTTTCAGAGGAGCTGGTATGGGTAACGGAAGCAGAGGAAGGGAGACATGGGGTTGAGTGGAGCAATCAGCCATTCCCAGATGCTCTTTGAAGAGTAGGACTTCAGGTCCTTCTTGAAGTGTGGGCTGGCGGGGGCCTTAGCCTTCCTACAGGCCTGTCATAATGTAAGCTCAGCTGACCCTTCTCCACTGTATTGCCTCAGCCTACAGCAGAGTAACAGGGTTCCTTCCGATTGGCCCATCCTCCCAATCTGGAGTTGCCTTTTCCCATTGTTTGACCAATAGTTGTCATGCTGTAGATGTGTACCTATAGACTGCAATGAGGATACAGGCGCTTGTATGTCACAACGTGCACAATACTGGCAGAAATTGCAGTATGGGACTTCATGTCCAAAATGGAAGTGATACGATCGTCTTCCGTCTCTCGATGGTCACGCTAAGTCATGCCATGTACGTAAGAATGTTCCTAAATACTGAACTCAGTTTTAAGAGTGTCAACTGGGATGTTTACAGGCTAATTGAACACTCCAAGTTTCTCAGGTATTCATTGCTAGGTGTGGTTTGGGTCTCAAGTGTGCCCTAGCCAAGCAGCTGTGTAAGCAAGGCTATACTTAGCCATATGTGGAACACCTGTCTTCTAAGATGGCCCATAGCTACCGCCAGGCACTTGCCTTGACTGGCATTGTGCTGCTTTATGGAATAGGTCCAGGCTCCTCTCTGCCCACCATCCCATCATACATCCCTTTATAACATTTGCCGGATTCATGTACCATTATTTGAAATAATAGATTATTTGTTGTGCAAACTTTGGTGAAAGTGCTGTAGAGATACAGATAAGTAAATATACATTTTGTAGGCCTATAGGGCTCTGCAACATGCGGGCACACCACACGTTTCAGACTACAAATCCAATGATCCTTCACCACTGACTGTACTGGCAAACGATGATGGGAAATGTAGTCCAAATCATCTGGAGAGCCAAAGGTTGCAGACACTTGCTAGATCTTTAAGCTAAAGCGAAGGAAGAACATTATCATTTTAACCCTTTGCTTTCCTTTGGTTGGTTTACTGCGGGCAAGGCTAGGGCTGCAATTTGTGCAAGTTATTTTAATTTACCAGAAAATATATATAGTACAGGGCTTTCATTCCTCTCTGAAGAATATTTGGTTGCAGAGGTCCCAGAAATGAAAACAGAAAGAACAGGGTGTGGTTTTGTTCTGATTTTTAGGTCATGCTTGGTGTGTACACTGAAGAGCATCCATTTGTCGGTGTGAGGAATTCGACCATCCGCGTTTTGGAAATTTTGTAGGAATTGAAATAATAGGAGATCAACCTTGGAAAATGCTGGGGGCTAATCCGCACACATTTTCCTATGCTCACCGCAAAACAAACACATAGTCAAATGTACTCTGGGGGGACACAGCCTACAGGCACAGTCGTGCCTGTCATATTTAGATGGAATGTGACAGTCAGGAGTACATGAAAGCATCTCATGAAGGTGGAAGGCAACAACTTCCTCCTGCCATGGCCATCCTAATTAAATATCAAAGGCTCCATGGATCCGTACTGCCCATTGTAGTTGTGTGGTGGCAGTGCATACTGATGAGAGTTAATTGAAGCAGGCCTGTGAAGAGGCCTGGACACAGTACTAAAAGGACAGGACATCCCAACACCTTTTTGATATACAATGTGTCAGCTTGAAGCTAGCTTCCACCCCTCTGTATGAAGTGCAGTGAATGTCATATCTGGGACAACTATTTACAGTAGGCAACCCTGCAAGGGGACCCCCTTTCAAAGGGAAGAAGTATGTGATTTGCTGGAGACAGAAAATCTGTTCTCACCACAAACTTCAAGGGAGACCTGTGATTTAATCACGAACCACAGAGAGCTCAATTAACCAGAGAGACAACAGACAAGAAGACGGGTGGGACTTAGTAGTACATGTTGCCAACCGTTACCTTTCCTGTTGCAAAGCACTCTGGTTATGACCTCACACAAAACAGAAGATTGTTGGTGGGGAACCAGGTTTGGTTCATTAAGGTAGGCTTAGACTGCACCAACCACTGGAGCCCATTTGGCTTTAAAAGAGGGTTGAGGACTAATTTGGGCCCGAGCTGAAGGTGCAGTCTCCCTTACAGCTTCTGCCATACAGCTTCTGCCAGTGAAGGAAGTCAAGGATGTCTAAGAGGGAAGCGAGATCCGCCCCCTAAACATCGCCCAGTGAACAGAGGGAGATACCAACATCAGAGGACCCAGGGAGCAGCTCCAGAACCAGTACTCAGCCAGCACACAGCATGCCCTACTAGGTTCTGGCAGCAAGCTTCCAAGGTGGGAAGTGCCAGAGAGTCTCTGACCAAAGGATAAGGCCGTTGCCTGCAAACACTCTCCTAAGGTTTGGGCCGTCCACCTTGAAGGACGACACGTGCCCAGGGAAGAAGCTAGGAGGTGTGCCACAACAAGCATCAACAAGCGTCCATCTTTTAAAAACATTTTCCAGGCAGTCAAACCCTCGAACCGCGATCAGCTGCACCATTGACTGCTGTCATGCTGCAGTCACTAAAGCCATCCGAGACGCCTCGACCAGCGTTCAAGATCCACCAACCAGCACAGAGACGATGCTTAAGCCCGAGCCACCATGTAGGCCTACCGGCAGCCGGCTGTCCAGCCTTGCTTGCCGAACTGCCTGGCCCTTGATACCCGCAGCTGTCTCCCGTTCTGAACTCTGTCACAGGAGCTGCAAAGCATCCTTAAAGCCACTCAACGAAGTCGAGCATCAAGATCATCTCAAGCACCAGGTACATTGTGGTTCTGTCCCCCTGGTCCTTCTCCGAAGGCCCCGGTGACATTTACGACCCCTTGTTCTCTTTGTGCTGAAGCCAAATAAACTTGAACAGTTAAGACTAATAGCTTTACCGACTATCCTGCTGTCAGTATCTAGAGTGCTTCTGTTTATTTCGTGTAACTGTCTGTTCTCTGTGTTCCTTTACAGGGTGGGTTGTATTTTGGAGTGTGCTAGAACTGTATGATGTAATAATAATAAATAGATATTGTTATTCAACCTTTACTGGAGTACCTTTTATCATTAGGTAATAATTGTATTTTCACTGTGTTGCAACTAACCAACGATCCACGACCTTGCGGAGATAAGCCTGCCGTTCCATCCACGTTACCAAAATTGGACAAGGGAGTTTATAATTTGCTTGTGTTTCCAATCTATCTGGATCCCTTCTGGTGTACGAGAGGTGTGGGGCTGATTGATGGTTTAGAAAACGTTATTCATCCCTGGACGATTGGTGGCCCAGAAGTTGATCCATCAAAGTTGGATGTTTTCTTTATATGATTACACAACAATCAAAAGATTCTTTCTGCCACCTGGTGTCATGCATAGAAAGAAGGTTGTCATTGTGGTTTAGGGTTGCTTTTTGTTCAGAGAAAACGTCCTGCCACCTGCTGCCATTATATGTCCTGAAGAAAGCGGGAATATATGCAAAATCGCTGAAACCGGTTGACAAATTAAGCGGTTTGGAAGTGATGACCTAAACCCCGATACCCACCATAACAGATCAGGGCTCAGTGGTTTAGACACATCATTTATTACTCTAGACAGCAAAAAAGGAATAACACTGTTTTTGTTTTTAGAATTATTTGATCAGATATATACTTGTGAATAATAAGACATACAGACTGAAGGCGATGACAATAAAAGCACAAGATCGACCTTCAAGAAGTGTGCACATCTTTTTAGATGCAGGAAAGTAGTGAGTAGTGAGTGAGGATAGGGTAAGGTCCTTGATAATCCCTCCCTTTAAACCGGCGAAACATCAGCGCACCTTAGGGCAAGTTTAGCCCCTTCTGAGGGAGGGCAAGATACCTTGCACAGGGATATTTAGCTAATTATAGGGACTCAGACTATAGGAATAACTTGATGAAGAGATTGGTTCTGTCTATATTGCGTAGAATGGTGACTCGGTGGGGCCAGGATTGCTTTTCTTCAGAGATAAAATCCTGAAACCCGTTGTCTTGGTTAGAAGGGTGGCATGGCGGGCCATGATTTCAGCAAACGTCTCTGGGTTTGTGGATTGTGGCTTCGCGTATGTTCCCTATACAATCCCACACTTATTCACCAATCTGCACCAAATTTTGCAGTCACCTGTTGCGACCCTCCAGACACTACTAGCTACATGACATTTGGACACCCCACTCCTTTCCTTGGATTTCAGCAAACGTCACTGGGATTGTGGCTTTGCGTATGTTCCCTATGAAATTCCACATCGTTTCACCAATCTGCACCAAATTCTGCACAGTCAACTATTAGGCCCCTCCAGACATTACTGGCTACATGAAATGTGGACAGCCCACCCCCTTACCTGGATTTCAGCAAAAGTGAAAATGTGTGTGTGGGTTTGTGGCTTGGCGAAGCATTGTTCCTTATACAATTCCACAACATTTCACCAATCTGCACCAAATTTTGCACAGTTACCTGTACCTATGAGGGAAAGAAACCCTGGGCAACGCTGGGTATATCAGCTAGTATACATATATGTGTACTATATGTGGTCTATAGACCTGCTATGGGTGAAGTGGCCAGAGCCAGTGGCTTCTGTGTGTGGCTTGGAGTGGCCTAGAGGAGAGCTAAAGGCCAAGCTCTGAGCAAGGTGGCCACTGCCTGTGGTTGCAGGCCATGGTCAGTGGCTTATGAACCCATTATAAAGGTAAACTTGCCACTGGGCCATGCCACACTGAGGTTGCTACTTTGGGAGGTTTGGCGGCGGCCTGGTGCATGGCCAAAGTTCAGTGGCCCATGGACTTGTTATGTGGGTGAAGTGCCCACTGGGCCTGGTATCAGGCCAATTGGCTAATTTAGGTGGCTTAGAGGAGGCTGGGGCATGGCCAAAGCTCATGATCCAGGCCATGTTACCACAGGGCATTGCCAGTGTCCAACAGAGCTAGTAGGAGGCTAAGGTGGCTACTGTGCCAGGTGTTCATTCTCCAGGTGGCTTGGTACTCTCATGGCTGCGTTGCCTGGGGCATTGGGGATGGCCGACGTCCATGCCCCAGGCGACGCATGTGTTGCAGAAAGAGACACACAGCAATGTGCAATGCAAAAATATGCTTGCAAACAGGACTGTGGAGTTTCCTTCGCAAGTTGGAAGAGGACTTTTTAAAAACTTGCGTAGTGTTGGAATATTGTGAAAAACATCAGTTATAAAAACTGTTGCAATTCAGTGAAAAAACTTTGTTAAGTAGACGCAATTGTTACATTTGGAAAAGGGGGGCTTTTTAAATTGTGATGTTCAGTAACATTTTAAAACACCCCATTTATAAAAGTGACAAAACGTTAGCTATTGGGACGACAGATATGGTAAACTACACAACCATAACTTCCACCCCGATTATGCACTGCACAGACCGACAAATAACGCCACAGATGACATCACAAAGAGCATCATCAATGAAGTCACTGATGACATAACACACGGCATCACCCAGCTGCATACACGGGGAAAGAAAGTGGTGGCAAGGAGTTGGGTTAGGGCACGGCTGCCGACATCCGCAGGCTGCCTGCTGGGCCATTCATAGGGTACTACTTCAAACTAGACCTCATTGTAGCCCGCGCTCAAACAAAAAATTGCAAATTTTGGAAAATGCTCGTTGTATAAGTCCAGATAGATACAGAAAACTCTTGAATACGACAACTGTTTTTGGTTTTCTTACCTTCCGGGCCTTGATTTATTATTAGTTGAAAGAAAGTCACTTCAATTTCAATTCAAAGACTCATTCAAACTTGAAAGAAATAATAGTAAAATTTCTGTTAACCAGCCTTGTCCCTTGTCCCGACACGTGTTTCCCCGCCTATTGTGTGGCGGTTCCTCAGGGGTTTTAATGGCTGACATGTTCTCACTATATCATACACATTATTCTCTTGCATAAAGGTTGATAATTGGACATTGCAATCATGTGCAGTCTTTAAGTCAAAATATGGTGCTTCACAAATCTGAAATTCGATTCTGACACGGTGTCTCACGGTGTTTCCATAAACAAGTCTATGTATTATCGAAATTCTGCAGTGTATACAGCGTATACTCCAGCGGTACGATTGCCGAGCAAACTGTAGTCCGTGCTATCGTGTTTGAATCGAATCGAACACGAAAACCCCTGAGGAACCGCCACACAATAGGCTTTCTTTCAAATAATAATAAATCAAGTCCTAGAAGGCTAAGAAAACCAAAAACAGTTGTCGTATTCAAGAGTTTTCTGTATCTATCTGGACTTATACAACAAACATTTTCCAGAATTTGCAATTTTTTGTTTGAGCGCGGGCTACAATGAGGTCTAGTTTGAAGTAGTACTAATTTTGTTCTCTCCGCTGTCTGAGAGATTTAGACCTGTGCCTTGCTGCTTCTACACGCACATCAAGCTCAACCTAAGAGTAGCGCCGGAATCAGCTGAAGACTGTGCTGTGTTTGTTTTGCCATTCATAGGGTAGACCAGGGCTGCTCCTAATACAGCCACAGGCCACTTTCCGCCCCTCGCGTCATTTGCTGTGTGGCCCTACTGACCTGACTTAGATGTGGCCTTCCTTCCTGGCCACACTTCCGGCTCTGCTGCCACAGACAATGGGTTCTGAAGGGAGCGGCCTTGAGCCCCTGCTTACCCCTGACGTGTATGCACTTTACTGCCCACTTGGACGTCATAAATAACCTGTTCTGCCACCTGGCAGCAGCTGGTGAGCCCATCACTCTGGAAGATGCATATGTAAAAATTAAACTCATTGATAAAGGCTCACGAGGTGGTATTTGCATGGAGTCATGAGTGTGTGTTGACACCAAGGTTTTAGCTTTAAAGATGCGGCCATAGGCAAGCGCAGCGGCCCAGTCCCCGAGTAATGCCACCCAGAGCCAGGTAATTCGGTCTCCTATGCATCGTACAGTCCCCACGCTGAACCTATGGAAGGGGCTGGCCACCCATGTCCAGCTGCTGAGGTCAAATTGCAAGCGCAGGCTGAAATGTTATGCGCCGAGTTTTCTGAAGCTCTTTATTGCCATCAAAGGCCTCTTGCTCCTTCTGCCGGTGGCGCCCCTGAGCCCAGTGAGTGAATCGCTGCTTCTGTCAGTGGCGCCCCTGAGCCCAGTGAATGAATCGCTGCTTCTGTCAGTGGCGCCCCTGAGCCCAGTGAGTGAATCGCTGCTTCTGCCTGTTGCGCAGGGCGGAGGAAGGAAACCGCATACGCACGGAGAGGTTGGTTAAATCACCTTCTTTATTGGAATCCCAACATGAACTGCCGCGTTAGCGCCTTACCCACAATTCCCCCATTTTCCTACTATGTCATGAGGGTCCGCCTCTACAACAGGCGGACCTGGGGTTAACCCTGCAACAGCCAGGAACACCACCCCCGGACAATATGTCCAAACATCAACTCATCACTCTTCAACTAGCCGCACTGGCTTCTTGATGGCCCGGCGAGGTCTTTCGTCTTGAGCCTCTGACCTCACAGTGCCCGGTACTTCCATGCTCAGCTCGGTGTCTACAAAACCAACTTCAGGAGGGGTCCACATGTCATCTCTTGGGACCCGTGGCTCTGGGGTCACGGGTCTCTCCGGAGCCTCGGTGCCTTCTCTCTTTACATAGTGTTTGAACTACTGGCAGTTTCTCGTGATGGCTTTGTCTTGGTCTTGAGCAGTGATCATCGTCCCCTTTATAGGGGTGACCCTCAAAGGGCTCGATGCAAAACAAGAGTCTGTCTTGTGTAGCACTGGTTGCTGTACCAGAACTTCGTCACCTATTTGAAAGTCTTTCGGCGTCGCTTTACGCCTTGCGTCCGTGTCCCTTTTGGCCCTCTCTTTTCCTTCTGCGTCCCTTCGGAGCATCTCACTGTCCGGAGGCTCCCCGACTGTTGGGTTCCGTGGGATTCGGGTTTGTACTTCATAACGAAACATGAGTTCAGCAGGCGTCCTGTTTGTGGCCTCGTGTGGTGTGTTTCGATAGTCTGTGAGGAGGCGACATAGCGCTTGATGGGTGTTGACTGTTTCAATCTTCACTCTCTGGATTGTCTTTTTAATCAAAGGCATGAATCGCTCTGCCATCCCGTTTGCTTGCGGGTAGCGAGGGGTGATTTTCATATGGTTGAATTCTAAGTGCTTGGCCAGTGTACCAAACTCATGCCCGCAGAATGGGGGTCCATTGTCGTACTTTATCACTTTGGGAATTCCCCATTCGCTGAGTATTTCTTCTAACGCAGCTGCCACTTGGGGAAAGGCTGTGGAGGCGACGCTCTTTAGTATCGGAAACCGTGAGTGTTCGTCTATCAGGAGTAAGAGATAGTCACCTGTTTCTGTGGGTCCATAGAAATCCATGGCTACTCTTTCCCATGGGTGATCAGGTATCTGTGTCTGTTGTAAGGGTGCCAGGGTTTCCACTGGTGATGTGCATTGACAGGCATGGCAATTCCTAACCCGTTCATCGACTGCGGCATCTAGGAACGGAAACCAGATATGACATCTTAATTGTTTCTTTGTGTTTTCAGCCCCCCTGTGTCCTTTGTGTGCAGTACGGACAACCTCATTCCTTAGAGCGTCGGGGATGATGATCCTGCATCCTCTGAGTAGGATGTTGTTGTCTTTTACCGCTAGTTCACTGTGCACTCTGGCCAGTCTTTTGATTTCCTGTTTGCTCACCCCCGGGTGGGCCAGCATTGCTCTCTGGTAGTCCCTCCATTTGCTGGTTGTCGTGAGGGTGATCACAAGTGCAGTTGTGAGATCTGCAGCGGACGCGGCAGCGACCGTCTTGAGTGATAAGGCCGGCAGCAGCGAGTTCGAAGTGATGTACTGCACATATGCAATGTCTCCTTTGCGCGTAATCGGGCCCCATCCGGGTGCCGCGACAAAATATCGGCAGGATTTAGGTCGCCTCCGGGTCGGTGAATAATGTCATAGTCATACTCTTGGAGGCATATGCCCCACCGCTCGATCCTCGGAGGCATCTTGGTGTGAGGGTTGCCGAACAAAGAGAGAAGGGCCTGATGATCCGTAATTAAGGTGAATTTGTTTCCAATAAGAAAGTTGTGAAAGTGTTCACATGCCCAGACTGCGGCCAGACTTTCTTTTTCTGCCTGGGAATAAGCCATTTCCGGGGTTGACAGTGCCCTGCTTCCGTACGCAACCACGTGTCTGGGGTTGACATCTGCACCACTTGTTTGGGCCAGGATGGCTCCGAGGCCAACTGGGCTTGCGTCCATCACTTCCGTGTGCCACAACGGGTTGAAATATGCGAGCCGGTGAGCTTCAGTGAGGGCCTTCTTGATTTCCATGAAGGAGCTATGACATTCCGGCGTCCATGTGGACACTGCTTCCTTCTGCAGGAGTCTCCGGAGTGGTTCTGTGAGGGAGGCATAGTGAGGTATGTACCTCGCGCAGTATCCAGCCATGCCCACGAAGGAGCGAACATCTGCGGCCTGTTGTGGTTCGTTGAGATTGGTGATCATGTCGACCTTTTCGGCATCCGGCATCATACCTTCACTGGAGAAGATGTGTCTGAAAAATTTGAGCTTGGCTTTGCTGAAACAGCATTTGGAGATGTTCAGTGTAAGGCCAGCAGCTTGCAATGTCTTTCAGGTGGCGTAGAGCGCTCCGTCGTGACACTCTTTTCACGACCCGAAGATGAGGATGTCATCGCTGTAATTCAGGGCACCCCGTATGAGTCTGATGATTTGGTGTATTGTTTCCTGAAAAATTCCGGCAGCTGACGAGATCCCAAAATTTAACCTACGGTACCTGAACAACCCAGCATGAGTTGCGAATGTCGTGATCACTCTGGAGTGAGGATGCAACTCTAGTTGATGGTAGCCCTGGATTATGTCAAGTTTCGAGAACATCTGGGCATTGTTCAGCTGTACCATCATGTCCTTAAGGCCCGGACCTGGATCTCTTTCGCATTGAATGGCGGTATTGGCTACCCTCATGTCTACACACAGCCGTATTTTGCCCCCTTCTTTGGGCACTATCACTAGGGGAGACACCCATGGGGTTGGTCCTGTCGCTGGCTCAATGATGCCATCTGAGAGTAGTTGTTGAAGCGCCTTCGACACTGCTTCCTGCAGGTGAAACCCGACTCTTCTGGGATGTTGTGGCACTAGTCTTACCGTGGGGTCAATGTGGAGTCTTATGGGGGGACCTTTGAGTTTCCCCAAGCCTGAGCATATTTTTGGAAATCTTTGCGTGATGTCTTCCTGCGTGATGAGTTTTTGGGATTGTCCAACTACGATTGCCCCGATGAGACCTTTCGGGCTTTGTTTGTTCGATGTTGCGGTGATGGTGTCGCCAGCTTTTACGTGAATTTCGATCAGCCCTAAGCGAGAAGCTGTGTGATAAGTGAGTAGGCACCGACTCCTAGTAAGTGAGCGAATGACATGGATGGTGGTGTCTACCTGACTTACGTTCAGGAGAAGGCGGCATGTAAAGTGTCAAATTGTCTGCAATGGTGTGGTGGCTCCCCATTGGAAGATCGGCAAATGTGACGGCTCTAGCGTCGGCGGGTTTGCCATCTTGGCGTAGTCCTGTTCGCCCATGATGTTTACAGTGGTGCCAGAGTCCACCATGAACAGGAATAGGTTTTCCATCTTGATGGGGATTTTGGGGGCCTCTCTGGCTTCCTCATTGTCAAATATGAGGTTGACATATTCGTCTTGATTATGCGGGTTGTGGTACGTGCCATAGGTGGTTGCCGGGGCGTCCTGGTAATATCCTTCGTCCCCATATTCTTCTGGTGGGTTTTCATATTCATCTGTTAGGTATCGTGGTTGGTCTGTGTGCTTGGGCGTATTTGTGTACTCATAGCCTTGGTACTCATTGATGGCTCTGACAAACTGCCGTGGGTTCTGCTGGTAGTATCTTGGCTGTCCATATTGTGGGGGCGGAGGCCAAAAAGGTGTCCTGGTGGGCGCTTGTGGGCGTGTTGGAGGGAATGGTATCCCTTCTCTGCACACTGAGTGAAAATGTCCTTCTCTCCCGCAGTTTGTGCATCGTTGTGACAGAGCTGGGCATGACCCAGAATGTGGGAATGACATTCCGCAGCGGTAGCACTGCCTCTGCTAATGCGGGACTTGTGGGATTTGTGAATCTTCCATCCATTCGGTCCATCTGGGCCCCTTCGTGGCCTGGGGGATCATTGTGAATGGTGGCGGCAAACGTAATTGAATTGACTTCGCTGCGCGGGCAGGCTGGGGTGACGCCGGGTTGCTCATCTTACAGGTTGACTGGAGTCCTCGACGTCACTCAGGTGGAGGTGCGCTGTTGGCGGTGCTTGAGGTTGGAATATGGGGCCCTGGAGTTCTGGTGAGCGCAGGTTAGGTAAACTTAAGCAGCAAGGTCAGACGTGTCCTGGTGTGGACTGAGGTGCGGCACCCTGGGTATGGGCTGGGTTCACTCACCGGTGCTGTAGATTGTATTGGCGCTGGTGAGGTGCTGAGCTGCTTCTCTGGCTGGGCGTTATTGTATCTCATGCAGTGTCCTTAGAAGAGGGGTGAAAACCCGTCTCAATTTTTGCGTGGCTGCGTGTGGTGGCTAGACACATTCAGCCAGGTCCAAAATGTGCTCCACGGTGGCAGTGGCATGTGAAGGAGGAGGAGGAGGTGGGGGCTGGAGGATTGCCTGGGCCCGGGCTGATGTCTCTGCTGGGCTGCCTGCGACCATGCGTCGCACGTGTGTTGGCCGAGGAGGGAGGAGACTTGGCAGAATGCCGGGCTGTCGTAGAGTGTGTGTCAGGTGCTCTCTGCTTCATATGGAGGAATAGAAGGAGGCGCGGCAGACTGCCGAGGGAGACAGCTCCGTCCGCGTATGTCGGCGTGTGCGGCTTCAGGCCAGGAAGGAGGAGGAGGCTCAGCGGCAGTGTTGCCAGGTCCGCTTATTATAAGCGACTTTGGGCTTGTTTTTGCCCAAAGTCGCTTATAATATTTGGAGGTCGCTTGTCGCGGTTTTTGTCCGCTTGTTGGACCGTCTGTGCGCGTGTAATTGGGCCTGTTTATATTGCTGTTAAGCCCATTACACGTCGCACAGAGGGTCCTGCACTGGGCTGCTGGCAGCACTTGACGGCAATTGCTGGTGCGCCCTGTGTTTTGAATATGCTTAAGTGTTTGGCACTGATGGGATCGTTACTTGCCCACCAGGTGGCCCATCAATGCCAAATGCCTAAACATATGCAAAAAAAGCGCACTTTAAAAGTTTTGTCATGCAGGCAGACACACTGGCATGTAAAGATGTAAAGAAGGGGATTGGTTTAGTTTAGCAAGCGTCACTCTATAGCAATATTATCCTGGTGATATCCCCAGTGCTAACGCATTATCCACTAACATCCTTTATTTATTTATTTTTTTAAAACTTTTTTTGCAAGACTAGGTTAGATGATTATTGGAATCTATATATAACATTTTCTCAGAAAGATGTATTCAGGAAGGCCATGTTTCTTTTCAGCTTCCAATTGGCCATGTTACAATATTATATAGCGCCTTGGATTAAGGCGCTATATAAAACAATAAATACAAATATTTCAGGGCCGTATTATTTTGCAATCTGGGACTTCTAGTCACCATGCAATACAATATTGTTGTTCTAACACACTATGTCAGTGTTCTGTCTATTTATGTTTTTCTTGTTGTGTTATGTTTCTTACTTTTGAGACCTTTCCACAACTTTTTAGGTGCACGCTTGTTTTTTCCGCGTATTTGGATGGGAGTCAGCTTGTTTTGGGCTTGTTTTTGAAGGGCATTCAGCTTATTTTTTCCTTCCGACCTGGCAACACTGCTCAGCGGACTGCCGGAGGAGGACTCCGTCGCTTGTGGCTTCGGGCGGGAGGAGGAGGAGGAGGCATGGAGGATGGCCGAAGGAGGACTCTGGTGCATGCTGGATAGTCCTCGTCGCCAATGTTGCACAGGGTGGAGGAAGGAAAACGCATACGCACGGAGAGGTTGGTTAAATCACCTTTATTAGAATCCCAACATTAACTGGCGCGTTAGCGCCTTACCCACAATTCCCCCATTTTCTCTCTACGTCATGAGGGTCCGCCTCTACAACAGGCGGACCTGTGGTTAACCCGGCAACGGCCGGGACCACTGCCGGTGGCAACCCCCGAGCCCAGTGAGGGAATCGCTGCTTCTGCCGGTGGCGCCCCTGAGCCCAGTGAGGGAATCGCTGCTTCTGCCGGTGGCGCCCCTGAGCCCAGTGAGTGAATCGCTGCTTCTGCCGGTGGCGCCCTGAGCCCAGTGAGTGAATCGCTGCTTCTGCCGGTGGCGCCCTGAGCCCAGTGAGTGAATCGCTGCTTCTGTCAGTGGCGCCCCTGAGCCCAGTGAGTGAATCGCTGCTTCTGCCAGTGGCGCCCTGAGCCCAGTGAGTGAATCGCTGCTTCTGCCGGTGGCGCCCTGAGCCCAGTGAGTGAATCGCTGCTTCTGTCAGTGGCGCCCCTGAGCCCAGTGAGTGAATCGCTGCTTCTGCCAGTGGCGCCCTGAGCCCAGTGAGTGAATCGCTGCTTCTGCCGGTGGCGCCCCCGAACCTGCCAGTGGCGCCCCTGAGCCCAGTGAGCGAGAGAAACACAAGAGGCCAAGGCGTGCATCTTCGGTTTCCTTTTAAGGATTAGGAACTCTCAAGTGCTCCGGTGACGTTACCTAGTGGCTGCCAACGGCCCATAAGCACGGCATGGCACTATCACAATATTAAAATAATCTTCCCAAAATGCCTGTAAAGTTCTCCAGTGCCTGGGACTTTTTTTTTTGTGAATACCGTCATGTTTTTGGTGAGTGCTACTGACCCAGATGCTTTAAAAAGCATGGCTTTCACAGTTTCTATTGTTTGCAATTATTCAATTATTCCATGTAGGACTGGCACCCCAGCCCTGCCTACAATTCTTGCTAATGTTACTCGCCAAATGATTATTACAATTATTTATTTATAACCCGCTCAATACCGAAGAGGTGTCTAAGCGCAGGATTCAAACCTGTGTTGCTCTGCGTCTTCTTGCTTCCACCACGAGCGCGTTGCCACTGAGCTATCCTACCCGTGCGCTTAGAAAGGCACAATTTGGCACTAGTTTTAATCAACTTTCCTAGGGGGAGACCTCGCAAACCTCTCCTTGTGGGGTCTCATTACAAGTGCCGTGTTAACACAAATGCCGCCCAAGTCTGCGCCCACCATACTACAGGCCTCGGAGAAACTCTCGGCCCCCGGACTAGGCCTCACTTCACACAAAGCACTGATCATCAGAGAAACAGCGGCTGAGGTTCTGCTCAGACTATGGCAACCGTATGAGACACCGGCGCAGCTCACAGCCACCGCTAGGACCGTGGTGTGTATGTGCTGCTCTCCGCAGTGTAAGTGAGGGGGTCCAAGTGAGGATATACCTCAGGCACGAGGCAGGTGTGCAGATATGGGGAGTGCTCACAGGTGACACAGGTAACATCTGTAGTGAGGGATCACCCATGATGACCAGAGGATGAACATGGGACTAGTGCCAGTCAGCATGGAAATGGCATAGCCTGCCTGTGTGCTGCTTATAAGTTCTGTGTGTGCTGTCCTTGTGCGCTACCCAGTTCCTGCGGGTAGGACCTGTACATAAAGGACAGGCCCTCCCAGCGGACCTGTTACGCATGTTCTCAGCGGCCCACCTACAGGTCCAGGACCCGGGGTTACTGTCACTCAGCTAGAAAAGCCTGAAAGGCCCTAGCCATTACCTGGGCAAAGATGAGTGTGTAACCTCTTTGCACAGTAGACCTCAAGCGCCACTACGATGCAATTGGAGTCATATGTGACGTCATCTGTCATATCATGTGTGCTGATCTGTGTGGCCAATTATAGGGGTGCACGTTGTGGTCAGGGTCGGACCGGGGCATGAAATTGTCTCGGGCACCAAAGAAAAAGTGGAACGCATTTACCAATGGCAATTTCTTTTTTTTTTATTAAGTGCATATGGTTACATTAACCTTTCACCCTACATTAAAACCATATAAAAAACAAAACAAATTACAAGCAACCAATTGTAAATGGTTACACACAATTAAAAAGTAAAGATTCTGACCACCATAAAGAAGCACAAGACAAATAGAGACCCTCTAGACACTCAAACAGTGTTTCACCTTTTCCCAAATGTGCTACGCCCCTGTGGTTTGAACAAGAGCTTCTGCCCCATACAAAAGACTCCAGAATTGATCAGACCATGTATTGCGAAAATGCGCGTAACCCCGAATGTGGCAATTCATTCCTTTTGTGACAGACAGTTTGAGTAGTACCCAAGGGTGTGGTTTTTGATAAACTGGCCCATACAGGCCAAAAAAGTGGGCTACATCGACCAAAAAAACAGGCAAGGCCAGCGTTTTGTGTTTTTGGTTCGCTATAGGTCAGCCCGAGCCAGAGACATAGCCAGGATTGTCTAACAAGCAGGGCCTGAAGCTACTGTACTTGGGCCCACTGCAGTGCCATTAACCTCTGTATATGCCCGCACAGCTCTGCTGAGTGGGCATTTACAGATTTTGGGTGGGCCTTGCCCGCTCAGGCCCTATCCTGTCTACGTTTCTGGTCCGAGCCTGGCTGTGATTGTGCATTTTCCCATAACTGTCGAAATTCGGTGTGTTTTTAGATGATCTCCCTTCAATTAAAGCGTTCTTCAGGAACCTGCAGGGTTTTAAAGCTTTACGCTGAGTCCACTTAAATGACCACACAGAGCAACCCAGGTTCAAATCCCGGTCCCGCGCTTAGAGACTGGTCTCTGCTATTTAGCGCGTTGTAAAAGATTAATTAATTAATTTACATACACACACAATCATACAAACTATCCTAAACAACTGTTTGGGCCCCAAGAGAGGCTTTTAGGGCTCACATACATGATTCCATAGGACATGCAGCGGTGCATGTGGACATGATGCTCTCTGAGGTTATGAGCAGCGCCCAGGGCAGCGGGGGCGTGCATGCTGTGTTGTAAGCTTAGCATGCACATGTTTGAAAGTTCACATCATGAATTTAAAGTCCATTCACCAAACACGGCCCATTGAATTTAAGAGGTCTCTTCTTTCATATACAGTGGTCGTTCTGCTTGACCTTCCATGTTTACATAATAAACATATGTATATGCAGACAACACGCAGCCTTCCTTCGAGCTTCCCTCTTTTGCCTACGTCCTCCTCTCCCATCCCTGACTGTCTGCTATTCAGTCATGGTGTGCCACCAATGATCTCTGCCTTAATGCCTGTACAACTGAGATCCTTCTCCTTCGGACCCCAGCTCCCTCCTTCCCTCTGGCCGCCCTCTATGGGTCCCCTCCCCTTGCCCTCCTGTGAAGCTAAAAATCTTGGTGTCATCTTCGACTCCTCTCTATCCTTCTCTCCTCACATCACAGACCTTGCCATGAAGGCCCACTATCATCTGCACCTCCTCAGGGGCATTCTCCCTTTCCTCACCTTCCCCCAGAAACTCAATGTCTCCAGAGGTCTGGTTAGCTCCAGGCTTGACTACTGCAACAACCTCTTCCCCAATCTTACTTTATCCTCCCTTCACCCCATTCAACTAATCCAGAATAGGACGGCAAGACTTATCCTTGGCCTTAAGCCCAGGTACTGTATCTCTCCAGCCCTAAAATCTCTCCACCTGCTCCCATTTGCTGCTAGGACCAAGTTCAAAACCCTCTGCATCGTCCACAAGGCTTTCTGGGGCCTGGGACCGCACTACATCCAACTCTCTCTCCCTAAATACCTCCCTGCTAGAGCCCTTCGGTCTTCCAGTTCCAACGTCTCTGCAGGTCAGTAGCTTCTCCAAGCAGAGAGTACCAGAGCTCCTCAAGACCCTCCTATTCTCTTCTTCCATCCCTCTCCCCCTCCCTGCTAACACCCCTGTCTGCCTACGTGCCTGGCTGCCTGGTTCCCTCTGAGTTCTACAGGACACCTGCAGATCTGATGGCAAATAAACATATCTTTCAAAAGAACTAAGACATCCAACAGCAACAAAAGAATACAAACATGGGTAAATCAAGGGACATGATGAACCGGGGGGTAGAGGGTATAAGACAAATGAGACACAGAGAAAGAGTGGAGTACTAACCAGGGCACACTGCCAAATTGCAGACCTTACTCTGCGTCTCGGAACCCTCGCAGGCCTTCCCTCCATGTTGCGGCGCAACGCAGATCCGCGTTCTGGCTCTCGAGCCTCTGCCGCATGTGACGGAGCACAAACTCCACGGTGACCACTCCTCCCACAGGCCATGAACTGCAATACAGCACAGCAATCACCAGGACCCGTTCCCACACACTCCCAGAAATCCAAGCATGTTCTTTCTGCTCACAGTCCCACAGATGAGTACGCGCGCGCGTCTACACGCAAGGATGTAAATATCCTACTCACCTGCAAACAGTGTTCTCCAAACAAGAGGTCTGCTGTAGAGCCAACAACTAAGGTTAGGTGTGAATATTTCCAACATATGCACACTGCAGAACTACTGTTACATGCAAGTACCGGTCTGCTTTTCAGACTTGAAACTGCCATAGTCTCACATGGTCGCAGGAAAGAACGAAACCTGCACAGCCCAAAGAGAAGGGGCACATTCATTTAAACATGTTATGTGGACATTGAGTGTATAGTCCACTGAACAGCAGGTGTGATAAGATGTCCATGTGTCTGCTCTACTGGTGTCCACTATAGAGTGTCCTCCAGCCTCACCTTTCATGGTTGGGAACAGTCTGCTGCAAAAGACCACCCATGTACACGTATGTACATGTAACTTGCATTTGCTGTCAAACCAGAAAGATATTCTCTAAAGAGTTATCTAGCTTTTTATTCAAATGTGTTGGTTCGGATCATAAAAATGGCCTAAATCCTTTGTACTTGGAAGGCTGAAGGATGGCACAGGAACTGGAAGTGAAATGGGTGAATGGCACTGACGCACCCTGTAATGATCAGGAAAGCCAGCTGGGTTCGGATGCAAGTCAGCGTGGGAATGTTTGTTTGTTTATTTATTTGTATTGCGCACCAGACCCGAGGGTATCAGGGCGCAGAAGTTACAAGGAAGTTCACAGCTCAGGTTACAAATGGGCACGTCTCTTACTCTTCCAGCCTAGGTGATAGCAGCAATGGAAGCGGTTGACAAAGACAAGCGGGTTGGAGTCAAATTCAAGCTTGGACTCAAAGGGAGGTTGGGCAGGTTTATCTGGAGACCATTTGGTTTGCCAGGCAAAGCTGGGCACCTCGGCAGAGTGGGTAATGTCGTGAGTAAGCAAAATAGTGCAGCGTAAAACGCAATAACACTTTCTAAAAGAAATAAAGCACCAAATGCTAAATAACATTCCCCAAAGGGAAAGAAACTTGGAGGTTCACTTTTCTGTGTCTTTAAGGGGTTCCACAAAATCATCTAGAACATGGACACGCAAGCGCTCAAGATGTCTGGAGTCAGGAGGACACTTGGTGCAAATCCCTCTGTCTGGCCCATGCCAGAGGTATGAAGGTTGTGTCCACTGCCAACATGGTAGGGTTTGGAAGGAAGGGGTTAGATAAGAAGGAAAGGGGTGCCCATCAAACATCTAAGCTTTTACCAGAGGGAGTACATGGATGGAAAGCACTGATAGTTTGCTGTGGCATGGCATTGTCCAGATGCTATCTGCACTTCTGGGCACAGTCCCTCCTTGTAGCACTTTTTGAGTTGCACGAGGACAGCAGCAGCAGAATGCTCAGCAGTCATGAGCTTTGCCTTCAGGAACGCCTCACCTTGGTTATTCTAATACGCTGCTGTGATTATACAATCGGGTCAGTATCGATCACACCAGTAGAAGACGCTGAACCATCCATTGGTCGGGGATTCACTGGGTGTACGCGCAAGACCAGCTTACACACTGCTGGGAGATGCCGCACTGAAGTAGGTTTACATGAGCCCACAAGATCCGATGCCCCGGCAATTGGAAGAACAGCTCGTCGTACACTCCTGCCGCCCCTCCCACGCAACTTCCCCACTGTATGTTCCCCCGCCCTCTCCACTCCGCCCCCCTCCCTCCCTCCTTAGTACTGCTTTCTCATTGCTCTAGTCAAATCTTTAGTCCCTTCGGTAACAAAAAAGAAAAAGAAGTCAACATTTAACATTGGCACCTGGTCTCCGCACAGACATACTGTCAGTATTTGTTCAACATGAGTCTTCACCCCGGTCGCATTTCATTCCTACAGTGGGTCATGGCACTCCCCATCTCAATCCCCGACGTTGGTCACTGCTTCACCATCACACATGTCTTGGGGGAGGAGTACACTGCCATAACACCCTTGAGAAACCTTTCTCCGATACTACACTTACTGAGCACTGCTCTGAGGAACCCCTACTCACCCTACCGGATGCCGTTTCAGCATCCACCGAGAGGAGGGAGGGGCCCCTGGGGAGCCCCTGGACTTCATGCATTAGGTGTAACGTTTTCCTCATTGTGTCAGCCCCCTGACAACCTTTAATAAACCCTAACTGGTCCGGGTGGCTCAGTCTTGGCATATACCCCTCTAATCTGGCCGCTAACACCCGGGTCTACATTTTGGCATCAATGTTAAAAAGGGAGATGGGGTGATAAGAGCCACACGTCCGGGGTTCCCTCCCTTTCTTGTGCATTACCGAGATAAGCGCTAGGGAGAAGGACTCCGGGGTCTTACCCGTATTCACTATATCGTTAAATAGTTGTCATAAACGGGAGTAACACCGGGAGGAATGATTTGTAAAACCCTGCTGAGAAGCCATCCTCCCCTGGAGCCCTTCCAAGCGGCAACCTCCCCACCTCCCCAACCTCTTCTTCTGTTATGGATACCTCTAGGATACCAGTTTCGAGCTCTGACAGTTTGGGTAGATGGATGTCTGCTAGGTATGCATCTGCGTCCCTCTCCTCTGATGTGGACTCTGATTCGTACAGCATTTCATAGCAAATGCCCCTCCCTGATCAGGATCCCCCTCTGTGTGTCCTTCCCCGTTTCCCATACAGTTCTTTTCTCCACCTCCCCCGTATGATTAGTGTGAAAGTAAATCCCGATTTCCTTTGTCATTTTCCAAAAGAAACACAAGGTCTCTCCACAAGGACTCATTGCACCTCCACTGCGAGTCCCTGGGGCACATTCCCACCCAGTCCAAGTCACCCATTACCGTGTCGTGGTGCGACCAGGCGATTGGGTGAATCTCTTGAGTTCTGTGCAACCCCCCCAGGTCCATTGAAATATACATGTAATCGATCCTCATAAAGGTGCCGTGGGTGCCCTGAGTAGAAGGT
Organism: Ambystoma mexicanum; assembly: GCA_002915635.3. NCBI lineage: Eukaryota > Metazoa > Chordata > Amphibia > Caudata > Ambystomatidae > Ambystoma > Ambystoma mexicanum. Next base: position 1,036,973,108 of record CM030325.1, read on the forward strand.
GTAGCCCCTTTGCTCCTGGTGGAGATGCTGCAATAGATCCCGCTCCCCATATATTTCCATTAGATCGTTGATCTCCCTGTACCCCGGCTTATGCACTTCACGTTCGTTGACAAGTGACACCTGCCTATCTAAATTGACATCAGCCCAAATATTAAAGCCCCTCCCAGAATAAGGTGTCCCAAGGTCTCTAGCATTATTTTTGAAAGGGTACCCTTCAGGAATCTTAGCTGTTCTCCGTTTGGGACGTAGACCGTGGTGAGTGTAAAGCGCACCCTCTTAATGGTTCCCGAGACCAGAAGGGCCCTCCCCTCCACATCTGAACAGACCCTAAAGACCTCCCCACTGAGCGTTCTTCTTATTAGAATACCCACTCCTGCTTTCCTTCTGCAGTCTTCTTGACTAATCAATCTACGCGGGATCCTCCGTTCTTCTCCTTTGATGAATCTTGTCTCCTGTAGATACAGTATATCCAATCCTGCTCTACAGAATTCCCTTGCCACCAGTGACTGTTTTGTTGGTGAGTTCAGTCCTTTAACATTGAGGGTGCCAATCCTCAGGCGGTCAGCCCGCGTCCCTCCCATTGCCCCTGCCATCATACAGTTACGCTACCAGAGCACCCTCGTTGCCACCCAGTGAGTCTCCATGTGCCAATCCGCACAACTTCAAAGTGGGATAACCCAAAAGGAGCAAACCTGTACCAAGACCCCATCCCTTCTCGGCTTCCCTTCCATCCCTAAATGCCCCCAATTCCCAAAAGGTGCCCGGCTCTCCCCAGTTAACCTCACAAGGTTGACACCGGACTACCAGCTGGAAACGTTCCGACAGGTCCCTTCATAGCAAAGCTCATACTCAAGAGCTCACCCACTTCTGCCCCCCCCTTTAACAATCACACATAAAAGATTAATTCCTGCATCCCCTGAGGAACAACCCCTTCACATCCTCATTCGGAACTTAGGAAAACCAAAAAGTAGTCAGGAGCCCCGGACGGGGCCCCGTCTTTGAGTCCCCACAGCTTGTGTGAACCTCAACCGCAGTGTCCGCTGCCGATGTTAGATCAGTCATTTCAGGTCTCGCTGTGGGGGATGCATTCAGCTTTCTAAACATCCGGGATCCCGGCATTCCCCTCCTCCGTGGACCTTTGACACTCCATTGTCCGTCACCTGGCCCCTTTCTGGATGGACCACAGGAATCGTAGCTTCTCTGGCCTCTCCCAGGAGTTCCCTCATGAATCTGGGAATTTCTTCATCAGTAGACAATTTGTGTTTTTGTCCGTCAACCTCGAACGAGATGTAGAATGGGAACCCACACAGGTACCGAGACCCTTTCGAATTAAACCACTTTGTTAGGGTGAAGCACAGTCTCCTTTTTGCCAGAGTCAAGGAGGACAGGTCTTGAAAGATCGTTACTCTTGCCGTACCATGCATCACTGGACCTTTTTTCTTGCTTTCTCCAGATTCATCAGCTTGTCAGCGTAGTTGTGAAAGCGGACAAGGACTGACTTTGGTCCTCTTGCCGAGCCTCTGGCTCTATGGATCCTCTTGATTTTAACTTCATCAATGGAGTCATCGTGAAAGATCAGTTTTGTTACTTCATGTAGGGTTCTTCGCAGGTCCACCTCTGACTCCTCGTCTCTCTCTGGGATTCCAAGAAGTCTCAGATTATTACGTCTCTCCCGGTTTTCGAGGTCGTCCATTTTCAGTATTGCCTTGGCCTCTCTTCTTTCCATTTCCAACATTCACAACGTCCATGTGGGTCTCCAGGGTGTCCAGAGAAGATTTGTTGTGCTCCACTTCCACTTCACTGCTTCATTTAGTCGATTCTATGGGTAATTCTGTCCACCCTTCCCCCAATGTCAGCCCTCACGTTCCTGATCTCTTCCATAAGTGCTGCAACATTTTTTTTTGGTCGCCGTGGTCTCATCTCCCCCAGAAGCCATATTGCACCCCGGTGCAGACACAGCGCAGGACTGACTTGTTACATATTCAAAACTGGCCAGTTCCAACCTTACTTCCATGCATCAACAGGGAACGCCCTGCATGCTCGGGTCTCTATGTGGTGGTCGGACCCCGAGCATGAATGACTTTCACCTTGCGTTGGAGGGGCCTTTAGATCCCTTTACCACTTCCTGGGCAGATAGATGTTGCAAGTCTCTGGGGTAGTCTAGACAGTTCCAAACTATCCCGACGATGATTCCCCCCAGAATTCTCCAGAGCCTTAGCTACACCCATTCCAAAAATGGGGCAGGTAAGTGGGCACACGCCCTGGGACAGGGGGCTCACGCCTCCAAGCCTCACTGGACACACCACAGCCCTTCCTCTCTATCTGGAGATGAAGGGGCACAAGCTGTGTATTACCTACTGTGGGCCTTCATGGTACCCCGATTGGACTGCTCTTTCGCCTCTGCTCTCATGGGTCTCTCCGCCGGTGTCTGTTTCTATAGGCTGGTTGACCCGGACCTCCACCCCCAACTCTGGGGGTAGAGTCAGTCAGCAGCTCCCCTTTGTCTTGCTCCACTTTACTCTCCTGAACTCGGCTTCTTCCGTTCGAAAAGAGGGTTGGGAGGCACGCACTCGCCCCTGGGCAGGGGAACCACACCTCCTTGCCCCACTGGTGTCACTGCAGCCCTTCTTCTGTCCCTATCGATGTGGGGGGGGGGCAGACCATGTTCAGCCTCCCCTGGGCCCTCCTGGTACCAAGGTGGAACTGTCTCTTCGCTCCTACCCTCAGGGATCACCCCGCCAGGGTTTACTTCTGTGGGCCAGGTGCCCTGTGTCTCCCGTCTCAGACCAGGGGACTGTGTCTGACACAATGTGGCCCGCGGGGTGTGTGCTAAAGTGAGGTGAGCTGCCACGCTCCCTCTCACCCTTGTCAACTCCCTAGGGAAGACAGTGGCCTCACCCCAGGGTGATCACTCGGGGCCAGTCGCCAGCCCTGTGACAAAGTTAAGGTTGGCTGTGCTGCTCACACCAGAAGCTCCTGTGGGGGGGTCCTCATCACCCTCCCTCAACTTGAAAGGCCACTGGAGTCTTCAGGGGGGAAGGAGGCCGGACACTCACCTCCAATCACAGCCTCACCACCTCTTCTCGGAGGCCTGCCCCAGCAGCTTGATCTCCAGCCCAGCAGAAAGGCCGTCAAGCACTCCCTCCTCACATCCCTCTGGCGGGAAAAGTCCCTTTTGAATTCCCTGCAGACCTCGGAGGGCCAAACTCGGTCTTTGCTCGTGCAATTCTCTCTGCTGTTGGAACGGGAGGTGCAGGGGCCCTTAACCACACCAGCACCAAGGGGTAATCCATACAGGTATTGCTGGGGTGAAAAGTGGGGGCTCTAGCCACTTTTCGGTACCGTCATGGACGAGCAGAGAACGTTCATCTGCGCACCCCCTGGTGGCCTCCTCAGCGAATAGGTTTTTAAAGGTCTCCACCATGATGGGGACCCTTGATGGCTGCAATGATTCCAAATGTTGATTATGAGCAGGTGGTGGAAATTACGCACAGTATATGAACCCTATCATCGGTCAATTTATTATTCCTGTTAAATAGCATTACCGCTAACGGGATCCTCAAACCAGTTCTCAGTAAAATCATATAAGACATGGAATTTTTTCTTTTTTCAGTTTGAGGGAAACAAAAATATAGATTAGGAAATATCAACAGTTTCAAGAGAGCCTTAAAAACTCGCCGGATCCTTGGCGACTCATGGAGTATCGGACGTTCAGAAGGTTGATATGTAACACTCCGCCTCCTGCACTTTAAGAACGACTCACCCGTCCGGTGTCGAGCGATAGAACTGGGCCACGGCCAAGGACATGATGCAATCAATTCTCAGCAGAAGGCAAACTTCTCTCCATGAAGCAATATCCCAAACCCTGCAGAGCTTTACAGAACACCCTGGGGAGCTGCCATTCTTATTGTTCTCGGGCCGAATTCATCCACATCACTTTGAAGGAATACAAGCTAAATATCCTTGCCCTTCACGGTTATCATAGCTAGGCGTGATTCGACCTTGAAGATCTCAGCTGCGAGACAGAAAATACATCATTGCTGAATTCGTTTGTCTGGCAACTTGGAAGGTCGTAAGAAAGAGAGGAATTTTTAGCAAAAACTAAAGGATGCTGCCTAGCCCTATTTTGTATGTTCCCCTCTCCCTAATCAATCGCTTTTGGATTGGAATTACCTCCATCCCCAGCCAGCGTGGAGGCATATGAAGGGATTGACCACAGTTGACCGGTGCAGTAGAGCACCTCATCGGCATCACTGAAAGATACTAGGTCCACCAGGCACAACTCTCCAAAACTTGACCAATGTTTAATGAATGTAGGTATGACATTTTGGGGGATTAATATACTGTTTGTTCAGTAAGGTATGCCAGGAAGGGCAAATCCCTAACTCTTGGCGCGGCTAGATTATTGTACCAATCCACAAGAAGGGGCCCAGAACATGCCCAGAGCATTTCTGGCTACTAGCCATGCTAGATGCAAATGATAAAATCTTTGCGTCCTTACTGTTGGGTAGACTAATAAAATGGGTAGACTCAATCAGTCTACTGAGTAATTTTCAAATGGGATTTTGTGCAGGTTCGGGCACCGCCCATTGTCTCTGGCTCTTAGACTCACTCACCAAAGTGGCCAAGACCAAAGATCAACCTGGCCTCTATGTGGCCATGATTGATTTACGGGCCACTTTTGATACTGTTAATAGGGGGCAAGCTTTGGGCCAACGTGAATCACCTGGGTTGCCCACGTGATCTGTTATTGGTTTTGATGGGCTTACATGAGAATACTACAGTTCAAATTAGGTTGGACAATAGGGGTCTGGTCTCTGCGCCTGTTAGAACAAATCGAGGGGTATAACCAATGGGATTGGTGTGCAAATTATGAACATCTTGCTACTCTGAATAGCTTTTGCACCATTATAGACCAACTTGACCACAAATACAAAACACTACAATGTTATATCCAACTCTGCCCTTCCCCCGAACTACGTAGGTTCATGTTATTATTGCGACTCAGTAGATTCCCAGTGCCAGCTTCCATTGGCCCAGAGCAGGGGATTCCAAAAGAAGCGAGGGGATACCGCTCCTGTGGTCTATCGGGTACATTGGAGACTGCCCAGCATGTTCCGACAGAGTGCAGGGAACCTGGCCCTCTGTGATGAATATGCTGGGCCCCTATGCCTCTGATCTTAACAGTATAGAGAGCGAGTCATTCTGGCGGTATTGTCTGAATTCTGGACATGAATCTGTGCATATTGCCCTGTTTAATATCTGGAACGAATTACTCAAGCAGAGAAAGGTTGGGAAAAATGTCCAAAGCAGATAAGTAAGGTCGGGAGGTCTTTGCCTCGTTTTCAGTAGTTTGTGAAATATAGGATGAAATGAATTGTGATGTGTATATGATATTTATGTGATTGTGTTCTAATGAAAATGTGTTTTTTGTAGCTTTACGTATCAAATTCTGTATGTATATTATGATAACGCTCATTGAGCTATGAACATAACAATAAATAATAATGGTTTGTCCAAAAGAAATGAAAACCTGATGTTGGAATCTTAGAAGCGTCCTGCCAACGAAAGAGAGTAGTTCTGTCCTCAACCAATACTATTAGTAGGAGACACCGGTCTCCACGGTTCTCCAACAACTCACCATTACGGTCCTAAATACTTTGGCTGTGGATACAAGGGCCATAACAGTAGTGGGGCCGTTCAATGACCGAGAAGCCAACTTGCAGCATGCTCAAAGAGCAGGAACTGCGCAGACATCACGCCTCTGATCATATAGGGTAGGCAACTCATAGATGTCACTGCAAGCTGAGCATCACTGCAAGCTGAGCATCACTGCAAGCTGAGCATCACTGCAAGCTAAGCATCTCTGCAAGCTGAGCATCACTGCAAGCTGAGCATCTCTGCAAGCTGAGCATCAGTGCAAGCTCAACATCAGTGCAAGCTCAGCATCAGTGCAAGCTCAGCATCAGTGCAAGCTCAGCATCAGTGCAAGCTCAGCATCTCTGCAAGCTGAGCATCTCTGCAAGCTGAGCATCTCTGCAAGCTGAGCATCACTGCAAGCTGAGCATCACTGCAAGCTGAGCATCACTGCAAGCTCAGCATCAGTGCAAGCTCAGCATCAGTGCAAGCTGAGCATCACTGCAAGCTGAGCATCACTGCAAGCTGAGCATCACTGCAAGCTGAGCATCACTGCAAGCTCAGCATCACTGCAAGCTCAGCATCACTGCAAGCTCAGCATCACTGCAAGCTCAGCATCAGTGCAAGCTCAGCATCACTGCAAGCTGAGCATCAGTGCAAGCTGAGCATCTCTGCAAGCTGAGCATCTCTGCAAGCTGAGCATCACTGCAAGCTGAGCATCACTGCAAGCTCAGCATCACTGCAAGCTCAGCATCAGTGCAAGCTCAGCATCAGTGCAAGCTGAGCATCTCTGCAAGCTGAGCATCTCTGCAAGCTGAGCATCACTATACACTGAGCATCTCTGCAAGCTGAGCATCTCTGCAAGCTGAACATCTCTGCAAGCTGAGCATCACTGCAAGCTGAGCATCACTGCAAGCTCAGCATCAGTGCAAGCTGAGCATCTCTGCAAGCTGAGCATCACTATAAGATGAGCATCTCTGCAAGCTGAGCATCTCTGCAAGCTAAGCATCTCTGCAAGCTAAGCATCACTATAAGATGAGCATCTCTGCAAGCTGAGCATCTCTGCAAGCTAAGCATCGCTGCAAGCTGAGCATAGCTGCAAGCTGATCATCTCTGCAAGCTGATCATCTCTGCAAGCTGAGCATCTCTGCAAGCTGAGCATCTCTGCAAGCTGAGCATCGCTGCAAGCTGAGCATCGCTGCAAGCTGATCTCTGCAAGCTGATCATCTCTGCAAGCTGAGCATCGCTGCAAGCTGAGCATCGCTGCAAGCTGAGCATCGCTGCAAGCTGAGCATCTCTGCAAGCCGAGCATCACGGCAAGCCGAGCATCTCTGCAAGCCGAGCATCTCTGCAAGCTGAGCATCTCTGCAAGCTGAGCATCTCTGCAAGCTGAGCATCTCTGCAAGCTAAGCATCGCTGCAAGCTGAGCATAGCTGCAAGCTGATCATCTCTGCAAGCTGATCATCTCTGCAAGCTGAGCATCTCTGCAAGCTGAGCATCTCTGCAAGCTGAGCATCGCTGCAAGCTGAGCATCGCTGCAAGCTGATCTCTGCAAGCTGATCATCTCTGCAAGCTGAGCATCGCTGCAAGCTGAGCATCGCTGCAAGCTGAGCATCGCTGCAAGCTGAGCATCTCTGCAAGCCGAGCATCACGGCAAGCCGAGCATCTCTGCAAGCCGAGCATCTCTGCAAGCTGAGCATCTCTGCAAGCTGAGCATCTCTGCAAGCTGAGCATCTCTGCAAGTTGAGCATCTCTGCAAGCTGAGCATCACTGCAAGCTGAGCATCACTGCAAGCTGAGCATCACTGCAAGCTGAGCATCACTGCAAGCTGAGCATCACTGCAAGATGAGCATCACTGCAAGATGAGCATCAGTGCAAGCTGAGCATCAGTGCAAGCTGAGCATCACTGCAAGCTGAGCATCTCTGCAAGCTGAGCATCTCTGCAAGCTGAGCATCACTATAAGCTGAGCTTCTCTGCAAGTTGAGCATCTCTGCAAGCTGAGCATCTCTGCACGCTGAGCATCTCTGCAAGCTGAGCATCTCTGCAAGCTGAGCATCAGTGCAAGCTGAGCATCGCTGCAAGCTGAGCATCTCTGCAAGCTGAGCATCTCTGCAAGCTGAGCATCGCTGCAAGCTGAGCATCGCTGCAAGCCGAGCATCTCTGCAAGCCGAGCATCACTGCAAGCCGAGCATCGCTGCAAGCTGAGCATCGCTGCAAGCTGAGCATCGCTGCAAGCTGAGCATCGCTGCAAGCCGAGCATCTCTGCAAGCCGAGCATCACGGCAAGCCGAGCATCTCTGCAAGCCGAGCATCTCTGCAAGCCGAGCATCTCTGCAAGCTGAGCATCTCTGCAAGCTGAGCATCGCTGCAAGTTGAGCATCTCTGCAAGTTGAGCATCTCTGCAAGTTGAGCATCACTGCAAGATGAGCATCACTGCAAGATGAGCATCAGTGCAAGCTGAGCATCAGTGCAAGCTGAGCATCACTGCAAGCTGAGCATCTCTGCAAGCTGAGCATCACTATAAGCTGAGCTTCTCTGCAAGTTGAGCATCTCTGCAAGCTGAGCATCTCTGCACGCTGAGCATCTCTGCAAGCTGAGCATCAGTGCAAGCTGAGCATCGCTGCAAGCTGAGCATCTCTGCAAGCTGAGCATCTCTGCAAGCTGAGCATCTCTGCAAGCCGATCATCTCTGCAAGCCGAGCATCACTGCAAGCCGAGCATCTCTGCAAGCCGAGCAACTCTAAAAGCCGAACATCTCTGCAAGCCGAGCATCTCTGCAAGCCGAGCATCTCTGCAAGCCGAGCATCTCTGCAAGCTGAGCATCAGTGCAAGCTGAGCATCAGTGCAAGCTGAGCATCGCTGCAAGCTGAGCATCTCTGCAGTTTTTGGATCTGATGAAGAGATGCAGCCACGGGCTTCTTCCTCCAGCTGGGCTCCAGGATGCAGCTTAAGATGACTTCAGCTTCAGGTTTCTTGTTACAGCTTCTGACAAGGAGGAGAGTGTGAGGCCCCCTGTTATACAAACCACTCCCAATTCGCTCAATCTGTGCTAAACTCAGCCAGCCAATCGCAGACAAGTGCATTCATGCGGGCAGCACCCAATCAGGCTGACAAGCATTTGGGGTATTCTCTAGAAACCAGACACCCACAACACAGGATGTGGTTTGCGGACTACTCCCCAGGCTTTCAGTGCACCACACTGCATTCATTCCAGTTTCAGTCGGGGCTGGCACAGGCATTCTGTCACACAACCAAAACCAGAAACTCACAACACAGAATACATGTTGGCCACTCACTCCATTCAGGTAGGCTCCACCCAAAGAGTGTACCCACAGCAAGCAGCCCCTGGGAAGGCTCCAGCCAGTCTGGCAGGAGGCAGCCCCAGAGTCACATGTGGTCCTTCCACCCAACAACCATTGAGGGGAAGAGACCAGAACCAGGGCCTCTCAGGACTTTGAGAAACAAGTGGGTAAGGCAAAAGAGATCAAGAGGCCACCAGTGGCCATCTTGACTTTGTGCAGGAATTCATGGATTCCTATGGCAGGGCCTGGGTAACCCAAAAATGGAAGATACCCAGAACCACTGGCACGTCAGCATGTAGCTGCCACCAGCACATACCCTGCTCTGTGGGCAACAGACAGTACACTAGGGGTACAGGATTGTACCCCTACCCATGGGCGGTGTAAGGGTATCCCAGGGATATTGGTCCACCAAGAACCACATGCTGCATTGCCAGGTGCCCACACTGGACTCCTGTGCAGATAATAGGCAGAACACACAGAATAAGAAGGCATAGGACACGGACAAGGCGACCCTATCCCTCCAATGATTTCCTAGTATCACAATGAGACAGAGCTACTTGCTTTCCCTGGGGTCCCAAGCTGCCACGGGGCCCCTACTCCTAGAATTAGCCTAGTGATAGATGGAATGGACATTCCAGTGTTTGTAACAGATCTTATGACTGGCAGAAAAGTTCTTTATCTGCTAAATGGTGGCGGACAGTGGGGCAGTCCAGGTTGAAATGTGGAGCTTCAGAGACGAGCCTGGAGGAAGCCGGAATATTTGGAAGAAGGTATTTAAGGAAGGAAACCAGTTGAACAGGTGCATCCTGGGTGCTATTGGTCCTATGCAGGTGTGCATGTGTGTGGGAGGCTGGCACAGAAAGGTGGAGAGCAGCACGTTTTAAGTAGTGCAACTTGACTGTAGAGTTAGCAATCTGGGGGCGTGGGGAGGGAAAGAATAACCAGGTCAGATATGGATCCTTACGTGCTCTAAAATTAATGTAAAAAATATAAGGAAAAAAACTCCAAAAGTGTGTAGTGGAGGAGCCAAGTACCCCCACTCCACCTGCCCCGCCTACATTACCTGAGAAGTATGAACCAAAGTATGTGACGTATACTGCACCAATAAGAAAGCAGGAAGAAGAACGACTCTATGCAGTACCCATAAGAATACCCTATACCTAAGAAAATATGGGAAGTGAAGTACCCATTGAGGGAAACCATACCTACATTCACGACAATATGATGGCCATTTAAATGTGATTCCTGACGAAACAAAGAAACTGAATGACCAGGATGAATGGTGATGTCATACAAAGCTGAATCGACTCCAGATAGAAGATAACCAGACCAGAGAGGAAGACAATTTGTGAAGAACAAAGAAGTACCAAGGATAAGTGACATCTTGGGATCAAGATAAAGAGACTTATGCCATAAGCATAATGAAGAAACGTAGTTAGTTTAAACATGTACAGATGCAATGAAACGCAAGCAGCAATGCAATCATGAAACTAACCAAATGCTTACAGTAAATAGATCGCAGCAGGTGCCAACATATACATATATACCTCATAGATACATATGGGCAGAATAAATAATGAAGGTTCCACTAAGTATGTAGCAGTCTGAACAAACGAGGAAGGCCTCAATTCAGTGTCACAGTTACAAAAGCAATTGAATTAAACCGAATATATTTCAGCTAAGGAGTTGGATGAGCCAAGAGAGCCAAGGTCTTATCAGAACTAAAATTGGCTGACGTTGGATACAATTAACGTGGAAGAACAGAAGCTCCTGTTCAAGAAAGTCAAGTGAAAACAACAGACATCAGAGGACTATTGGAGAATAAAATGAAATACACAAAAAGGCTCAAATCGTGGTGTCCAGTCATGTGATGAAAGGAAGTTGGATCACAGTAACGCACGGAAGCCAGGCAGTACCCATCCTCCTTAAAAAATCCCAGAGAACAGTACAGACTCAAGGCCAACTTCAAAACATTAATTGACACTGAACCATTGAGGTGATGATGGATTAGAGTTTCAATTGGTGGGAAGCTGGTATCAAGACAAGCTCACCCGCACCTGGTTGTTCAGCTGCATGCTGCTCTCGTAGGTGGAAAGTTATTGACGAGGGTTAGTAGCCAACTAATTGTAGAGGACCACGTAGTTGGGGGGTCCTATATTTTATGTAGCCAATGGAACGTCGTACATTTAGTGCCGTTCATAGTGGCCATTTTGAAGGAAGGGCTTAGTCACCTCCACCTGATGTTGACTATCCAATTACCTCTTTCCGTTACTCTATACAGATATAACACCTATGCTTAGTTATTCACTTAGAACCAATCCCGCTTCCCGATAGGTTTTAGATGTTTGCCATGTAGGATGACGTTGGTAATGACGCAGGTCAACACGTCAGCTATGACCAATTTTGGGTTTAAGAACCCATCTTATTTATGAAATAAGGAGAGTTGAGTATCGAGCGATTGCTGATGTTTGTTGTACTCCCTGTTTTAATTAATTGCATTAAAACAGACAACCTTTCGCCAAGCTATTTGTGTCATCTGAATTATTGATGTTTGATTAAAATCTGCATCCCCATCTATCTCCAGGGTATTGCTACTCATCTTAAAGGGCTGGAAGCCTCCAGTTCAAGTGAGGATAAACAAAGAAAGTAAAACCCACTGGCAGAGTAGGAGACGGATTGCTGCAGGCAACGATTTAGAAGCGTATTCCAGAGACCCTGCTGGCACCAACTGGGATTGTACTATTCAGTGCAGGCTAGTGATTGGCATGTGAGTCAAGCGGCGTGCACATGAATGTTACCTGCATGCATGTCACAGTCACTGTGGCAAAGAACGCGTGGATCTACTCTGTATGCAAGAGTGACTGGCGGTGACTAGAAGTGTGCACATACATGTGCATTCTATGCTTGGAACAATGTCTCTGGCGGTGCGCACATGCATGTACACTCTATGCCAGTTACAGTGACTAGAAATGTGCACATGCATGTACAGTCTATGCCAGAAACAATGTCTCTAGCGGGGCGCAAATGCATGTACACCCTATGCCAGTTACAGTGACTAGAAGTGTGCACATGCATGTACAGTCTATGCCAGAAACAATGTCTCTGGCGGTGCGCAAATGCATGTACACTCTATGCCAGTTACAGTGACTAGAAATGTGCACATGCATGTACAGTCTATGCCTAGAACAATGTCTCTGGCGGTGCGCACATGCATGTACACTCTATGCCAGTTACAGTGACTAGAAATGTGCACATGCATGTACAGTCTATGCCTGGAACAATGTCTCTGGCGGTGCGCAAATGCATGTACACTCTATGCCAGTTACAGTGACTAGAAATGTGCACATGCATGTCCAGTCTATGCCTGGAACAATGTCTCTGGTGGTGCACACATGCATGTACACCCTATGCCAGTTACAGTGACTAGAAATGTGCACATGCATGTACAGTCTATGCCTGGAACAATGTCTCTGGCGGTGCGCAAATGCATGTACACCCTATGCCAGTTAGTGACTAGAAATGTGCACATGCATGTACAGTCTGTGCCAGAAACAATGTCTCTGGCGGTGCGCAAATGCATGTACACCCTATGCCAGTTACAGTGACTAGAAATGTGCACATGCATGTACAGTCTGTGCCAGAAACAATGTCTCTGGTGGTGCGCACATGCATGTACACTCTATGCCAGTTACAGTGACTAGAAATGTGCACATGCATGTACAGTCTATGCCAGAAACAATGTCTCTGGCGGTGCGCACATGCATGTACACCCTATGCCAGTTACAGTGACTAGAAATGTGCACATGCATGTACAGTCTATGCCAGAAACAATGTCTCTGGCTGTGCGCACATGCATGTACACTCTATGCCAGTTACAGTGACTAGAAGTGTGCACATGCATGTACAGTCTATGCCTGGAACAATGTCTCTGGCGGTGCGCACATGCATGTACACTCTATGCCAGTTACAGTGACTAGAAATGTGCACATGCATGTACAGTCTATGCCAGAAACAATGCCTCTGGCGGTGCGCACATGCATGTACACTCTATGCCAGTTACAGTGACTAGAAATGTGCACATGCATGTACAGTCTATGCCTGGAACAATGTCTCTGGTGGTGCGCACATGCATGTACACTCTATGCCAGTTACAGTGACTAGAAGTGTGCACATGCATGTACAATCTATGCCTGGAACAATGTCTCTGGCGGTGCGCACATGCATGTACACTCTATGCCAGTTACAGTGACTAGAAGTGTGCACATGCATGTACAGTCTATGCCTGGAGCAATGTCTCTGGTGGTGCGCACATGCATGTACACTCTATGCCAGTTACAGTGACTAGAAGTGTGCACATGCATGTACAGTCTATGCCTGGAACAATGTCTCTGGCGGTGCACACATGCATGTACACCCTATGCCAGTTAGTGACTAGAAATGTGCACATGCATGTACAGTCTATGCCTGGAACAATGTCTCTGGTGGTGCACACATGCATGTACACCCTATGCCAGTTAGTGACTAGAAATGTGCACATGCATGTACAATCTATGCCTGGAACAATGTCTCTGGTGGTGCACACATGCATGTACACTCTATGCCAGTTACAGTGACTAGAAGTGTGCACATGCATGTACACTCTATGCCAGTTACAGTGACTAGAAGTGTGCACATGCATGTACACTCTATGCCAGTTACAGTGACTAGAAGTGTGCACATGCATGTACAGTCTATGCCTGGAACAATGTCTCTGGTGGTGCGCACATGCATGTATACTCTATGCCAGTTACAGTGACTAGAAATGTGCACATGCATGTACAGTCTATGCCAGAAACAATGTCTCTGGCGGTGCGCAAATGCATGTACACCCTATGCCAGTTACAGTGACTAGAAGTGTGCACATGCATGTACAGTCTGTGCCAGAAACAATGTCTCTGGTGGTGCGCACATGCATGTACACTCTATGCCAGTTACAGTGACTAGAAGTGTGCACATGCATGTACAGTCTATGCCAGAAACAATGGCTCTGGCGGTGCACAAATGCATGTACACTCTATGCCAGTTACAGTGACTAGAAGTGTGCACATGCATGTACAGTTTATGCCTGAAACAATGTCCCTGGCGGTGCACACATGCATGTACACTCTATGCCAGTTACAGTGACTAGAAGTGTGCACATGCATGTACAGTCTATGCCAGAAACAATGTCTCTGGTGGTGCACACATGCATGTACACTCTATGCCAGTTACAGTGACTAGAAGTGTGCACATGCATGTACAGTCTATGCCTGAAACAATGTCCCTGGCGGTGCACACATGCATGTACACTCTATGCCAGTACAGTGACTAGAAGTGTGCACATGCATGTACAGTTTATGCCTGAAACAATGTCTATGGCGGTGCGCACATGCATGTACACTCTATGCCAGTTACAGTGACTAGAAGTGTGCACATGCATGTACAGTTTATGCCTGGAACAATGTCTCTGGCGGTGCGCACATGCATGTACACTCTATGCCAGTTACAGTGACTAGAAGTGTGCACATGCATGTACTGTCTATGCCAGTTACAGTGACTAGAAGTGTGCACATGCATGTACAGTTTATGCCTGAAACAATGTCTATGGCGGTGCGCAAATGCATGTACATCCTTTGCCAGTTACAGTGACTAGAAGTGTGCACATGCATGTACAGTCTATGCCAGTTACAGTGACTAGAAGTGTGCACATGCATGTACAGTTTCTGCCTGAAACAATGTCTCTGGCGGTGCACAAATGCATCGTCTCTGTATTTTTAAATCAGAGCATTGTGAATATTTAAGTGCGTCTATGCTATATGTGTCCATGTCGAGCGTACAAGCATGTGCCTAGATGTAGGTGTGTATTTCAATCGAGTATACACGCGCCTCTGTATGTATGAGCCTGGCCGGTCACATACATGTACTTGTGTGAAAAAGCCGACAATAGTGTGTATACTTCTCATACAGCTGTGCTGGAACATGCATGTGTGAAATTGCTAACTTCAGCATGCATGTGCCCTCAAACAATTCAGGTGGTGCAGTGCGTGGGGCCCCAAGGCTTGGGTTATTCCTCACAAGATGACTCTCTAGGCTGCAGTCAACACTGGGGTATGAGTGCATTTCTGGAGCAGCGTGTGTGGTGTGCGTGTGAGCACGAGCGTGCACCAACACAATGGTGTACGTATGTTTGCACTGGCCCTGCCTGGCCCCTGTGTGGGTCCCCTGGAAGTCGCCTAGTGTCCTTTAGAATGGAGGTAGCATGCAGGGGTTGCAAAGTCTTTCCCTTCACCAGCCTTAGCTGGAGGTGGGGCTTTGGGGTATGATCTTCTGGATGCAACCTGCAGAAGACGGTGAGGGCATCAAGGACAGTCACCTGGGTGCACAGAGGCAACCGGGTAAGCTAGCAGCGTGACCAAACGGAAGCCAGGTGTCAAAAGGTAACCCACGCCACAAGAGGTGGCTGGCATCGATGCCCGGCCAAGTGGCAATGGAGAACAACGTCAAGTCCAGGGAGGATGAGGGTGAGCACCTCAGAGTTGGTGGGGCATATACTGGGGCTACCAAGGACTGAACCCCACGGTGAGTTTGGGTCAATCAGTTGTGCTTCTCTCCAATTCATTTATCCCCACCACAATTTTAAAAATAGGTCCGGCTGCGATCCCTTTATTTACGTTCACTTCAGTGGCATTTGCAGATGTAGTCCATTATCAATATATAAATCCGGAATAACCAGCACAGCCTTCACCCAGTGCCAGTACGGATCAATAATGGGGCGCAGAGGATTTTAATGCTAACTGACTCCTTTTAGGCAGCAGATACACCTTAATACCATGTTAGGTTCAGATTCATGCCTTCGTCGGTTCTCCATGACACCCCACCCGGATAACCACCACCTTTCTTCATGGAAAGGTGAGCTTAACTTCTTCCCCATCAGGCAGCAGTGCTGCAGGGCGAGGTCACTTCTACCCCTGAGGTTGTGCTTCAGGGATTTATTTGGGCCACACATGCTTCTAGGGTGGGCTGCTGTCACGGGAGAGCCCGGTGCACCCTAACCCCGCAGCCCGGTGCACCCTAACTCCGGAGCCTGGCGCAACCTAACTCCGCGCCCTGGCGCAACCTAACTCCATAGCCCGGCGCACCCTAACTCTCGCAGCCCGGCGCAACACTAACTCTGCAGCCCACGAACATCATAACTCCTGCAGCCCGGTGCACCCTAACGCTGCAGCCCGGTGCACCCCTAACCTCTGCCAGCCCGGTGCACCCTAACCCTGCCAGCCTGTTGCCACCATAACCCTGCCAGCCTGGTGCCAACCCTAACCCTGCACCCTGCGGGCACCCCAACTCTGCAGCATGATCACAAAGCTACCAGAAAATACAACCACTATGTTTTCGGGCTGAACCCCCAAAGTAAAGCGGCATATTTAGTGTATTTCTTTGGTCGCACATGCTTCTAGGGTGGGCTGCTGTCACGGGAGAGCCCGGTACACCCTAACCCGCAGCCCGGCGCACCTAATTCCGCCGCTGGCGCAACCTATACTCCACAGCCCGGGCGCACCCTAACCCTGCACCCTGGCACAAACTAACTCTCACCCTGCGCACAACCTAACTCCGCAGCCCGACACACCCTAACTCTGCAGACCGGTGCACCCTAACTCCGCAGCCCGGTGCACCCTAACTCTGCAGCCCGGCGCACCCTAATTCCGGCGCCCTGGCGCATCCTAACTCCATAGCCCGGCGCACCCTAACTCTGCAGCCCGGCGCACCCTAACTCTGCAGCCCGATACATCATAACCCTGCAGCCCGGTGCACCCTAACGCTGCAGCCCGGTGCACCCTAATGCTGCAGCCCGGTGCACCCTAACCCTGCAGCCCTGTGCACCATAACCCTGCAGCCTGGTGCACCCTAACCCTGCACCCTGGGGCACCCCAACTCTGCAGCAGTGATCACAAAGCTTGACCAGCTCAGAAATACAACACTATGTATTCGGGCTGAACCCCCAAAGTAAAGCGCATATTTAGTGTATTTCTTTGTAATTTGGGAAACGCCCTTTGTCTTCCGGTAAAAAACAGATGTGTCATTAGCTTTTTTAATGCCCTGATCAAAGGGATGGATAACCATCCGGATATAATTGTTTTCATGCATTAAAGTTTCAAGTGAAAGGGAGTTCCCTGCTTAGGTTTACAGGGTAACAGAACATAAAAACCACATGATGTAGATTTTTTTCACATGTACCAAAAATGTGACATTAATTACATGTTATACACGGGGAGCGAGGGTGCAAGTCCAGGCCTCTAAACCATTGTGTGAATTGAACCTCACTGAACCCATTCTCAAACACGGGTAGCAAGGGGACAAGTCCAGGGTCTTTACAGGTGCCCCCGGGGTATAACTGCATCTTTGCACAAAGACAGGGAGTGAGGCTGCACGTCCAGACTAAATAACCAACCAGGATGTGCCCGGAGCCCCACTGCATCTCTGCACAAAGACAGGGAGAACACAAGTTCAAGGGGCCTAACGAGGATGCACCATGAACAACACAGATTCCAGTAACAATCACAGGCAGCTAAGATGAAAGCCTGGAATTCTTAACCAGGTTGTGCCCTGGGGTTCACTCCATCTGCACACAAACACATGAAGGACGGCAGCTTCAGGGTTAATAACTAGGATGCACACTGAGATACCGCTTGTCCATGATGTGTCTTTTTAAAAATTGCTTTGATTTTGATGAAGTAGTACATAATCTCCTTCTCGCCTGCGCTGTGTTTTTCCCCTCGGCTGCCAGGCATCTTACACATCAATAGAAAGACTGCTTCCTTCAGCTCCACTGTCCATCAGTCACTTTCTCAGACTGTATCTGCTGTCCCTCCGCGTGGACAGATCCCTCATTGCAAACCTACAAAGTGTCACCTATACTCTAAAGAGACCAGGGGAATCCTACTGCAATGCTGGATGCCCCAGATCAGAAGAGAGGCGGGGATGGAGAAACAAACCAAGAGCCAAGTTAGACACAGAAGTAATGGACCAGTGAGGCGCAGATAGACGAGAGGCGATGATAGAGAAACAACCAAGACGCCAAGTGAGACGAAGTAAGGACCAGTGAGGCAGATCAGAGAGAGGCGTGATGGAGAAACAAACCAAGACGACAAGTGAGACACGGTAAGTAAGGGCGCAGTGAAGAGAGGCGTGATGGAGAAACAAACCAAGACGCCAAGTGAGACACAGAAGTAAGGGACCAGTGAGGCGAGATCAGAAGAGAGGCGATGATGAGAAACAAACCAAGACGCCAAGTGAGACACGGAAGTAAGGACCAGTGAAGAGAGGCGGTGATGGAGAAAACAAACCAAGACGCCCAAGTGAGACACGGAAGTAAGGGACGACAGTGAGGCGCAGATCAGAAGAGAGGCGGTGATGGAGAAACAAACCAAGACGCCAAGTGAGACACGGAAGTAAGGGACCAGTGAAGAGAGGCGGTGATGGAGAAACAAACCAAGACGCCAAGTGAGACACAGAAGTAAGGGACCAGTGAAGAGAGGCGGTGATGGAGAAACAAACCAAGACGCCAAATGAGACACGGAAGTAAGGGACCAGTGAGGCGCAGATCAGACGAGAGGCGATGATAGAGAAACAAACCAAGACGCCAAGTGAGACACGGAAGTAAGGGACCAGTGAAGAGAGGTGGTGATGGAGAAACAAACCAAGACGCCAAGTGAGTCACAGAAGTAAGGGACCAGTGAGGCGCAGATCAGACGAGAGGCGATGATAGAGAAACAAACCAAGACGCCAAGTGAGACACGGAAATAAGGGACCAGTGAAGAGAGGCGGTGATGGAGAAACAATCCAAGACGCCAAGTGAGACACGGAAGTAAGGGACCAGTGAAGAGAGGCAGTGATGGATAAACAAACCAAGGCGCCAAGTGAGACCAGAAGTAAGGGAAAAGTGAGGGCGCAGATCAGAAGAGAGGCGATGATATAGAGAAACCAACCAAGATGCCAAGTGAGACACGGAAGTAAGGGACCAGTGAAAGAAGGCAGTGATGGATAAACAAACCAAGGCGCCAAGTGAGACACAGAAGTAAGGGACCAGTGAGGCACAGATCAGACGAGAGGCGATGATAGAGAAACAACCAAGATGCCAAGTGGGACACGAAGTAAGGGACCAGTGAAGAGAGGTGTGATGGAGAAACAAACCAAGACGCCAAGTGAGACACGAGAAGTAAGGGACCAGTGAGGCGCAGATCAGAAGAGAGGCGATGATAGAGAAACAACCAAGACTGCCAAGTGAGATACGGAAGTAAGGCTCAGTGAAGAGAGGCGGTGATGGAGCAACAATCCAAGACACAAGTGAGATACGGAAGTAAGGGTCCAGATGAAGAGAGGCGGTGATGGAGCAACAATCCAAGACGCCAAATGAGACACGGAAGTAAGGGACCAGTGAGGCGCAGATCAGACGAGAGGCGATGATAGAGAAACAAACCAAGACACCAAGTGAGATACGGAAGTAAGGGTCCAGTGAAGAGAGGCGGTGATGGAGCAACAATCCAAGACACCAAGTGAGATACGGAAGTAAGGGTCCAGTGAAGAGAGGCGGTGATGGAGCAACAATCCAAGACGCCAAATGAGACACGGAAGTAAGGGACCAGTGAGGCGCAGATCAGACGAGAGGCGATGATAGAGAAACAAACCAAGACGCCAAGTGAGACACGGAAGTAAGGGACCAGTGAAGAGAGGTGGTGATGGAGAAACAAACCAAGACGCCAAGTGAGACACAGAAGTAAGGGACCAGTGAGGCGCAGATCAGACGAGAGGCGATGATAGAGAAACCAACCAAGATGCCAAGTGAGACACGGAAGTAAGGGTCCAGTGAAGAGAGGCAGTGATGGATAAACAAACCAAGGCGCCAAGTGAGACACAGAAGTAAGGGAAAAGTGAGGCGCAAATCAGAAGAGAGGCGATGATAGAGAAACCAACCAAGATGCCAAGTGAGACACGGAAGTAAGGGACCAGTGAAGAGAGGCAGTGATGGATAAACAAACCAAGGCGCCAAGTGAGACACAGAAGTAAGGGACCAGTGAGGCACAGATCAGACGAGAGGCGATGATAGAGAAACAAACCAAGATGCCAAGTGAGACACGGAAGTAAGGACCAGTGAAGAGAGGTGGTGATGGAGAAACAAACCAAGACGCCAAGTGAGACACAGAAGTAAGGGACCAGTGAGGCGCAGATCAGAAGAGAGGCGATGATAGAGAAACAAACCAAGATGCCAAGTGGGACACGGAAGTAAGGGACCAGTGAAGAGAGGCGTTGATGGAGAAACAATCCAAGATGCCAAGTGAGACACAGAAGTAAGGGACCAGTGAGGCACAGATCAGAAGAGAAGCGATGATGGAGAAACAAACCAAGATGCCAAGTGAGACACAGAAGTAATGGACGAGAGAGGCGCAGATCAGAAGAGAGGCAGTGATGGAGAAACAAACCAACACGCCAAGTGAGACACGGAAGTAAGGACCAGTGAAGAGAGGCGGTGATGGAGAAACAAACCAAGACGCCAAGTGAGACACGGAAGTAATGGATGGGAGAGGTGCAGATCAGAAGAGAGGCGGTGATCGAGAAACAAACCAACACGCCAAGTGAGACACGGAAGTAAGGACCAGTGAAGTGAGGCGGTGATGGAGAAACAAACCAAGACGCCAAGTTAGACACGGAAGTAAGGACCAGTGAAGAGAGGAGGTGATGGAGAAACAAACCAAGACGCCAAGTGAGACACAGAAGTAAGGGACCAGTGAGCAGATCAGAAGAGAGGCGATGATAGAGAAACAAACCAAGACTGCCAAGTGGGACACAGAAGTAAGGACCAGTGAAGAGAGGCGTTGATGGAGAAAACAAACCAAGACGCCAAGTGAGACACAGAAGTAAGGGACCAGTGAGGCACAGATCAGAAGAGAGGCGATGATGGAGAAACAAACCAAGACGCCAAGTGAGACACAGAAGTAAGGACGAGGAGCCAGATCAGAAGAGAGGCAGTGATGGAAAACAAACCAAGACGCCAAGTGAGACACAGAAGTAAGGACCAGTGAAGAGAGGAGGTGATGGAGAAACAAACCAAGACGCCAAGTGAGACACAGAAGTAAGGGACCAGTGAGGCGCAGATTAGAAGAGAGGCGATGATAGAGAAACAAACCAAGACGCCAAGTGAGACACAGAAGTAAGGGACCAGTGAGGCGCAGATCAGAAGAGAGGCAATGATAGAGAAACAAACCAAGAAGCCAAGTGAGACACGGAAGTAAGGGACCAGTGAAGAGAGGCGGTGATGGAGAAACAAACCAAGACGACAAGTGAGACACAGAAGTAAGGGACCAGTGAAGGGAGGCGGTGATGGAGAAACAAACCAAGACGCCAAGTGAGACACAGAAGTAAGGGACCAGTAAGGCGCAGATCAGAGGAGAGGCAACAATAGAGAAACAAACCAAGACACCAAGTGAGACACGGAAGTAAGGGACCAGTGAAGAGAGGCAGTGATGGAGAAACAAACCAAGACGCCAAATAAGACACGGAAGTAAGGGACCAGTGAAGAGAGGCCGTGAGGGAGAAACAAACCAAGAAGCCAGGTTAGACACAGAAGTAATGGATGAGAGAGGTGCAGATCAGAAGAGAGGCAGTAATGGAGAAACAAACCAACACGCCAAGTGAGACACGGAAGTAAGGGACCAGTGAGGCACAGATCAGAAGAGAGGTGATGATAGAGAAACAAACCAAGACACCAAGTGAGACACGGAAGTAAGGGAACAGTGAAGAGAGGCGGTGATGGAGAAACAAACCAAGACGCCAAGTGAGACACAGAAGTAAGGGACCAGTGAGGCGCAGATTAGAAGAGAGGCGATGATAGAGAAACAAACAAAGACGCCAAGTGGGACACAGAAGTAAGGGTCCAGTGAGGCACAGATCAGAAGAGAGGCGATGATAGAGAAACAAACCAAGACGCCAAGTGAGACACGGAAGTAAGGGACCAGTGAAGAGAGGTGGTGATGGAGAAACAATCCAAGACGCCAAATGAGACACGGAAGTAAGGGACCAGTGAAGAGAGGTGGTGATGGAGAAACAAACCAAGACGCCAAGTGAGACACAGAGGTAAGGGACCAGTGAGGCGCAGATCAGAAGAGAGGTGATGATAGAGAAACAAACCAAGATGCCAAGTGGGACACGGAAGTAAGGGACCAGTGAAGAGAGGCGTTGATGGAGAAACAATCCAAGATGCCAAGTGAGACACAGAAGTAAGGGACCAGTGAGGCACAGATCAGAAGAGAAGCGATGATGGAGAAACAAACCAAGATGCCAAGTGAGACACAGAAGTAATGGACGAGAGAGGCGCAGATCAGAAGAGAGGCAGTGATGGAGAAACAAACCAATACGCCAAGTGAGACACGGAAGTAAGGACCAGTGAAGAGAGGCGGTGATGGAGAAACAAACCAAGACGCCAAGTGAGACACAGAAGTAGGGACCAGTGAAGAGAGGAGGTGATGGAGAAACAAACCAAGACGCCAAGTGAGACACAGAAGTAAGGGACCAGTGAGGCGCAGATTAGAAGAGAGGCAATGATAGAGAAACAAACCAAGAAGCCAAGTGAGACACGGAAGTAAGGGACCAGTGAAGAGAGGCGGTGATGGAGAAACAAACCAAGACGACAAGTGAGACACAGAAGTAAGGGACCAGTGAAGGGAGGCGGTGATGGAGAAACAAACCAAGACGCCAAGTGAGACACAGAAGTAAGGGACCAGTGAGGCGCAGATCAGACGAGAGGCGATGATAGAGAAACAAACCAAGACGCCAAGTGAGACACGGAAGTAAGGGACCAGTGAAGAGAGGCGGTGATGGAGAAACAAACCAAGACGCCAAGTGAGACACGGAAGTAAGGGACCAGTGAGGCGCAGATCAGAAGAGAGGCGATGATAGAGAAACAAACCAAGACGCCAAGTGAGACACGGAAGTAAGGGACCAGTGAAGGGAGAGGCGTGATGGAGAAACAAACCAAGACGCCAAGTGAGACACGGAAGTAAGGGACCAGTGAAGAGAGGCGGTGATGGAGAAACAAACCAAGACGCCAAGTGAGACACGGAAGTAAGGGACCAGTGAAGAGAGGCGGTGATGGAGAAACAATCCAAGACGCCAAGTGAGACACGGAAGTAAGGGACCAGTGAAGAGAGGTGGTGATGGAGAAACAAACCAAGACGCCAAGTGAGACACAGAAGTAAGGGACCAGTGAGGCGCAGATCAGAAGAGAGGCGATGATAGAGAAACAAACCAAGACGCCAAGTGGGACACGGAAGTAAGGGACCAGTGAAGAGAGGCGGTGATGGAGAAACAATCCAAGACGCCAAGTGAGACACAGAAGTAAGGGACCAGTGAGGCACAGATCAGAAGAGAGGCGGTGATGGAGAAACAAACCAAGACGCCAAGTGAGACACAGAAGTAATGGACGAGAGAGGCGCAGATCAGAAGAGAGGCAGTGATGGAGAAACAAACCAAGACGCCAAGTGAGACACGGAAGTAAGGACCAGTGAAGAGAGGAGGTGATGGAGAAACAAACCAAGACGCCAAGTGAGACACAGAAGTAAGGGACCAGTGAGGCGCAGATCAGAAGAGAGGCAATGATAGAGAAACAAACCAAGACGCCAAGTGAGACACGGAAGTAAGGGACCAGTGAAGAGAGGCGGTGATGGAGAAACAAACCAAGACGACAAGTGAGACACAGAAGTAAGGGACCAGTGAAGGGAGGCGGTGATGGAGAAACAAACCAAGACGCCAAGTGAGACACAGAAGTAAGGGACCAGTAAGGCGCAGATCAGAGGAGAGCAACAATAGAGAAACAAACCAAGACACCAAGTGAGACACGGAAGTAAGGGACCAGTGAAGAGAGGCGGTGATGGAGAAACAAACCAAGACGCCAAATGAGACACGGAAGTAAGGGACCAGTGAAGAGAGGCCGTGAGGGAGAAACAAACCAAGACGCCAAGTTAGAAACAGAAGTAAGGGACCAGTGAAGAGAGGCCGTGATGGGGAAACAAACCAAGACGCCAAGTGAGACACAGAAGTAATGGATGAGAGAGGTGCAGATCAGAAGAGAGGCAGTAATGGAGAAACAAACCAACACGCCAAGTGAGACACGGAAGTAAGGGACCAGTGAGGCACAGATCAGAAGAGAGGTGATGATAGAGAAACAAACCAAGACACCAAGTGAGACAGGGAAGTAAGGGACCAGTGAAGAGAGTCAGTGATGGAGAAACAAACCAAGACGCCAAGTGAGACACAGAAGTAAGGGACCAGTGAGGCACAGATCAGAAGAGAGGCGATGATAGAGAAACAAACCAAGACGCCAAGTGAGACACGGAAGTAAGGGACCAGTGAAGAGAGGCGGTGATGGAGAAACAAACCAAGACGCCAAGTGAGACACAGAAGTAAGGGACCAGTGAGGTGCAGATCAGGAGAGGCGCAACAATAGAGAAACAAACCAAGACACCAAGTGAGACACAGAAGTAAGGGACCAGTGAAGAGAGGCGGTGATGGAGAAACAAACCAAGACGCCAAGTGAGACACGGAAGTAAGGGACCAGTGAAGAGAGGCGTTGATGGAGAAACAAACCAAGACGCCAATTGAGACACAGAAGTAAGGGACCAGTGAGGTGCAGATCAGAAGAGAGGCGGTGATGGAGAAACAAACCAAGACACCAAGTGAGACACGGAAGTAAGGGACCAGTGAGGCGCAGATCAGAAGAGAGGCGATGATGGAGAAACAAACCAAGACGCCAAGTGAGACACGGAAGTAATGGACGAGAGAGGCGCAGATCAGAAGAGAGGCGCTGATAGAGAAACAAAGCAAGACGCCAAGTGAGACATGGAAGTAAGGGACCAGTGAGGCGCAGATCAGAAGAGAGGCGTTGATAGAGAAACAAACCAAGACGCCAAGTGAGACATGGAAGTAACGGGGCAGTGAGGCGCAGATCAGAAGAGAGGCGATGATAGAGAAACAAACCAAGACGCCAAGTGAGACACGGAAGTAAGGGACCAGTGAGGCGCAGATCAGAAGAGAGGCGATGGTAGAGAAGCAAACCAAGACGCCAAGTGAGACACGGCAGTAAGGGACCAGTGAGGCGAACCTTTTCTGAGGCCATCCACGCATGCAAAAATATTGGGGAAAATCAATGCTAATGGATAAAAGAGAAAACATCGACAGTTAAACAATGCAAAATGTGGAAATGCTAAGGAAGCAATGAGGTAACGAAAGCAAACAAATGTAAACCTACCATTGGTTGCAACTCTGAAATGGGCAATGCTGCATACGATGGGGGTACTTAAGGAACCATGTTTGGGGAAGACAGATTCCTTACAGAGATGGTCAACTTTCACGCATGGCAGGCAATCTCACCAGGACCCATTTAGTGAATGGTAAACATGGTGCATAATTAATAGCTTTGACACAACTTTCGAGTATGGGCCTTTCAATCCAGTTAAGCGATCTGTAATTGGCAATGTGTAGGTGCGCAGGCTTCTGGGTAACGAATGCAAGTAAAGATGTATTTTATATTGTTATTTTAGGCATATATAATGCGCCAGATTGAGTAGAACCGCTTCAAAGCACAGATTACTGGAATTTGTGCGTAGGCCTTGACAGCAACAAGGCTAGGAGACAGTGCACCTTGGCACACTGCCCCACCTCACCCTAGCGGCCATAGTGCGACCCTACATTCATTAAGATCTCACCGGGGGACATAGGGAGGGCATGGGTGCTGTGGGCGTGGCTCGAGAGCACAAGACGCTCCTTTGCCCCTCCTACTTTTTCAATACTAGCAGAAAATAAATCTGGCTGGGATGGGGGTAAACATATGTTTATGTGACATGAACTTAGTCTTTTACACCCCCATGAAAGCGTGCACAGGCAGTTCCCCTTCAGCCCTCCAAACACTGGCAATGCCATCAGTTGCAGCCTTTCTGTGGGCAAACATGATTCCCTTCTTCGTATATTTTTCACATTGCAACTTGTATTTATTAGAATTTGCGTCACATCATCCCAACACAATAGTATTTATGGTTCTATACAAAAAAAGAAACGAGCCCTGCTAAGTGCTTTAATCCAGGGCTGTGTGCTGGATGCGGTGTTGCTTAGATAAGAACTCCCTGCAGGCACACTTGCTTAGGACATCATTCCTCCAAGAGCTGATTGAAAGAGCATGTTCCCCATCACCTTTCAAAGAGAAGTTTCCATGGGCAGAAATTCCCTCGCCATGACAAGAATCTGTTAAGAACCAGCGAGGCTGAAAGTCACCCTTTCCCTTTCAGGCAGCTGTTTTTTTGCAGGCAGGAATGGCTGTTTCAAATCGACTTCATGTGACAAGGATTTATCATTTTCCACTGGTCATGCTACTGCCATGTATGTTCCCTGCACACATGCCATAAAGTAATGCCAAGCTCTCATCTACATCTAGTTTTTTGATTGTTTTTGTTTTACTTCATGTGGGTGATTCGCGCCACCTACAAGAGTCCAAACATGTTTTTTTTACAAATAAAGAAATGCTGAGTTGCTTTTCATCCGAACAGACAACGTTCAACGCTTGACCACCACATCTTTAGAAATACTTCCAGCTGTAAACAAACCAATCAGATTCCTGTTGGACGGATCGCAGAATAGTGCACTCCGAGCAAGACTTGGCAGAGGCGGCTCAGCGGAAGTGCAAAGGCGTGCAAAGATGCAGCAGTGTGGACTGATGGAAATAGGATTGTCATGGTTCACAAAGGCTCAACTAGGAAGGCTATTCTTATGGGAACCGTGCATGCCCTTTGCAACCCATATGTGCGAGGAAATTCTTTGAGTAGACGGGTAGAACGGGCACCAATGGGCACCTGTTAGGACCCTCCGGACATTACTGGCTAATGACATTTGCACACCCACAGATTTCCCTGGAGGTCAGCACCTTCACACATGAGACGGATGCCTGAAATTGGTGAAACATCAATGAGGTCGTAGAAGGACCGGTCTCATCACTATCACATTCCTAGACCCTAGGGTACACGGTTTCTGAGATATTTGCACCACAATGCACCACAATGAACTGCACCACACCAGGGTGAGGTGACTGGTGGGGAGAGAGCACAGAAGGTCCCAGTATGCAGCAGCACACCGACTCTCGCCTCCACCCGTCTGCTCTGGGGTACGTCAGCCAGCCACACGCGCACATTCTCAGTGCAGTTTAATTCCGAGTAGAAAGCATATCAAGTGATAAGCGCATCGGTGCAGCGACCTCCAGCATCATTGATTTTTAACAATTGATGAGTGTTGTCATGTCTATCTACAGAATCCGCTTGTGCTTGTTTTTACTACACCAGTTGCACATTTACAGCTCCAATGAAGTCATTAACTCTCAGAGGACTGCTTAGAAAACACACTGCTAGGCACTTTGAGCACAAGGTTTGGTGGTAAGGCTGGATTACAGCCAG
Organism: Ambystoma mexicanum; assembly: GCA_002915635.3. Taxonomy (NCBI): domain Eukaryota; kingdom Metazoa; phylum Chordata; class Amphibia; order Caudata; family Ambystomatidae; genus Ambystoma; species Ambystoma mexicanum. Next base: position 1,037,000,546 of record CM030325.1, read on the forward strand.
GAGGATGGGGTTTGGAGGGGCTGGGGGTGGGTACGAATGGCCATAGGGATTAGCATGGCCATGGGCAGTCAATGGATGGGAAAATAACCAAACAACACCTACAGGCTTTGTGTGCCCCTCTTATGCCATTTCTGCCTAGCTGTACTATAATGCAATATTCCGTCTTATAGGTGGCGCGCCACCCAATAGCCAAAAAGTAAACATATGATGGACATACTGGCATTCAGGAGCCCTGCAACTCAAACATAACCGTGCCACCCATTCTCCAGCTGCCCCAGTCCCAAAACCACTGACTGCGCTCAAATATGTACATTTCTTGTACAGCGCCCACAACCACCTTAAAGAGGCTTCACAATGATAAGTGTAGAGGAGAGAGTGAGCGGAGGGGTCATGTAGGGAGGAGATGTGGAAGAAAAACCAGGGCGGGAACAGTGAAAGACACAGGGTATGCCAGCGAGCTAGGGCTGATGGCCCATCCTATTCCCTCGCCACCTTCCTGAGGGATACACTTGCCTGGTGAGCTCAGAGTAGATGGGAGATGGAGGTAAGCAGGGGGCACTGCCAGGTTCATGCCCCTCCAATTCTCCAGGCTTCTGGCAGGTAAATGACACCATAATTTGAACAGTATGCTAGGAAAGATTTTCATTTATGGGTACTTTTCCCTCCAGTTATGAACGCCCTAACTTATTGTTTTTGTCTGACCATCCTAGCCTGACTTTTGCCAGGGTAGCCCAGCCTTCTGCTCTACTCTGCTGGGCTTTTGCTCATCTTGTTATGTGGAAAGTGACAGGCCCCTCAGACTGTCAGTACTGGGAGACTTTGTTTCCCTTACTCTTTCACTTTGTTACCATTTCTTGCTAACTTTTTATCAGTGCACAATGTACCTTCCAGTACAGTGCACTGGTGTCTCTTTTTCATTTTTAAGGCCCTAGACACCCTCAAAGGATTTGTGGTGAATGTACAAGTGAGCCCAGGACGGAGCTGGTGGCAGCAGTTACCTTTTAAAGCATTTTTACTCTTTTCAATACATTTACCGCGTTTAACCCTGGACTGTGGCCAGTGCCTAAAATGGCATTGCCACAAAGTCCTTTGTTCTGTCATCTGGCCATTTTGTTCATTAGCCTTCCTTAAGTCGAGCCGACATGGGAAATTCCTAATTTGGTCATGCAAGCTCCCGCGCAAGCCGAGGCTTTTGCGGGCTTCTGCATGCCGTGTGCGCCCAGGATGAGGGCTAGAGCAGCCTAGCTCCAATTCACATCTTGGGTGCCAAGATGTCTGGTGTGCTGGGATGACTGGGACCACCGTGGTCCATGATTGGTCCATGTATGGGATGGTTGAATGTGAGCTGATCTCCCATTGGTCGCCCTTCGGTTGGCGCAAAGAAAACTTTGGATAAGAGAAGGTACTCTACACCCATTCCACTTCTGAGTTCCCACCAAACTTAGTAAAGGAGCGGAGTATCCTGAACCGAAGAAACAGATCTGTGGAACTGCTGGAGACCTGCTGGAAGGTTTGGCACCCTGACCCCGCTGTTGTCTCGTCAGAGCCCCTGATTCTCATCAATCATAGAAGGCCTGCAAGGGTACTTCAACCCTTTGGAGTAGTGGGACCAACTACTCTCGGCACTTCCTGCTTAACCTGCAAACAAGCCCCTTTGGAAGAGTTCCTGGACTCTAGCTCAAATGGAACCTTTACTTTGGAATCGCTGCCATTTTGAGTTTTGACTTGAGACCATGGGAACCGTAAACTCTCTCCCACCGGCTTTCGTACACCTAGTATTCCTAGGTCTGCAATTAGGAAAGTCTGCTCAAACCCGAGCCTACGCGATGACAGTGTCGCCCCGCTGTGGTGACTAACTTCGTGGGTGCCTAGCTGCTATGCCCCCCTGTGCCCTAAGAGTAGCTGCAGTGGTATTGACCCGATCCCTTCCCGAGAAGCAGAGAAAATGCCACTGTCCCGCCACAGACTGAGGTCCGGGAACGCAGCCCCTGAAAGCTAGAGAGACGCATAACTGCAGGACTCAAACCTGCGAGCGAACTGAACATGACTGGTGAAGTTTGGTCCAGACTGCATCAAGGGTCGGTGAGTACTTGCAACACTTACCAGTGGCCCCTGGCGCATCAACAGACTTTTACGCATGAGTGTCCCCCAAGGGCCACTCACCTTTGTTAGGGTAGCCTGAGCTACCATCCTATTCCCTATTTCTGTAAATCGCTTTGCCCTCTTCTGACAACCCTCCTTGAATAGTGGAACTCTATTCTTCATCGCCTCACCCCCCTTCCTGGGACACTACAGCCCCTTGAAGAGACCTGTTTTGTTTTTTAACACACAATCGAGCACTGCCGCGTTAAACATCCTTTTGAGCACAAGGCTCCACACTTCATAGGGATTTGACTGCCTATTAGTTAGAGTTCTGAATCCTGAAGAACTGCTGAAAGTATAATTGCACTGTCTGACCCTCTTCTGTTACAAGTTGCGGATCCATACTTGCTTAATATTGCTTTAGGATAATATAATGTATAAATGCTCACTAGAATAAGGCTGTGTTAGAATTGTTAATATTACTGAAGTTTCATCTTGTGTTTGACTTAAAAGACCTTTAATAAATGTATATGTATTTTTGATATATTCACCTGACAGAGTAATTGGTGGTGTGGTTTACTGTGTATGCTTATTGTGGGCTTTTGATCACCCTCACCCCTCCTGAAACCTAGTCATGTTCCAAGAAACTCAGCTGTCCTTCTGAACCTCTGCCCACCAGGTCTGAGTTCAGGAATCCATCTTAATACAGTATAAATCTCCAAAGGTGCAAAGGGACATGTCTACTGACCATTAGCGGCCGAGTCAAGGCTGCTAGGTCCAAACCCCAGGGCGCTTGGACAGCTGCACCATACAGCACCCATTGGATCGAGGGTGGTGGCAGGGTTAGGGACGTGTGCAAAATGCAGACCTCTGCCCGTTCCACCCCAGGATTAGGCTCTGGCAGTGCAAGAGGGAGAGCAATGGCAGTGAGTTACTCAGCCAGGCCAGGATGGCACCATATGGTACGCCAAGGGTAGACAGTGCAGCATGCATCCTTTACCGTCAAACTCATTTATCATCACTCACCCCCTTTAATTTTAATAGGGCAGTGGTCATCCACCTACTGAACTACTCCTCGCTAACCCTTTTACTCCTCCAGCTGGTGCCCACTGTACCTTCTCCTGTGCTACAAGACCTGCCCTACGGGCTAGTCTTCATGCAGCACTCCTGCCACCTCTCAGCCGATGGCCCCCACAAACTCCTGCTTTCGCACTTTGGTAGCTCATGTATTCACTGGAACCCTCTCTTCTCGAGTCTCAACCTTGTAGGCTTACCTACTGGCACTGACAAGCTGCATCACATCACCCTACTATCAATGCTGTCCTCGACACAATTAAGCATTCACTTGCTACACCCCCTATTATGTGGACCACTCCTGTTCCATGTCATGTTGCTCCCCCCACTCTAGGACGGCAACACCCAGGGGACACTTCCTATCATTGCTCGATGTAAACCACCCATTCTGTGGACCACTCCGACTCCATGTAATGTTGCTCCCCCTATCTAGGAGTGGAACACCCTGGGGACAGTTACTACCATTGCTGTATATACACTTCCTTTTCTGTGGACCACTCCTACTCCATGACATGTTGCTACCCCGCTCTAAGACTACCTACTTACTGTTGGGTGACACGCAGGGGACACGTCCTATCATCGCCTTATGTGCACCTTCTATTCTGTGGACCACTCCTACTTCATGTCATGTTGCTCCGCACTCTCTAGGAGGGCAACACCCCGGGGACACTTCCTATCATCGCTGGATGGACACCTCATATTCCATCGACCACTCCTACTCCATGTCATGCTGTTCACCCCTCTCTAGGAGTGCCTACTTACCTTTGGGCGACCCCCGGGTACAGGTCCTATCGTCTCTGTATGGACACCTCCTTCCATCGTCTACCACCTCATTGGCGGTGTGAAATGCTGGACCACCACACTACTGCTTGCAACTAGATGGTCCACACCTGCATTATACTCTAGTCATGCACAACCTAACCCATCTAGAGCCTTGAAACGGTTTACATGGCATTGTAGTGAATAGATAAATAATCCAACACTCACATTAGCCCCATGCCCTCTGTCAGGAACCTCTGGTAAATGCCAAATGCAACATTCCTACATCCCATCAAGAGACGGGCCCATCAGGTTCGATCTCCGGGTCTGCACTTAGAAACCTCTGGGTAATAAGTGCATTATAAATAGCCTATCATATCTGCCTGGCCGTCTCGTTGATTCAAGCATTACCCTCAGAACCCTGGACTGAGAAAAAGTAACCCTCAAAAACTATACTTCTAGGCAACCTGAATCTAGGCTTCGAGGACCCCAAGGGCAAATCCGCCACTGAACTTGCTAAAGAGCTAATGGATCTAGGATTCATTCAAAAAGTTTCGAGCCCTACCCATTGCAAAGGCCGCACCCTAGACTGGGTTGGAGATCACAACTGTGCCTCCACCATCACATCCAACCATGCCTATCCGTGGACTGACCACAATTCCATTCAATTTACTATTCCTACAGCCCCTATCACCAAAACCCTCACACACGCCCCTCAGGCGAATGTAAGAAGCTCTAAAAAACTCAATTTGGACAACCTCTAACCTTACCTCGACATCCCATGCCTATCACCCCCCCTTCTCACAGGACCCCAACATTGTAGCAGACTTGTTCAAAGACACACTCACTAATGCTGCAAACTCTGTATCTCCACTCTAATGTAAGAAAGCAAAAACGTCCCTACACAGTAACTCCTGGTTCACGGATGAGCTCCAAGGTCTCCGCCTGCACAAACGAAAGATTCTCAAAAACTGGCAGGCCAACCCCAGTGACTCAACCAAAGATAGTTTCAAACGGATAGCCCTCCAATAGAAAGAAGCCATCATCACAGCAAAAGCCAACTCATTCAATGATCGTATCTCCAATGCCAACTCCCAAGCCAAGGAAATATTCACCATCTTTCATGAACTCATTGCACTTCCGACCACTACAGATGAGATCATCAAAGACGAGGTTTGGTGGGCAAGCATACAATCCGCCATGCTTAACAAAATAGACCTCCTCCAAAAAAAAAATACAGGACCACTACTAAGCCCTAGCGAGTCAGCATGTGCCCCTTCAAACTCCCCCTCCTCCCCTTTGGGGACACCACAGAATCAGAAGTCACAAACCTCCTCAAACATCTTAAGCCATCCTTATGTAAAGGTGACATTTGCCCTCCTAAAATCATCAAGGATTGTAACAAGGCCCTTGTCCCTCTGCTAACAGCATTCATTAACACCTCTTTTAAAACATGCATAGTTCCTGATAGCCTCAAAGAAGCCTGGGTGCGCCTCCTTCTGAAAAAAACCTACACTAGACCCAGCACAGCCTACAACTATCGGCCCATAACCACCGTCCCTTTCCTTCTCAAAATCTTGGACAAGGCGGCCCATTCCCAGATTCAACTCTACCTAGAAACAAACTCCATCCTCGAAAAAGGCAATTGGGGTTCCGCAAAGGACATGGCACGGAAACTGCCCTACTAGACTTAAAAAAACAAATCACCCAAATCATGGACAAAAGTAAAACTGCCCTCCTCCTCCTCTTAGATCTCTCTGCGGCTTTCGATCGTGTAGATCACAAGACCCTTACCACAGATTTTACGCAGGCAGCCCAATTCTCCAAACAAGCAGCCTCCTGGATTATCTCTTTCCTCGAGGGTAGAGCAATGAAGGTATTTTCTAACATAGCAAATGCAGCCCCCACCACTATCCAATGTGGAGTTCCGCAGGTTTCATGTACAGCCCAACATTGTACAACCTATTCACAAAGCCCCTCTTTGATCTGAAAGATGCACTGGGTATAGCATACACAAATCATGCTGATAATACCCAAGTACTCTCATTATCTGGCTCTTATGACCAAGACGCTAAGGCGCTACTCCAAATTTACACCACGATCCAAGCCTGGATGGCAGCAAATGGCCTATGCCTCAATGGGGATAAGACAGAGATCCTCATTCTCGGCCAAAAAGCCACCCTAGCTAAACTAGACTCCCTATACTCCAACTTTAATCTTGGCAGCTCCACCATCCCCGTCTCCTCGTCTGTAAAGATGTTAGGTGTGCACCTTGATGCTACCCTATCAATGAACAGGCAAGTCAGTGCTATCACCTCTGCATCTGCCTACAGCACAAAGCTCATCAATGCATAAACCCCACCTCACCCAACCTAACTGTCTCTCAATAGCCAGAGCTACCATAGGTGCAAAGTTAGACTATTGCAATGCCTTCCTAGCAGGCCCCTCTATGCAAACCTTAAACAGACTCCAAACTACTCAAAACAATGCCCTAAGAGCAGCACTGAGCATCCCCAGAAGGGACCATATCTTCCAAGCCAGACAGGCAGCACACTGGCTCCCGGTCAAAGACCGCATCACTTTTAAAATCCTCACCATCACTCACAAATGCCTCAACTTCATGGCACCCGTGTACCTATCAGAAACTATATCCAGAACCACCTCCTTGCGTCCTACTAGAACCCGTTACACCAATCAACTCAACACCCCCCACATCAAGAGGGCCAAAGCTGGCGGGATCGGTTTCCCTTAAATAGCCCCTAAATTGTGGAACTCGCTACCCACCACCCTCAGAGCTGAAACCTCCCTCCCTGCTTTCCGGAAAAACCTCAAAACCTCCCTCTTCAACTAACACCCAACTACACACACACAGTCACACCACTTACCTCCTAATGCTTCTCATAATGTAATTTGTATTCTGTATTCTGTACTGAAAAATGCAAAACTGTAAAATGCTTCTCACCTTGTACCCAAGTTTATCACTCTCTGTAACAAGCACCACGATGCCTACGGGTTGTTGCGCGCTCTACAAATACGAATAAATAAATTTAAAAAATTAAAAAACACTGGCAAAGCTTTCCTCAGGCACCCCCTTATACTCTGTTCTGCATGTAGTCTCAAATGTGCACCCCCAAATATTTTTTAAACTAAAATATTCTTTTTGCCAGGAGATACCTGAACTCCCATTTACAGTGCCCTGTACAAATTCCTCACCCTTGCCTTGGCATGCGCCACCCGCCTGGCAGCCGGCATTTTCCAATCAACATCTTTGCACCCAGGACAGTCTTCTACCATTTGAAACCTCCCATGCAGCTCCTAGATTCCAATGTGTGTGCCTTCATAGCACCCAAGCAGCACTCCAAATCACCCATCACCCGCAACTCACTCAACCATGTCAACCACGATTCCGACTGCGGCCTTCCTCGTAGTCACTTGATTGTGGTGCTCTGGACTCCCAACACCCTTGCACTAGTACTCAAGGAGAGCAACATCCATGTTCAATGTCGAAAGTGCCTTTGATATGACAGCAGAGAAAGGCAAAGGAGGGAACGACTGGGGCAGGTCCAGGGAACCAACAGGGTGGTTAGGAAGGTCCAGAGAACCAACAGGGTGGTTCGGAAGGTCCAGAGAACCAACAGGGTGGTTCGGAAGGTCCAGAGAACCAACAAGGTGGTTAGGAAGTATCGGGAGCGCGGTTCTCGCATTAATAGTGCCTCAGCAGGAGCACAGCTGTGAATCCACAAACACATGGACCTGCCTTACTCTTCCTAACGTGTATCCCCACTTGCGGGGACCATCCAAGTTTACCCTTAACCGGGGGACCCTATTCTGTCACCCAAGGTATTGTTCCCGGTCACTGTATCCCCCTGGTGAATAGTGCTATTCACTTCACAGCCAGGTTCTGTAAAAAGCAGCACATACATGAAGCAGATGAAAGATTGCCCCAGAAGACTCATCTGGGCCGGCTCACCCTCAGAAATGCAGTCAAAGGCAGACAACTTCAGAACCACAGCCAAGACCCTGGTAATCTCCCACACACTCCTCACCCTTCACCCTTCAGAACCACAGCCAAGACCCTGGTAATCTCCCACACACTCCTCACCCGTCAGAACCACAGCGAAAACCCTGATAATCTCCCACACACTCCTCACCCTTCAGAGCCACAGGCAAGACCCTGGCAATCTCCCTCACTATCCTCCCCTTCAGAACCACAGTCAAGACCCTGGTAATCTCCCACACACTCCTCACCCTTCAGAACCACAGGCACGACCGTGGTAATCTCCCAGACACTCCTCACCCTTCAGAAGCACAGCCAAGACCCTGATAATATCCCACGCAATCCTCCCCTTCAGAACCACAGCCAAGACCCTGGTAATCTCCCACACTATCCTCCCCTTCAGAACCACAGTCAAGACCCTGGTAATCTCCCACACAACCCTCCCCTTCAGAACCACAGCCAAGACCCTGGTAATCTCCCACACACTTCTCACCCTTCAGAACCACAGCCAAGACCCTGGAAACCTCCCACACACTCCTCACCCTTCAGCACCACAGCCAAGATCCTGGTAATCTCCCACACACTCCTCACCCTTCAGAACCACAGTCAAGACCCTGGTAATCTCCCACACAACCCTCCCCTTCAGAACCACAGCCAAGACCCTGGTAATCTCCCACACACTCCTCACCCTTCAGAACCACAGCCAAGACCCTGGAAACCTCCCACACACTCCTCACCCTTCAGAACCACAGCCAAAACCCTGGTAATCTCACACACACTCCTCACCCTTCAGAACCACAGCCAAGACCCTGATAATATCCCACGCAATCCTCCCCTTCAGAACCACAGCCAAAACGCTGGTAATCTCCCACACACTCCTCACCCTTAAGAACCACAGCCAAGACCCTGGTAATCTCCCACACACTCCTCACCCTTCAGAACAACAGCCAAGACCCTGGTAATCTCCCACACTATCCTCCCCTTCAGAACCACAGTCAAGACCCTGGTAATCTCCCACACAACCCTCCCCTTCAGAACCACAGCCAAGACCCTGGTAATCTCCCACACACTCCTCACCCTTCAGAACCACAGCCAAGACCCTGGAAACCTCCCACACACTCCTCACCCTTCAGAACCACAGCCAAGACCCTGGTAATCTCCCACACACTCCTCACCCTTCAGAACCACAGCCAAGACCCTGGTAATCTCACACACACTCCACGCCGGCTTCCCGGCAAAGCAACTGCCCCACTTGCACCGTACGACACCACGCCTATCAGGAAAGAAGCAATTCAACCACATTTGGCCCAGGCCAAGGTAGCCGTAGTGGCTTTCCACCCGAGTCAGAATCCTCTAAATCTGCCTGCATAATCTATAACGCAGCTGACGTTTGCACACCGGCCTACCTAGCTGCAAAGTTGTATAGCTCCAGTGGTATACGGTCTTCTGGGAGCCAATCCAACGTTAGGCTCATGAAAAAACTGACATGCAAGGGAAAGACCTGGAAACAGGCCTTCTCAGACCTTGCTTCTACCTACTGGAACACCATCTCATTGGCCATATGATCCGTGCCAAAGATCTTGCAGTTCAGGAAGTACCTCAAGACCTTACTCTTAAGTCAATGCCTAGACCACCCGGGTCCTTGCGCGGCATCCCACCGACATGGTCAGAACATTCCATGCCATATATTATAATCCACTTACCTCATACGTTCCGCTCCACGACATGTCCAGCGCTCCATTGCTTCCTAGCTGCTTCATGATGCATAAAACCCCAGATACAGAAATAAGCTTGGGGTCCACTGTACGGCCTTGGCCTGTGTGGACCTTTCTGCAAAACTGTAAAACTGCAGTGCACTTCTGCACTCACGCACTTTGGTCAGTGATGCAAACATGTACTGCTGGGTAGTTTCTCTCTCGGTTCAGGACAACAGTGCACATTTCTATGGGTAACAGCTATGGGCATTTGCACCTTCCTCCATGCACCTGCAATGCCATGTCACCAGGATTCTTGCAAACCCATTGGTTCACCACTGCACAGGCATCCTTGCTGAGGTCCAGGAAAAAAACAGAACTACAAATGCAAAATAAAAATGCATCCCATTCTGGGAAGCTCTTCCACCAGGCAATCACACTCTTTGCCCCCCATATTCCGGAGCGCCCAGCCTCCTTCTATGATGCTCTCCTCCCCAAGTAGTCACACTCTTTTCCCCCATATTCTGAAGCGCTCAGCCTCCTTCTGTGAAGCTCTCCCACCAGGCAATCACACTCTTTGCCCCCCATATTCCGGAGCGCCCAGCCTCCTTCTGTGAAGCTCTCTCCACCAGGCAATCACACTCTTTCCCCCATATTCCGGAGCACCCAGTCTCCTTCTGTGAAGCTCTCCCACCAGGCAATCACACTCTTTGCCCCCCATATTCCGGAGCGCCCAGCCTCCTTCTATGATGCTCTCCTCCCCAAGTAGTCACACTCTTTTCCCCCATATTCTGAAGCGCTCAGCCTCCTTCTGTGAAGCTCTCCCACCAGGCAATCACACTCTTTCCCACATATTCTGGAGCGCCCAGCCTCCATCTGTGAAGCTCTCCCACCAGGCAATCACATTATTTCCCCCAGTCTCCTTCTGTGAAGCTCTCCCACTAGGCAATCACACTTTTCACCCCATATTCTGGAGCACCTAGACCTCTTCTGTGAAGCTCTCCCACCAGGCAATCACACTCTTTTCCCCCATATTCTGGAGCACCCAGCCTCCTTCTGTAAAGCTCCCCCACCAGGCAATGGCACACTTTCCCCCATATTCTGGAGCGCCCAGCCTCCTTCTGTGAAGCTCTCCCTCCAGGCAATCACACTCTTTCACCCATATTCTGGAGCACCCAGTCTCCTTCTCTGATGCTCTCCCCCCAGGTAATCACACTCTTTTCCCCCATATTCTGGAGCACCCAGTCTCCTTCTGTGAAGCTCTCCCAACAAGCAATCATACTCTTTCCCCCATATTCTGGAGCGCCCAGTCTCCTTCTCTGATGCTCTCCCCCCAGGTAATCACACTCTTTTCACTCATATTCTGGAGCACCCAGTCTCCTTCTGTGAAGCTCTCCCTCCAGGCAATCACACTCTTTCCTCCATATTCTGGAGCACCCAGCCTTCTTCTGTGAAGCTCTCCCTTCAGACAATTACACTCTTTCCCCCATATTCTGGAGCGCACAGTCTCCTTCTGTGAAGCCCTCCCCCCACAGGAAATCACACTCTTTGCCCACCATTTCTGGAGGCACAGTCTCCTTCTGTGAAGCTCTCCCACCAGGCAATCGCACTCTTTCCCCCATATTCTGGAGAATGCAGTCTGCTTCTGTGAAGCTCTCGCACCAGGCAATATCACTCTTTGCCCCCCATATTCTGGAGCACCCAGTCTCCTTCTGTGATGCTCTCCTCCCAGTTAATCACACTATTTTCCCCCATATTCTGGAGCACCCAGTCTCCTTCCGTGAAGCTCTCCCCCCAGGCAATCACACTCTTTCCCCCATATTCTGGAGCACCCAGCCTCCTTCTGTGAAGCTCTCCCACCAGGCAATCACACTCTTTCCTCCATATTCTGGAGCGCACAGTCTCCTTCTGTGAAGACCTCCCCCAAGGTAATCACACTCTTTGCCCCCCATACTCTGGAGCACCCAGTCTCCTTCTGTGAAGCTCTCCCACCAGGCAATCACACTCTTTCCCCCATATTTTGGAGCGCACAGTCTCCTTCTGTGAAGCCCTCCCCCCCAGGCAATCACACTCTTTGAACCCCATATTCTGGAGCACCCAGTCTCCTTCTGTGAAGCTCTCGCATCAGGCAATTGCACTCTTTCCCCCACATTCTGGCGCGCCCAGTCTCCTTCTGCGAAGCTCTCCCACTAGGCAATCGCACTCTTTGCCCCCATATTCTGGAGCACCTAGTCTACTTCTGTGAAGCTCTCACTCCTGGCAATCGCACTCTTTGCCCCCCATATTCCGGAGCACCCAGTTTCCTTGTGTGAAGCTCTCACACCATGCAATCCCACTCTTTGCCCCCCATATTCGGGAGCACCCTGCCTCCTTCTGTGAAGCTCTCCCAGCAGGCAATCACACTCTTTCCCCATATTCTGGAGCATCCAGTCTCCTTCTGTGATGCTCTCCCCCCAGGTAATCACACTATTTTCCCCCATATTCTGGATCATGCAGCCTCCTTCTGTGAAGCTGTCGCACCAGGCAATAGCAATCTTTGCCCCCCCATATTCTGGAGAGCCAGCCTCCGTCTGTGATTCTCTCCCACCAGGTAATCACACTCTTTCCCAATATTATGGAGCACCCAGTCTCCTTCTGTGAAGCTCTCCCACCAGGCAATCACACTCTTTCCCCTATATTCTGGAGCACACAGTCTCCTTCTGTGATGATCTCCCCCCAAGTAATCACACTCTTTCCCCCATATTCTGGAGCATCCAGTCTCCTTCTGTGATGCTCTCCCCCCAGGTAATCACACTATTTTCCCCAATATTCTGGAGCATGCAGCCTCCTTCTGTGAAGCTCTCCCACCAGGCAATCACACTTTTCCCCGCATATTCTGGAGCACCCAGTCTCCTTGTGAAGCTGTCGCACCAGGCAATAGCACTCTTTGCCCCCATATTCTGGAGCGCCAGCCTCCTTCTGTGAATCTCTCCCACCAGGCAATCGCACTCTTTCCCAATATTATGGAGCACCCAGTCTCCTTCTGTGAAGCTCTCCCACCAGGCAATCGCACTCTTTGCCCCCATATTCTGGAGCACCTAGTCTCCTTCTGTGAAGCTCTCACACCTGGCAATCGCACTCTTTGCCCCCCATATTCTGGAATGCCCAGCCTCCTTCTGTGAAGCTCTCCCACCAGGCAATCGCACTCTTTCCCCCATATTCTGGAGCGCACAGTCTCCTTCTGTGATGCTCTCCCCCCAAGTAACCACACTCTTTCCCACCATATTCTGAAGAACTCAGCCTCCTTCTGTGAAGCTCTCCCACCAGGCAATTGCACTTTTCCCCCCATATTCTTGAGCACCTAGCCTCCTTCGGTGAAGCTCTCCCACCAGGCAATCGCACTCTTTCCCCCATATTCTGGAGCACCCAGCCCCCATCTGTGAAGCTCTCCCACCAAACAATCACACTCTTTCCCCCATATTGTGGAGCATGCAGTCTCCTTCTGTGAAGCTTTCGCACCAGGCTATATCACTCTTTGCCCCCCATATTCTGGAGCACCCAGCCTCCTTCTGTGAAGCTCTCGCACAAGGCAACAGCACTCTTTGCCCCCATATTCTGGAGCGCCAGCCTCCTTCTGTGAAGCTCTCACACCATGCAATCGCACTCTTTGCCCCCCATATTCCGGAGCGCCCTGCCTCCTTCTGTGAAGCTCTCCCACCAGGCAATCACACTCTTTCCCCCATATTCTGGAGCATCCAGTCTCCTTCTGTGATGCTCTCCCCCCAGGTAATCACACTATTTTCCCCAATATTCTGGAGCATGCAGCCTCCTTCTGTGAAGCTCTCCCACCAGGCAATCACACTTTTCCCCCCATATTCTGGAGCACCCAGTCTCCTTCTGTGAAGCTCTCCCACCAGGCAATCACACTCTTTTCCCCCATATTCTGGAGCACCCAGCCTCCTTCTGTGAAGCTCTCCCACCAGGCAATCACACTCTTTCCCCCATATTCTGGAGCACCCAGTCTCCTTCTGTGAAGCTCTCCCACCAGGCAATCGCACTCTTTGCCCCCATATTCTGGAGCACCCAGTCTCCTTCTGTGAAGCTCTCGCACCAGGCAATAGCACTCTTTGCCCCCATATTCTGGAGCGCCAGCCTCCTTCTGTGAAGCTCTCCCACCAGGCAATCGCACTCTTTCCCCCATATTCTGGGAGCACCAGTCTCCTTCTGTGAAGCTCTCCCACCAGGCAATCGCACTCTTTCCCCCATATTCTGAGCACCCAGTCTCCTTCTGTGAAGCTCTCCCACCAGGCAATCACACTCTTTCCCCCATATTCTGGAGCACTCCAGTCTCCTTCTGTGAATGCTCTCCCCCAGGCTATCACACTCTTTGCCCCATATTCTGGAGCAGCCAGCCTCCTTCTGTGAAGCTCTCCCACCAGGCAATCACACTCTTTCCCCATATTCTGGAGCACCAGTCTCCTTCTGTGAAGCTCTCCACCAGGCAATCGCACTCTTTCCCCCATATTCTGGAGCACCAGCTCCTTCTGTGAAGCTCTCCCACCAGGCAATCGCACTCTTTCCCCCATATTCTGGAGCGCCCAGCCTCCTTCTGTGAAGCTCTCCCACCAGGCAATCAGCACTCTTTGCCCCCATATTCTGGAGCACCCAGCCTCCTTCTGTGAAGCTCTCCCACCAGGCAATCGCACTCTTTTCCCCCATATTCTGGAGCACCCAGTCTCCTTCTGTGAAGCTCTCCCACCAGGCAATCACACTCTTTCCCCATATTCTGGAGCATCCAGCCTCCTTCTGTGAAGCTCTCCCACCAGGCAATCACACTCTTTCCCCCATATTCTGGAGCACCCAGTCTCCTTCTGTGAAGCTCTCCACCAGGCAATCACACTCTTTCCCCCATATTCTGGAGCGCCCAGCTCTCCTTCTGTGAAGCTCTCCCACCAGGCAATCACACTTCTTTCCCCCATATTCTGGAGCACCAGTCTCCTTCTGTGAAGCTCTCCCACCAGGCAATCACACTCTTTCCCCCATATTCTGGAGCATCCAGTCTCCTTCTGTGAAGCTCTCCGCACCAGGCAATCAACACTCTTTGCCCCCATATTCTGGAAGCGCCAGCCTCCTTCTGTGAAGCTCTCCCACCAGGCAATCACACTCTTTCCCCCATATTCTGGAGCACCAGTCTCCTTCTGTGAAGCTCTCCACCCAGGCAATCACACTCTTTCCCCATATTCTGGAGCACCCAGCCTCCTTCTGTGAAGCTCTCCCACCAGGCAATCACACTCTTTCCCCATATTCTGGAGCACCCAGTCTCCTTCTGTGAAGCTCTCCCACCAGGCAATCACACTCTTTCCCCCATATTCTGGAGCACCCAGCCTCCTTCTGTGAAGCTCTCCCACCAGGCAATCGCACTCTTTCCCCCATATTCTGGAGCACCAGCCTCCTTCTGTGAAGCTCTCCCACCAGGCAATACACTCTTTGCCCCATATTCTGGAGCCCAGCCTCCTTCTGTGAAGCTCTCCCACCAGGCAATCACACTCTTTCCCCCATATTCTGGAGCACCCAGTCTCCTTCTGTGAAGCTCTCCACCAGGCAATCGCACTCTTTCCCCATATTCTGGAGCACCAGTCTCCTTCTGTGAAGCTCTCCACCAGGCAATCGCACTCTTTCCCCCATATTCTGGACGCCCAGTCCTCCTTCTGTGAAGCTCTCCCACCAGGCAATCGCACTCTTTCCCCCATATTCTGGAGCACCCAGTCACCTTCTGTGACGCTCTCCCACCAGGCAATCACACTCTTTCCCCCCATATTCTGGAGCACCCAGTCTCCTTCTGTGAAGCTCTCCCACCAGGCAATCGCACTCTTTCCCCCATATTCTGGAGCACCCAGCCTCCTTCTGTGAAGCTCTCCCACCAGGCAATCACACTCTTTCCCCCATATTCTGGAGCACCCAGCCTCCTTCTGTGAAGCTCTCCCACCAGGCAATCACACTCTTTTCCCCATATTCTGGAGCACCAGTCTCCTTCTGTGATGCTCTCCCACCAGGCAATCACACTCTTTCTTCCATATTCTAGAGCGACCAGTCTCCTCTGTGAAGCTCTCCCCACAGGCAATCGCACTCTTTGCCCCCCATATTCTGGAGCACCCAGTCTCCTTCTGTGAAGCTCTCCCCCATGCAATACACTCTTTCCCCCATATTCTGGAGCACCCAGTCTCCTTCTGTGAAGCTCTCCCCCAGGAATCACACTCTTTTCCCCATATTCTGGAGCATCCAGTCTCCTTTCTGTGAAGCTCTCCCACCAGGCAATCGCACTCTTTCCCCATATTCTGGAGCGCCCAGTCTCCTTCTGTGATGCTCTCCCCCAGGTAATCACACTCTTTCCCCCATATTCTGGAGCACTAGCCTCCTTCTGTGAAGCTCTCCCACCAGGCAATCACACTCTTTCCCCCATATTCTGGAGCACCCAGCCTCCTTCTGTGAAGCTCTCCCACCAGGCAATCGCACTCTTTCCCCCATATTTGGAGCACCAGTCTCCTTCTGTGAAGCTCTCCCACCAGGCAATACACTCTTTCCCCATATTCTGGAGCACCCAGTCTCCTTCTGTGAAGCTCTCCCACCAGAGTCACACTTTCCCCATATTCTGGAGCACCAGTCTCCTTCTGTGAAGCTCTCCCCCAGGAATTCACACTCTTCCCCATATTCTGGAGCGCCCAGCCTCCTTCTGTGAAGCTCTCCCACCAGGCAATCCACTCTTTCCCCATATTCTGGAGCACCCAGTCCTCCTTCTGTGAAGCTCTCCCACCAGGCAATCACACTCTTTCCCCCATATTCTGGAGCACCAGTCCTCCTTCTGTGAAGCTCTCCACCAGGCAATCACACTCTTTCCCCCCATATTCTGGAGCACCCGTCCTCCTTCTGTGAAGCTCTCCCACAGGCAATCACACTCTTTCCCCCCATATTCTGGAGCACCAGCCTTCTTCTGTGAAGCTCTCCCACCAGGCAATCACACTCTTTCCCCCATATTCTGGAGCACCAGCCTCCTTCTGTGAAGCTCTCCCACCAGGCAATAGCACTCTTTCCCCCATATTCTGGAGCAGCAGTCTCCTTCTGTGAAGCTCTCCCACCAGGCAATCGCACTCTTTCCCCCATATTCTGGAGCACCCAGTCTCCTTCTGTGAAGCTCTCCCACCAGGCAATCGCACTCTTTCCCCCATATTCTGGAGCATCCAGTCTCCTTCTATGATGCTCTCCTCCCCAAGTAGTCACACTCTTTTCCCCCATATTCTGAAGCGCTCAGCCTCCTTCTGTGAAGCTCTCCCACCAGGCAATCACACTCTTTCCCCCATATTCTGGAGTACCCAGCCTCCTTCTGTGAAGCTCTCCCATCAAGCAATCGCACTCTTTCCCACATATTGTGGAGCATGCAGTCTCCTTCTGTGAAGCTCTCGCACCAGGCAATATCATTCTTTGCCCCCCATATTCTGGAGCACCCAGCCTCCATCTGTGAAGCTCTCCCACCAGGCAATCACATTATTTCCCCCAGTCTCCTTCTGTGAAGCTCTCCCACTAGGCAATCACACTTTTCACCCCATATTCTGGAGCACCTAGCCTTCTTCTGTGAAGCTCTCCCACCAGGCAATCGCACTCTTTCCCCCATATTCTGGAGCACCCAGCCTCCTTCTGTGAAGCTCTCCCACCAAGCAATTGCACTCTTTCCCCCATATTGTGGAGCATGCAGTCTCCTTCTGTGAAGCTCTCACAGCAGGCAATATCACTCTTTGCCCCCCATATTCTAGAGCACCCAGTCTCCTTCTGTGAAGCTCTCCCACTAGGCAATCACACTTTTCACCCCATATTCTGGAGCACCTAGCCTTCTTCTGTGAAGCTCTCCCACCAGGCAATCACACTCTTTCCCCCATATTCTGGAGCACCCAGCCTCCTTCTGTGAAGCTCTCCCACCAAGCAATTGCACTCTTTCCCCCATATTGTGGAGCATGCAGTCTCCTTCTGTGAAGCTCTCCACACAGGCAATACACTCTTTGCCCCCATATTCTGGAGCACCCAGTCTCCTTCTGTGAAGCTCTCCCACCAGGCAATCACACTCTTTCCCCCATATTCTGGAGCACCCAGTCTCCTTCTGTGAAGCTCTCCCACCAGGCAATCACACTCTTTCCCCCATATTCTGGAGCACTCAGTCTCCTTCTGTGAAGTTCTCGCACCAGGCAATCACACTCTTTGAACCCCCATATTCTGGAGCGGCCAGCCTCCTTCTGTGAAGCTCTCCCACCAGGCAATCACAGTCTTTCCCCCATATTCTGGAGCGCCCAGTCTCCTTCTGTGATGCTCTCCCCCTGGTAATCACACTCTTTTCCCCCATATTCTGGAGCACCCAACCTCCTTCTGTGAAGCTCTCCCACCAGACAATCACACTGTTTCCCCCATATTCTGGAGCACCCAGCCTCCTTCTGTGAAGCTCTCCCACCAGGCAATCACACTCTTCCCCCATATTCTGGAGCGCCCAGCCTCCTTCTGTGAAGCTCTCCCACCAGGAAATCGCACTCTTTCCCCCATATTCTGGAGCGCCCAGTCTCCTTCTGTGAAGCTCTCCCCCCAGGCAATCACACTCTTTTCCCCCATATTCTGGAGCACCCAGCCTCCTTCTGTGAAGCTCTCCCACCAGGCAATCACACTCTTTCCCCCATATTCTGGAGCATCCCGTCTCCTGTGATGCTCTCCCCCCAGGTAATCACACTCGTTTCCCCCATATTCTGGAGCGCTCAGCCTCCTTCTGTGAAGCTCTCCCACCAGGCAATCACATCTTTCCCCCATATTCTGGAGCACCAGCCTCCTTCTGTGAAGCTCTCCCACCAGGCAATCACACTCTTTCCCCCATATTCTGGAGCACCCAGCCTCCTTCTGTGAAGGTCTCCACCAGCAATCGCACTCTTTCCCCCATATTCTGGAGCACCCAGTCTCCTTCTGTGAAGGTCTCCCCCCAGGCAATCACACTCTTTCCCCCATATTCTGGAGCACCCAGTCTCCTTCTGTGAGCTCTCCACCAGGCAATCACACTCTTTCCCCATATTCTGGAGCAGCCCAGCCTCCTTCTGTGAAGCTCTCCCACCAGGCAATCACACTTTTTTCCCCATATTCTGGAGCACCCAGTCTCATTCTGTGAAGCTCTCCCCCAGGCTCTTTGACCCCATATTCTGGAGCACCCAGTCTCATTCTGTGAAGCTCTCCCCCCAGGTTCTTTGCCCCCATATTCTGGAGCGCCCAGTCTCCTTCTGTGAAGCTCTCTTCAAGTCAACCATGTTCTCGCTTAGCTTGGGGGTCTCTCTCACATGTTTGCTATTATCTGGGCTTCACCTTTTCTGTTATCTCACCCTTTCCTCTATAATCTGGACCTATTCTCATTGTTTCCACTCGCACTCTTGCTGCCTCTTCTACAGTAGTCTCTCGATTTCCACTCAGTCCCTTACAGCAGTCACATGTTCCTTTTCAAGGTTGTTGTTTTTTGCTTGCCCAAGTCTTGATCTGTACCCATACTGTCAGAACTGCCAATTGTTCCGTTTGTGTGACATATCCATTCGTGTGAAGTTTCCAACCTTGTTTGTAAGTTTGGCCCAAGGGCCCCTGATACCAACATCTGAGCATGTTCTACATTCTTAGATCGCCATTTGTTTGCTGTGCTTTTAGCGAAATATTAGTATTTTTTTTATTCGGGGGTCGCCCCCCCCAACCTTCCCTTCCCTATTACCCAGTCCCTATTGCCCACACCCGCTACCCCTTGCGCCCCCTTACCCACCCCCCATATGTTTCGCATAAACAGCCTGCAATGTACCCACGCCGTGCCGGAAAGCATCTGGATTGGTGGCTGCGTGGGCTGAACACGAGTAGGGAGGCCCACGGGATGCAGAGAAGAGAGCTGAAAGTAGCCCTTGAGAAGGAAAGGTGGCCGATGGGCAGCAGATAGCATGCGGGCATACACGAGGGCATTCCAGTAGCCCCACACCTTACCTCTATGTGACATGTTCCTTGGCTTGCTGGCATGTGACCGAGAGCATGAGTAAGCCTGGGTGTCACGCTAGATGCATGACACTTGCCAGGTGTGTACTTCCCGTTCTCACTGCAGGCCCCACTCATGCTGCCCATAACAAGCCCCCTCCCTCCTTCCTCTCCTCCCTCCCTCCCCCATGCAGTGAAGATCCCGTTTTGCTGCAGCTTACCTTGTTTTCTGGTGTCCAGCTGTCCTCGCCTCTCGCCCCTGAGAGGTTAGGCGAACTCAGTGCGGCTAGTACGTGCATGGAACCAAAAACAATTGCACTGAATACACAACACACTGATAACAAAGACACCCTCTGAAGAGTTATTCAATGGAATCCTCACAAGTGTATGGTAAGCCAAGCAGGACAATTCCCTTCATGGGAGGCTGGGAACGCTGCACACTTGCACTCTTGCCTACGCACCTGGTTGGGGGCCTCTCTGGACAGGCCCAGGGAAGCATTACCAGAAGGGCTGTCCTTTCCTTGAATGGGGGTGGGGGGGGGGATCTAGGGACATTGGGCCTCCTGCCCATGGTATCCATTGAGAAGAACGGTGGAATAAAACTATATGGCATCCTTAGGGTTCCCCATATGAGCACCCAAATGCTACACTAAGCTCCATGTGTTTGCCCCAATATAATTAGGTCAGCCTGTGCTCAAATGGGGAACAGAAGAAAGGGTGTTGTGAAGGGGGGCAAGCAACAGAAACAGCAAAAAGGTAACGTTGCACAATCTGGTTCCCTGCCCTCCCTTCTTACCGATGGGCAACCAGACTGGCACAACGCAAAAGCCCTGCCAGGACGCAGGAATAAAAACCTAGCAGGGGTCTTCCCGGGCAGGGGTTGCACCCCTTGTGAAAGGAAAATAACGTTCATTTGGGGACAGAGTGACGTTCTTTTTCCATTCTAGGAGCCGTGATAACTGCAAAGCACAGCATGTCCCAGAAGAATACAGCTGAAGGGACAGTGGTCTAAGCCCAGCACAGTCAATCTATGTGGCAGTAGTGGGGGGGGGCGCTGCATAGAGGGTGGGGGGGCTCCCGTTGCATCAGCTAAGGACATCGGTTCTGATGTTTGCCTCCCTCTCCATTGGATGCCTCAAGGACAGGACGTTGTGAAGCTCACTCCCAAATAATCATAGCTAACATTCAGAAAGCTCCGCGCCAGGTACCCCCAATGCTTGCTCAAGGTGAATTATATCTTCCTGCTGCCTGCAATTACTTCAGCAACCTTGCCTGGCACAAGGTGGAGTAAATATTGCTTCCCGCTGCACACTTAAGCCACAAGTTTTGTTCTGTGAAGTTCAGAGACTGTGGATCTATATATCTTCACAAGAAGGTCCTGGACCACACCATGGTGAACCCCTCGCAACAGAAATTTGGGGGAGAGGAGGATGCGGGGGAGGGGGAGCATTTTAAATTACTCCAATCTGGGATCCAACAAATGGTGGTTTCACAAACTGAGGAAGGAAAGATTTCATTTGAGAAAGGACTTGCAGCAGCAGAGACAGGTCTGGTTGAAATGGCCTCCTCTTGCACCCTGATACAGTACTTCTGGGAGATGAAGAGGTCCAGGGATCTATGAAACCTCTAAGGATTAGCAAGGTAGCCTCTAGAATATGGAAACTGCGCATTCCAGTGACTTGAATCTTATCCTCCCCGACTACACTCTAGGAAGGCACCGTTACCTGGTAACAAAGCAATCTGAACCCAAGTGGACTTTCATGGATTTGAAGAGAAGCCGCGGAGCAACAGACTGTTGCAGACCCTTTAAAGGCGTCTGAAAGCACAGGACGGTAAAGATTTGGAAACGCAACACAAAGCGGATCCCTAGAAGACCAGCATTTTATGCAAAGAGTCCATTGCTGCGGATCTGTGAGTGGTTTTAGTCATGTAACAGGGGACAGCTGGTGCAGCAAGGGGGTTTCATACCAACAAGAGCCTTTGCCGGTTTGTCGGAAGTCAACCCCGGGATAAGACGGCTAGAGTAAGAAGGTCCAGAGCCTGCATTGTCTTGGCAGTGACTTCATTAAAGAGTTTAATTGTACCGGTCAGAATGTTTTTGGTCTCCACCTAGAGGACTGGTATAGGCTGGCATGAATTCTTTGCTGGTTCGAGGGTGAGGCGGGTGATTGAAAAGGAATGTCACCTTACGAAGGATGTGGTTAATGTACGACATTCTACAGTTGAGGAGCTTTACCGCCATCGCCTGACAAAAATGCTGTCCGTAATGTTTGCAAACCTTCATCAGTGAACACTGTCAATCCTAAAAGGCCAGGCTGACCTGCCGTGGAACACGGCATGCTGGTCTCGGCCCGTGCCATGTAAGACTGCACTGCATGCTGATCTCAGTCCATGTCGTGGAACACTGCATGCTGATCTCGGCCCATGAGAAGAAGAGTCTTCTAGCTTAGCCTACGGGTGTCCCTAGTGGACGTCTTTGGGGGGCTATTGCTCCAGGTCGTTCAAATGTACCCTGGATAGAAGCTCAGGGGCTACAACCAAAAGGCTAGCTAGCCCCGAGTCCTGACTGTTCCAAAATAAGCGTAGCCCCGGATCTTTTCCAAACCGAACAACACTCCAGCCTTAGCCCCTGATAGAGGTGGAAGCAAAGGCCATGAAGTGGCAGAGCTGGAAGAGGTCTTTGGTGAATGCTGAGTACCGAGCCAGTGGTACTCAAGAGTGCTGGTAAAACAATGACAACGCAGAATTAAGTGACAAGGTCTTGAACATTGAAAGGGAGATTTCAAATGAGAGAGCGACTGTAGAGTGGCTAGAGTCATATTTAAGCTATTCTGGACAAAGAGAAACACTTTCTGAGGGATTAAACACTTGTTCTGAACATATGTTGACCTCTGAATCCGAAAATGGATTTGGACCAGATGGAGTTTCTATGGCGGGGAGGTCCTCAGGTCCAAAGGGGGTCTCTAGTCTGCATGGTGGGCTGAGAACAACCAATTTCAGGGACACAGTGACTTTATAGGTTGTTTTCTACTTTCTGTACCCCCTTCTGTGGTTCTTGTAACCAGATAATCATGTACTCTAGACTACTCTGGTATGGATCCAGTACTAGTGAATGATGCAAAGCATGCGCCTCTCGCTGCCGCGCTTCACCTGTTGGGATTAAGAAGGACGCCGAGAGCAGCTGCTGTTCAGGACATCGAACAAGGAGGGCCACATTAAATGCAAGACTGGCATGTCTGCACAAGAAGCCATAACATCAGGATGACCCTTCCCAGAGAAAGGTCTCTCCTTCCGGACGCGGGTAGTTAGGCCTTCAGGCTCCGACAGCTGCTGTCAGAGTCCTTGGAGTTCAGCGGAGGTCGCTTCACTGCTTTTACTTTGGCTTTGAAGGTTTTCAGGGGTTACTAAACTCTTCTCTCTAGTCCTGGCTGATTGCGGCTTTCCGGGGTTCCGTACCAGATGACCACTTCCTCAGATAGGACAGGTCAGGGGTTCATAGCTGACAGCGGTGGAGATGGATCCCTTTCTCTGCTGGAGTATTTCCCTAGTTCCTCTCCCTTTGATGAACTGCCTCATTCCTCGTCCCGCCGTCTGGTCAATCATAGGGCTGACCTGGCCTGCGCAACCTTCCTGCTCTTGACACCCAATTCCCCAAGCCTCCTTATTATGTTTTCTACCTCCTAGCCACGTCCACCTTCTCTGGTAGTATTCTCTGGAGTCATAAGGGTAATCTTCCTTTTCGCTGTCCCAAGTTCCCCAGTTTCTTTTCCTCCCTTAGCGCCTGGCCTGAAAAGTGGCACTTCCATAAGGTGAGTCCTGTCCTCTCCTTCAGATGTTATACACCTCTTCCATGGTACCGCCTTCACTACTACCACTGCTACCATCTCCAAGCCATGGCATTCCTCCCACCACCTCCTCATGCACACCATCTTTTACCACTGCCTCTCCACGACTAGGTCCTGAAGTTATCCCCTCCTTCACGTCCTTAACCCTCAGCACCTCCTCCTGCCCCGTCTTCTTCTCATCAGTGACCACTTGTTTCTTCAAGTTCTACCTTCTGCCATCTCCCGCTTCCTGATGTTAGCACTTCCTTCTGCCTGACCTCCCTCCTAGCTCTTATCATCTACTCCCTCTACTCAACTCCTGCCACCTCCTCCTGTTCGCTCCCACCTACTGATGTTACAATCTCTTCCTTTACTGTCTTAACTCCAACCACCTCTTTCTGATCCCTCCCAATCCCTGATCTTGCCTCCTTCCCCTTTTTTAGCTCTAGCCACTTCCTCTGGCTGGCCACTGTGACCTCTTATCCCGTCTCCTCCGTCTCTCCATTCTCTCTCCTCTACGTGCGCTGCTCAGTCTGCTCCCAACTCACGCCTCCTGCACGACACCACCAGACTGGAGCTGCCGGCACTATGGTGTGCTTCTCCCTCCTCATGTGTGGATCCTTCAGTGCGGGTGGGCCCCTGTAGCTTGGAACTGGATGAGGCCTGGGATAGGTTGCTGTCCCTTAAGTGCACATGAGGCTTCTTCTCGAGCACGTGAAGTCAATACTGGAAAGACACCGGGGATGCTTTTGACACTCTGTGGTTTATTGTATAATCTGTGAGCTCAGGGAAACTGCAACATTGTAGTCTCGGCAGAGAGAGTCTACTGAGGGACAATGCTTCAGTAACCTGGTCCGGTGATACAATCCTTGGTTGGGATGCTGCAGGCTTGCAACATTGTATTCACGGGAGTTCCTGCCTCAAGGGATGTCCCTTATGGGGGTTTGAATAGACTTCCCCGATGTTCGGTTAAGTGCTGGTGTGCGCTGATGGGTTATTGGGTTGGGAAGGGACTGCACCCTTCCAACTCCCCTTGGCTGAGGTAAAGCAACTGTCGCTTGCCAAATTCTGGAACCCAGGGCGAAGCGCAAAGGGACCAGGGGATTCTCCTATAACCCCACCTTCCACCCCGATCGCCTCCCCCTGGGACCAACATGCCTTGGCTCAGGGTGGTGTTGCGTAGCCAGAGTTGCTCTCCTGGAATATTCCGGAAGGCCCCTTCCTCACACAGTGTCAGAGCACACTGCAAGCCTCAGGTCCCATTGGTACTACAGTTTGTTACCTTTATGGTGACTTGGTCTGGGCTCCAAAGCTGGTAATTCTTCAGGACAAACACCTCTACTTTGGCATGATCTGCCTCTAGTCTGAGCCCCCACTCTCCCCGCCCCCAGAAAGATGAATGTGTGCACAGCCTCATCACACCTCAGTGGGCTGGCCAGTAGGGTGGGAAGCTTGGCTCTTCGGCAAGGAGCTTTCTCTCAGAGGGGCCATGCGGGAGCCTTACTTTTATCCGTGTGTACGGATTTTGAAAAACAATGTGCTTTATACAGTACACACAGAAAAGATGCATGAAGTAGTCGGGCAACCGTGCAACTAGGCTCACAGGAAGAAATAAGAGTTCAAGTGAGAAACTGTCAGGTGAGGGCGGTGGAGAGCAAGTAGAACATGAAACGGGGGAACACGCAGAATGCGTGAGGGGGCGAGATGCAGGGAAAGCAGCGTGTGCCCCAATGAGGACCGGAGAGTGAAATTAGCGGGGTGGGGAGATAAGCCGGTGGAGGCAGGGGCATTTCCCTAGAGGAGAAGGCACACGTAGGGGTTTGAATGTGTGGAGTCTGGTGACATCTGCGACATTGGTAACTGTCAAAGACGCCCCCAAACTGTGCGAGCCTTGAGGGTGAGAGAAAGTCAGGCGAGACGGATATTGGTGAGGGGAGAAGGGGAGGGGCATTGGGAGCAGGGAGGTAGATGACTGGTTTTAAGTGCAGTGAAGTGCCATGCAGTGCCCATACAGCTACCTAGAAGGCCCAGGGAACGCAGGTAAGTGAAGGAGAGGAACAAGTGTGGCCGTAGACTCTAAAGGTGGGCCAAGGACAGAGCCCCGTGGGACCCCAGCAGTAAAGGGCGGGCTGTTGGCAGAGGGTGGCATGATTCAAAAGATGCAAAAGGATTAGTCAGAGAGGAGGGAGGCAACAGTGTTTTACACTCCTAGGTTAGAGATGTGTGAGAAGAGAGAGGGGCCCTGACTACTGGCAAAGAGGGCCGACAGGTCAAGAAGAATGTCAAAGGATGAGGCTCGGGGGGCAAATACGAAACACTCCAGAAATTTAGAGCAGAGAAGAGGATGGACAGGCACTTGCCAGGGTTTAGGATGGGCTTAACAGTGGTGGATTTCAAAACAAGCGGGGAAAATCCCAGAGGAAAGGGGGAGGGGGGTTGAAGCAGGAAAAGGCTGCCGTTCCTTGAGTGGCCTGAGGAGTGACAATCAGTGGAGAACATTTATAAAGCACGCAACAGCCCGTGAGCACTGTGGCGCTGTTACAGGCAGCATACTTAGTTGCATAATACAATCTTGGTTACATGCTAATAAAGGAGGGGTGGGGGTAAGAGGGTGGGGCAGGAGAAGGTAGGACGGCAAGGTTAGTTGAAGAGTGTAGTTTTCAGCTCTTTCCGGAAGGCTAGGAGGGAGGTCTCGGCTCTGAGTGTGCTGCGTAGAGCATTCCATAGTGAATGGGCTATGTGGGGGAAGCCAATCAGCCCCGCTTTGGCTCTTTTGATGGGTGGGATGTGCAGTTGGTTGGTGTGGCAGGTTCTTTTGAGACGTGCAGAGGTATCTCTGATGATGGTTTCTGAGAGGTAAGGCAGGGCTGCAAATGTTAAGCATTTGTGCGTTAAGGTGAGGGTCTTGATTGTGATCCATTCCTTGACAGGGAGCCAGTGAGCAGCTCGTCTGGCCAGCGCTATGTGGTCTCTTTTTCACGATGTTAAGTGCTGCCCTGAGGGAATTATTTTGTATGACTTGGAGTCTATTTATATTTTTGTGGAGGAGCCTTCTAGGAGGACATTACAATAATTCAGTTTGGCCCCAATGGTGGCTCTGGCTATTGAAAAGCAGTTTTGTTTGGAGAGGAAGGGCTTCTCAGCATTTATTAGCTTGATGATGTGTGCAGAGGCAGACGCAATGGAGCTAACCTGTCGCGTCATGGACATAGTACAGTCTAGGAAAACCCCAAGTGTCTTGACTGAGGAGGAGACAGTGATGATGGACTTATCGATTGTTATGTTACAGTATTGTTTACCAAGTTTAGATAGCGTTTCTTTAGGACCAATAAGGATAACATCAGGGTTGTCTCAGTTGAGACACAGCCCATTGGCCACCATCCAGGTTTGAATGGTGCAGAATATCAGTGGATGGCTGCGGCGTCTTGGTTGGAAGAGCCCAAGAGTGGCAGGAGTACCTGCGTATCGTCGGATAGTTTGTGTAGGCTATGCCGAGGGAGTCCAGTTTGTCAAAGAGTGGCTTTATGAACAGGTTGTAAAGAGTGGGAACTGTGCACTAGCATGGATTCTTCTCTTTTCTGCATTCGATCAGGGCTATAGCTTCGATAGCTCTGGTGAGGGTGTCAGCGTAGATGTCTGCAAGAGTGCCAGGTCACTCAAGAACAGGGGCTTAAGTTCTGGCAATTCCAGGAATTTGGCAAAGGTTGTTTTTAGTTCCTTTTTTTGAGCTTCTAACCGAGCTGGAGGGGCAAAGGTGAGTGCTTCAGTGGTTGGTGCTGTAGGCAAGGTGAATTGGATGCAGTTATGGTCCGTCCACGGGTAGGCAGAGTTGGAGTTGATGGAGGTGGAGCAATTGTGGTCAGCCAACCAGCGAGAGTGCGACCTTTGCAGTGAGTTGGGCTGGTAACCTAGGATAGGTTAATAGTGCAGGTAATAGTAATCAGTTCAATGGAACAGGAAGGGGAGAAGAGCGAAAGCACGCCAAAGAGGGCGAGGAGAGCAGTGAGGGTGTCACAGAATGTCATTTGCAGAGAAGGGGAAACAGCGCAAGGGTGCAGGGGCAGTCTAGTTTGAGGGCACAGGCTAGTTTCCTGGACTGTAAATGGTAAGAGGAAATAAGGATGGTAAAGAAGGAAGACTTAGCAGCGATGTGGGTGGTAGTGAGATCCAGGGGAGGAAACGTATGGTTAGTGAGGAGGGAAAGGAAGATTTGCGACAGAGATGTAAGTGAGGGCATGTCGGTCTTGAGTAGACTGATAACAGGGGTTGTATAGGGTTGGGGCGAGGAGTAGATTGAGTAGACTTGTGTTGGTGGTGGTGTTCAAAATGGAATCCTAAGAGCTGAATTGAAGTCTTCCAAAAGTTGTTCAATGGAAGATGCTGGGATAGAGAGGACTGAAGTCCCAGAATGTGGAGAGTAAACAAGCTCTGGTTTACATTTATATTTGGTAGAGGCTGGAAGGATAGAATTGAGAGGAAGAGGAAGAGAAACGGAGACATCAAATTGGACGAGGGAGCGGTCGAATGGAGAAAGATCTATAGTGAGGTTGGCTGCGGAGGCCGAGGATGAGGGAAAGATAAGCTGAAGGGTGTGTCCCTGAGGGCGAGTATGGCGGTTATGAGTGAGAGACACTGATATGTAAAAAAGGAGGGAGTGAAGCGTGGATTTTACAGAAGTTAAAAACACCCACGAAAACAACTGGAGCGCTCATTGGGATCAAGCCAAGTAAGAGGTCAAGGTCAACCAGGAAGGGGTTTAGAGGACCTGGGTGGGCGACAGAATAGAACAGTGGTGAGGAAGGAGAGTGGTGGTAACTGAGTGAAGCAGAGACGGAGAATTCGATGGGGGAAGAGGCAGAGAGGGGGTGACACTGTTGGTTTTGAGGACACCTCTCACATCTGTTTTTTTAGGCTGGACCGAGTGTGAGAAGGAAGCAGTGTCAGTGTGAATGTGAAAGGCAGCAAGAGAAGCAGTGTCACTTTTGGGAAATCCAGGATTCTGTAATTTCCATGCCTGCGATGTTGCGATTGTGGGAGTCAAGTTGTCTGGGAGAAAAGAGGTTTTGTTGCATAGTGACTGACCGTTGGAGCACAAGGTTTGACAAACCGAACGTCCTGAAATAGGAGAGGGACCTCACACCAGAAAGAAATGACACTTAGTTCATGTAATGTGCCTAGCATGGACCTCACCCTTCATATCCAGAAGCATGCCTCCCTCCATGAACATGTTAATCTCATACTGTATCAGGCCTGTCCTACACATGGAGCGTGGTCGTGCACTCAGGTACTTGAGTGAAATTGACATTCAGAAAACCACATGAACTTACCTGATAGAGGTTTCCAAGACAAGTTACACAGACCTGATGAAGGCCACTCAGAGAGACGTGTTGGCCGCAACTGATGTTGTGCACAAATCGGGTCAGATAATGGCAGGCATACAACAGATTTTTAAAATGTTTAGCCAATGGAAAATGACTGGTATAAAATAACTCCTACACAAAAGAGGCGACCCTGCTCATGAATGAAGCCATCATGGCCGACTTCACACACTGTATCCTATTGGATCCATTAGCGCTCACCTGTTCTCGACCTCTATCTGACCTTTGGCTGCACTGGAACCCAGAGAGTTTGGTTTCACTTTCGCCCTAGAGTTTCTATTTTTTTCTGGGACCCCATAACTTGTACCGCCTCAGCTTCATCTCTCACTAGGACCCTAAGTGTGTATCGCCATATTGGTCCCTACTCTGTATTGCCCCACCAGACATCTTATTTGCCGGTTATCTTCCCTCTTTGTGCCCTACTTGTCGACTGAAGGTGTGACGCATTTTATCCCACTATGCTCCTTGCCAGCCTGGCAAATGTGGTGCAGTGAGCAGGCGTTACTACTATTCAACAGCGCTTCGCTCTTAGGCCTCACTCGGCAGCGCAAAGTCCTCCGTCAACCCCATCCCCAAGACTTCCACACTTTTGCAATATGCAACAGTGTTAATTTGGCCTCCTCCTAAATGGAATCAATCATGAAGTGTTAGGCATTTCATGACTTTCCAATCCCTGGCACAGCGGGAAACCTATTAGCATCTATTCACACTTCTCGGTGTGGAACGCCTTCCTCTCCACCTCTGGTTACTTGAGAAAGATGACTCTCCAACAGCAGGCTACAGGCACGGCAGGCATGCAGAGCAGGGTCATTCAGGGAAAGGGAGATAGGGGCGGGGAGGGGAGGGGAGGTGGTGCCCAGGCTTGGGTGGTGTGCAGGAACAATTGGTGGTGGGGAAAAGGGAGGTTCAAAGACAGTGCACTGGTGGGGTAGACGTGAGGGAAGGAGTGGGGCCCAGGAGATGGTACCTGTCCACTGAGTGCGGCCTGCAGCACTGAGGATTTAGTGCACTTTGCCAACAGGGCCCATGCTGGAACAGCTGTGAGACCTTGACCTGACATTCAGCCACCTTCAGCGGACTAGGTACCATATGTCTATGGTGGGCAAAGGTTGGAGGGGGTGAGGGAGGCTGGCAAAGACAGTGCATCAGAGAACCAAGATGGCCTGAGCCAAGAGAGCCAGTACCTGGGCAGGCAGCGGTGTTGTTACATGTCCGGGTCTCTCTCAGCGGCCCGCTGCACAACGTTCCGTACGGAGAGGAGACACAGGAGCGGGTGCGGATCTGCCACCCCTGACCACACGTCAGAGAGCACACGCTCCACTGGGACCACTCCTCCGCTGCGGGGTCTCCTAAACAGAGAAAGACACGCGTTGGTACCAGCCTCGTCCCGGTGGACAGGGCGCTCATAGTGGAACAGATTCTGGTGGACAGTAGACAAAGCATGGCATGGCATGGGATTGCAAGCTATGCTTGGGCACAGCACGCACCTGAGAAAGCACAGTACAGGGCCAGAGTGCAACTATCTGCTCCTTGCATGCTCCCATTAACTGCTGCACCATATTCAAAGTTGTTTGCCAGTTTGCTTCCCACAATGTCAATTTCTGTGTAGTTGACTTTTCAGCGACTGTGGAAAAGTCTAAACAAAGACAAAACAAACTAATGCCATGTCAGTTTCTCGGGGTCACAGTCGCTCGGCTCAGTCAGTCGCTTAGATCAGTCAGTCGCTCAGCACTTACTGATACAATGCTGAAACCTTTGGCTCTCCAGATATTTTGGACTATAGCTCCCATCAGCTCTAGCCATCATAGTCAATGGTAGGGGATCATGGGAGTTGCAGTGTACCCCTGATCTAATGGAAATGTCAACAGCCACCACAAGCAATGCATTAAACCTGGAGTAATGGAATAAATGTGCTTTTGTCCCTTTATCCCGCCAGCAGCTTGGATGCCCAGGAAGGCCAATGTTTAAAGTGCTTATTACAAGGGATGGCGGTTGGCAAACCGTGTTACAAACATGTTGAAGTGTCTCTGAACCCAAATGTACGTCACACTGAGTCAAGCCGCGGTAACTCATTATAGCGGCCTGGCGCCATGCCACTTTCAACAATTCCACCCTCAGACATTGCAGGACTGTCACTCAACTAAAATACTTTCAATTACACAGGGAAACACAGAGCGAGAAGCTTGGGGGCAAAAACAGGTCAGAAGCATTGAAGCATAATTTAAAGGAAACACAGAGCTGTTGGGTCCCCGTAGAGAGATCCCATCAGTTTCCTTGAAAGGGGCCGCTGCCATTTCCACCAAGAGAGGCCATTTTATATGCGACGGGTTAATGATAAGAAGATCCCGGCACTGGCCAGACTTCTGTGTGGCTGCTGTGATGCCAGTCGCAAATAAGAAACCGTACCAATACCATCTGCCCTGGTGGAGCCTGTGCCAGCTCGAGTTTCTTTCTTTGTTACACTCTTCCTTTCTCCTTTTTCTTAACTAAGGCAGGGGGCTAGCATTGCCACCCTGCCGGTCGCCCCACTTCCCCGTCAGGCGCACAGTACTGCACACAGACACAAGCACTGGTGGTACCGAGTCTGCCAGCTAGTTCTGTGGTCCCTGCACCTTAAAAAAGGACCCTGCTGGGAGAATTGCAGGAAAGGTGGTGGCACAGAAATGGAATAATGGAAGGGTACTTTGCCCCCAAATGGCACATGATTGAGCTTATTGTCCTGTGTTGCAGAACATGAGACCGAGGCACTCGTAGCCAAAATCATGAGCAGCCCTGTTTCTGTCCCAGACAGGTGCCTCTGAGCTTTCCGCTGGTAAAAAGTGAAGCAGTCTGTTGATTCAAATAAAGGAATGCATATTCCAAACGCAGCCTCCGAGATGCTCTGGAGACAACACACCCTCTGCCCCCCATTTCCGCCAGTGTCCAGCTTATGCTCTTGGCGTTATTAGAGCCTTTAAAGTGGGGGAAATGTATAAGTGATGGCTCATTTAACGGGCCATTGCTTTTACATCACAGGGAAAAGAACTGACCATGGGGCATTTTTATTCTGAGGGCCAACACAAAGCATCTTTATGTTTATATATGTTTATTGAGTTTATATAGCGCTTTACAGCTGACCAGATCTATGCATTCTTCCAAGAGAATTAACATGCCAAACAGAACAAGTTTAAAACTATGTTCTTTATTTTCATGTCTTTTTATTTCACACACCCAAAGCTTTTCTGTATATTACTTTTTAGTTGCATGTGACGCATGCCTGAGAAGGCTGTCATTTTCTTGCCTAAGTGGTCTAGGGGCTGCTTTGGGATACAGACTAAATGCATCCCCTCGGCATCAAAGAAATGTTCGTCTTCATAACACGCCAACCACTGCCAGATGGCTCCTCAATGTGACCTGGCACCTTGTTTAGGAAAGCAGGGTTAATTGTGTAACCGTGCAGACAGTAGTCCGTGGCAAATCAATGCCGTGATATGTGCAGCAATGACTTGTGCACTGCCCAAATCACCACCCTGTTTGATAAGGCGTCTATGTGCTGCTCCTCTATGCATTTGATGTGTCCCATGTCCGCACAATAGCACACTGGAATTGTTTGCATACGTAGCGCTAGTGAGTGTGCTATGCTGTCCCCACACTTAAACGCATAAAGCAATCAAAGACGTTTCCTCAAATTGTACCTCCACTCGACCAAACACCCTTTATACACCGTCCCACCATGATTTTCACTAGCTGCAGGCCAGCACTAATAAGAGATGACAATGCCAGCTCTGTTAGATAAAGCGTGGGCCTGGTCTTTTTTACAGAAATTACCCCAGAAGCCTGTGCAAGGGCGAGGAGGTGGTGGCTGACAACTTGTGGGCCCTGTACATGTATCAGAAGCTGGTTTTGTTTAAAACGCTTCATCAGCGTATTACTCTTCAGGCGAAGTGCAATCCTTTCTTTACATTTTCCCTTCTCTATTGGGTGTCTCTTGTAGGGTATCCGTTCCTGTCTAAAGATCTAATTCCCGAAAGATGTTTCTGTATTGGGGGCTGGGCATGCTCAGGCTGAGTCCCAGCCCCTCCTCATCTAAAATTCTCCAGAAACAAGAAGCAAAAGAGCCATTATGCCCCATTTCAGTGACTGATGTTGCAGCCATTTTATCCTTACATCCAAAAACGTAAGATGTCCGAATGTGTCTGTATGGTTCATGTTTACAAACCTTTTAATGTTAGGTTGAGTGTTGTGAAGAGTGATGTGAGCACCAAGCCATGTGTCTGTTACGCCTTCACTGATTCACACATACAACCCATTCCTCACAGACTTGTTTATCAAATATAGAGATCTCTGATCATTGTTATATTCCCAAAATGTCCTGTGATTTAATGCAAAGCAGACAGGAACACTAATTGATGCTATTTATCCCCATCCCTCTCTCATAGGGTCGTTTTGAGAGTGTGCAATAGGAGTGTACCAGACTGTCCACCTTGGAATGAATGATAACCTATCAGAAAATAATTTGTATGGTTAGTCTAGTGTTACCCCTTGCAAAATACACGTGAGGTGGTTCGAACAGAATGCCTGCAACACAGGCCAGTGGGCCCTCAGAACCCAGCAGGCTGTCCCATCACATTGTTTACCAGTAGAGGCAGTCTGAAACTGCAGACAAGTCCTTCCCTAAGAGCAGGTGACAGAAGAACCCTTTACTTGGGCAGCAACAGCTGTGTTTTCACATTGGTTTTCTTCTGTAAAGTTCTTGAATTACAATGTAACAAAACCTGCTTCATTTGTTTAGCAGTGATTTATTGATATTGAGGAGGGTTTTGTCACGTGACACAAAGGTGTAGTTTGGGAGTGATGTGTCAGTCGGGAGCGGGGGAAAAGGTGCGCATTCCAGTGTTTCGCCCTGGGCACCACGTGGGCTTGAAACTGCCCTGATCAGGAGGCGCTGGCCCACCCATGCTATACGAACCACTCCAATCTTCCAGCCAAAGTTTTTGCTCAGTACCTCTGCTCACATCTAAACTGGTCGGCCGGGCAGAAATGGGATATCCCAGTAACTATGGTAATATAGAGAAATGATACTCTGATCTCAATAAAACTCAGTCCAGCCGCCCCACCCCATGGGATGCCAATTTATGGTTAGTTTTAATATTTCAGAACTGCACTGAGGTCTGGTCAAAGTTACCACATATAGCTGGGTTTGCATTCATGCGTTTCTTGACAGTATCGCCACATTACTCCGCATTCGAAAATGTCGAAGATTTGCTGGCGAATTTCACAGCAATTATATGTGCGGGGTGAGTTAGGGTGTTCAATTATGTGAGGGGAGTATGGGGGACGCGGGGGCCTCCAACCACATATAATTGCATGAAAAGAAAAGAAATCCACATCTTAGAATTCGGTATTTCGAATTTGCAATAATCACAGATCTTTTGTGGCTTTCACTCTGTGCAGGAAAGACAGCCAGCCCTCCCCCAGTCCCCAATGCTCTCCCCCAATCAGACATTTCAGCACAGGAAATCAAGCCAGGATCTAATCACAGCCCTTGAGTGATCACTGGTTGGCCTGGCTTTTAGTGGCTACCTAGCAACCATGGATAATACTATGGCCCTCATTACGGACCCGGCGGTAACCCTGCCGGTGTCTACTGGCGGGTTGCCGCTGGAACCGAAAACATTTACCGCCACCTGATTTCCCGGTGCCACCGTGAGATTACAACTCTGGCAGCCTGGAAAGTCAGGCGCTGGTGAAATGGAAGGCCCCATTCTTATAGAGTCCCATAGGACTCTATGGGAGTGGTGACACAGAAGCACCGGCACTGTATCTAACGGTGCCGGTGCTTCCGTGACTGGTCTGCATACTGTGGCCGCTATGCCCGGCAGGGTCAGACCTGTCGGGCACGGCTGCTCCATCAGGCAGACCTGTAATATGCCGGTCCGGAAATAACTGTGCCATTGAGCTTACAGGCAACCTTGTTTCGGGACCGGCAGTGTCCTAATATGAGTGCGCACCTCAAGGCGCACTCCGACGTTACCTAAATAGAGGATCCTTGCTGGTGGGATGTAGCGTAGTCAGTCAAATGCACTCTTTCGTTCTTACTTCCCCTGGGGCCAGCTTTCCAGATCTGTGCACCAGAGGCTCAATGCAACTCTCAGGACACTGCTGGGTCCCTGGTTGCAGCAGAGTGGAGTTCCAGTACCACACATGACATCAGGTATGCATGTTAAGTTAAACTGAGCCACTCCCTGAACCTGGTTTTTTCATACTCTTTTACGAGATTACCCCCGTTGATTTTGGGAGAACAACTTCACTATGCCAACAAAATTAAAAACTTGGGCTGCATATGGCACGAGAATCTTGGCAGTGAAGCACAGGTGGGGGTTAAGGTGAAGGCAGTGCTCCACGCACTACTCGCACTGAGGAATGTGCTCCCTCTTATCCCGAGGGAGGATCATGCAGTGGTGGTGGGGGCAATGACCAACCCCCACCTGGATTACTGTAATACCCTTTCAGCAGGAATTCCAGCCAAACAAGCCACCAGACTGCAGAAGGCTCAGAATGCCGCTGTCAGAGGAAATGGGACACATCTCTACGCTGCAGAGATTCCTCCCCTGGCTTATGGTGGGGATAGGAAGTGGCATGACCGATCTGTAAATGCTTGAGGGGGCACGCCCCAGCCTATCTTGCAGCGAAAATTGTCCGGTATTGCCCAAGTAGAGCTCCGTTCTGGAGACAAACTTTTGATTTGTGTTACACGGTCCAATCTGGTCTCCAGTGGAGATAGAAGATTCAGAGTGTTTGGGCCAAACATTTGGAATCAACTCCTCCTTGAGATCAGAGCTTGTGAATCTTTGGCCTTGTTCAGAAAAAGGCTGAAAACTTTTCTGTTCAGATACGTCCATCACAGCTGCATAATGAAACGCATGCACTAAGTATGTTTCAGTTTAATAGTTGTCATCTGGGTCTGAACATAGTTTAATCTGTCTGGTGCGTGTTAGAAATTCCCAAAATCAAATCAAATACGAACAAGACCCTGGAAGCCAAGCCCAGAACAGAAATGTGGAGGCAACTCAGCTCACGTGTCTACTCCCTCCCACTCCACACCAGGTGGGGCCACTGCATGGATACAAGTAGTCCCTGGCTTTCAGGGTCAGAATTCGGGCATATAACAGGCCCTGGCACCAATGAAAAAGTGTCACATGGTCGCAAGTGGCCATTCCTTACTTTCGTGACTGACTTTTGATTAGTCCCCAAAGGGGAGGGGTTTGAGGAAATGTTTTGACATCATATTTTAAAGAACATTTGTTCAGTACTACTGGTTAGAATGAATGGGTGCGCAGTGAAGAAGCTCATGAAACAGGCTCAACCTTTGACCCACGCTAGCCTACAGGACCTGAACTGTGGGCGTGGCCCCATTGCCCTATAGGCCAGTCCTTGTACTGGCATTTCCTTTGGTCTATCTATCAGCTCCATACTGCCGCTAAGCAGCACCCTAATATCAGTGCTTCAGTTAACCCATCCCTGCCTGCCTTTGAACACAAGAATGTCATTGCATTTTCCCTTGTTCCCTCCCTTGCCTTGAAGTGCTTTGAAACACATTGTGTATAGGCGCTATATAAATAAACGATCATATCATAAGCCTTGGACAAGGCTTTCCCATGGTTCACAGGACGAAAGTTCACAAACAATTGTGAAGTCTTCCAAAAACTCTTTGTGCGCATCACGTAGCACTTTAGGGCACGAGCAACGTCCAGCGAGTGCAAGGCCCTCTCTGCCGGTGAAGGTGGTTTAGGGAAGAAAACAGGCAACACCAAAGGCTCGTTGAGGTGGAATTCCGACGGAACCTTCAGCATGAAAGCTGGGTGCGTACGCAGTACTACCCTTGATTCATGGAAAGTCTGGTACAGTTGCTTGCAGGATAGTGCCTGGATCTCACCTACATGCCTGGTAGAGGTGATGGCCACAAGGAAAGCCGTCTTCCACAAGAAAAACGAGAGGTGTCTGATGCATAGGCTCAAAGGGGGGCCCCCCATGAGCCTTGTCAGAACCCCGTTGGGCTCCCACGCGTGGCATGAGCCTTCACCGACTGGAAGGATCAGAAAATGCCTTTGAGAAACTCCTTGACGAGTCTGTAGGGCCACTGCGAGGATCTTCCTGCGAATCTGGTCTATCGGAAGATGGCCGCCAGATGTACCTTGATGGATGCGTGAGCCAGTCTAGCATTTGCCAAGGACAGCAAGTATGGAAGGATCTTCAGATCTTCTGCGACCGGCACCACATAGCAAAACGCTTCCACTTTTGGCCGTAGCACTTCAAAGTCGACAACGCCCTGGCCTTCGCGAGGATTTCCCTGCAGTCCACTGGCAACTCATAACCTCCAAACTCTAAGGCTGCAGGAGCCATGCCTTCAGGTTCAGAGATCCTGGGTCGTGATGAAGGATTGCGCCTCCCTCTCTGTTGAGACGATCGGGAGCCACCAGCAACTTGACTGGAGGCGCAACTGACAGGCTGTGATGGTCATCGTACCAAATCTGCTTCGGCTGCGGCGGGGCGATGAGTATCATCTTGTATTGGCACTGTCTGAGTGTGTTGATGACTCGTAGCAAGAGAGGGAATGGGGGGGAATGCATACAGGAATAGTCCTTCCCACAGGAAGGAGAAAGTGTCTCCCAAGCTCCTCGGTTGGTGGAACCTGCTGGCGAACTTCTGGCATTTGGAGTTTGCAGTCGTCGCAAACAGTTCGATCTCGGGTCTGCCCCATTCAGCGAACAGGCGGTACACAAGATCCTGAAGAAGCTCCCACTCGTGGCAGGAGTGGAGATCCCTGCTGAGGGAGTCTGTGATGGTGTTCTTGACTCCCACCAGGTGACAAGGGACGAGGAACATCCCCTGTCCGACGACCCAGTGCCACAAGTCCTGGGCCTCCTTGGAGAACACCAGGGATCAAGTGCCCCCCTGCTTCCTGATGTAGAACATGGTGGTGGTGTTGAGTGTGAAGATCCTCACCACCTTGCCTTTCAGAGACGGTAGGAACAAATTGAGGCCCCAAAACACAGCCCATAGCTCCAGGATGTTGATATGCAGATCCTTCTCCTCCATCAGCCACAGGCCTCTGGCGTGCAGACGTCCAATGTGCGCTCCCCAACCTTCCAGGGAGGCATCCGTGGTGACCGTCTCCTGGTATAGGGGTTTTGAAATCCTATGCCTTGGGCGATATGGAAGCAGACTGTCCCATCACTCTATCGCCCATCCAAACTCCTTGTTGAGAGGGATCTTGTCCGCAAAACTTCCAGACACCTGCAGTCAACGGGCATCAAGGAATTCTTGTAGGGGTTGCATCTGCAATCTGTAGAGACAGACAAGGTAGATGCAGGACAGCATCATGCCCAGTAAAGACTTGATGGCCCGCACCGTGGCCATCTTTGCTGACGACAGTCGTTGCACCTTTCCTTGAATGGCTGCTAACCTCTCTTCCAAGGGAGACATAAGGCAAGACACTGTGTTGAGTCTGGCACCTAGGAACAGTGCGTTCTGTGATGGCATTAAGCAGGACTTCGGATAGTTGACAGAGAATCTATGATCCGTCAATAGTCGGATGGTCGCCTTAGTGTGCTCATTGGCCAGCTGCCACGAGTGGGCGTGAATCAGCCAGTCAACCAGGTACAGGTATACATGTATGCCCTGTAGAGGTAGATGTGCCGCCACTGGTGTCAGGCACTCTATGAATACTCTTGGGGCCGACTTCAAGCTCAATGGTAGGGCCTTGAACTGGTAGTGCTGGCCCTGCACCACGAAACTTAGAAATGTTCGATGCTTCTTGTGAAGGGGGACATGGAAGATGCGTCCTCCAGGACCAACATCGTCAAGAAGTCTCAATTGGCCGAGCACGTGCTGCAACATGACCATTCTGTATTTCTGGGAATTAAAGTATTTGTTCAGGCATTGCAGGTCCAGGGTGGGCCTCCCCCCCCTGTCTTCTTTCTGACTGGTAAGTATCTGGAATAAACTCCAGAGCCCCAGAGCTGGGGAACTAGCTCTATCACCACTTTTTGTAGCATGGCCCGTACCTCTTCCAGAAGCTGTGGGATGGGCTGCCCCTGCCGGAGAATCAGCAGAATACAAGGAAACCTGTGCTGGAACGCCAAGATGTGCCCCTAGGCGTGAGCATCCAGAACCCATCTGTTGGTGGTGATCTCTCTCCACTCGCTGAAGAACCTTGTCAGCTGACCTCCCATTGGGGAGCATGAGTGGGGGCCCGATGTCTTGGCCGGTTCAGGCTTGCTTGCGCTCCGGCATCCAGCCCCATGGGCGACGGCGACGCTGTCCTCCACTATCGTAGGCCTGGGAGCGGCCTCTGTAGGTTCCTTAAATTGAGGATTGGGATGGCTGTCTGTACAAGGTGGAGAACCCTTTCGATGACCTGCTTGATTTCCCCTGGAGGAGCGAAAAGATGAGCAGTGCTGCTGGAGAGCTCTGAGGGAGCGGCCATCTCCATATCCGCTTTGTTGGCCTGGATTGACTCATTGATGGCCTTCCCAAACTAATTTTTGCCATCGAAGGGCATGTCCAGCACCTATGCTTCGACCGCCTGATGGAAGTTAGTGGCCTTCATCCATCCCTGCCAAGGAAGGCAGACACTGTTCCCCATTTGCCAGAACTCTGTCGGCGAACGTCCACTACCACTGTGATGGCATGGTCCGATGCCACTTCTCCTTCATGTAAGAGGGCGAGGGTCTCAATCTTATTATCGTTCGGGAGGGACACCAGGATCGGTCCTAGTTTGTACAACAACTCCCTGTCGTACCTGGCTAGGATCGCCAGTGCGTTGGCCACTTTGATTGTGGATGGCGGAGTGTAAATCACCTTCCCCATGACGTCCATCCTTTGCCCCTCACTGTCCGGAGGGAATGAAGACAACGACGACGGGATAGCCGACGGTTTCCTTCCGGCCCCCAACACCACTGAGTCTGGTGATGATTGTGACCTCAGGCATTTTGGTGCGGAGTCCGGCATGCTATACTTTTTTTCCAGCCTATCCCGGTGGCTGGAGTTCTGCAAGGGTTCTTCATGAGGGATACGCTGTCTTCCCAAATATCGTCAAGAAAAGGCACTGCCAGGATAGTCTTCCTCTTGGCCTCTCGCCTTTGATACAGGAAGCCACCCTTCTTGGTTTCCCCGCGCAGCTGGAATAGCTCAGAGACCCTGGTAATCATGGATTAGAACAAACCCACTTTGTCCAGTGGGGAAACCCTATGAGGGGCATCCAAATGTGGTGACTCACCGTCCGCTGCAACAATGTCTTTGTCGTCATCCGTTGACGTGACCATATCCGTTCCGTTACCTGTGTCTGCTGGGGAGTTGTGTCCCGATGCAGTGGCGGAGGTTGATATGGGGGTATCAGATGACGTTTCCCCTTCTTCAGCAGAGGCTGACTGGGAACCTGGGTTATTGCAGGTAACAGTGCTGGACGCATTCTCATCTAGATCTCTGACACCAAGGTGTGGAGAGTCGATAGAATATCCAAGGAAATGTCCCTCGGCTGAGAAGGCAAAACAGGGAAACTAGGCCCTACGCTGTCATCTCCTGTTGTCCTCGTCATTGTCCTTATGGACCGTATGCATGGACTCCTGATCTTCGCCGTCCATGGAAGAGACCTCCATGGCTTGGGAGACGACCTGGGAGGGCTGTTTCGGGGCCTCTTGACCCCCCCCTTTTTATTCCTTGAAGGTTCTAAACCAGGACCTGGGTCGTTATCTTCACCCCTTCTGGCGTACTTGCAGACTTTGCCAAAGTCTTTGTGGTGTTGTTGCGCCGTTGGGCAGGGACACTTTCTGCCCTGTGGGAGCCACCCTCATAGGATCAGCACTCTTAGCTGCAGTGGTAGTAGTAGCTGTTGAAAGAGTAGAGTGGAATGATTAACTAAACCGCAGTAGAAAGGTTTCTCAGACTTTCCACTCCTGGATTCCTAGAAAGTGTGGCAGCTCCATTACCAGCATAACTGGATTGGGTAGAACCGGTGCATTGATCTGGTCTCAAATGGCGATCACTTGCAGACCTCGGTCAACTCCCCACCCCACGCCCAGGGGCTTCAGCCTGGACTGAAATCTACAGATCACGGATCTAGAAGAGAGTTCAAATAGCAGGTCTCACATTTACCAGTAAGTGAAAGGCCTCGGAACAGGAACCCTGCCTGTGCACAGATCAAA
Organism: Ambystoma mexicanum; assembly: GCA_002915635.3. NCBI lineage: Eukaryota > Metazoa > Chordata > Amphibia > Caudata > Ambystomatidae > Ambystoma > Ambystoma mexicanum. The sequence continues at coordinate 1,037,041,535 of CM030325.1, forward strand.
AGAAAATGATGGTGAACCCTGGGGACACAGTTGACTGTCGCTCAATTCTCTTGGATCTGGACCAGACTGTCACTGATTTAGTTGAAAGGCCTGAAAGAGTCCAAAAACGGCTTTATATACAGGATGGGGCAGTTGATACCATGCACTCTTACCAATCTTTGAACCACCTGAAATTTGACTACAAAAAGGCTAGGATCACTGCCCAATCTTAACCATTTACCCTTACCCAGCGGTGAGGCGACTTTTTATTCGTTTTAGATGGAATTTAATTCCGACTAGAGAGATACTGTCCCGCTACAATCCCAGCTCCCAATTAATATTGACATGTCGCTTTTGCAATCTTCCCTCTGTGGTGGAAACATCGGAACACTTAATTGTGCATTGTTCAGATCTTAGGGGGAAGCGGGAGGTGTATTTTAAGAACTGTGCGTCATTGTGTCTCACTGAGGGTGGTAGCTCTTCCTGGCACTTGTGTTTAGCGAGTCGGGCACCTTCCATTGTTTTTTAAGCTCTCTGAATCTTGAATGTATTCACTGTGCATATGGAAAATTGCATTTGTTTTTATCAAATTGGTTTTATATTTGCCCATCCTTAATGTCTGTGTTTGTATTGTTTGTCAAAGGTTTGACAATAACCATATAACAATAACAAAAAGTAAAGAAAGGCCTAATTTGCATACCAGTGGTAGTGGAAAGGCATGCTGCGAAAACAGTTACGGTTGAATTAACAGTTCTGCGTGCAAAGGGAAGACCTCAGCATCTATCTGGACTATAGCGCTTAGTGGAAGCCTGCACACTGTGATGAGAAGGCACCAGACGCCCTCCGGAGCATGATAGAGTGAAGATGCCTCACAATTCAGAGAGCTCACCTCTGGTATATAGCGGAATTGTGCAGACTGCAGAGGGAAGACCTCAGCATCTATCTGGAGTATAGACGATGAGGAGGTCTCACCTCCAGCGCTTAGTGGAAGTGTGGAGACTGCAGAGGGAAGGCCTCAGCATCTATCTGGAGTATAGACAATGAGGTGTCACCTATGGCGCTTAGTGGAAGTCTGCAGACTGCAGAGGGATAGCAGTAGAGGCCCTCCTCAGCATGATAGAGTGAAGATGTCTCACAATTCAGAGAGCTCACCTCTGGCATATAGCGGAAGTGTGCAGACTGCAGAAGGAAGGCCCATGCAGCCCTCCTGAATATAGTAGAATGGGAAGTTCTCCCCTCTAGCATACAGGGGAAGTGAGCAGGCAGCAGAAGGAAAGATGTGCCATGCATCCCTCAGGAGTATCGTATAATGAGGTCTCACCTACCTCTGGCAGATAAGTGTGCAGACTGTGGAGGCAAGACCTCCACATCCATCCAGATTACAGCAGAATTAAGAGAGCTCACCTGTAGTGTGCCGGCAGCAGAAGGAAGACCCCTGCCCCCCCTCCAGAGTACAGTGTCATGAAGTGAAGAGCACACTGATAGAACGGCTTATAGAGTGAGTGGAGTGAGAGTGCAACAGAAATGAGTGTAATAACTCAGACTGCCGTGAACGCATCTAATCCACTTTCCAATGCAGACCAGAAGGGTCTAATTGCCCATCCAAATCCCTATCCACAAAGGATTGTTTTATTAGTCTCCAAAACAGCACAACTAGTAGGTCAAAAATGCATAGAAGAGTTCTTCTAGAGTAATCCGGAAGAGTCAAGGTCACCTCCAGGGCAAAAGGTGGGGCAGATACCTTTCTAAGGGAGCAATTAGAATATTAGGTGTTCCTCATTACTGCTCAGTGAGAACAGAGCCATATCTGAAAGGGGTGCAATGCTTCCATGCGCTCCCTCAAGTGAAGGCATTGCTGCTAGCCCCATCCGGAGCTATTCGAAGTTGCACTTAACATTGCTAGGCCGTGCGTTGGGATGCTTTCATAAGCCGTTCAAAGTTCAAAGGAATCGTTTAATCACCAGTCCAGAGCATCGTGCGGTGGGTCATCCAGCACGGGGGCAGCAGACTTACCCACACCCATGCATTGCATGAACAGTGACGGGGAATGAATCCATCCACGTTCACACTGCAGCAGAGTAGTGAACCCATCTCCCAGAAACAGTGACATGCTGGAGATACAGTGCTATCCTTCCAAAGTACAGTGACACCTTCCACATGGAGTAGAAATATCCGCCACATCTCTAGTGGGGCATCACCACTGCCACCCATGCAGAGTGTGGTGAAAGAGTCCTGACCCGGGCAGAAAGTACCATCCAATCATCAATCACCAACCAAGTGAAATAGTACTTTGCCTGATCAGCCATTTGAGGTGCTGAATAATTGTGCTAGCAGAAGAGACAGTCTGCCGGCTGCTTTACTCCACTTTAATAAGCAGGTGGGGTCAATGCATGCCAGTGCCCAGTGGCTGAGTATGCCAGGGGCTAGCAGCTGCATATGTAACCCACAGTGGCTGAGTAGGCAGGGCCGAGCGGCTATGTATGCTAGAGATTGGCTGAGTAGGCAGGGCCCGGCGGCTATGTATGCTAGAGATTGGCTGAGTAGGCAGGGCCCGGCGGCTATGTATGCTAGAGAGTGGCTGAGTAGGCAGGGCCGAGCGGCTATGTATGCTAGAGAGTGGCTGAGTAGGCAGGGCCCGGCGGCTATGTATGCTAGAGAGTGGCTGAGTAGGCAGGGCCCGGCGGCTATGTATGCTAGAGAGTGGCTGAGTAGGCAGGGCTGGGCGGCTATGTATGCTAGAGAGTGGCTGAGTAGGCAGGGCCCAGCAGCTATGTATGCTAGAGAGTGGCTGGAGTAGGCAGGGCCCGGCAGCTATGTACTAGAGAGTGGCTGAGTAGGCAGGGCCGGCGGCTATGTATGCTAGAGAGTGGCTGAGTAGGCAGGCCGAGTGCTATGTAGCTAAGAGTGCTGATAGGCAGGCCCGGCGGCTATGTATGCTAGAGAGTGCTGAGTAGGCAGGCCCCGGCGCTATGTATGCCTAGAGAGTGGCTCGAGTAGGCAGGCACGAGTGGCTATGTATGCTAGAGAGTGGCAGAGTAGCCAGGGCCCAGCAGCTATGTATGCTAAGAGAGTGGCTGAGTAGGCAGGGCCCGGCAGCTATGTATGCTAGAGAGTGCTGAGTAGCAGGGCCCAGCAGCTATGTATCTAGAGAGTGGCTGAGTAGGCAGGGCCGGCGGCTATGTATGCTAGAGAGTGGCTGAGTAGGAAAGGGCGGGCGCTATGTAGCTAGGAAGTGCTGAGTAGCAGGGCCCACGCAGCTATGTAGCTAAGAGAGTGGCTGAGTAGAGCAGGGCCCGGCGCTATGTATGACTAGAGATTGGCTGAGTAGGCAGGGCCCGGCGGCTATGTATGCTAGAGAGTGGCTGAGTAGGCAGGGCCCGGCGGCTATGTATGCTAGAGAGTGGCTGAGTAGGCAGGGCCGCAGGCTATGTATGCTAGAGATTGGCTGAGTAGGCAGGGCCCGCGGCTATGTATGCTAGAGAGTGGCTGAGTAGGCAGGGCCCGGCGGCTATGTATGCTAGAGAGTGGCTGAGTAGGCAGGGCTGGGCGGCTATGTATGCTAGAGAGTGGCTGAGTAGGCAGGGCCCAGCAGCTATGTATGCTAGAGAGTGGCTGAGTAGGCAGGGCCCGGCAGCTATGTATGCTAGAGAGTGGCTGAGTAGGCAGGGCCCGGCGGCTATGTATGCTAGAGAGTGGCTGAGTAGGCAGGGCCTGGCGGCTGACAATTCCAACATCCTCCATCCGAGTCTCCCAAATGCCAGCAGCTGATCATGCCAGCATCCAGCAGCTGATTATGCTAATGCCCAACCGCTGCATGTGGCACTGCTGCTGTTCAGGCCATCTCTAATTTGCAAGGGATGGTGGTGTGTGAGACAGCTCTGCCATGTGGAGGGATTTCCCTCTTAAATGTGTTCAAATGGCTGGTTCATACCCTCCACCCCCTTACGCCCCTCTGTGCCCAATTACTCTTCTTGTTGGTTTAAGGCAAAGAGAGCTCTACATAGCTGGGGGTTGGGGGTGCAGGGGCGAGTATTGTGAAGACGGATGCTGTTGGGAGTGGTTGTTCATCGCACCGTAGAGAATGAGCCAACACTACGGTTCTGGGCACCCAGACTCCGCCGAGCACGGCTCATTGGCTCCACGAGATGCCGCCGTAATGGACCATTCCTTTAGCTCTGCCGCCGCATTTCTAAATGTAGGCCACCGACGCAAGGAGCCAAGGACCAACTAGACAGCTACATTTGGTCTGAAGGGATCACCTAGCCGATGACCCGCTTTCGCGCTCAAAGCTGGGATCTACCCGTAAGCGGCTCACAAACACAAGTCATGCTTTACAGTGGCAGCGATGGCATAATTAGTCCTCCCCGGCATAAATATTGATGGTGTCGGTGGGCGCGGGCCCGTAGGAGGCTCGGCTCTGTCACACCAAGACCCAATCTTCATCAATCTTGGGGTGACTGGGGGATCGCGGCTCATATATCAGGGGGTCTGCAAGAACGCCCCTTTGAAATCACAGAGATTAATTTGCTGGATAAGTACATTTGAACTATAGAATAAGTAGGCTATTTTAGAACCCCCGTAAGAAAGCGTGTATATAACGGATCGCCACCGAGCTGTGCACGGGCTGCAACCGCCCCCTCCTCGTACCCCAGAGGTGCCAGTGCTGCCAGAGGCCTTGCACTTCTACCCCACTAAGACTCGGGCTTCCCCTACCCTCCTGGCACCCTGCGACGAAGGGGAACAAAAATACCTCTAAGAATACAGTCAGACCTGGTTATTCTGGAAGCATTATAGGACCGGCACCACAACAATGTTATTTATCGACTCGACACCATCACAGAAAGAAGGGAGGCATAAAAACAGGGTTTACACTAAACGGTTCTGCCAGAACGGCCTGGATCGACGTGAGGTGTGTAGCCGGGCACTCATGGAGCCTCCCAGCCTGTGCTAGCAAAGATCCCTTTACCTGTTCCCCGCACAAGGCTCCCGTGACAGGGCTGTTAACAGAACCGTTACCTGTTTCCAGTGCGCAGGCTCCAGACACAGTACTGTTTGAGTTCACACGTGACTAAAGCCTTACCTGTTTGCAGGATACTCCGTGGTTTATACGTGAGGTCTAATACTTTGACTTACTTATTACTGCGTGGCATAAACACTCCCATCACCTTTAACATTTCATGAGTCCAATGGTGTTAATACCAGTTTGTGCAGCTCAGTGTCAGGAAGAACAACCGGCAGTTTCACAAAACGATGCAACAGGAATATTGCGAGTTAATGGAGTGTATCCTCCTAACCAGCGCTTTAAATGGGGTGAGAAATCGAGGGGGGCTGCAATGAGGGAGTGTGGCCTAAAGGATGTGGTGGCCTGAAGTGTCCCCAGCACGGCACAATCAAAAAGATCTTTCTTTTTAGTGTCCCACACTGGGGATTCGAACCTGAGACCTGCCGAAGACGGGCCAGTGTTGCATTGCACTGCGCCATCGCAATTGTGCTCAAGTTCCTTTTGCTCTGTTCAATAGACTAGGCCTCAAGCAGTCTACTGCATGAAACAGATGAACTCCAACACTATGCACGTGTTGCAATCCCCGCACAGAAAGAACAAAAAAAAAAGGTGGCGGTCATGGGTAGTGTGCGCACCACACGACTGAGGTTGTGGGGCTCAGCCCTGGCCCACTTACAGCCCTGCTCCCAACACCTTTTTTGGTTGAACAAGTGACACTTCGCTCTCCATTGACTGGTGAAGCTCTCGGCTACGTGGCACTTTCAGAACACTGGGCAATCAACTGTACGGCAGTTGGATGTTGTGGGCCCGTGTGCTCGGCAACGACCAGAGAAGCAAAGATGGTTGGAAACTCTCTGGGCTCTGCCACTCACACTGGGCGCATGCGCCAGCGTGATGCCCTTTTATTTGCACACCATCATGACGATGGTTCTTAAAAGAACACCACACTCCTCCTTTTTTATAACAACAAAATAACAAGGAACTTAACAAACTTACATAAACATTGCTTAAAATGCAACAATACATCAGGGGTCCATTCTAGTCCTTCCCCTCATACACTTGGCATCTAAGATATAGTCCTGCCAACATGCTGGGCGCCTTCTGGACTCTCTGACGGGTATCAGCTATTGTTTCCACCTCACCACCGCCTTGAACAGGATGACCCAAGGCCGACACCTCTGCCCCCGACCCAGAGTCCTGGCTCTGGTTCTCTCTTGCATTCTCTCCCCAATCATCAGAGGATGAGTCTTCTATGGGATCATCTGTTCGTTCCTCCACATGGGCACTGTACTTCTTGAAGAAACACGAGTTTCGCGTCACTGTGTTGTGTCCATTCAATGCACTCAACATTGACCCCTTCGGGTCAACCACCAGCAGCGGGACCGGTTCATAAATTAGGGCCAGCTTCCCCGTAGAGTTCCTCGTCTTCTGCAACACTGTATCGCCAACATGGGTGGACTGGCCCATAAGTAACTCTGGAGATTTCCCGGTGGGCATCTGCACCCTGGGCCTCTTTTGTGTGGTATTTTCAAATTTTCCCATAGGAAAAGAGTTGGGCTTGCTGAAAATGTGTAACATGGGGCCACTTTGAAAATTATTTCCAGGGCCTCTTTTGCTTCCCAGTCCACCCTTGATCGCCAAGTGCTAACTGATAACCATGTAGCCCTCTCCTGGGATAAAACCACAAGGGCACCGCTGAAACAATGTCTCCGCTGGTGGAACTGCCGTTGAACAATTTGGTGTGGTGCGGCATTCCATAAGAAACTGATATGGTGCCCTCTTGAGACACGAGCCTTGGTCGTGCGTGATCCTAAACACTATAAAGGTTTCATGAGTCTTTCGTTGTCACCATTAGCAAGTGGCCACACTAGCGTGATCCTCCTGTGCCGGAAGCCAAAGTTGCGCATGAGTTCTGCAAAACCTTCACTCCTAAATGAAGCCCCATTATCAGAGCACACTACCTCCGGAAAACCGTGGGTGGCAAATATTTCTCAATCGCCACAGCGATATCGGAGAGGGCGGTAGAAGGCACCAATTCCATCTCCGGGTACCGGGACCATTGGTCGACCAGGACCAAGAAATGGCCATCGGCAGGTTGAACCAAACTCAATGTGTACCACTTGTCAGGGTGTACACCATCTTGGATGGAGTCAATGGCCGGCTCTCTCTGTGCGAGGGCAGCAGCTTGGCACCATTTGCAACCAAAGATAAACTCATCCATGCTCTACAGCTGCCCAGGAAACCAGACTTTCGTCCGCAGATGGGCCTTCGTCATCGCCATCCCCTGGTGGTCTAGTGCGATGACCTTGGGAATACGTTTGGATGGAATCACAGTCCGGGAGCCCCTCAAGAATAGGCCATCACTTGTCAATGTCAATTTGCTTTTCACACACCATAGTTGTTTCAAATACTTCCTGGCAATTTCAGTGCGTCTGTCCAGTTTAGCCGATACCCACTTCCACTCTCCTTTGCAATGGCGTTGTGCATTATCCGGAATGACTCATCCTCAGTGGATGCGCTTCTCATCTCTTCTAAGGACATGGAGTTCGGAACAATCACAACTTTGTCGGTCAAGTGGCACAGCGAGTAGAGCGCACGCTTTGACACCCGTGCAGAGCCTGCTAACGCAGGTTCGAATCCAAATGAGCACCACACAGCGTGGGTAATAATAAGCAGCGTTCAGATACCTGAGGGTTCGTAGCGCTATATAAATGCCAAAATTATCATTATCCCCTCCAATACCATTCAGACAAAGTCTTCTGCCCCAATGTTCCTCATCTGTCGCTTCGGAGAAAGGTAATCAGTGGCGTGGCGCGTTGTCACTCCCTCGGCATGTCAGGTTTATGTTGGACTCCTGCAGGGCCAACCTTCATCTCTCAAATGCTTGTGGTCCGTCACAACCAAGAATACCTTCCCATTGATGAAACTGCCATCAGCTCCATAGCTCCGCCAACACCTCCCTATCAATTTTGGAATACTGCGGTTCAGTCGCAGAAAGAGCCATGCTGGCATACAAATTGGCTGCACTTCCCATTGGTTGTCATGCTGGGTGAGCACTGCACCAAGTCCAAATGGGCTCACATCTACAATGAGTTCTGACGGCTCCCTGGGATTAGCATATGATATATGATAGGTTATTTATAACGCGCTTAATACTCAGCGGTTTCTAAGCACGGACCGGGGTTCGAACCTGTGTTGCTCCGTGTTGTCTTGTTTCCAAGGCGAGCAGGTTGCCCTGAGCTAGCCTCCCGAGAGATTGAAGAATGCCATAGTACTTTCAGCCGTCAAAGCGTCTTTCAAACTGTCAAAGCCGTGCTGTTTCAACGGCATCCATTGCCTCGCTGTCTCTTTCTTAGTCAAGTTCCAGAGAGGTCGGATAATGTGGCCAAGTCCTTAGTGAATCGCTCACAGTATGTGATCATACCCATGAAACTGCAGACTTCGGACATAGTCTACAGAGGTTTTGCCATCTCAACGTCATGTACCTTAGCAGGGTCTGCTGAAATTCCTCCGGTTTGGAAGATGAACCCAAAGAATTTGATCTTCCGATGCAGGAAGCTGCACTTCTACTTGTGGAGTGCCAGGCCTACTAGCCTTATTCTGCTCACTACTTTCTCAAGCCGCTCTAGATGTTCCGCCTCCAATTGTGCGAAGATCTGTATATCATTGCTGATATTTATTGCACCTTGGATGCCTGCCAGGGCACCCCTTACCATGTTCTGAAAGACTTCAGCTGCGGAGAAATGCCAAAGTTCAAATGCTTATAGTGGTGCAGGCTCTTGTGTTATGTACAGCGAGTCTGGGTGCAGGACCAGTTGATGGTACCCAGCTCGTAGGTCGAGTTTTGAAGAAAAAAGACAGCACCATGTAAGTCTACAACAATGTGATAAATAGTTGGCGTGAGGTGGTGCTCCTTCTGTATGGCCCTGTTCAGGAGGTGCGTATCTACGCAGATTCGCACTACATCAGGTTGTTTTGATTTACGCAATACCACAATGGGAGAAACCCATGGGTAGGCCCATCTACAGGCTCTAGGATGTCTAGTTGCAAGAGCTTCGCCAGCTGGCTCTTCACTTGATCACAGACATGGACAGGAAGCGTTGGTGTTTTAGCGCAGTTGGCTGGTTGGTCTCATCAATGTGGAGGGATACTGGATCACCTTTAATTCGTCCAATGCCTTCAAACACGTCTTATAAACGCTTGATTAGTGATTGCATGCCCTCAACGTACTACTCCAAAAGTGAAGTTGACTATTCCCAGGGCTTCCACTGCAGCAGCGCACCCCAAAGTGTTATCTCACTAACATTAGTCTCAAAGAATTGTGCCTTTATCTTTTTGGTATCATGGAGTACTTCAGTCAAAATACGCCTTCCAGGGGTAAGGGAGTCTTACCCACACATGTGAAAATCTGCACTGTTGTCTTAGACAGGGTGGGTGGACCATTCAGCATTTCATAGTGAGCGGATGCCATCCCATTTACAGAGGTCCCCGTATTCATGAGGATTCGGATGTCTCTGTCCTTTGGATGATGCTTGCCCTTCTTTCCCACTTCCAGTATACTGGAGATGAAAAGGACACCTTCTACATTTTATTCCCCTTCATTATCGGGCCGTCCAACGGTGGTACTTGCCGGTTTACCGGGGCGACCGTCCGCTTGGGCTGTTGTCCACTTGGCCTAGGTTTGGGCTGGCATCTCAGCGGGGTAGCCGGTGCTGGGGTACTACATACCCTTGCAAAGTGGTTCATTTACTCGCACCTTTGACATGTGTGACCTTTAGCAGGGCAGGGCAGTCCGTCATGTGTCGAAGGTCGTAGCCACACTGAGGGCAGCTCGGCGTCCGATCAGTCTGATATTCCTTTTTTGCCACGGCCGCATGACATCCCTCATTCTGCTTTGCTGACCTCATGACAAAGTGTTCGTAATCGATATTTACCATGGGCATAAAGTATTCCTTCAGTGCAGCAATGGCAGCACCAAATTAGTTTCCTATGGGGTGGAGGGTCTTGAAGACCTTATGAACGCCAGGCCCCTTGGACTACACCAATGTGGACTTCCATGCATGGTCATTTAGTTCACCCACCGCATCAAAGCACATGTCCAGTCGTTGCGCCCCTAGGTTGCAGCATGGGCCTAGACTCGAGGGAGTTCCTGACACATCAAATTCTATCAATGGGGCTAGTGCTCCCTGCTGGCAAGGCACTCTGATAACCGCCAGTGTACCGTCCTCCTCATCTGCCATGTGGACATTAGAGGGTGTTGGTGGGTGGGTATTCTGCCCTGGGTGTGCTACGTGGGCACTCAAAGGAAGGCATGCTTATCAGAAGTATGACACACAAACAAGGAGTACAGACCAAGGGTGTTTATTGAACAGTATATGGGTAAGAAAAAGCCTAATATAAACCTAAATCTAAATTTGCGAACTAGCTATTACCATCAAAGTAAAGAAAACGCTGTCCTAGTGGTGTCGTGTCAAAACAAAATGGCCTATACTAAAACAACTTTGACCAAATCCTTACTCTATATAACAAAAAGGTGTGGGACAATGATATGTATAACAAAAGAGTGTCTTGCCAACTGAAATGTCCAAGAGGGCTTCGGTAGTTCAGGACTGCTGAACTAGTGCACTTCCTTCCCCACATTACGTCACCGGACAAGATGGAACAGTGGCACGACTGTGAGCACCCGCCGAGTCTATAGGCATCAGGAAGCCGTTTCCTCAGAAAGGCAGGATCCCTCGAATCAATATCTTTTGCCTGGTGTCACAAGACTTTTCCCAATCTCTCACCATGCGGGTTTCCCCTCTTCCCCAGATTTCTCGGGATAAACCCTTTGTTGGGTTCACCTTTATCTTTGCACCACTGTTCAGTCACTTCATCAAAATGCAGGATTCACTTTCCCTTGCTTTCACTTGGCATCCCACTGTTGTGTTCACTGTAGCCTTCAAATCACAGTTCAGGTAACTTTACCAGTTCTACTAGCTTATGGCATTCAGGACCACTTAATGTCCTTTTAACTAAATATTTGGTTTGCTTTCACCGGTTCACTCAGGTCCCCCTCCTCCGGGAGCCTTTCTTTGTAGGCAGTTCTGGCTTCCCTCGATCGGGCACGAGACTTCAAACTGCCAGCATAACACTTGTTACTTTGCAATCTTTCACGCTATCACTTTTGTGTACTTGCCAGTTCGATACAGAGACTTCCGATAGGAGATCAGGTCTCGCCGGGCCACTCTGTTATATTGCAGCAAGTGTGTTTACTCTTCACACTCAAGCTTCCCTTTCCCACGGCTGTCGTCCTACGTGCAACCCACAATACTGGATACAGTTCAAAGGTTTATACCGGCCTCCTCTCCCGAGGCCTTCTGGTACCTGCAGTTCTTAATTAGCATCACAGGGCTAATAATTCCTCAGATTAGCTCTATACTTCCTTTCACTGTTTGTCAAAGACTTTCAACTGTAGGAGGGGGCTTGTACCCTTGACTTTATCCTCGTATGACCACTTTGAATATTCACCTCCTTTCTCAGTTATTTTCTTTCACAGCTTCTCTCACACGCACAACCTCAGCATTCTTCGTTCTTGCTACAATGTGCTTCCGCTCGCAATTTCTCAACAAACCAACAAGCACTTCAAACGTTAATGTCCTTTCCATTTATCAACACAAGCCGGTCTCCCATTTCACTAACCGGAAGCGGCTGATAGAGTTTATCAAGACCTTCCGTTCAGTCCAGGCTTTTAGCCCAGAGCAGCTCACCTCCTTTGAGGTCCTTATGCCACACATGAAAGAGGTACCACTTGACCTTCTGTAGAAGCAGGGAGTTGCCCCTTTGGGATTCTGCAGCAACATTCACCCCACAGCTGGTAGGACCACAGCCTTTCATTAGCCTCCTGGTGCTGTCTGCTCTGTTTCTATAGTCGCGTCACCTTCCTGGGATTTCCTGCCCTTGCGTTCTGCTGGTCTTGCTCGCATCGGTTGCCCTTCTCACCTTGCTCTCCGGGTGCTCTCATGCTCCGCCTTTTATCCCAGTGGGGAAAGGTAACAGGATCCAGTTGTGAAACATTAAGGTTAAGTGCTTGACTGCCTGACCCGGATGATGGGACATGTCAAACGGACTGGCTGTGTGTAAGTCTGTCTTTCCCTAAAGCACTTTTTCGATGCAGCAGTGTGTGTATAGGAAGGGGGGGGTAAAGTTCCTAGACAGCACATAGAATGAGGGTGTTCTACAGAAAAACGGGAACAGGGATACCGTGTCTCTCCTGCGGGTGCCCCACTACCATCCCCAGGGACCCCGTATCCAGGTGATCCTCCACGCTGGTCCACCCCCAGGAACTCGATCCAAAGGAGATGGCCGTGTCCTGGCCACCTAGATGACAGTTCCCAGGGGACTGAGCAGTGAGAAACCCTTTGGTATCTCACAGCATGATGGTCTGTATACCAGCAGACCTGTGTCGCACCTGCCACCCACTCCTGAGTGCTAGGGGTTATGTGGTTAAAAGGAGCACTGGATAGCATTCATATGCGGTCTCCATTTTGAGACAAAATGCTTCCCTTGTGTCCACCCCAGCACCAGGGTGTACAAGCATTCCACGTTGGAGCCACAACCCTTTTAGTTACTGGATGTACTAGGTTTTGTGAACAGTGTCAGCCACCTGCAGCGTGAAAGATCTCCTTTATGGCAGTCACAGGCGTGTACCAGCAGTAGCAGCCTCAGGGAGCAAGCTATGCAGACCCCACAGCATTCCTTCAGTGCGAACAAGCTACTCAGCAGCAGGCTCAGTTGTGCACCAGCACAAGCGGTTAACAAGGTTCGTTCCAGCACTCTTTTAAAAATGTTGGCGCTTGCAACCTTCACTTCTACACAGACCGGTCTGGCATCGGTCTCCCCAACTGACCGGCTGTGTTGTTCTCTGTCGTTTCTTTGTTCTTGGAGCCAAGGGCGATACCACGGCATCTGCTGCTCCTCCCTGCCTTGGTAAGTTATGCGGGAGGACCCTCCGTATCTCCGACACACAATGTAGGATTTTTCAGCCTGGTTTCCTAGTCTTATGCTTTCTGCCTTAAAGGTTTCTTTAAAGTAACGGCTTCCTGCCAACAAGGTCAAGGGTGTTGCCCCCTCACAAACCTCTCATGCCTCGCCGTCTTTCTCTCCTTTTTCAGCTGCCAATTTGAAAATGATGAACCTTTATGTGTTTTGCCTCGCTCAGAGTGCGCTCTCATGCTCTGCCTTTTATCCGTTTGGGGAAATGTAATGAAAGTCGGTGTGAGTTATTGTCCATTATTGCCTGACCTCGCCTGACCATAGTACTGGGACATGTCAGGTTCACGGCTCGGGTGTGTGTCTGTTTTCTCCCAAAGTGGACTGTCCATGTAAAAGTGTATGTGCAGGAAAAGAGGGGATGGGGGGGTTGAGTTTCTAAATATCCCATAGTTTAGGATGCGGTAAAGGAGTTACAGGGAACAGAGTGATACCGCATCTCATCATCCGGTGTCCCACTCCCTGAGGACCCCTAACCCAGGTGATCCTCCCGCACTGGTCCTCCCACAGGAACTGGATCAAAAGCGATGGCCGTGTCCTGCCCACCTGAATGACAGATCCCCAGGGACCAGCGGGGGAGACACCTTCTGGTTACTCACATACCCTTCCCCTATGCGATGTGGATACACTTGGTCTCTTCCAAGGTCCTCCTTTTTTTGGGTCTTGGAGAGAACAAGGGCAAAAGGTGTCCAGGTATTTTTGCATATTCCATATGTTTCTTTTCCTCCATTCCAGAAGGGGCAGAGTGTTTGTGTTGGTATCCTGAATGAATCCTACAAACTGGGATCTATGTGGTGATTGTGTTATTAGGTATTCCTGAGGTTTGACAGGTAACTCTTGACGAATTGCAGGTTCTTGAGATTCAGTTTCCATCCACGTCCACTCCGCAGAGGTTTGGGAGCAACAGTCAGGTTGCCAACAATCCTGTGATACAAACTCTTCAGGGGAATTTGGGATTTCTTGTAAGAGTAGAAAATGCAGGAGAGTCACTTCCCACAATGACTTCTTTGGAAAGTTCAGGAATAAAGGCGGATGATACCAGTCTCGATTCTCCCCCGATATTAATATACATAGGTATCTTGGGGTAGATTCATTATCTACGTGTACACATGTGAATCTGACTAGACTTGCATTTTCTAGGTCTGGCATTGTTACCAATCCAGCCCTTATGGCGGTCTGTTTGCTGCCTGAATCAATTAGCACCTTTACTAGCCTTCCATTTACCAGGGCTTTTTCAAATGTATAGTCAGTTGAAGACTGGCATAGACAGATGTTGAAGGTTTCTAGATCAGCATCTGTTTCTTCCCATTCGTCCCCTCGGGCACTCTATTTCCATTGGCTCTTCTTTTAGATTTTTTGGGCAATGACGAGCCAAAGGACCAGTTTCTTTGCATGAGAAACAAACAGGGGCTGATGGTTCAATCCCCTTGACTTCCTCTCCAAAGGGTTTCTTCGATACCCTTTGGGTCTGGTCTTCTGATTCCTACTCCTTTTCAGAGTCCATTATTTGGGTTTAGGGAGCCCTCCATCGGGTACCTGGTGTTGGGAACAGTATGTGGGTTTCTGATCCTTCCCTTCTTCACCTCTATGTATAGAGGGAAAATGTTTTGCTGCGTCAGTGAGTTTGGACAGTGTCACTATCCATAATTATGGTAGGCCGGTTTAGCTGTAATACTGCTTTTTGTGAAAAAGGAGGTAGAGCATTGGGGAATGCTCTAAAATGATAATTTCAACCAATTCTTCCATTGTCTCGTTGTTAATCAGATCAGTCCTCTGCGCTGCTTGAGGACTTAGGGCTCAGCACCAATGGTTGTTTGGCACATGGGTACTCAACGCTGCTTGAGGACTGAGGGCTCTGCACCACTGGTTGTTCGGCAGATGGGTACTCAACGCTGCTTGAGGACTGAGGGATCTGCACCATTGGTTGTTCGGCAGATGGGTACTCTGCGATGTTACCAGTTTGAGGACTGTTTGAGGACTGAGGACTCTGTACCATTGGTTGTTTGGAAGATGGGTACTCAGCGCTAGATTGTTTGATGTATAGCAACTCATAAGAGCACCATGGTTGGTTTTATGCATGGATTCTCTGCCACCTACTACCTTGCCACGTGCACGTTCCATGAACATTCTACCACATCAAGGCTTACTCCTAAAGGTGTGCTAGAAGAGACTCACGAATAAACAGCCCGTCATATTTATCAGTGATATGTGCATTCACCATCACCGTCTTTTGGAACACACACCTCAACTGTGGTCCCAGCTCCTGGAATAATACTGAACAAGCATTGAACAGTTTGGGCTTTTGTGTAGCCATGAAAAAGGCATTTTCCAGGTGCTGGCCTAGTGGTATTAACAGTCCATCAATGGTAGCAGGTGCTAAATGGTGCGAGTACCTGGGCATCTAACAGCAGTGCCTAGCAAATACCTAATACACATACACAAGTCAAAACGGTTGCCTTTGCCAATGCTTGTTAACAGGACTTCAGTGAAGTACACGCACAGTGCTCATCATTCAAGTGGCCAAAGGCAGGCCAGTTTAAGACATTTTATTTACACAAGGAGTGCATTTACAGCTCCAATTAAGTCATTAACTCTCAGAAGACTGCTTTGAAAAAACAATGGCAGGCACTTTGAGTGCAACGTTTGATGGTAAGGCTTGAGTAAAGTGAGCTCAAAGAGTTCCCATGAGGAGTAGTTGTGGGTGGGGAGGGGCATAACTGGGTGAAAATGTCCATAGGGATTAGTATGCCCACAGCCAGCGAATGGGTGGGCAAATAACCAAACACCACCTCCATGCTGTGTGTGCCCCCTCATACTGCCATTTCTCCCCATCTGTACTCCATCCAATGCAATAGCTTCAACTTACACCACCTAATAGTCCAAACTACAAATGGTATTGCCACCTCATCATGGTCTGCCTGCAATGCTTGCTCATCAAGGTGCATTGGGAACGTGGAAAAAGACACAGCTCTTCCCTTTACCCCATACATGCATTTAATGCTTTATCCTCATCACTTATTGCCCTCAAGGGTACCTCACAAGTGAGACCTCCACCTTCTTCTTTTTAGGGTATACCTAGTATGCAAAGGTTGCAGTGATGCTATTCCTGGCACACTCTGTCTTTGTGGTGGGCAGTTAATGCTAGAAGCCCTTGTGCGCAGAGCAATCTCAGTTTGAGCTTGTGAGCTTCCATGGGAGCTGGAGGTCCGTGAAGTTAAGGCACCTGTGTGTGGATCCCTTCAGGGAGGCAGAAATTACCGAGTACCGCATTCTGGCACCTACCTGGAAGCTTTCAGCTTCCCTCTGGCGGCCTACGCTTAGTGAAGCCACCAGTGCCCCAACATACAACAAAGGACCAGGGACCACTGGGGTTGCAGTAGAGCTTGCACTAAGTTTACCGGCTCAAGGTCCCGGACACCATTGCCACCTAGACCACAGGTGGGCAGCACCGCTGGCAAGACTGCAAGAGCTTGAACATCCCTGATGGCAGGACCACTTTGGCAGCATCGCAGTCCATATAACCAGTCGCAGACAGAAGATGTCTGAATGAAAGCCCTTTCCTTCAGCAATGTCCCCTCTAACCTCTGCATCATGATGTGACCCACCACAAGCCTACCACAGTAGCAGTGATCAAGGCGGGGTGTGCTGGCAACACGCGTGCTACTGCATGATCATGCCTCTGTGTTGGGAACCCGCTGGTTTCGTCTGTATTTTTGGTCATAGACCTTTATAAGGTCCCAGACTTAGGATATTGGGAAGATACTGAAGCCCCTCTTCAGGCTGATGTCTACTCGAGCTCTGGACCCAAATTATCCTTTTTACTGCTTCCAATCTCCACCGAGTATTAGCACCAAGTGTAGATGAGGTATGCTCCCTCGTCATGGTACCACGCGCTCATGCTCCAATGCCCGACACACGGATCCGTCACAGGCTCTCATTAGTGCATTCTAGGTTTGCGCCCACGGTATCCCTAAAGACCATGTGTCTTAAGGTCGTATTGATCCATCATCATTGAAGACACTGCAGGGTCATGAGGGCAGGGCGTGGCTAGCTTGCTTCCGTTTTCGGTGTCCTTAGCCTTATTTGGCATATACAGCATCGGTACCATCTCATAGCCTTGGTACTCCACCATACAACCTCTTTGTAGTATCAAACTGCCTACATGAATACTAGAGTGCTAGTACCTCGACCAAGCAACATATCTGCAGTATGAAAACCATAAGGGCCGTTGCGCGCATACATGCCAGAGTAGCACGACCATGTCATGGCCTTGGTGATCTACCACGCAATCTCTTTAAAGTATGGATACCAACCGGGTCTTCTCCTGCCTAAATCCTGAAGTACTAGCACCACAGTACTAACATTATAAGCAGGCAGATTCGCAGGCATGTATTAAAATGAAATTCGCAAGCTTGGACCAGACAGTGGCGTCCCCAGAACTTGCCAATAACTTGAGCAAAACTACGCCGGCGCAAGTGCAGGAGCTGCATAAATGACTCTGATTCTGGCCTTCCAGGACTCTCCCAGGGCATCAACCACCACCTGCTCATAACAAGGCTTGCATGCCCATAAACCCAACAGATGTTTACTTTTTGTCCCATAACTTTCCCAGGACTGTGTTTTCTTTTCATTTCAGAATATCAGCATTTTTATATGATGTTTATGTGAGCAGTCAAAGGTTTTACTACGTTTTTAAACACATCAAGCCAAGTTACTTACCTGTATCATTGGCCCCGCGGCTGGAGGCATGGACAAAGTGATAAACTTGTGACGTATCGCCCATCATTGAAGCTATTCCACCATGCTGGTAAAAAAGCTTCTATCTCTAGATAATCAGCAGCCAGGGTACAGCAATGAAGTGGAGCGCAGGGAAGCAGCAAAAGCAATGGAACGGGTGGGATACGATAGTCGCTGGTACTCAACCAGCAGAACCACTATTACAGGTGATTAACGTTTCTCTGACATGAGACCCTCCATAAAGGCAATGGCTTGCAAAATTGGGAACAAGCAGTGAACCCCAGGGTGCAGGCAGCAAACGTCCTCATCTAAAAATATTCTTGTGATAAAAGCAGCACCTCTGGGTCACAATCAATTTCTGATTTATGGCAGTCACATTTGCAGAATAGGCCAATTAACTTCTTACTGCTTAATTAGCAATCCTAATATCAGGGGAGGTCGGGATATGTTCCAAGAGGGCTGCCAAAACATCAGGTCATTGTGTCTACTACAAAGGGGGCAACATTATTGCTGAAAGCTATAATATTTATGTACATACCCCCCCCAATTCAGCCGTTGTGATTCTAGACAAACGCTTAACACAATCCGAAACCTACACGACTTCAATGTTAGCAACAATCAAGGCCTATCGAAATAACAATTTAGACCAATTTTATCACAAAAGAATATGCAAAAGCTGCTCAGGCAGAGAAAATGAGTTAGGAAAAATACAGAAGGGGAATTAGACTAATTAACATGAAAATCGGGCGCAGGGTTTTGGGAAAAAAAGAACGAAGATTTTCTAAAGCGTAAATTAGCATTGAACACCTGTGGCCTGCACATCCAGTGAAAGGCGGATTTTTACAAAGCATTTCTGTAAAAAGTGAGAGCTACAGTAAGAGACATGTTTCAAATAAAAAGGTATGTAATATTGCCTCATAAGGAGACGCTGTCAAATTTGCACAATAGCATGTCCTGCTCAGGAATGATCAGAACATCAAACTGGCTGGCAGTCTCTTAGCAACACTTAAATAAAGAGGTACTTTTTTAAAGGTCAGCAGAAACCGTGGATAGGAATGTTGCATTTCTATTGGAGGACAGGATGGGGCCTTTAACGGAAACCCTGTTGCACAGCAACATACACAGGCCAGTGGGCGGAGCATTCCAATTGCTGGGTACCCGGCAGTGATGGAATGAATACTGCTTAGCAGAAGTACAGGGCTGCGAAGCAGCTTCAAAGCTCCTACTCAGCCGCACCCTACTAATAAAGCAGCAGTGATCGCAATCATAAAACTGAAGCGGGCAGAGCATGAATGGGGCTCCAGCTTCGCCTCTTACGAGCGCAAGCTGTGGTCTTCTGGAGGGTGCAAAACAGCATGGAAGCAGCCGAAACAAAAGGTATGATAAAAGCACAATAAAAATAAAACACTCAATTAAGGTTCTATAACCATAAAACTAAAAGAACAAACAAAATACTAAAAGCACCAAAAGCGTACCCCTGTAATAAGATACACAGAGAATGCAGACTCTGGGTTGAAAGAGGCACCAGGGGTAGGATGGGACATGGGTATGCAGGAATGTGTCTTTTCAGAAATGTTCAAGTTTTAGGATATGCCAAAAAGGAAAAGACTGGGGTTTTAATGGCCAGTAGTGCCCTGAAAAGCAGGCATGAGGTACGAAACCACAGTGTCAAACATTACATTTTCCTCTGGCTTCTGGATGTTTTTCCACGTGGTGAAGTCTTTGTCGAGAACGTTGAGTCGGTTAGACAGGAAGCAGGCATTGTGCTCTTGAACCAGCAGCAATCGGTTTGAGTTTTAAAGGAAGCCTGGGAATGGGTGATGTGTAGATCCTTGTGCTATGACTTAAAGGTGGTTCACTCTCTTGATTCAGCTGTAGGATTGAGCCGGTTCGACCTGGCCGAGCGATGCGGTTCTGCAGTGCTGATCGGCTCAAAGAAGCTGGAGCACAGGCAGGCAATGGTCGAGTTGGTGGCTTGGAAAAGCTCAAAGCTATTTTAAGAGTGCAGAATGTCAAAGGAAATGCTGTGGAGTCTTGTAGTACCTCGAACACGACCAGAAAGCAGAGAAGGCAGCTTGAAAGTGGGTTGAAGCAGGAGATTGGACCCAGGGCTGCTCACTTTGATTCTGGGTTGCTGTGGGACCCTGTCCAGGGCCTCAAAGGAAAGGCTAGTCCCTTTTCTGGTCTTCTCATACAGTCAGGTCGCCACCAGACTTTCTATCAACAGGTCACTCCAACTGTTCCTCTGAAATGGATGAGTGGAAGGCTTTTCCCCTTCCCCGAAAACCCTTATCTTCATCTCACTAGCAGGGGACTTTGGTCAGACTGTACCCCAACACGGTTCTAGTGAAATCCTCCTCCTTCTGGAGTGCAAAGATGATTCAAATAAGGGGAGGGTCTCACATACTTAGTCACTGTGCCACACACGATTGGTTAATCTGTTGTAAAGGGCCACTCTTAGAAGATGTAGCAAGAGTGTTTGCCTTCTGATGTCAGCTTCCAAGGTATGCTGTCGGAAGGACACACAGGAAGGAATAGGGCCTAGCCATTTACAAGGCACCAGGACCCTTCCTCTGGGGATGTGTCCTCTCTTAAACTCACCTATACTCCTGCCCCCCCTTCATGTCTGTCTAATGAAAGAGGCTCCAGTCATTATTCGCCAGTGTGACTGCCCCATTCTGCAGAAGGGACTTCCTTTGAAGCACTGCCTCACACCCTACTCCTGGGGTTATGAACCTGTTCCACTGGGAAGAGGTCAAACCTACCTGGCAGAGAACAGGGGGATCCTCTCAGTGCTGGGCTAACTCTCTGGGTGGCGAAGTTCCAGAGGTGTATACACAAATGCTCTAACACTGTAGGAGTTACATGAAACCAGTTCACATAAAAATGACAAGAGATGTTATGGCAACGTGTAACTTTTTCTTCATAGGCAACTATATCAAACTGAATAGGGCTTTATATCTAGGAAAACTGCCACCACGCGTGGGGGTTACACAGTTATGCATAGTTTAAATCATTGGGTGCACACCGTTAATGGTAGTCCTTGGCTGTTGGAAAAGTTTGGGTTCCAGCAGGCTGTCTCAGGTACACAGATGTTACTCAGGGACTGCCATGTTGGCAAACCACGTGTCAGTTGCCGGGATGTCAGTAGACAAGAGTCAAGCAAAATGAACACACATTTTTGGGTATGGAGTATTTAGAAAGTGAGGCCCTATTAGGAGAGTTCACTTTCCAAGGGAGAAAAACCAGGTCCATGGTTTCCATGGTAAGCATTCTAAATAGGGTCAAGCTTGCACACCTATGCAGGTGGCATTGCTTCACAGAGGGGAGCAGTAACAACAGCCATAACAAGAGTTGTGTGTGAGTGGGGAGGGGGGGGGGTGGAAACATGAAGGCTACAACAAACTGAATTACTTTGCACACATGGATGCGTGGCTGCAATACATGCGAGGACAGGGTGGGGGTACAAGGCGTATGATATTGGTCATAATATAAATTGACAGCTTTGTGCAAGTGAGGGCTGGCTTGGCTATCATGGGAGAGAAATGGCAACCGTTTTCCTTGTGTGAGCCAGCAGCTTCAATAACAAGTGGCAGGTGAGAACGACAACTTGGTGGGCATGCGTCTGAAAGCTGCGTTCCATATTCATCCGGGCACTGAGCACTACGATTCCAAAGATCCCCAGGTGAATCTACCGCACGTGATTCCCATTCCTCCAAAGGGAGCCTGGAAGGAGGGGCCAGGGCCCTGTTAAACCTGACGAGGCTCAGTCGAGCGGAACTGGCCAGTAGGAGGAAGGAGCCGTGATCTGGTGCTGCCTGAAAGCAGGTAGGAGAAGAAACTTGCGAAAGGAGCAGGATGGCTGCAGCAAGGGAGCAAAGCCCCGATAGCCTGGGAGCACAGGAGTGGTGGAGCGGAGCGCCGTGGAGAGCGCAGGAGGCTGGAGCAGAGCCCTGGAGCCGGGGGAGAGCAGGGGGCTGGAGCAGGGCAGCCCTGGAGAGCACAGGACGCAGGAGGCTGGAACAGCGCCCCTGGAACCTAGGGAGAACAGGAGGCTGGAGCAAAGCGCCTGCAGGCTGGGGCGCACAGGAGGCAGGAGGCTGGAGCAGAGCCCATGGAGCCAGGGGTGAGCATGAGGTAGGAGGCTGGAGCAGAGACCATGGAGCCTGGGGTAAGCAGGAGGCTGGAGCAGAGCCCCTGGAGCCTTGGGAAAGCAGGAAGTATGAGGCTGGTGCAGAGATCCTGGAGCGTGGGGAGAGCAGGAGGCTGGAGCAGAGCCCCTGGAGCCTGGGGTGAGCAGGAGGTAGGAGGCTGGAGCAGAGACCCTGTAACTTAGGGAGAACAGGAGGCTGGAGCAAAGCACCTGCAGCCTGGAGAGCACAGGAGGCAGGAGGCTGGAGCAGAGCCCCTGGAGCCAGGGGTGAGCAGGAGGTAGGAGGCTGGAGCAGAGACCCTGGAGCCTGGGGTAAGCAGGAGGCGGGAGCAGAGCCCCTGGAGCCTTGGGAAAGCAGGAGGTAGGAGGCTGGAGCAGAGATCCTGGAGCCTGGGGTAAGCAGGAGGCTGGAGCAGAGCCCCTGGAGCCTGGGGAAAGCAGGAGGTAGGAGGCTGGAGCAGAGATCCTGGAGCCTGGGGTAAGCAGGAGGCTGGAGCAGAGCCCCTGGAGCCTGGGGAAGAGGAGGTAGGAGCTGGAGCAGAGCTCCTGGAGCCTGGGGTAAGCAGGAGGCTGGAGCAGAGCCCCTGGAGGCTGGGGAAAGTAGGAGGTAGGAGCAGAGATCCTGGTGCGTGGGGAGAGCAGGAGGCTGGAGCAGAGCCCCTGGAGCCTGGGGTGAGCAGGAGGTAGGAGGCTGGAGCAGAGCCCCTGTAGCCTGGGGTAAGCAGGAGGTAGGAGGCTGGAGCAGAGCCCCTGGAGCCTGGGGAAAGCAGTAGGTAGGAGGCTGGAGCAGAGCCCCTGTAGCCTGGGGTAAGCAGGAGTCTGTCTGGAGCAGAGCCCCTAGAGGCTGTGGAAAGCAGGAGGTAGGAGGCTGGAGCAGAGATCCTGGAGCGTGAGGAGAGCAGGAGGCTGGAGCAGTGCCCCTGGAGCCTGGGGAGAGCAAGTGGCTGGAGCAAAGAGCCTGGAGCCTGGGGAGAGCAGGGGGCTGGAGCAAATAGCCTGAAGCCTGGGGAGAGCAGGGAGCAGGTGCAGAGCCCCTGGAGCCTGGGGAGAGCCGGGGGGTGGAGCAGAGCCCTCGGGTGACTAGGGAGAGCAGGAGGCTGTAGCAGAGCCCTGGAGCCTGGGGAGAGCCGGGGGCTGGAGCAGAGTCCCAGGTGACCGGGGAGAGCAGGAGGCTTTAGCAGAGCCCATGGAGCCTGGGGAGAGCCGGGGGCTGGAGCAGAGTCCCAGGTGACCGGGAGAGCAGGAGGCTGTAGCAGAGCCCCTGGAGCCTGGGGAGAGCCGGGGGCTGGAGCAGAGTCCCAGGTGACCAGGAGAGCAGGAGTCTGGAGCAGAGCTCTTGTGACTGGGGAGCAGAGGAGTCAGAAGTCTGGAGGAGAGACCCAGAACGGAGGAGACAGGGCCTAGTGTTAGGGCAGCCTTCTCTCATCGCTGGGGTGTGGAGGAGACAGGGCCTAGAGTTAGGGCAGCCTTCTCTCATCGCTGGGGTGTGGAGGAGACAGGGCCTAGTGTTAGGGCAGCCTTCTCTCATCGCTGGGGTATGGAGGAGACAGGGCCTAGTGTTAGGGCAGCCTTCTCTCATCGCTGGGGTAGGAGGAGACAGGCCTAGTGTTAGGGCAGCCTTCTCTCATCGCTGGGGTATGGAGGAGACGGGTCCTAGTGTTAGGGCAGCCTTCTCTCATCGCTGGGTATGGAGGAAGACAGGCCTAGAGTTAGGGCAGCCTTCTCTCATCGCTGGGGTATGGAGGAGACAGGGCCTAGTGTTAGGGCAGCCTTCTCTCATCGCTGGGTATGGAGGAGACAGGGCCTAGTGTTAGGGCAGCCTTCTCTCATCGCTGGGGTATGGAGGAGACAGGGCCTAGTGTTAGGGCAGCCTTCTCTCATCGCTGGGGTATGGAGGAGACAGGTCCTAGTGTTAGGGCAGCCTTGTCTCATCGCTGGGGTATGGAGGAGACGGGTCCTAGTGTTAGGGCAGCCTTCTCTCATCGCTGGGGTATGGAGGAGACAGGGCCTAGTGTTAGGGCAGCCTTCTCTCATCGCTGGGGTATGGAGGAGACAGGGCCTAGTGTTAGGGCAGCCTTCTCTCATCGCTGGGGTATGGAGGAGACAGGTCCTAGTGTTAGGGCAGCCTTCTCTCATCGCTGGGGTATGGAGGAGACAGGTCCTAGTGTTAGGGCAGCCTTCTCTCATCGCTGGGGTATGGAGGAGACAGGTCCTAGTGTTAGGGCAGCCTTCTCTCATCGCTGGGGTATGGAGGAGACGGGCCTAGTGTTAGGGCAGCCTTCTCTCATCGCTGGGGTATGGAGGAGACAGGTCCTAGTGTTAGGGCAGCCTTCTCTCATCGCTGGGGTATGGAGGAGACAGGTCCTAGTGTTAGGGCAGCCTTCTCTCATCGCTGGGGTATGGAGGAGACAGGTCCTAGTGTTAGGGCAGCCTTCTCTCATCGCTGGGGTATGGAGGAGACCGGTCCTAGTGTTAGGGCAGCTTTCTCTCATCGCTGGGGTATGGAGGAGACAGGCCTAGTGTTAGGGCAGCCTTCTCTCATCGCTGGGGTATGGAGGAGACAGGTGCTAGTGTTAGGGCAGCCTTCTCTCATCGCTGGGGTATGGAGGAGACAGGGCCTAGTGTTAGGGCAGCCTTCTCTCATCGCTGGGGTATGGAGGAGACAGGGCCTAGTGTTAGGGCAGCCTTCTCTCATCGCTGGGGTATGTAGGAGACAGGGCCTAGAGTTAGGGCAGCCTTCTCTCATCTTCTGGCTCAAATCCATCCTAGAATGTGCAGCTCACAATCTCCAAGTACGGTGCTGAGAGTCGAGGAGAAAGGACCCTGAGAAATGTGAGCTGAGAGTCGAGGAGAAAGGACCCTGAGAAATGTGGGGCTGAGAGGTGAGGAGAAAGGACCCTGAGAAATGTAGGGCTGGAAGTCGAGGAGAAAGGACCCTGAGAAATGTGGGGCTGGGAGGTGAGGAGAAAGGACCCTGAGAAATGTGGGGCTGACAGGTGAGAAGAAAGGACCCTGAGAAATGTAGGGCTGGAAGTCGAGGAGAAAGGACCCTGAGAAATGTGGGGCTGAGAGTTGAGGAGAAAGTACTCTTAGAAGAGTGAGGCTGAGAGTTGAGGAGAAAGGACCCTGAGAAATGTGGGGCTGAGAGAGGAGAAAGGACCCTGAGAAATGTGGGACTGAGAGAGGAGAAAGTATTCTTAGAAGTGTGGGGCTGAGAGTCAAGGTGAAAGGACCCTGAGAAATGTGGGGCTGAGAGAGGAGAAAGGACCCTGAGAAATGTGGGGCTGAGAGAGGAGAAAGGACCCTGAGAAATGTGGGGCTGAGAGAGGATAAAGGTACTCTTAGAAATGTGGGCTGAGAGTCGAGGAGAAAGGACCCTGAGAAATGTGGGGCTGAGAGTCGAGGAGAAAGGACCCTGAGAAATGTGGGTTGAGAGTCGAGGAGAAAGGACCCTGAGAAATGTGGGGCTCAGAGTCAAGGTGAAAGGACCCTGAGAAATGTGGGGCTGAGAGTTGAGAGAAAGGACCCTGAGAAATGTGGGGCTGAGAGTCGAGGAGAAAGGACACTGAGAAATGTGGGGCTGAGAGTCGAGGAGAAAGACCCTGAGAAATGTGGGGCTGAGTGTCGAGGAGAAAGGACCCTGAGAAATGTGGGTTGAGAGTCGAGGAGAAGGGCCCTGAGAAATGTGGAAAACACAGTTCAGGAACCCTTACAACGGTGACTGAATGCTCAAGAGAAGAGACCCCAAAAACTAAAAAAAGTGTGCAGGAACCCCTTTAAACTGTGACAGCGAGTGCACAAGTACTTTCACGAGAGACATATTCTCTGGATATGTTTTTGCAGAGCGCAGTTCCACCAAGGAGAAGAACCCTCCAGAAATGGCAATGGCTTCTGAATGAAGGGTGCAAAGTGAGGAGTAGTGGGAGAGAGAGGTAGCTATGTTGAGGGTTGGGAGGGGGCATGGATATTAAGAAATAGGATAAGGAATTTGAAGAGGGGCCAGTGTTGTCTGGAGAGCCATCCCAAGTAAAGGTGAAGGTCAGTAGCGGGGGAGTAGCTGCACACAAGTACACTCTACACATCTGATGCACCCACACCTATTGACCTCAGCCTGCCATGGCCGAGCAGGACATCCTCTGGAAACAGCCCATCCTCACCAAACTCCAGATAAGGGTCCCTGTACCAAGCAACAGCTGGCCAAGGAAGAGGTTTCCAGTTCGAGTCCCTGGGACCCCAGCTCGCAATAGTGAGTGTGAGTGGACACTGAGAGGACGTCGCCTCCGCATGGACCGGGGGTAGGTGGCGCATCGGCAAATAGTGGGTCGGCCCCACACATCGCAGTTAAGGGCAGCTCATCCGCTTTGTACGGTCCAAACCTATCAATCAGTTTAAGCCATCACCAGCTTTGTCAATGACCATTTGCACATAGTCTTGACTAGCACCTGGGGAGAAATGGTCCTTCAAAGCAGCAATCTTGGGTCTTCTTCATTCCGGAAGTGCATCACCGTGGGGTTCAGCTCTAGAGCTAGTCTCTCTTTGGTGGCTGCAAGAAATACACAAAGCTACAGCAGGGTGATGTAAAGAGACACCTCCCTGAGACTATAAGCCTTTATAAGGACATCACCCCAGTGTAGACATGATCATTTTAAAGCAGGGCTCCCCCTCATATTGCCTATGCACAGTCATGCCTATGGCGATGTGAAAAGCCTTCTCCTCTCGAACCAGACTTGGACTGACAGCTCCCCAGTGTACACACAATCTTACAGCAGGGCTCCCTGGGAGGAATTCGACCATCCACACGGAGAGTGTGCGCTCGCCTGGACTTTTTTTTATTTTTTAAATGAAAACGAATGATGGGAGATCAGCCTCAGAAAATGTGTGCGGCCATTCCCCACACATTTTCCCTGCTCATCGGGCAACAAACTCATAGTCGTGTGAACTCTGGGAGGACACAGCCTACATGCGCCGTCCACCCCTGTCATGTTCAGCTGGAATGTGACAGACACAGGTACATCAAAACATCTCAAGAAGGGGGAAGGTGACACCTTCCTCCGGGCATGGGCAGCCTAATTAAAATATGAAAGGCTCCATGGATCTGCCTTCATATTGTCTAAACTGCTGGTGGCAGCGCATACTGATCCCTCATATCGTCACACTCTCCCTCATATTGCCTATGTGCAGACATACCTATGGCGATGAGAGAAGCATTCTGATATGATATTGCATTTATTACGCGCCCTATACACAAGTGTTTCAAGGTGCGATGTGGCAAAGGAGAGGGAACAGAGGGAAGACAGACAACAATCTTACTAGGCCAGGTGTCATTCAGATCGCGCAGGTGCTTGGGAAGGAGGAGGTGGGGAAGTGCAGTAGATGGGACAAAGAAAAATAAACAATAAGTAACGTACGGCCAGCATCTTGCAAGTGCAAGGGTAAGGGCAGACATCAGGTGTCAAGTGCTGGTAGTGGAACTGTTGGGATACAGAAAACAGTCCCTAAGTGCGGGGGTTGCCAGGAAGGCAGTGCAGGTGTGCGACTGGCAAGGGGAGGGGACCTGGGCCCGAGATCAGAGGGTGGCCAGGTAACCAGTGCAGTTTCAGTTTCAACCAGGAAGTCAGAAGGGGAGAGGAGGAGAAAAAACAGAAGTAAAGAGAAATGTTTTGAGGTGCTTCTGGAACCGGAGATGGTTCTCCTCAAGTTTCAGGGAGGCATAGAGGCTGTTCCAGAGGGAGGCCCCAGCAGAGGAAAGAGATCTACCACCAACTTGTTGCAGAAGCGACTGACCCTGAGGGAGTTGGAAGCGGATGAGCGAAGAGCTCGAGAAGGAAGATGTTTAGGGGCAGAGCGCAGCAATGCAGTGGGCAAGAAGTGCCAGGTTTTGGTTGAACAGCCAGGGAGAGAGGATAGACCCCTGGGAACAACACAGGTAGAGATAGAGTTGGAGGAGGGGAAGTACCAAGTTGAACCTGGGAGGGTCGATCAGAGATGAAAGAAGTCAGCCACGCCAGGGCCTGACCGGTGATACCCAGTTTATCACAGAGACAGTTGAGCTGGATGGCATGGTTGACCGTGGCAAAGGCAGAAGAGAGATCAAGTAGGATGAGGACACAAGGGGTGTTGGAATCAAGGTTGGAGAGCAGATCTTCACGGATGCTCAGGAGGCAGTTTTTGTGCTTCTGGTCAACTCTGAAGCCAGACTGATGATCATGGAGCCAGCCAACAGATTCAGTGTGAAGATTGAGCTGGGGGATGGGCAGCTTTTCCAAGAGTTTGCCCAGGAAAGGAGTGTTAGACATTTGCCGATAGTTAGCCAGGCATGATGGGTCGGCAGAGGGTTTCTTAAGAAGAGGGTGCACAAGGAGTGCTTCAGGGGGGAAGGGAAGACTCCAGTGGCGAAGGAGTGGTTGCAGAAGTCAGCCAGAGCAGGAGCCAGGGAGTCGATGTGGTCCTTGATGGTTTTGGAAGAGCATGGATGAACCTGTTTTGACGAGACTTTCATAGATCAGACTTGTCTAGAAACCTTGTCTGGGGAGAACAGGGGAAAGACAGAGAAGGAGGGCGGAGAGGTGGCCGAAGAAGGACCAGAGGAAGAGCAGGGAGTAGAGGGAGGAAGGGGCGAGGAGGAGAGAGAGGACATGATGGCCCGAGTTTTGGAGATGAAATGAGAAGCAAGTACCGTGCAGAGGGCCTGGGAATGGACAGGAGAGGTAGAGACTGCAACAGGATTGGCCAATTCCTTACAAATTTTGAAGAGTTCAGCTGAGTTGTTAGATGCAGCAGAGACGTGGGCTTGGATGTGAGCTCCCTTCTTGGTGAGGACAAAGAGCTGGTATTGCCTTTGGAGCATGCGGCAGGCCAGTTTTTCAGAGGATGTACATGAAGCACGCCATTTCCTCTGAAACCATAGTTGGACTAACAGCTCCCCATTGTACTCATGATCCTGGAGCTGGGCATCCCTTCGAAACTGCCTGCTCACATATGTGGCCATGCGTAGGTCAATAGAAGCAGCCCACAAGACCATAAGCCTTGGACTGAAGGTCCCTGGTGTAGACCTCACAGTCCTGGAGCAGGGCTCCTCTCAATGGTGCATTCTTACAGACATGCCGTAGGCCTTGGGTGACAGGGTCCCGGTGCAGACACTACAGTCCGGAGCAGGGCCCCTCTCGATGGTGCATGCTCACAGACACGCTGTAGGCCTTGGACCAACAGGGTTCTGGTGTAGACACTACACTCCTGGAGCAGGGCTCCTCTCGATGGTGCATGCTCAGACATGTTGTAGGCCTTGGCCCGAGAGGGTCCCAGTATAGATACTACAGTCCTGGAGCAGGGCTCCTCTCGATGGTGCCTGCCCACAGACATGCCATGGGCCTTGGACTGAGAGGGTCCCGGTGCAGACGCTACAGTCCTGGAGCAGGGCCCCTCTCGATGGTGCATGCTCACAGACACGCCGTCGGCCTTGGACCAACAGGGTTCTGGTGTAGACACTACACTCCTGGAGCAGGGCTCCTCTCGATGGTGCGTGCTCAGACATGTTGTAGGCCTTGGACCGAGAGGGTCCCAATATAGATACTACAGTCCTGGAGCAGGGCTCCTCTCGATGGTGCGTGCTCACAGACATGTCATGGGCCTTGGACTGAGAGGGTCCCTGGTATAGACACTACAGTCCTCTCAATGGTGCGTGCTCATAGACTTTGCCATAGGCCTTGGTTGACAGGGTCCCGGTGTAGACATTACAGTCCTGGAGCAGGGCTCCTCTCGATGGTGCATGCTCACAGACATGCCGTAGGCCTTGGGTGACAGGGTCCCGGTGCAGACACTACAGTCCTGGAGCAGGGCCCCTCTCGATGGTGCATGCTCACAGACATGCCGTAGGCCTTGGACCAACAGGGTTCTGGTGTAGACACTACACTCCTGGAGCAGGGCTCCTCTCGATGGTGCTTGCTCAGACATGCCATGGGCCTTGGGTGACAGGGTCCCGGTGTAAACACTACAGTCCTGGAGCAGGGCTCCTCTCGATGGTGCTTGCTCAGACATGCCATGGGCCTTGGGTGACAGGGTCCCGGTGTAGACACTACAGTCCTGGAGCAGGGCTCCTCTCGATGGTGCTTGCTCAGACCTGCCGTAGGCCTTGGGTGACAGGGGCCCGGTGTAGACACTACAGTCCTGGAGCAGGGCTCCTCTGGATGGTGCATTCTCACAGACATGCCGTAGGCCTTGGGTGACAGGGTCATGGTGTAGACACTACAGTCTTGGAGCAGGGCCCCCCTCGATGATGAGTGCTCACAGACATGCCATTGTTACACTACGGGTTTTCTTGCCGGAGTCGCTGTGCCCGACAGGGTAGACTCTGTCGGACACAGCAGCCACGGTAAGCAAGCCGGTACAGAGGTTCGGGCACCGTTATTAATGGTGCAAGTGCTTCCCTCATCCCCATTGAGTCCTATGGGACTCATATGGGAATGGGGATTAACAATTTAATGGCGCCTCACTTCCCAGAACGCCCAGATCGTAATCCCCCTGTGTTTCCTGCAAGCCAGGCACCGGTAAATATTGCAAGGACTTGTAATGAGGCCTTGGGTGTCTGTAAGATGCTGCAAGATGCATGGACCGTGCAAGAGGCTCGATTTGTAAAAGTTGGATACAGGTCTCTAGAACTCCCTGCATCATAAGACAAAATGATGTGATTACTTAAATGTGCTGCAATTCCTCACCTGAAACACTGCCTCCCTTTTACCACAGATGGGGTGACGAAACCAAGAATAGAGGTGCAGCTGATCCAAAAATATTAAGACAATGGCCCCCCATTACAAGCTTGCCGGTCCGGAAACAACGGTGCCGGTAAGCTCACCAGCACCGTTGTTTCCGGACCAGCAAACTATGAGTCTGCAGCCCGATGCCGTACCGCCCGCCAGGGCAGACCTGGTGGGCGGAACGGCATCTGGCTGCAGACTTTATTAACGGTGCCCGTGCTTCCGTGGTACCCATTCCCAGTCGGAATGGGGATTTACAATTGGCGCCTGACTTACCGAACAGCCGGGGTTGTAATGCCCTGGTGTTTCCGGCAAGTCAGGTGCCAGTAAATCATTACAGGTCAGGCGGCTACCTGCCGGTTTTACTGACACGTTTACAGCTGGACTCGTAATGAGGGACAATGTCTCAATACAAGAAAGGCAAACGGACAAGGGGGGAAAATAGAGCAAGAACGGAATCAAATACAAGGCCATGATTCAACCACAACAAAATCCTTCCCAATCTCACAACACTGCAGAACAACCAGCAACACACACCAAATAAGGAAAATCCATTTGCAAAAATGAGATCTAAAAGCTCTTCTATGGCATGATATCTCTCTACCTATAAACTTGCCAGATCCGTGACACAAAGGCCCACAAGAAGAGGGGTGCCAGCAAACGATCCAAGTGGGACCTTTCGAAAGAACCCGTCCACCGAAGAGATTGTTTCAAGAAACAGAACAGCAAACGAGTACAGCACACTTAACACACCTTCCATAACAAGAGACTGGAAAAAGCACACCAATTGTCCCACAGACAATTGACCCAGGACAGACAGATTCCACTCTCAACTTATTGCAACTTCTCAACAAGGAAACGGAGGAAAGCTCTCCCAGCACTGGAACATCTAGGAATGCTCAAGCTGCAGGTCGACAACACGAGAACTCCACTGCGTCCACACCAACCAGAGAACCATTCACCAATGCACCATCCCAAAAGAACACAAGAACTGCAGCATAACAACGTGGCAACGCACAAAACTATGACCCAAGTCAAGATGACACAGACTCCCTTTCCTCACAAAATCATGGCTGTCAAACTTCTACATGCAAATTGAATAGGGAGAAGAGAAGGAGGCCTTGACTCGACCCACAAACGCATCAATGTCTCATCCCTACCATCAACAGACAATGAAGATTGCAAATCCCTCCTTGTCAATGTCAAACCCAACGACCAAGGAAACCTACTTCTCCTACTCGTCTACAAACCACTCGCACACAACCCAACCTTTGTGGTGGAACTTGCAGACACCATCACCGGATTAGTGGCTATGCATGTCAATATCATTGTACTAAGAGCGTGGAGAAAACTCTACAATAAACCTCAAGTAAACCAACCAAAAGCATGGAGAAAACCCTACAATCATCTCGACAAAGTCAAGAATCAACAGCAGATCCGTCCATATAAAGAGGCTGTGTTAAAACCCAAGTAATCAACCTACATCGCAAAGAATTCAATCAGCGACAAACCCACAGGAGGAAATGCACAAAATCATGAATGAAATGCAAACCGATGCCCATACCTTCCCAACAGATATGCCGTAATATCGCGGACCATTTCAGAATGAAAATAAACAAAATTCAACAGGCCATTGGTGCAACTCCCTCCAGCACAACCAATAACATACCAGACACAGGAAACCTGATAACACCAACAGAACTCAACTGCTTCAGGCCAATTTCAGAGGAAACCTTCAACTAACTAATATAGGAGTGTAATAAGACTGGATCACCCAAAGATCCTTGCACACCAGACTCTACAAAATCCTATATGCCAAAGAAATCCCAGCAATTGATGTCCAAAAAATGTTATGACTTTTTCGCTGGAGACAGGACACGTACCAAAGGATTACAAAGTCACTTTCAAAGAATGAGGCAGGAAAGGCAGATGACCCTCACGATGTACCATCAATTGGACTAAGGGACCAGTACCTAGTGGGCCTCAGACTGATGAGCGGAGCACACCATCGCTCTTATATCACTGCACTTATCAGGAGCCTACAACACCATCAGCCACACAACATTAATCAAGAGACTACAAGAATTCAGCATCCACAACTCTGCACTAACAGACAGAACCCGAACAACCATCTACCTCCTTTCACCTCAACAACCAGACCCTCCAACCGCGCTGTCGCATAAGGATCAACTCTTTCGCCACTGCTTCAATATATACCCGTCCCCTTTTATAAAACGAATCAAGAAACACGGACTAAGGTGTTACAACTACACATAAAACACAACCGAATTTCAAGAGGGTTATAGCAACGACTCAACAACCGCCTGAAGTGCTTCACCAAGATAAACCTCTGGGTGACCAACAACAACTGAACACCAAACTCAAATAAAAGGGGGATACTGGTTACCCCATGCAATGACAGTAAACTGCAGACGTTGCTTTCTTGGCCCCTGGGAACGTAAACAAGACCGGAAAACACAACAAGGATTAAAATGAGATCTAGTAATACTTATGGGCAGTAGCCTCACACTAGAACCATGTGGAAAATGCTTGCACACCTATGGCCAATCAGATGCATCCTTCCATACCTAAGCTTTCCAGACCAAATACTCACCATAATCTCACTGGTACGGTCAAGAATAGACTATACGATCAGCCTATAGCTACGATTGCCTGACCAACTCGCCAAGAAATTACAACGGGTGCCAAAACATAGCGGCAAAACATCTACTTATAATAACAGGAGGGAACACCTGACCCGCCCTGAGGGGCGTCTACTGGTCCCCAGTGAAGAAAAGAAAACCTCCTCAAAGCACTCTGCATCACTCACAGAGCACTGCATGGACAGAGAGCGGAATTCCTGCAAATCGCCCCCTACTGACCAGGAAGGACATAGAGATCAAGCAGCGCCACACTTCTAGAATCAAGGCGCTGTGATTAAAAGCAGCCAGACGGAGGTAGGGCCTTCTTTGCCCTCATAGGTAATCTGTGGAGGTCAATCCCAGGACAAACCAGGACAGAAGGTGATTGGACATTACGCCAGGCTAGAGATCGGTCCAAAACCCTAAAACAGGAAACAGGCTACACCAAGTCGCCACAACGATGCCATTGCTGCACGACCCAACGCCTTTATCAACTAAAGACACGGACATGATCACAATGAATAAAGCAACACAAGAAACCACAAAAAGAAAGGAAAATCTCCAAACAGAGCAGGCTCTCCCAGGCTAGCACCTTCCTTCCTCCCAAGCAGCACAACCAGAAACAAACTTACAAGACGACATTAAAGAGCCCAACAAAACCTAGACCAAATTACACACTAACAACCTCAACTTCCAAACACTGCACTCAATAAACGATCAACAACTCCCCCAACACAATATACAGATAAAACGAATACCTCGGCCTATCACAACATAGCCTCCTCCCCCCTCCAGAATGCACAAGTCCTCCCAGCCACCTCAGGTTTCGCACCTAGAAACACAGACCTGTGGGGAAAGCCGACAAACCACTTTGAGAACCCACACACAGATGCCGGTTGCTCCTGGCAGTAACTGCACCAATGGTTGTGAAGCTGTCGACGAGAAAACAGAAGAAAATGGAGGAGGCAGCCGGTAACCCCTGCAGGGTGCTCCGCTACCACTCCTCCCCGCTCCCTCGGTGAGGGGAGGGCTCGGGCACGAAACGACGCCAAAAACAACCAAAAGCCAGCGAAGGGCAAACAATGGAAATGGGCGGGGTAAGCCCTTTATAATGAGCGGGCGTCCTACAGCAGGAAGCATCCAGCACCTGCAGTAGGACGCCCGCCCCATCGCTGGAGAGGAGAAGGATTTCGTTTTACACCCACCCACCCAAGGAACATGAGGAGGATGACACCTGGTCGTCGTCGTCGCAGGACGGTCAGACGGGAAGATGACAGTATTTGGGTGAACAAGCACAAAAGACAGACTCTGAATGAGCCAGGAGGAAGCCAGAAGGGTCTTCGCTCTTCTCGGACCAGCGCCTCTTGGGAGCCTAACGGCAGGGCGTCTGGTGGTAACAACAAGGGCTCAGCTTTCCCCAAAAGAAACGGCGCTCTCCCCGCCCACGGACACCTGCAGGGGCAGGGTAGGCTCAGGTACAAAGGGTTGGGAGAGTTGGGCCTACTGTGGACTTTATGCAAAGGAATAGGGGGAAGCAGGTGGTTTGGGCGTGGAGCAAGCGCCACACTTACAGACTGAATTTCACTAAATGTGTGCACTGATTCTTGTGTTGTGAAATTAAAACTGCGGCCAAGTTTGCCATTTTGAAAAAACAACTGTCTCATTGTAGCTAATTTTCTTAAAGGGAAAATAAAGGGAAACAAAAGAATGAGCAAAAATGTGGCTTATTGGCTATGGGTACAAATGGACAAATGCAGGGGTTATGAACAACGCCTTGTCTTCTACCCAACTTCCCCCCTCTCTCCCCGTACTCTCTCTCCTCCTCGCTTTCTATCCCCAAGAGTGCCCGGAGGCCATGAACACGGCAGCAGAGCGCTGTACAAATCCAAATAACATGACAAAGAAAAAGAAAACTGGTCCTTAGAGGGAGAAAACACTGGCAATATCACTGGCAATAGCGCCTAGAAGCTCGGGTTAAGCGTGCTTAACAAATGTAAAAATAAACAAATAGACACCCAAGAACATTCCATGACCGTTGAGGAAAAAGGGCGACACAATCTACCGTGAAAGTTACTGACGGGGGTTGCCTGATGCGTCACTTTGACTGAAAGCAACACAAAATGAACACAAATCTGTCCTTCTGGGGCACAATTCGTTTTCGGACTCTAGGTGTCACCTTTGACCCCGCAAAGATAATAACTCACTTTAGAGGGGCATGGTCTGTGCACGGGACTCTACTCACCAGGAGGAAACGCACTCTGCATTCTCTGTGTTCAGGCAGTTTCTGTCCACGTGAATCCTCGGGTTCCTTTTCCAGACACACGCGTGATGGGAGGGGGTGAGTCGGGGGGGGAGGGGCTGAGGGGGGGTACATGTAGTCACGCCTCAGTGGTTGTGTGAGACACAGCTCCTTGTACAGGTGGAAAGGTAGACAAAGCGTACTGGAGGCTGCCTCTGAGAAAAGCGCTCTGTTCACCTCCCGTCATTACCTCATGGGACTACAGTGTTTACTGAAGCGCCAAGAGGACTCTTGTGGCCGCAGCGCGCTTTATACACAGCAGAACATAACTTAACATATTTGACAGAGGGGTGGGAGCATTTCCCCTGCTACATAATTTCACACAGGCCCTGGAAGTATTTTCCCAACGAGCATAAAAAGAGCCATACATGTACCTGTTTGTGCCATGTAGACGCCAGGCTCGTCGGCGGACCTCGGGCGCTGGGTTTTCACCTTCTGATTGTCCTCGTAGCCATCACCTGGAAGAAGTAAAAGTGAGCATTAGTGGAAGGGAGAGCTGCGGCCCCAGACCAGCACGAGGCCTCGAACCTGCAGCGAGGGTCTGTGGTGGAGTCCGTGGTGCCACTGGCCCTCCTGCGCCTCAGGGTCTGTGGTGGAGTCCGTGGTGCCACTGGCCCTCCTGCGCCTCCTGATGGAAGGCAGGTGCCTCTCTGGACCCACTCCACCAAGGCACCTTAATGGGCAAGGCCAAGCTACTCACTGGGCACATGGCAGGAGCACTGAGCGCTTCTGGGCACTAGACACTGCGGTGGTGATAAGCATGGTATGAACGCTTCTTAAGATGCCACAGCTGTGCCCACTGAGGGCTAGACAGATATGATCGAAAGTCCCGGAGCAGGCATTCAGCCAGCAGAGGACCAGCGCTCACCAGCGACTCCCTAACACAAACTCCAGCCCACTGACTCCATAACACAAGCTCCAGCCCACTGACTCCCTAACACAAGATCCAGACCGAGTCACAAACAGCCCACTGATTCCTAACTCAAACTTCAGCCCACTGACTCCCTAACACAAGCTCCAGGCCACCGACTCCCTAACACACGATCCAGACCAAGTCACAAACACCCCACTGACTCCCTAACACAAACTCCAGCCCACTGACTCGCTAACACAAACTCCAGACCGAGTCACAAACAGCCCACTGAGTCCTAACACAAACTCCAGACAGAGTCACAAACAGCCCACTGACTGCTAACACAAACTCCAGCCCACTGACTCCCCAACACAAACTCCAGCCCACTGACTCCCTAACACAAGATCCCACCGAGTCACAAACAGCCCACTGACTCCCTAACACAAACTCCAGCCCACTGACTCCCTAACACACGCTCCAGACCAAGTCACAAACACCCCACTGACTCCCTAACACAAACTCCAGCCCACTAACTCCCTAACACAAACTCCAGACCGAGTCACAAACAGCCCACTGAGTCCTAACTCAAACTTCAGCCCACTGACTCCCTAACACAAGCTCCAGACCACCGACTCCCTAACACACGCTCCAGAACAAGTCACAAACACCCCACTGACTCCCTAACACAAACTTCAGCCCACTGACTCCCCAACACAAACTCCAGCCCACTGACTCCCCAACACAAACTCCAGACTGAGTCACAAAGAACCCACTGACTCCCTAATACAAACCACAAGCTGACTCACAAAGAACCAAATGACCCCCTGAGACAAAACCTAGGCTGACTCACAAACAGCCCACTGACTCCCTAATACAAACTCCAGGCCAAGTCACAAACAACCCATTGACACCCTAATACAAACCCTAGGCCGAGTCACAAAGAACCCATTGACTCCCTAATACAAACCCTAGGCCGATTAACAAAGGACACATTCACTCCCAAATATAAAATCTAGGCTGTGTCACAAAGGACCCACTGACTCCCTTATACAAATGCTAGGTCATGTCACAAAAAACCCACACACTCCCTAATACAATCCCTAGGCTGAGTCAGAAATAACCCATTGACTCCTTAATACAAACCCTAGGAGGCGTCATAAAGGAACTACCAACTCCTTTATACAAACCCTAGGCTGTGTCACATACACCCTTTGACTCCCTGATTTAAACCCTAGACCAAGTCACAAAGGACCCATTGACACCCTGATATAAACCCTAGGCCAGGTCACAAAGGACCCATTGACACCCTAATACAAACCCTAGGCCCAGTCACAAAGGACCCATTGACTCGCTGCTATACACCCTAGGCCAAGTCACAAAGGACCCATTGACACCCTAATACAAACCCTAGGCCGAGTCACAAAGGACCCATTGACACCCTAATACAAACCCTAGCCCGAGTCACAAAGGACCCATTGACTCCCTGATATAAACTCTAGGCCGTATCACAAAGGACCCATTGACTCCCTGATATAAACTCTAGGCCGTATCACAAAGGACCCATTGACTCCCTGATAGAAACCCTAGGCCCAGTCACAAAGGACCCATTGACTCGCTGCTATACACCCTAGGCCAAGTCACAAAGGACCCACTGACTCCCTTATACAAATGCTAGGTCATGTCACAAAAAACCCACACACTCCCTAATACAATCCCTAGGCTGAGTCAGAAAGAACCCATTGACTCCTTAATACAAACCCTAGGAGGCGTCATAAAGGAACTACCAACTCCCTTATACAAACCCTAGGCTGTGTCACATACACCCTTTGACTCCCTGATTTCAACCCTAGGCCAAGTCACAAAGAACCCACTGCCTCCCTAACACAAACTCCAGGCCGATTCACAAACAGCCCATTGACTCCATAATACAAACCCTAGGCCAAGTCACAAAGGACCCATGACTCCCTGATATAAACCCTAGGCCAGGTCACAAAGGACCCATTGACACCCTAATACAAACCCTAGGCCCAGTCACAAAGGACCCATTGACTCCCTGATATAAACCCTAGGGCAGGTCACAAAGGACCCATTGACACCCTAATACAAACCCTAGGCCCAGTCACAAAGGACCCATTGACTCGCTGCTATACACCCTAGGCCAAGTCACAAAGGACCCATTGACTCCCTAATACAAACCCTAGGCCGAGTCACAAAGGACCCATTGACTCCCTAATACTAAACCTAGGCCGAGTCACAAAGGACCCACTGACTCCCTGATACAAACCCTAGCTGCGTCACATACACCCTTTGACTCCCTAAAACAATCCCTAGGGAGAACACAAAGGACGCATTTTTTGGCTCAAGTAGCACCTACACATATTCGTAAACCCCAAACGTGAAAGAAAGATGCCCAGGACGCTGCTGTACAGAACGCGAGTAGCACAAGATGCACAGGGAACTGCGTGCGATTCACGAATTGGGAAAATGTGCACATCTCTGACCTGCCAGAGGGTGCAGGCCCAAGTGTTCTCATCACTACTCTTTTCAGGACTTTTCCTGGCCCAGCCATCATCTATTTATTTATTTGTTTATTTGAACACTTATATAGCGCACGTAACCCAGAGGAATCTAGGCGCTTTGACTTAAGAATTTGGTTACAGATATATAATGTATTTTATGCAGGTATGGTACATAGCAAGGAGGGTTACAGCCAAGTCTTATGTTCACATCAGGCATACAAATACATGATCATACATTATTTGAAGACCTGGGTGAGAGGTACATAGATGTACACACATTTTACAGGCTCTGGTTTGTTGTAAAATCTGCAGGAGTTGCTTGTTCTGCAGGTTAAACCTATATCATATGTAGGCTTTTGGAACTTGACCCAGTGGCAGGAGCCTTGATTGAAAAGCAAAGTTTTTAAGCCTTTACGGAATGACCACAAGGATGTGTCATTCCTCAGTGATGGTGGCAGGGCATTCTGTCTCGGGAGGATAGCTCAGGGGGTACGTGCTCACCTTGGAAGCAAGGCCACACAGAGCAACACAGGTTTGTTCCCTGGGTCTGCGCTTAGAAACCTCGGGATAATAAGCGCGTTATAAATTACCCATCATATAATATTCCTCAGTTTAGCTGCGACCACTGGGAAGCTGATTCCGCTAGCTGTTTGACTCTTGATTCTCTGCGTAGAGATTAGGTTGGAGTAGGAGGCCCGAGTTGGTTTGATGGTTCGGGTTTTAGCAATATGGTTGCTGAGGTATGCTGGTGCGTTGTCTGAGAGGCATTTGTGGGTAAGTGAGAGGATTTTGAATTGATCTGTCTTGGACTGGGAGCAGCGGATGTGTCGTCTAGTTGACGAGATGTCTTCACATTTATTTATGTATGCACCTATCGGAATAGATCGTGATAATGCAAAGCTTTCAGGATTTACGCCAGGACTGTACCGAGGCAGATTTGAGCAAGGGAATCGGAGCTCGCTATAGTCTCCACTTTTACCTGGGACTTGCTCTTTTGGGGATGCAAGCCTCATTGCTGTGGCCTGTCCTTACCACTCTTTGAACACTCCCATTGTGTACCTGTATGCCGTGTTTCCACCGCTTCGCCCATCCTTCTCCCCAGCTCCTAGAAGCCACTCGCAGTCTGTGCAAGTACACACACGCGATGCTTCGCAAGACATGCACACTTCTATGGTTCCAGGACTGTTAGCGACCAGGTCCATCGTGTGCGGGTTCCAGCGCCGAGTATCCGGGAGCCAAGGGTGCCCACGCACACTGCTGTCACTAGGCACCAGTGACGTTGCCCCTGGGGTCGGGGTGGGATGGGGACAGGCGAGGAAAGCGGGTTAGAGCCGCTAGGTTCGAGTAAAAAAGAAACAATGTATTCTCTCATTATCACGACAGGCAGCTAATTGTCTTGGACCCTTGGCAGTGGGGGGCATCGCAGCTGATTGGTTTGCTGCCGGGATGAGTATGTTGCCACCTGTCACGGTTTCCTTAATTTCTGGTGATGTGTATTATCTCGCCTGGGCACGACATTATGTGGTGGGACTGAGTTGGAGTAGTGCCAGAGCTCACCCGGTTGTGGAGGACCGGAGACCCGGGGACGGTGAAACAGGAACGTCAAGACCATCTTCTTATCAACCAGGTGCACTCGTGTGCATGAGTGTTCATGATATGCCAGAGGAGTGGCTGTTCTAGGCCTGGGGGAAGGCAGGTCTCTGGCATTTGGATAGTCAAGCAGGGGAGGAACTGGGCCGGAACAAGACGGAACTCTGCTCCGGCAAAAAGTGTCTTGCCAGAGCGCTGTTCCGTATTGACATGCGGTCCTAATCCCCCAAGTTGAGGAAGCTCTCTGCCCCTGACTGCCGTGAGTCTCCTGAACGCTGTGTCTGAGAAGCAAAGAAAACTGTGTCTCAGACACAGTAGTCAGGAACCTGCAACGAGCGGCAGGCGGGGAAGAGAACTTCCTCACCTGGGGGGATTCATGGCACTCCTTAGCTGCATGCATAGAGACACAGTAGTCGGGAACCTGCAACGAGCGGCAGGCGGGGAAGAGAACTTCCTCACCTCGGGGGGATTCATGGCACTCCTTAGCTGCATGCATAGAGACACAGTAGTCGGGAACCTGCAACGAGCGGCAGGCGGGGAAGAGAACTTCCTCACCTCGGGGGGATTCATGGCACTCCTTAGCTGCATGCATAGAAGACACAGTAGTCGGAAACCTGCAACGAGCGGCAGGCGGGGAAGAGAACTTCCTCACCTCGGGGGGATTCATGGCACTCCTTAGCTGCAAGCATAGAGACACAGTAGTCGGGAACCTGCAACGAGCGGCAGGCGGGAAGAGAACTTCCTCATCTCGGGGGATTCATGGCACTCCTTAGCTGCAATGCATAGAGACACAGTAGTCGGGAACCTGCAACGAGCGGCAGGCGGGAAGAGAACTTCCTCACCTCGGGGGATTCATGGCACTCCTTAGCTGCATGCAAAGAGACACAGTAGTCGGGAACCTGCAACGAGCGGCAGGCGGGGAAGAGAACTTCCTCACCTCGGGGGATTCATGGCACTCCTTAGCTGCATGCATAGAGACACAGTAGTCGGGAAACTGCAACGAGCGGCAGGCGGGGAAGAGAACTTCCTCACCTCGGGGGATTCATGGCACTCCTAGCTGCATGCATAGAGACACAGTAGTCGGAACCTGCAACGAGCGGCAGGCGGGGAAGAGAACTTCCTCATCTCGGGGGGATTCATGGCACTCCTTAGCTGCATGCATAGAGACACAGTAGTCGGAACCTGCAACGAGCGGCAGGCGGGGAAGAGAACTTCCTCACCTCGGGGGATTCATGGCACTCCTCAGCTGCATGCAAAGAGACACAGTAGTCGGGAACCTGCAACGAGCGGCAGGCGGGAAGAGAACTTCCTCACCTCGGGGGATTCATGGCACTCCTTAGCTGCATGCATAGAGACACAGTAGTCGGGAACCTGCAACGAGCGGCAGGCGGGGAAGAGAACTTCCTCACCTCTGGGGATTCATGGCACTCCTCAGCTGCATGCATAGAGACACAGTAGGGCTCATTATGAGTATGGTGGTGCCGGAACAAAGTGGCAGTAACAGAATTACTGCCACTTTTCCTGCTCCGCAATGCTGAGAGTTTGCCCCTGAGTGGCGGATTTACTACGGTAAATCCCGCCACTTTGACGCGGACGAATTACTGTGGTGATAATTCTGACAAAATTCCCCATGGACTCCAAATTAATGGGACTAACACTGCCACCACCCATTGTAATCCGGGAGACCATGTGGTAGTAATTGTAATTCTATTGGGCGGTGTCCAGGCAGATTTACCACCACAATACCGAATTGCAATATGCAATGACTTCTTAGACTGCATCTGAAAGTCGTCCTTTGTGTAACAGCCCAAACACCCCCATGCAACTGTCCAACGCTGTATATATGTCTCATACTTTGCACACATTTTACTGTCAGGGTGATATTCTGACAGAGGAATGCAGCATCATACCCAAGGTGCATTGCATTCCCAGAAGGAATGAACGATTCAATTTCTAGCACAGACATGTTTTATACATTGGTGGTTATTCTTAGGTTCCCAAAATGCACTTAGTTTTTATGCAAAGCAGCCAGCATCCTATATTCAGGGCGTGCACATCATTCAAAACTAGCTCTGCCCCTCATATCCCAGCCGCACCACTGACAATCCTCACTACTCCCCACCCCCTGCGAAAAGGTGCAGGGGGAGTGCCCCATGTCGATTTCCAGCACAGTACTTATGTAACCCTACTATTGCGTACACAGGAGGCAGGTCTAAGAATTAAGCATTTGTGATGGGTGGGAGGTACATGCAAGGAACATAAACTCTGTTCTTGGTCTCAGGGGTGGGGTGTGGTTGGTATGCAGGATATAAATAAATTATTTGTCAACCGTCTCACCTCTGTGTGCATCAGGACTGCACACAGAGGCACGTGGTCTGTGGGAATGGTATGGTATGGAAATGTTTATTTGTAAAGTGCCTACACATCAAGGCAAGAGTTTCAAGGCGCTCAAGGAGGGAGGTAACAGGGGAAAAAACAACAGTCATTCAGAGCCCTTGAATACGTGAATGGTACACGTCTACATAGGCAGAGGAGGTGCATATAATACAATTAACAGAAAACAGGTCCAACAACGATTCTGCAGTTTTTCCAAGTGCATAGAGGCGCAACCATGCAAGGAGGGGAGACAGGGAGGATCGATAGACAATCTTCAATGCATGGTCTGTTTAGATGGTACAGGAGAGGCGTAGTCGGGGGAGGGGTGGTTCAAGTGCGCCCAGTCACCAGAAACTGGGGTAAGTGCTGAAAGATGCCACTATTACGTATCATTGATCAAGTGCAATAGCAATGAGGCAAGTGCAGGCCCGGAGGCAAGTGCGAGAGGACTGGCAGGGGTGCCAGGGACCTGCATGGTGATTGGTGCGCTATTGGGCGGCATTCGACCCATGGGGCGGAGGGCTTGCAGAATGAGGATCTTTCTGGACGGGGAAGTCTTAGTGTTGGCAACCACCTCAGAGTAGTGGCAGGCTTCTGAGGAGCACCCACATATCAAGTACATGCAGGGGGGCCACAAGGGTACCGCACAGCCAAGAGTTACATCATGGTGCCCTGGGGT
This sequence comes from Ambystoma mexicanum, assembly GCA_002915635.3. Lineage (NCBI taxonomy): Eukaryota > Metazoa > Chordata > Amphibia > Caudata > Ambystomatidae > Ambystoma > Ambystoma mexicanum. The sequence continues at coordinate 1,037,085,145 of CM030325.1, forward strand.
ACAAGACTTTGGGGAGGCCACTGGGGCAGTGATGTTGGTGAAGGGTTGAGGGTAAAAGAGACACAAAGGTTGAAAGATGTTGGGAAGCACAACACATTTTCACAAGACCGGCCCCGGGGCCAAAGAGGAAACCAATGCAGGCAAGAGGTATGAGAAATGAAGCAAAGAGCGGGGGGTGGAGTTGATTGGATGAATAGAGAGAGGTAACGCACTAGGATTGGTCAGCAGCTTAGACCTCATGCGGCTGGTCCTTGTGAAGATCGCCTGATTATCTTCCCAGGCACAGCCAGGATGCCAGTCCAGAGTAGAACCTGGAGACAGGGATGTCATCGGAGGGAGCACCTGCAAAAGGACGAACTCCTGCCTAATGAGGCACACCGCAGGCATCTTCTGCCACGCACCACGTGGTCTCCTTATATCTGGACTGCCAGGCTGGAAGGGCATGGGGAGGATGTGGGGACTGGGCAGAGCAGGATGTGGTTGCAGGGTTGTGAGTGTTTCTGCCACTACTGTGTTGGCATGCGGAAGGCTGGCGTGAGTTGTCGATGCCCTGTCAGTTTATCAGAAGAGCACGACCAGAGGCTACTGGAAGTAGTGGCGAAACTGCAGGAACCAATAGAAATATACAGGGGGTTCGGACATCACGTGACCTGCATTGCTAGCCAGGAGGCCGCTAACACAAGATGGCTAGACACTAGGATGCCCCCAACCCTGTGACTTGATACTAGGAGGTATGTGCCACACCGTGCAGCCGCCCAGCCTCCATGACTGCATGATGGCAGCCAATGTCCATTGCTCCCCATTCGCACTACACCCCACACAGCACATGTGCACACGCACGCGCACAGACCCATGCAAAGAGTCATTGCGAAAGAGTGCAGATCCAGGCCAGAGAAGAAAGGCAGAGGGTACTTTGTCAGTTGTCAGGATTTCCCTCTCTCTCAGGAGATTTTCCAACAACTTATTGCTTGAGGGACAGATGCTTTTCCTGAGCTCTAAGACTTCGACTCAGCCCTCAGCAGAGGCCTGGTGACAACCTCCAGTAGCAGCAGCTTGAACACTACCATAGAGGTTTGGAAACAACCCTCACTAGCAGTGGGTTGACCTCTCTCCCAAAGGCTAGGCCACAAGCTTCAATGGCAGTAGCTTAAACTCTGTTCCAGACCCTTAACAACAGTCATGACTAGTAGTGTCTTAAACACTGTCCCAGAGCTTGGCAACAACCTCCAAGTAGCAGCATCTTGAATACTGTCCCAGAGGCTTGGCAACAACCTGCAGTAGCAACATCTTGCACACTATCCCAGACCCTTAACAGCCATGACTAGTAGTGTCTTGAACACTGTCTCAGACCTTGGCAATAACCTCCTAGTAGCAGCATCTTGAGTACTGTCCCAGAGGCTTGGCCACGACCTCCAGTAGATACATCTTGAACACTATCCCAGACCCTTAACAACCGCCATGACTAGTAGTGTCTTGAACACTGTCCCAGAGGCTTGGCAACAACCTCCAGTAGGTACATCTTGAACACTATCCCAGACCCTTAACAACAGCCATGACTAGTAGTGTCTTGAACACTGTCCCAGAGGCTTGGCAACAACCTCCAGTAGCTACGTCTTGAACACTATCCCAGACCCTTAACAACAGCCATGACTAGTAGTGTCTTGAACACTGTCCCAGAGCCTTGGCAACAACCTCCAGTAGCTACATCTTGTACACTGTCCAATACCCTTAACAACAGCCATGACTAGTGGTGTCTTGAACACTGTCCCAGAGGCTTGGCAACAACCCCCAGTAACAGCATCTTGAATACTGTTTCAGTACGAGTGACTCTACTCGGTCTACTGCTGTCAAGCTCCGCCCTCATTTTCTTTCCATTTACCAGGCACTTACCGCGCAGCAGGCCATGGAGTGGTCTGGAAAGTGACTACAGTCTGCAGTCCGCAGTCTTAGGGATGTGGCGCTGGGTGCTGAAGCTGTTCTACGGACCTCATCAGTGAGTGGACATATTGTAACAGATTGAACTACTGTGCTTTAATTGCCACATTGACCTGTGTATCCCAGAGGCTGCAGGGACCTGTATATCCCTTTGATCTGGGCAACCATTTGCAGACCATCCCGCAGATGTGCAGGGTTTATGTCATCTAGCTCCACCTTGCTCCCACTGCTTTTGGATTACTAACGTGGGGAAACTTATACCGACCTAGAGACTGCGGGGGATTTCCCCTTTGATCTTTGTCGGTTACCATCTATCTTACAGCTCTGGGTGGGTTGATCTCTACACCCGATGGGCCAGGAACTGAAACTAGTCTGGTACCAAAAGGAAAAGGTACAGGGAAAGGCAGATTCAGGACGCTAGGTCTAATGAAAATGTGTGTGGGACTTATTTTTAAGACTATTTGATCCCATTGTTGGATATTATAGTGGGAGAGAGGAAGGGTATCTAACAATACCTGGGTTTTGAAAAACAAATCTTGCTGGTCAATCGGTATTTGAAGCTGCGAGAACAAGGTCTCTTTCATTGTTGTGTATTATTCTATCATACTCAACAAGTTCAATAATCCTATTTCCTCCTTCTAGTGGTATGACGAATATCAGTATGGATTTTCAATTTTTGTCAGTTGAATCATATCCCACCCCTGACACAACATGTCAGGAAGGCATGGTATCAAACAGTGAAGACCGACACAAGTGATCACAGTTCAAGGGTGTTTATTGAACTTCAAATGGGTTGGTTGAACGCCTGTCTAAACCTAAATCTAAGGATGGGAGCAAGCTACGACCATCAAATAATAATAATGCAGTCCTAGTGGTGTCTTGTCAGAATACAAGGGCCTATACTAATAAACCTATCACCAATCCTTACTTCTAAATACAAAATGGTGTGGGACAATGGTGTGTGCAAAAGAAAAGTGTTCAAGAAATAATGTCAGGATGATTGAGCAGTTGGCTTTCCTTCCCCACATTTTCAGCACAGGGCAAGGCAGCACGCGTGAGCTTCGCACACACTTTGGTTTCTTGGCCACGAGGTAACAGTTCAAAACATAGGGATCAGGGCCTTCCACCAAAGTCTCTCTCCCAATGACAGTCTCTTATTGCAGAGGGCCTGATGTAACAAACAAAACACCAAACGTTCCTTTCCTTGTCAGGGTTTTCACATTTACAAGTTCACAACTGGTCTCCCGGTTCAGGCTGGGACCACGGGTCCCACTTGTTCGGGCTCAGAGCCCTTTACCACAATGTTCACAATTGGTCACCCTCGTTCGGGCTTGGACCATGGATCTCCCTCATTTGAGCTTGGATCCTCTTGATCTCCCTCGTTTGCGTCTGGGATCTTCCTGATATGGAACTCGCTCGTGCTCGGATCCAAAGTTCACACTTGATATCAGAATCAAAGACTTTCGAATGTGCAATGGGTTTTGCTTAAACCATTGCAGGACCACTTTGATTCACTTTACAAAATTGTATTTCACATCAGTCTTCTAGTTTTTTTTCGCTCGGTGGGATACCTTGCAGAGATCTTCGACTGAGCACATTTACGGTGCCAGACCAATCTGTCAATGGTATTGTATCTTTCCTTCTCAAATTCAAACATTCATCAGCAGTTTTGCTTTACTCGCGTCTTCCATCACACGTGTTTAAAAATGGTAATTCCAGAATGTTGCCGCTTGAACTTTGACTTCATCACAGAATGGTCTTGCATCGGTCTTCCCAACTCACTGGCTGTATTGATCTCTCTGGTCGCTTCTTTGTTCTTGGAGCCAAGGACGATACCACAGCATCTGCTGCTCCTTGTCTTGGTCAGTTACGGGGGAGGGCCCTCTGTATCTTCGAGACACAATGCAGGATTATTCAGTCTGGTTTCTTGGCCTTGCGCTTTTTGCTTTGATGGTTTCTTGAAATAACGGTGTCTTGACGAAAAGGTCAAGGGTATTTCACTTCTTACAAACCTTTCTTGCTTTGCCATCTTTCTCCCCTCGTTCAGCTGCTGACTCGTAACTGCTGTACCTTTGTGTACTTTGCATAGCTCAGAGTGTGCTTTCGTGCTCCGCCTTTTATCCGTGTGGGGAAGTTTAATGGAAGTCAGGTGTGAGTGATTGTCAGTAACTGCCTGACCATAGTAACGGGACATGTCAGATTCACTGCTCAGGTGTGCGTCTGTTTTCTCCCAGAGTGTGTTGTCGGTGTGAACGTTTTGGAGAAGGGATTGGGGGGATAAGGTTCCCACATATCCTACCGGGTAGGTGGGGTAAAAGTGTTACAGGGAAGAGAGGGATACCATGTCTTGCCATCCGGTGTCCCACTCCCACTCCCCGAAGACCCCTCACCAAGGTAATCCTCCCGCACTGGTCCAAGCCCAGGAACTGTATCCAAAAGAGATGGCCGTGTCCTGGAAACCTGGATGACAGATCCCCGGGGACTAGCGGGTGAGTCACCTTCTTGTTTCTCACAGTGACACACAACTGTATCTTCGCGTGTTGTCCTTGGAGGATATTAATCCACGGCGAGTTGCCTCACTGTGATCGAGTCTTCGATGGCTCAGGCTAATTTAAAGGTCAATACTTTGAAGATAGAGTGGCTGCTGTTCAGCCAAGAAACATGGACCCGTCTAGCCTGTTAGGGAGAATTCTCATTCTATGGCTAATGTCCCTTACCTACTACAGTCCCCCAACAGCTTTGCTGGATTTGAAGGGGTTGTTTCTTTTTACCTGCTAAGAGTGAGACTCTTTTTTCCCACTCTTAGGCATTTTTGCTATGTGTGTTCTAGGCTATTATTGTGTTTAATGCCTACGAGTTTAATGTTCCCAGGAGGACAGCTCAGCGGCAACGTGCCCGTCTTGGAAACAAGACGACACAGAGTTACACAGGTTCGATCCCCGGGTCCGCGCTTAGAAACCTCTGGGTATTAAGCGCATTATAAATAACATATCATATCATCATTGGGATCTTTTCAACCCCATAGGAACCATCTTTTTCACATGCGTTACACAGCACCCTCAGTGCAGTGATACAGGGGTGTTGTAGCGACCCCCAAACATAGACTCCATACCCTGGGGCTGACTACTGTCTCTCAGGGCATGTAAAGTCCCCATTGACTTTACTAGTCAAATCCTATGAATTAACCCAGTACACCCCATCTTACTATGGAGGTAATGGAAGGGGTTAATAGTTTCCCCCCTATGTTCATTTTCGAGAGGGTACCGTACAGTCCCACTCTCAAAGGTTTCTGGCTGGTGGAAGTGGTTACTACCATAAATATTCGACCGCAAATATTTCCCTACGGGATTTTCCCATTGTTCGAGGCTACCACTTTTTCTGACAGCCTCTAACATACCGCCAGTTTATTTTAATATTAACTTTACTTCGGTAGGTTTTTATTATCAGAACTTCTTTCTCGTGTCTTCCTCTAAACTCCTAACCCAGGTCGGGGATCCTTTGTTTGTCCTTTTGGCGGGCATCTGCCGAGAAGCCCTCCTTTCGGTGCCACTGCCTCTGGGGTGGGTCCATTGCGTGGGAGGGGGGAGTAGGACCCCTGTACAGGGATGCTTCAGCAAACCATGTCGCACTCTATCCTGATAGGCTGGAGGGTCTCCCGCCAAGATGACCATCCCACTGTGTGAGTGACAGCTAGGCTGTATGAATGTGGATCTTTTTGCATAAAAGCAGGGTCCTGAGGACTGGAAGAGCAAGACATTGCCACTGGAACTAAGAAGCCGAAGAGGAGAGAAGCCAAAGACATCTGCAACGACTGAACCACCATTGAAGCCCTGCTGCAGCGTCTCACCACTTTTCTCCACACGACGAGAGAAGATCTTCACCTGCAAGAGCCTTCTTCCCTTGAGCTGGTGGGGCCAACCAGTTTGCCAATCACCTTCCCGGACCTGCTTTGGTGGAATCTCCTGTACCCTGTACTCGGAGGCCGGATAGCCAGGCACCAGTCCAACCTGACCGCGATTTAAAGGAGTGTACCTTTTATTCATCGGGCAGCACCGTGGCTGGTTTCATCCCTGGGTAGTGCAGTAACTCGAACCTTCCTCCACGACGAGAACCTCTCTTCCTCTGCTGGATCACCCGAACTGCAGGAACTAGCAGGAACAACCACCACCGCAGGAGCCACTTCTTCATTTAAAGGTACATTGTTCTGCCAGGCCGCCCTTTCTTCACGGTAGCACTAAAGGTGTTTTAAATCCTTTACCTACCTGTTGGGTTGGCCACCCCTCTCTCTTAACATTGTCTTTTCAACTTTTGCATCCACCTTTTACACTTCGTTAACCAAAGACTTGACTGCAGCTACAAGAACATTTTGCTCCCGGGCCCTTGCCCTGTACCACTGACTCTGGCACAGGCCTACTGACTCTGGTCACATTTGTTAGATTTGCCTTCTTTGGATTGATTCTCAGCTAGAACTGTGTGGTGCACCTATTTCTTTTAACTACCCTTTCCTTCCCATTTTTAAACCTTGTGAAATGCCGGTTTGCTCAGTTTTCATTTAAGTATTGCTATACTGATGCACTGCCTTGCTGAAACTGGTCCACAAACTGATGGGAAGTGTTGCTAGGGTGTGTAAGAACCTATTTCTATATAACTTGTACTTTTCCTCCCTTGTGAGGAATTGTTAGAGGATCCCTTGTGTGTAGTTGTCACTGTGCCGTTTATGCTCAGTTTTCACTCTGGTTCACTTGGTCTACAATTTAACTTGGGTGTGTGTATATTTTTCCATTGACTTAATTTAACTTGCTTGATGACTGTGATACATGTGTTTTATCTAGAAGTGTGTAAAATAAATATATAACTACTTTTTACTACAAAGCTTTGGTCAGTGTTTCCTCGTGCCACAGTACTGTAGGCCTATTGTGTAAACCCTGAATACTGCTCATCTCCCTCTTGAGATAAGTCTGACTGCTCAGCCACAGCTGTCACTAAATATTTGTGGTACAGACTGATACCAAAGGGGATTTATTGCTCTCACCTGTAGTCCTAATCTTGTGTAGTGCTCCCTAAGGGAACTGCACAGGATTCTGCCTAACATAGCCCAATCCTAGTTGCTGGAACTCACCCAGCGAGGCAATGGCCCCTCTTTGGTTGGCCCTGCATTATCCTTGAGCTTTTTGTGGGGCACAAAAGTGCCCTAAAGTTCTCATCTGGTCAAAAACCTTAGTTAGCATGATACCAGCTGCGCCTTTGAAGCAGAGTAAAAACCTTTCTGCCTGCTGAATATTTAAATTCTGTGATACAGTCCCTAACTTCTAGATCCGCAGACCGTCCAATCCCCGTCCTGCCTGAGACTTGGTGATCTGATCCTCACTCTTTCCTCCCCTGGTTGATTCTAGATCCCTTGTTGTTACATTGCCTGCCCTTCCACCTCCCTTGTTGTTAGTTCCCCACACTTTTGTCTCTCTGCTTCCCTCACCATGTTCTTCCCCCTGTGATTGTAAAGCGCTGTTTCCTGAAGCTAGGGCCAAGGTCAATAAATACACTTATAATAATAATGATTGTAACACTCCCTGGTGCTGTCCCATATCAATGGGGGCAACGCACTGCTGGTGGAGATACCCAAGGGGCCTTGCGTCCACTTCAATCAGCTTTCCGTTCAGCTGTCTAGTTGGTATTTGGTAACCGAGCTAACTATCCACCAAACTAAAACTCCCAGCTAATTTAGGTCTGCAAGCAGATGCCAATGGCAAGTTCCATTCATCCGCATGGTAATAGAAACCCAAACTCACCTGTAGGCTCTCCCTCCTGCCCCGCCACCCCCCTTCTGTAACCTTGAGGCAAGCCTTCTCACTCTTGACTGTATGATGCATGCTGTTAGGGGGGGTTTTCAAAGCCACTACTTGTGGTAGGCCTTAGAAGAGGCAACCTGGGTCAGTAAGGTTATTCACAACCCAGGTTGAGAAAAGCCACTCTCTTAAGTAGCGTTGACCAAGCCGCAAGGCTGAACGCAGGAGGAAAGGGGCACTGTTCTGTAGTACTGCTGTCACTTACCGGAAATGTTCAGGAAAACAGGTAAGTTACAAAGTAACCCTTTTTATTACAATGCTACACTAAGGCACACTTTACATATTCCAAGGTAGGAAAAATATTCAGTACATATATACAACTTGCAGGTAATCCAATAAGGGGCGCACACTACAATAGAATCACAAGCAGCTATTCCAAGAATACATGCATTCCCTAAAGTAGTTAGAACAGATGTTAAGAACACATCAGTACATAGGCCTTAAAAATTATAATGCACCCAGCACTATATAGGACAACTTCAGAAGTCGTGCCCCAGCCACCATGCCAGCGGGAACGGCGGTTCCCTCTAGAGCACCAGTGTCCGTGGCGGCTCCTCCTATAGAGCCAGCGGGAGCCTCGATGGGTTTACAATGGCTCTTAAAATGGGTCTTCCATGCTCTGCCCGGGACTCATCCCTAATCTAGATTCTATGCCCAACACGGTAGAGTCGCGAGAGCTTTCAGCTTCAATCAATGCGACGGGTAAGTCGCAGCACCTGACCTGAGAATTGTAGAAAGCAACTGCCGCCTCCGCCTGCCAAGTCCCTTGCGCTCACCAGCAAAGGCCAACGTCTTGGTGGCATTCCAGCTGGCCGGCCATCAATGGCCTATTCTGTGGCATGAGTGTCAGATGGTCCCCACTAGGACCGGCACCAAAAAGCTGCATTGCCAACAAAATCCTTCAGCTGGGTAGGTGTGAGAGGACAGATCAGAAGCATTGTGGGAACACGGCCAGTGGTAGTCCCGCCTCCTTTTCTAGTCTCAGAACAAAGCCACCACTCTATCGCTGTATGGCTTTAGTCCCCAGGCGGGATACAAAAGTCAGAGCGATGGGATGACAGCCAAGGACCAAGACAAAATAACACAAAGATGGTTGCCTTCCGCCCAGGGCTACTCACCGTGGCAGAACTGCTGCCCCGCACCACCCTCTCTATCTGAATAGGGCTGGGGCAACGTAGGCCTATGTTTAGATCTGTTTATTTGCTGCTGCACATATGTAACCACATTAAAAAGTATAATGTCATTGAGTCTTTAACCATCTTGTTTACAATACAGCATGTCCCACTCTTACATTTAAACAGTTGACATACTAACCTACTAAACGCCTGCTTGCCGTCCCACCACCTCAGTTGCCTGTAGTTACCTACCCCACTAAAGAGCTTCCTGGGATTACGTTCCTTGGTTAATCACCCTTTACCTTGTGTAGTCACCCTCCTCCTCCTTTCTATAGATCTGGCCTCTTCATATCCCAGGGCCCTCTTATCTCCTAGATGCTTGATCTCTCAAGGGGGCATATCGTCGAAAGGAGGGAACATCATCTGCACCAAAACACTCCAGGCCGTAACATGGACACTCCCCTCTTGTATACCTCAGATCATAGCCTTTGTCATATAACCGACTCTGCTGTTGACCATCATTGAAGGTCATACATACCGCCATCCCTCAAATCTAAGGCCCTCCGGGGCTTTCCAAGCCATTGCTATCCTATGCTTTGCCAACATACAGGTCAAATCTATGATTATAGCGACTATGGTACTAGACCTGATGACATTTCATATAGTGCTAGGGGAGGGGGGCAAGTAAGGGAAGGGAGAAGACAGGCACGGTTGCCATCATACTAGATCTAGGGACACTTCTGATAGAGTAAGTGCATAGAAGAAGGTAAGGGGAGGAGGGGAGGAGATAGGAAAAGGGAGAAAGGGAGAGGAGGCAAGAACAGAGGTAAGCAGTCAAAAAGAGTGAAGAAGCAAGAGGGGAGAGGGAATACAATTGTAGAAGTCAGTAGTAACACATAATGTTGCAAGGCAGGATATAAGATGAAGATGGGAACAGAATGATTCAGGGCCACCATGAGTACAAGATGCAAAGGAAGTCCAGCATGAGAGTTGAGAAAGGGTGACACACCGTGAATCAATGAAGTCCATTAAAGTCAAATCCAGCATTGGCCACAAGACGGTGATGGTGAAACCAGAATGTATCAGGACAGACTCCTGCAGGAGTAGGCTTATTACCTGAAGGTCCGCCTCAGGACGTCTGTAAACCGCAGCGTGGGGTATGTCAGGGGAGTAAGGCTCCCAAGGCTGAGTAATTTCAGGGTCATCCTCCACTGTCTAGTTGTAGTATGTGTGTGCAGTCTGGACATTTCTTTACATTTACCCACAACCCTTATGTCAATACATATGGTTTCACTTTCTCCGGCAGTAGTGTGGTGTTCTGCGTGGTCTCATCTGACAGCCACCAAGCCACAAATTGCAATTGTCCCGCTAGGCAGTACAACTCAAAATGTGGAAGCTTCACACAAACGTGCGTGTAATCCCTACACATTGAATCCAACGCGATTATACGTTTTCCTGACCCTCAAATAAAGCCACTCAGCGTGGCGTTCAGTTTCCTGAAGAAGACTCTGGGGATCTCAAAGGGAACATTGATGTAATTATATAATAAGTGGGGCAGTAAACTCATCCCATCACCAACAAAGAATGCTTTTTCTAAAATCCGATTGACTTCTCAACACCTCCAACTACCCTCACTGTATTTGATGTGTGGGATAAGCAAGCCCCTTGGCAAATATTCACTCCTAGGTATCTAAATGTCTTTTCTGCCTATTTCAGTCCAGGATCCGGTAGGCCCGCCTCACCCTCACCCACCAGCCCTGCCAGAGGAAAGTGGCACGGTTTAACATAATCCCAGAGTGTGTTGTGAAATTGTCAAGAACCTCGAATATTTCTGGTAGGTTATTGCTCATGTTTTGAACATAGAGCAGCATAGAATCTGCATACAATGCGATTATATGATATGTTCTGCCAACCCTCAACCCCATCTCTCTGAATTCTGTCTCAGGAACTCCGCCCCCATCTCTCTGAATTCTATTCTCAGGAACTCCACCAGTGGCTCTAATGCCAGAATAAAGAGCATAGGGGATAACAGGCATCCTTATTTCATTCCTTTTTGTAGGTCCCACTTATTCAATATGAGTTTCCCCGTCTTAACCCTGGCCATGGGTTAGATCAGTTTTACCCACCGTAGGAACCCTTCCCGACTCCAAATCGCTCCTAGGTGGTATATAACCATTCCCATATTACTGAATCGAAAGCCTTGTTGGCATCGTGGAAGAGCATTGCACAGTGGTCACCCCGGGAGTTTTTGTCCCGTCTATGACTGAGTGCAATCGTCTGAGGTTCCATGATGTGTTCCTGCCTGGGACATAAACCGTCTAATCTTGATATATCAACGTGCCTATCAGTTTCTTCAACCGCACTGCTAGGAGGGACGTCAGTATCTTACAGTCCTGATTGACCATGGATTTTGGTTTAAAGGATCCTGCGGTGTTAGGAACAGCGCAAAAGAGGTGGCTAGGTGGCAGGGGTGGTATGCTACAAAAGAGACCCCACTGTACATTGTCATAGGTGGCTTCACAAATTTCCCTAACTGCAAAGCATGTTTCAACGGTCCTTTTCTCAATACAGAAGTAGGGTTTTCTCAGAATGTTCACGGAAGGATTCAACTAAGGGGAATCCCACCCTCGATCGACCCCCCGTGGATCTTTAAGACTAATGTCAGCTAACCCCTACTGTCTGGTCTAAACGACGTGTCCTCCTCTGACTCAATCCCTGAGGGACCTCTTGGGGGCTCCCTAATTCTACAAATCTCTTCAAGGTGATTTTTCAAAGGGATGTTGGATGGAACCAGCCACACCCTCCTATTTCGCACTTACTCCTTCCATTCCCCCCCAGCTCTTATTCTCATGACTTCTCCCTAGCTCTTAATTACTCATGACTTCCCTAGCTCTTATTACTCATGACTCTCCCTCCTAATCTAGTTTTTCACCACCGCTCTTCTTCTCTTCCCTCCATTCTGTTGTTCCTCCCCTTTCTCCTCATCTCCTCTCCTCCACACATCACCTGTAGAACCTCTGGCACCACCCAAAGCTCCTCAGCACTCTGCTCCACCTTCCGTACCCCTGCTGGACTTCCTCTCCAAGGGCTGGCCACTCTTCTGCTGGGATGTCTGCCTTCGGCGCTCCCAGGTGACTGTCGTGGCCTTTCTCGAGCTCTGCCTTCCCAGTTTTTGTATTCTATGGTGAGGGTCTCTTCCAGTCTCAGCAACAACCTTCCCATGCCTCTGGAAGGTTGTTGCTGCCTCAAGATCAGCACCCTCTGCGGCCTTTACAGTTTGAATGGACTTCATATCCCAGCATGCATCAAATTGTACTCACTCTCAAGTAATTTTAGGCTTCAAATAGATTGTGGTTCCCAGACTTTATACATTACTTTCTCATCAACGTGTGCGAGACTTGGCCTGGACTTTCGTTCCCAGAGTTCACTTCACTTCTGTTTACTTTTGCCAGTTGTACCAACTGTCTGACTTTGAAGCTTCGATAGACTTGGCCTTAACTTTGGTCCCCACCCTTTCAAATGTGGACTTCGTGCCCCAAGATCCACCCATTCTGTCACTGCCAAGGTTTGTTGAACTTGGTCTGTGCCATAGTACCTAGGGTTTCAACCAGTCAAGTCTTTTTTACTTTCCTACACGCAGCATTCCCTCATGCTCAAGGCTTGTCACTCATGGCCGGTTGGAGTGTGGGACCAGGCTACTACATTCCGTCTTCCACGGCTCTGAACAGGTTCCGCTACATGCAGCTTTGCCCAATCCCTGGAGCTTGCCGGCTTTCTTCCTAAGGTTTCCTCTCCATTCTGTGTGTACTCAAGGCCCACCATCCTTCACTTGAGCGGACTCCTCGCTGCTGGCAACACTGGCTTCCATGTCTCTGGCTCCTCCGCCTCCTGTGCATAGCCCGCAGCGTCCTCTTGCATTACCTCTACTCTATACCTCTTTCATGCCGGTGTGCTAGGTTGCTCATGCTTGTTAAGCTTCTAGATGAGCATGCGCTTTCCCCTGCACGAGTGCTTCCTCCCTGGAGCCATGGCTGAAATGTGGGAGCTGTGGTCCCACTCCTCCACTTGGCGGAAAGGTCCCCGCTTTCACATCCTGACACTCTCCTCCTGCATTTGGGGTCCTCTTCTTTTGACAATCCCAGTGTTGCACAAGTTTGGTTGTGTGATCACTGATGTAGCGGGGGGCCCCGGCACCCCAGTTCTTAGGGGGCCCTTGGCCCAGTCCTCACGCCTCAGCATGAAAGCTGGGACGGGCTTGCAGTGCGAGAGCAGTGTCGCATGCCATGTTCAGCTCCAACCCCTTCGTCTTCCCTGCAGCTCCTATACAGGAACCAGGAAGCTGGGAGTGCTTCCTGGTTTCTGTTTGCGAGAAGCACGGAGGAGCTAAGGGTGGCCTGGAGTGACGGACTGAAGCAGGAAAAATGTGATGTGTATTTTGCATGTGTGAATGCGTGTCAGATGTATGTACGTGCTATGTGTCAGTGAGTGGTTGGTGAATGAGAAGAAATGTTATAGTGTGTGTATGAATGTTCTGGGTGGGTGTGCGCCTGTGTGGAGAATGCAGCGACTGTGGATGTAAGTGAAGGTTTACGTGTGAGTGACTGGTGGGTGAATGAGTAGGAATGTATTTATTTATTGGGTATTTATAATATGCCTGTACAGCAAAAGGTGTTTCAATGCACAACGAGATAGAAGGGGGTGGAGGGAGGGTGCAGGGATGAAGAAAAGCAAAACCGGTCCTACTAGGCCTTGTGTCATTCGGCTTCTGCAAGTGCAGTAACAAGAAGAGCGGGGGAGTGGGGAAGGAAGTGCTGGTCAGGGCAGAAAAGGGGCCAGTGGGTGAGGCGAGTGCTAAGGGGAGGCCAGGTGGACAAGCGCCAGGAGAAAGCAGGGAGTGCAAAGGAAAGAAGGTCCACGTGCTAAGTGCATGGGGCGGGCTGGAAGGCCTCAATGGGACGCAGGCCCAGCCATGCTACTACAGGGGGAGGGTGCCTGGAAGGACAAGTTGGGCAGGGGGGGGATTTAGGGGAGACCAAGTGCAGGGGTAGACTGGACGAGGAGGGCCAGGTGCCCTGTCAGAATTTGAAGAAACGAGGCAGCCAGTCAAAAAGAGGCAGAGGGGGACATTAGCAGGAGGGGAGAGGGAAGGAGGAAGAGAAAAGGGGGGGTCTTGAGAAGCCTCAGGTACTTAAGAGACCCGGTTCAAGTCTGAGAGAGGCAGGGAGGCAATTTCAGAGGGAGGCACCTGCGGAGGAGAGAGATATACCCCCCACTCTCTGCATGGAAAAGTGTCTGATCTGCAGAGAGTTGGCGCTAGAAGACAGAGGGGCCATCGCAGGGAGATATTTAGGCAGAAGGAGTTGGATGTAGCAGGAACCCAGGCCCCAGAAAGCCTTGTGGCTCATGCATAGGGTCTTGAACTTTATCGTTGCAGCAACCGGGAGCCAGTGGAGAGATTTCAGGGCTGGATAGATGTGGCCCCTAGCCTTGAGGCCAAGGATAAGTCTTGCAGTCCTATACTGGATTAGTTAAAGGGGGTGAAGGGAGGAGTTAGGAAGGTTGAGGAAGAGGCTGTTACATTAGTCCAGCCTGGAGAGGACCAGACCTCTGGAGACATTGAGTTTTTGGGGGAAGGTGAGGAAAGGGAGAACGCCTCTGAGGAGGTGAAGCTGAAAGGGGGACTTTTGGAAGGTCTGTGATGTGAGGAGAGAAGGAGAGAGAGGAATTGAAGATGACACCAAGGTATTTTGCTTCACAGAAGGGTAGGGGGAGGGGGCCCATGGAGGGCGGCCAGAGAGTAGGAGGGAAGGAGGGAGCTGGGGTCCCAAATGAGAACTATCTCAGACTTGCTGGCAGTAAGGCAGATATTGTTAGCAGTGCACCATGCCTGAATAGCAGACAGACAGTCAGGCATGAGAGACGAAGAAGAAGAGGCAGTGGAGGGAAGGTTAAAGGAGATCTGCGTGTCATCTGCTTAACACTGAAAGTTAGGAGAAAAGGGTGGAGATCAAATGAGCTGGAGGGCAAGGTAGATGTTGAAGAGCCACGGCGAGAGCATGGAGCCCTTTGGGACACCTATAGGTGGCGAGTGTGCTGGACGAGAGAAAAGGGCCCAGTTGGAGCATGCAGTGCAAGTCAATGTGGGAGGTTTATTGGTGAGTGAATGGTGGGAGTAGGAGTGTATGTGTGTTCTGGGTGGGTGCATGCCTGTGTGGAGAATGCAGTGCTAGTGGACGTGAGAGGTTTATGGGTGAGTGAATGGTGGGTGAGTGAGTGTGTATGTGTGAATGTTCTGGGTGGGTGCCAGTGTGTGTATGTAAGAGAAGTTATGGGGTGACTGGTGGGTGAATGGGTATGAATATGATATATGATATATGATATTTGTTTGTATCACGCCCATTCGCAAGTGTTTCAGAGTGCGACAAGGCAAGAGAGGGGAAACAAAGGAAGACAAAACAATGATATTACTAGGCCCAATGACATTGAGAACGTGCAGATGCAGGGAAGAGGGAAGGGGGAAAGTGTGAGGCACAGGGGAGGAGTGGAAAGTGCTGAATATGTGATAGAACAACAACAGGTAGTGCGGTCAGCAAGTGTGTAAGTGTGAGAATAAGGTGTAGACAACGGGTGTCTGATAAGAGCTGGAAGGGGACTGTAGTGTAGCAGATACAGACCCAAGTGCAAGGGTCGCTAGGAGGCAGTGCAGGTGTGTGGCTGGGAAGGCAGGGATCTGGGCCCAAACTCAGGGGGTAACCAGGTCTTCAGTGCCAAAGCAAACAGATTAGCAGGGGAGAGGAAGAGCGAAGGCAGAAGCAAAGAGGAAGGTCTTGAGGTGCTTCCAGAACCAAAGATGGTTCTCATCATGTTTTAGAGAGGCAGGAAGGCTGTTCTTGAGGGAGGTCCCAGCCAAGGAAAGGGATCTACCTCCATTTCATTGCTTGGAGGAGAGACTGACCCTGAGAGAGTTGGTGGTGAAGGAGTGAAGAGCTCGAGTAGGAAGGTATTTACAGAGGGAGAGTTGAAGGTATTGTGGACCCAGGACCCAGACAGCCTTGTGGACAATGCAAAGGGTCTTGCATTGAATCCTTACAGCCACTGGAAGCCAATGAAGAGATTTCATGGCTGGAGAGATATGATCCCAGGGCTTGAGGTCAAGGACAAGTGTTGCAGTCCTGTTCTGGATGAGCTGCAGAGGGCAGAGAGTGGTTGCAGGCAGATTTAGAGGCTGTTGCGATAGTCCAGCCTAGAGAGCCAGAGCCCTGGAGACAGTGGGCTTCTGGGGGAATGAGAGGAAAGGAATAAAACCTCTGAGGAGGTAGAGTTGGTAGTTAGACTGTTTTGAGACATCAGAGATATGTGGAAAAAAGGAAAGCGTGGAGTCAAAGATGACCCCAAGGTTCTTAGTCTCACAAGTGGGAGCAGGGAGAAGGCCAAGGGAGTCCGGCTGTAGAGGGCAGAGAGTGGTGGCATGCATATAATTGTGTGTGCATGTTCTGGGATGGTGGGTGCATGCCTGTGTGGTGAATGCAGTGTGAATTCATGTGAGATGCATGGATGAGTGACCGGTGGGTTAAAGGGCATATGTGAGTGTGTGTGAGAGAGAGAGAGAGAGAGAGAGAGAGAGAGAGAGAAAGAGAGAGAGAGAGAGAGAGAGAGAGAGAGAGAGAGAGAGAGAGAGAGAGAGAGAGAGAGAGAGAGAGAGAGAGAGAGAGAGAGAAAGAGACTGGGAATCACTAGAGCATTTTTGACATATCCTTTATAGACTTTGCATGTTTTACTGGTATTTTCAGGCAAAGCCAAGTTCATGTGTTTCATTACTTGGCTAGGCTGGTATTTTGGTACAGCCAGTCTAGCCATTGCTTACTGTGGTGGCATGACATTTATTACTCGATATCTTTGATAAAGCAAGCATGATGAGTAGCTTGACTGACGTTTGGATGTAGTGGCCAGTATAATACTTACTGTAGCATGACTTTTTATTAACTGAGCATCTATGATGAAGCAAGGATAAGTGTTCTTATGGGTCTAATCTGAGTCACAAAGGAACCAGTTTGGAAACATTTTCTTATTTTGACATGTCACATTTAATGGCCAAACCAAAAGGAGTATTTTCTTACATATGAGTACTAGCGTATATTGGCACAACCAGCTTTCTGCCTAGTGCCAGTAATGATAATATAAAAGAAAAATCTCAAAGCAAGCATGAGTATGTTCTTATATGGGAATACTAGAATATGTTGGTGGCGCCAGCATGGAAATGTATGGGCAAAATCAGCATGAAAATGTTTTTTTTTATACTGGAATATATTGCGGGGAAAAACATGATAATGCATTGGGAAACGCCCTGTGCACTTTTGGTGACTTGCATCTATTGTACTTTTTTTCATGAGTTACCCTACACCCTACAAAACAGATTGTTGGCCTTTTACCCAAATTTGAACAGAAAGTGTGCTCTGTAATGCACCATTTTAACCCATCATTTAAAAAATTTGTAATCGCATACTTGTGGCAAATATTTACAGCCTCCAATAAAACAACTCACCAGCCACCACTATTTGGGGGAGGCACCGCCCCTTCTTTCTATGCTAGGTGAAAAATGTAAGCTTTGATTAAAAAGCATATTTACTTCTTTCACTTGCAGTAGTGCATGCCCCTGCAGCGGCATAATCATCATGGGCATTGCCCACACGTGGTGGTCCAGACCTGCCCGGGGTGTGGCGTGCCCTGTGCTTTGTTAAAGAGCTTGGGGGTGGGGGCTCAGCATGGCTCATAGGGGGGGCACAAATATTGTTCTACGCCACTGCGTGTGATGACCAGCACAAACAACAGTCTTGAAATGTGGCCAACAGAGCTTTTGTTAATTCATCACATTTTGCAATACAGAAGCCCTATTGCCCTCAGCAACATTATGCTTTTAAAATGTTATGGACTGCAACTCCCATCAGGAGCTGCTGAGGCGGGGGTTCCATCTCCTCTACACAGGTAAGCCCTACTTGGGTTTTAATTGGGCTATAACAACTTCCTTCATCAACATCTCTTGGGCCCCTCTAGACTAGTCAGTTCTATGAAAGCCTCTTCCAAAGAGGTGGACCGCTACCCCTCAAAAACCATCAAGGACAATATTGACACTCTCGCGCCAGCCGTGGCTGGCTCTGCAATCTCTCTTTCGCCACTGGAGTGTTCCCCTGTCCTCTCAAGCACTCTCTTGTGCATCCCCCGTTCAATTCAACAAACCCTCTGCCGACCAGTCTATTCCGGCAAACTATCGCCCGATCTCCATCACCCCTCTCCTGGGAAAACTCATCGAGAAACTGGCTATCACTCAACTTACCCTCCACACTGAATCTGTTGGTTGTCTCCATGACCATCAGTCTGGCTTTAGAGCATCCAGAGGCACAGAAACTGCTCTTCCGAACACCTATGAAGACCTCTTCTCAAATCTCCCCCTCTGTCCTCATTCTTCTCAACCTCTCTTCTGCTTTCGATACAATTAACCACAACATACTGATCACCCATCTCTGTGATACCCTGGGCATCAGAGATCAGGCCCTGGCGTGGCTCGCTGCCTTTCTTTCTAATCGGCCCTCCCAGGTTGAACTTGGGTTCTTTCTCTCCTCTATCACTCTCTCTACTTGTGGTGTCCCCCAGGGATCTAACCTATCCCCCTGATTCTTCAATGTCTACATGGCTCCCTTGGCCACAGAATCTCTACCTTTACCTTTAACTTTCAGTGTTATGAGGAGGACACGCAGCTCTCTTTCAGGCTACCCTCAGCCTCCTCCTCCTCGCTCATCCCTGACTGTCTATCTGCAATTCAGTTCTGGTGTGCTGCTAACAATCTCTGCCTGAATGCCAGAAAGACAGAGATCGTTCTCATTGGGACCCCAACCCCTGCTTTCCCGCTTTCTCACTGGTCGGCCTACCTTGGCCCTGCGCCCTCACCTACCAATGAGGCAAAGAATCTTGTGCTCCTCTTCGACTCCACTCTCTCCTTCTCTTATCACATCTCTCAGACATTTCCAAAAAGTCCCACTAGCAACTGCACCTACTCAGAGGTATTCTACCCTTCCTCACCTTCCCCCAGAGGAGGACCAACCCAAGAGCTCTGGTCCTCTCGAGGCTGGACTATTGCAACAGCCTCTTTCTCAATCTTCCTACTTATGTCCTCTACAACTCATCCAGAACAGAACCGCAAGACTTATCCTTGGCCTCAAGCACTGGGACAGCATTTCTCTGGCACTGAAATCTCTGCACTGGCTCCCCGTGGCTGCAAGAATCAAGTTCAAGACCCTCTGCAGAAGGCTTTCTGAGGCCAGGGCCCACACTATCTACAACGCTCTCTTCCCAAATACTCTCCCTCTAGTGTACTCTGCTCGTCCCCCTCTAACCTCTGCGGTGAGCAGCTTTCATAAACAGATTTGGGAGGAGTAGATCTCTATCCTCTGCAGGTGCCTCCCTCTGGAACAGCCTCCTGCCTCTCTCCGTCTTGAGCCGGAGCCGTAAGTTCCAGAAACTCCTCAATACCTTCCTCTTCTGTTCCTCCTTCTCTCTCCCCTGCTAACCTCTTATTCAGTTTTTGCCGACTGGTTGCTTGGTTCACCTCTAGTGCCTACAGGTCCCAGGCCCCCCTGCTAGTCTTTGCACTTGCCTCCAGGCCGCTGCACTATGTACAGCATTACTGCACCTCTGCTTACTCTCCGTGAGCGAGGCAACCTCTCTGCACTTAATGCAGAGCCCTGTTGGACCGGAAGCATGTGTTCTCCGCCACCCCCTCTTCCTCGCACCTCAGTCTATACGCATGCATGACCAAAATGTACTAGGACCGGTATGGTATGGTATTGTTTATTTATAAAGCGCCTATACACAGGCAAGTGTTTCAAAGTGCTCAAGGAGGGTGGGAACAGGGGAAAAAACAACACTGGCTCAGAGACCTTGAAATTCTGAGACGATAATAGTCTGCACAGGCAGAGTAAGTACGAAAAAGACATTTAAGAGTTTGAGATAAGAAATTAGGCCCGACAGCGATTCTGCAGTCTTACCAGTGCAATTAAGGGGTGAAGACAAGGGAGAACAGACGATCTTCTGGCACGGTGCGCAAGGATCGTGCAAGTGCACACGGTCACAGGGAGGGGGAGGTTCAAGCGCACCCGGTCGGTGGAGACAGGGGTAAGTGCAGAGAAAGCCACTCTCTTGGGTTATTCTCAAGTGCAGTAAATGTGGGTGGAGTGTATGGTCCTGAGGCAAGTGCAAAAGAGGATTGGCGAGGGGGGGGGCAGGAACCAATGAGACTCTGAGGTACACTAGGTGGTCAGTCGGCAAGGTGGCTGGGGGTCGCGTAACTAGTTAGCATGGAGGAGTATAGTCGGTTTGTCTGTCCATTCCCTCTCCCTTTTTCTGTCCCCCCTCCCTAGCTTGGTCGCAACTGTAACACTTCATGCATTTGCACTGGGAGAAATTGTTTCAGGTCTAGCATGCTAGTTTTTATTTGTTCTGCTGTAGATCATTTGGAAGCTTTAAGGCCTAAGAATTATTACTGTATTCCCTTGTTCCCTTCCCGCCTCGAAGCGCTTTGAAGCACTCCACCTGTGAATAAGCGGTGTACAAATAAACAATTACAATCAGCCCTGCCAGCATAGTCTATGGTGAGGAACCATGCGAAACACAGCCCAAAACAGCTGGATAGCCAAAGGTCGCAGACTTCTGCCCTATAAAGGGTCGCCCTTTAGTCACAGAAATATAGCCCCAGATAATGACAGCAGACATCAGAATGCAGCGGCTGCAAGCATCCTGCAATGGCAGAACACTGCTGCTTTGAAGAGAAGTCATTGTGCCTGCAGGGTCATCTGGCCTGACACGGTCAGGTGATGTTGGGGGGACTGCGCGTGAACACAGTGCCACACGGCCCGCAGAATGCTAAACAGCCAATTAGAAGAGAAAGGGGGCCAGAGAGAAAGGATCCTGGCACGCTGCCCGGGTTCATTCCGTTTCACAGTGGCAATGGGACTGACACAAGGGGTGATTAGGGCAAGCGAAGAAACAGGGCAGCGGATGGAAGGTTGGGGGTTAAGTGGTGCTGGCAGGGACAGACTATTGAGCCCCCCCCCAACCCCCCACCCCCGTCTTCATCTTTTGTAGAGTGTGGGAGCCGAAAAGACCACTTGCTCATAGGGGTCTCATTCGATTCTGAGAACAGAGCCCAGGCGGGGGGTGTGGTCTGGCGTTATACCCACCGACCCGGGAACAACCCCGTGGCGACTCAAGACTGAATATGCAGCAGCAGAAAAGCACCACAGAGGAAAGTCCGCGGACTTGCACCTCACTCTCGTGCGACTTAGAAAACCATCAAGGCCTTATCCTATCTAGGGAGGAGCTCTGCCGCACCAACCCAGTATCCCTCGTGAGGGTTACCTTACAACCCGCCGCCCCACCCCTACACCTACGTTCAGCCCTGCTGCATGTTGGTCCCCCAGCTGTTAAAACCCCAGATTTAAGGAAAATGAGAAACGGAAGAAAATATAATGGTGTATTGCCTTTGCTTTTTTGACGTAAGGTGAAGTTGTCGCGGACAGGTGGCCCCGAGTCTGCTGCCTCCTCCTGCATTCCTGCGCTAAACAAGTGCTGCCAGCATCTGGTTGCCTGGGCAACGAGCCACCACGAGAGAGAGTGCGTGGCTATCTGCGGCGGGGCGGTGGGCGCCCCTTAGAGGGAACCGATCGTGTACTCGGGCGCCCCCACAAGGCACCAGTTGTAGCAGCGGGCGTATTGAGAAGATTCGCACGCGTTCTTCTTGTTACAAGGCTTTTCCAAAAGGAAGCGTGGCCCCCACTCTTCTGCGCAGTAGAGGCAGCGAGAGCCCCGCGTGCGGAGGGAGGGTGGGCGGTGAAGAGAGAAGTGGGCGCAAGGCGGGGGTGGCGATGCAAACAAAAGCTGCCGCCGCTCTGCACAAAGAGGCAAGGAAGCAGGCGGCAGCTGCGGCCTGTGGTGGGTGGGTGGGTGGGCAACTTCTAGGAAAAAACGAAGCAGGAGCCGAGAGAAAAAGGCCGAGGGCTGAGTGATGGAGAGGGGGGCCAAGGTGGCAAATGTGGCGAGAAGGACGAAGCAAGGGGCGCGAAGAGCTAGCCAACGTGGCAAACACTGCCTGTTCAGTGCCACCTTCACACCTGCCCACACACACGCCCCTGTACCATGGCAACGTCGGCTGTGCCACCTCTTCAGGAGAGGAGGCTTTAGGCAGGGCAAAACACTAAAATGCGCGGCACACGTAACTCCCAAATTACACCTCTGTATCACGTGACATAACCCTCCTGAATATCAATACATCGTTGAATAGAATTGTGGGCGTTACAGGCCGTCACTTGCTCTCAGGGCCACAATTACTGCTCCTGTGTCTGGCCAAGAGTTGCACAAATAGTACTGGGTGTGCAGTAATGGTTACTTGACTCAGCGCCTGGGTAATATTTTATCGGGCCCAATTATAGTTGGGGAACGAAGAAGCCCCAATATATATGAACTTTGCCCGAAAAGTTTTTTTAGAATTGCACATTTTTAAAAACAGCACATGAAACCGGTCTTTCTTAGATCAGTCTCTAACACACATTCTGTATACTTTGTCATTTATTTCACAGTATGCGGCAAAATTGTGATCAATTGGGGACTCTTTGAACCATCTGTCAACCTGTTAAGAAATCACTGTCCTGAAGAGGGCTGTACTAAGAACAGCAGAACACCAGGAACGGTGTTGATGTAAATGGTTAGCCGAAACATATGTAGACCTCCCTTAGACATTCTAAAATCATTGTCTATTTTCTGTAAAAGGACATTTACAACCTTCTCACTTACAGTGTGTTCCCCCCCAAATGTAACGTGATAACTTTCTAAAAGCATCACGTTTTTGTGATAAATCTTTTATGTCACTTACTAACTACAGTCACTAATGCTATTAAGCGTGATATCATTGGACCTTTTCATTTTAACTATTTACTTCAACGTATGAGGTGTCTTGTGGAAAGCACCTCCTATATGTTTGTATATTGAATAATCTGATTAAAGTGTGTTTTTACATGGGTTACTTAACTGGCAATTCTTGTTTCATATAAAATGTGGACACATGAAATAGATAATGTATCCTTTATTTCCCCTGACTAGCCTTCAAGGTGGACTGAGAGAGGGGTCATTGAGCAGTTTGTTCGGGCTTGTGTGCGGTTAGTTCTCAAGGTGTTCAAAAGACAAAAACAGAGTTGAAGTCTTTCATCTGATTCGTTCATGTTCATTTGCAGAATGAAATCCTTAATTATTGAAATGTATACAGATTGAAATGTATTTCAGTATTAAATTGACAGCCTTGTTCTTCTCTGTGCAAACCCAATTTTGTTTTGTTGAGAATGTTTTCATAACTCAAATTTAATTGGATCTCGGTTCTTTCAATGGGTTATATCGTTGTTATCAAATGTTAGTTCTCACAGTTCTTAGTCCCCTGTGTGTGTTTCGCCTCATACGTGTGGGTCTCCAGGAGGAATTACTCTTTTGTCCTGTGTCATGAATATTTTCCAGCCCTCATCTTTTGATAATCACGTTTGTCAGATGTGTTCTCTCGGCTTCCTATTCCAATGTTTGGCCGGTGGGAGATTTGGCCGGTGGTTGGCTTTGAAAGCCGGGATGAATACGAGTGTCCTCCCTGGACACTCGATGTGAACAAAAGAGTGTCCAGGGAGTAGAGAGGAGAAAGAACCGAGAAGACGAAATATCTGATGGGAAATGTCTAACCAATTTAAAGGACAACGATACAATTAACTTTGAGTTATTAAAACATTTGCAACAAAACAAAATTGTGCTTGATAAAATATTACCCAGGCACTGAGTCAAGTAACAATTAAACCAAACATTGTACTATCAATAAATCGTTGTTAAACAAATAAAGTTGGTTTCATTACATTGTAATTCAAGTAAATGCTTCTTCTGTCACCTGCTCTTAGGGAAGGCATTGCCTGAATACAGTTTCAAACGGCCCTACTGGAAGACTTCGCTATGACCAGCCTGCTGTGGTTGAGGGCCCACTGGCCATTTGTTTCAGGCGTTGGGTTCAAACCACCTCACTTGCATTTTTCAGGGATAACTCTAGACTAACCATATGAATTCTTTTCTGATATACAGATATCATTCCAATGTGGACAGTCTGGTACACTCCTGTTCAACTCTCTCAAAATACCCCTATGCAAGAGGGAAGCGGGATCTATAGCACCAATGAGTCTTCCTGTCTGCTTTGTATTAAATCACAGATCATTTTGGAATATAACAATAATCAGAGATCTTTATATTTGATAAACAAGTCTGTGATTTTCTCAATCGAGTGTTTGTGTCGGAAGTTGTCTCTTGCAGATTGATGGGTGAAAGTGAGGTGTGGCTTGACACATTGTGACAAGTACAGAGGTCCTTTCCTCTGATTCGATCCCGACCTGACTACAGACGGCAGTGAGAAGAAGCGAGGCAGCGAGTGGTTTGAGGCGGAGGTCCAGCTAACGAGTAAGCGAACCAGTTTACCGGAGTGTGGTCCATGCCCCGCCTGCCCTGCTGGTTGCCGTGGAGGTCGGAGCGATGAAGAGAAGAGTCTGCTGCTCTGACTTCTACCGACAGAGGGTAAAGGGGTAAGCCTGACAGCTTGATAGGCACGTCAGTGCCTGGTTGCCCATCGGTATTATTGGGCGAACGGGCCGCTGGGCGCTGACCCTCCCCCAGCATTATTATTACATTATTACTGCATGTGGCTTCCAATAGTATTTACCAACGTCCGCTAGTAGCCCACGGCGGCTTCCCCGTTCTGTGTCGTGATTTTAGCCGCAGTTGCCCGCTTAATTGCTATACTGAGAACGCGGCTCTCCCCAGCATCATTGTAATAAGCGGTTCCTTTTAGTACTCGGTAGCGCCTGGCAGTAGCTTACAATACAGCCGGAGCTGCTCTTCTAACTGCCACATGGGTGAAGACCGGAGGAGTGAAGGGCAAGGGCAGCTTTGTGGCTATTTGGCACTGCGGTCCGTGGGGGAGAAGGGCACCTGCGCTTGTGGTGGCTAGGTAACGGATTAGAAGCTTCATTATTTTTAACAGCTACTAAGCTTACAAGTAAAGAGGAGGCAGAAGGTTGGGACATCGATCCATAAAACATCCCCAAATTGAATCCCGTTGACTATAACTGAAGGAGAAATACCTCCGGTGAAAAAACTAATTCAGACTATACACAATTTACGAAGAAAGAAGGAGCAAGCTAACATAAAAAATCTTTGAGCAGGAGGAGCTGGCGGTGGGGAAAGTTAAAGCAAAAAAGAATTCAATTCCAGCTGACCAAGCTGTGATCACTGGGTTCTTTCCCCTGAACCCAATACCAGAAACTAACTCGACAATAATCAAGGAAACCATAGTCCCAGGACCCAGCGGGAGTGGGTCACTGAGCCCGACGAATTTTGAGGACATCAACAACAATTCATTGTTGGAAGTCTGAACATCCAGAGGGGATGACTCCGCAAATATCTACCACGGCGGGAAGCAGTAGAGAGATGCAGGATAGACACACTACCTCTCCCCCTGGGCTACCTAATCTTGCTGGGGGTTCTGGTAGATTATCAGTGTCTCCTAATTTAGCAATGTCATCAATGGAGGATTTTCCTAATATGGAGGTGGAGAGTTTGGGCTGCCCTTATCCTGGAGCAACTGAGATAGCCGAGCTACAGTCATCAGTTGCATCTTTGCAATTTTCCATTAAGATCTTATTGCAAATGTCTGGGCATATATTGGCTAATACTATTGCCCTTACCATGGTCAATGACCATAGGGGGAAAGAATGTGAGGAGGTAGAAGATCATTTATCCGGAGCAATTCATACTGCCGAAGAGATTGAAGGCCAGCAAGATGTAGAGATAAACTTCAGCTTAGAACAAAGCCCGGAAGCCTCGTAGAATGGCGAGGAGGATGCAAATGAGCAAGAGGTCGAGTATTATGGCCTCGCCGTTGGCAGAGTCAGGGACCCCCAGACTACGCACTAAAAAAGGCAAGAAAAGAGCAGCTAGAGCTAAGACAAAAATACCAGAGGAGAAGGTCACCTGACTAGCTGGCTGCTACGGGAACACGTAAAGGCAAAAGATTTGGCGGAGGATGCAGAGATGTTGGAGGTAGATGTCCAGGTGGAAGAAGAAATGATCGTGGAAAGTCCAAAAAAACCCCAAAGTTCACTAACTGGGTGGAATAAGTCAGTCACTGTACCAATAACAACAGGTGAAGATCAGAGTCTAGATTGACCCCAAAGTTCACCAACTGGGCTGAATAAAGCAGTCACAGTACCAATAACAACAGGTGAAGATCAAAGTCTAGATAAGCCTCAAAATTCACCAACTGGGCGGAATAAAGCAGTCACAGTACCAATAACCCTGGGTGATGATCAGAGTCTAGATAAACCCCAAAGTTCACCAACTGGGCGGAATAAAGCCGTCACAGTACCAATAACAACAGGTGAAGATCAAAGTCTAGATAAGCCTCAAAATTCACCAACTGGGCGGAATAAAGCAGTCACAGTACCAATAACCCTGGGTGATGATCAGAGTCTAGATAAAGCCCAAAGTTCACCAACGGGCGAAATAAAGCAGTCACAGTACCAATAACAAAGGGTGAAGATCAGAGTCTAGATAAACCCCAAAGTTCACCAACTGGGCGGAATAAAGCAGTCACAGTACCAATAACAACAGGTGAAGATCAGAGTCTAGATAAACCCCAAAGTTCACCAACTGGGCAGAATAAAGCAGTCACAGTACCAATAACAACAGGTGAAGATCAGAGTCTAGATAAACCCCAAAGTTCACCAACTGGGCAGAATAAAGCAGTCACAGTACCACTAACACTGGGTGAAGATCAGAGTGCACTGTCAGCAAATCGTATCAGCTTGATTCCGACCCTGTATCAAAGTGGTGACCACAAATGGTTATCCCGGTCTGAATTTCTGATTAGATTGTACTCGGTCCCACAATTGCGAGTACTCAAATCAGATGATTTCCAATTCGTGGAGTCATTGAAAGGACTCAATCCCAATGTCTCTGCCTTGCACTGTAATTTTTTGTCAAAAGCGCAAATGATTAGAAAGTTCAAAGCTGAACTGAAGGCAGAGGACGTTGAGATTGATGTTGACCTGAATGAAGAAGACCCTAGTTGCATATGTGTGGAGACAGGGACACCGCAAAAGGCAGTAGAATGTCATAGCTTACCCAAAGGAAAGAAGGTGGATGTTGCGGATGTACAAGGATTCACTTCATGAGGTACTGGTAAAACAATGAGAACTCACTGTCCTTACATGGAACTGTAGATGCTTCGCTCATCTACTGTCAGCTGAGGGATCAGTTGAACATATTGCAAAACACAGTTGTATCTGCCTTCAAGAAACATTGGCAATGGGTCCTTTGATATTAGATGGATATGTTATTCACCAATCCTATGCTAAGAGGTGAGAAAGAGGTAGACCATTTGGGGGTCTTCTCATTGGGGTGGCAAATACTATCGTCTCAAAGCAGATGAACTCTAAACAAGACACAAATCTGATAGCCGTTGAAGTAGAATACGAACATGAATGTAGCCTCGAAAGATTGTTGCTTGTGAATCTCTACAATCCCCCTGGAGCTGTCATAAGGGAACAAATACAAGACGCCCTACACGAGCTATTCGCTTCTTGGTTAACACAGCCCAAAAAAATTCAGCGGTAATAGTGGCGGGTGATTTTAACTGCCACATGACATGGGGTGGGAGGGGAATCCCAGAACCCTATGTTAAAAGAGAAATGCACAATGCAACACACTAAAAATGAGCTGTAGGGAGGGGGATGGTTACATCATTTTGATCATTGGGAATTAGAAATGATCAATGGTAGAACATTGA
The DNA here is from genome assembly GCA_002915635.3 of Ambystoma mexicanum. Taxonomy (NCBI): domain Eukaryota; kingdom Metazoa; phylum Chordata; class Amphibia; order Caudata; family Ambystomatidae; genus Ambystoma; species Ambystoma mexicanum. The sequence continues at coordinate 1,037,112,942 of CM030325.1, forward strand.
GCGATCATCCTGGTAAGCATACGTGCACACATGGTGTCTCTTGCAGCACTTTAGACTACATATTTGCTCGCCCTAAAATGCAGTTTCATGTTGTAGATATGGAAGTTGTCCCTAATCATTGGAGTGACCACGCTGTTCATTGTGTACTTTGAATATTCCTGTTGGCGGTCCAGTGATGAGGTGTACGTGTGATGTAAATGTGGATAGGGCGGGTATAAGAATTAGCTGGTCAGATAAGAATGTGAAACAGGCAATGCAAGCCTTATCCATAGATAGATTTCTAAATTTACCCGATTTCAATTCTATAGGCCTCATTACGACCCAGGCGGTAAGGGGTTTACGGCAGCGTAAACAGCGCCGACCCTTACCGCCTGATTCCGAGGTCCCTTAGCGCCATGGAGGATTTAACACCTGCTTTTAGCAGGTGTTAAAATCCATGGCGCTAAGGGACCTTGTTAGTTAATTACGCCACCGTAATTTACGGTGGCGTAATTAATGCCTTCCCCACTCCCATTATGCCCTATGGGCAAAAATGGTATTGGGGAAGGGTAAATGGGGATTGGGGACTTACCGCCCCGCCAACCTCGGAATGGGGCGGTAAGTCCGCCAACCACCATGGCGTAACGTATTTTACCGGCATGAGCCATGGCGCTAATAGCGCCATGGCTCACCGCCTACCGTGTAATGAGGCCCTATGTCCATTAATTCAATAGATAATTGGATCCACACATTCTCTGGTAAGCATGCGGCAGCCCCAGTGGGCTCAATGGTGGGAATTGATGGTAGTAAGCCCCCTTTTGATAGGGTGATTAGAGATGCCAAGAGGAATCTTAGGGCAGAGCTCCGTCATGCTAACAAAATGAATAGCTCAATAGAGTTATATCATATTAACGTGAGGAGACTTAAGAATAGATGTAGAGCTACCATCAAGGCGAAAAGAAACGCGGAGAGAAATTTAGCATGGCAAAGACTAGTGCAGACAATCTGCTCAAGAAAGACCCAGAGCATTTGGTCATTATTAAGTGAGGCAAGGGGACCGTAAAGGGACAGTTAGTGAACCCAATTGGTGGTGCGGAATGCGTAAGGTTCCTTGAAAATTAGAATGCACCTTTCGAGTCGTTGGACCCAATTCCATGGAGGAATGTCCCACTGATGCCACCCATTGAAGCATCCTATGGAATAATATTGAGTAAGATCAAACAATTAAAATCTTCGAGGGCCCCTGGACCCAACGGACTGGCAAATATAGTTATTAAGAGTCATCCAGAGTTCTGGGCCAGTCTGTTAGCTATATTATTCAAGAGGATTCTAAAGGAAGGCAAAATTCCTTGTTGCTGGCAAACGGCTGTCCTGATACCTGTATTTAAAAAGGGAGACCGTTTGGACCCAAACAATTATCGACTTCTATCAATGTTGGATGCAACAGGAAAATTATTTGCCTCATTAATACTCACAGAGTTGCCGACGTGGGCTGAACAAACAAACATCTTGTGTACATTTCAAAGTGGGTTTCGACAGGGCTTTCCACCACCCATAACCTGATGGTGATGGACCTCCTTCGTACTAGGGCGTGAGTAGAGGGGCAGCCGCCTTTGTATGCATTGTACATAGACTTTAAGGCTGTGTTCGGCTCTATTCCCAGAGATTAAGCAGGGATGTGTCACTGTACCACTCATTTATAACCTTTATGTGTATGATATACCAGTGGCAATATCTGCAGCTAAAAATTGTCCTCCAAAAATTGGTGAGTCGGCCTGCCCTGTGCTAGCATACGCAGAATACCTGGTAATTTTTGATTATAGCATCAGCAGGCTACGACAATCTGCTACAGCCTTATGGGAATATGCTGACAGTAACGGCCTTACCATTAATTTGGGACAGACTAAGGTTATGAGATTTATGAGCAAAATAACAGCACGAGTTAACATTATGGTGGGCAACGATAAAATCTTGAAAGTCCCACATTATCGCTACTTGAGAGTTGATTTCGAACCCAGTGGTGACTATAGTATGTGCAAACAATCCCACGCTATTAGAGCAGCGCAGGTTGCTGCCTTGCTATATAATTTTACGCTTAAGAAGGGAGGATTCACTTTATGGGGTACTCGCCAATTATACATACACGTTTTTCCCCAACAATGACATATGGCCTAGAAGCACTTTTACATTCAGACCTGAAATAGCTTCAGGTCATCAATGGGAAATTTTGGTGACGGATCCTGGTCTACCCGCAGTGTGCCTATGGCTTTGATAAGATTAGAGTCAGGGTTGATTTCCCTCAAAGCTATTGTTTTGAAAAGGAGGGCTGGGCTCTTTGTGAAAATGATTAGTGGTACAAAAAATCCACTATTAGCAGTAGTTCACAAGGAAATCTCTAAAAAGTCATCTTCCTGTTCACTGAATAGCTCTATGATAAAAGTCTTGGTGGAAATTAGCTGGACCTCTAGAGGAGTGAGCTACTCAGAAGAAGTGCAGGATGCGCTGGGGAAATGGATCAAGAAATGGGATTGGCTGGAGAATTACACACACCTTGATAGACTAAAGAGCTATCACTTTGTGCAGTATAGACTCTATTCCTTTAAGAAAGGAACTTTATTTGAACTTATGTACATCTGAAAGGTTTAGAAGATTCATTCTAGTATTTAGGATGGAACAGCTCCCAACAATGAGTGTCATAGGGAGGAAGGATAAGATCCTGATTGAATTGCGAATCTGCCGAATATGAAAAGACCAGGAGAGACTAGAGACAACCAAACATCTATTGACTGGATGTCATGCAAGGGCCAGAATGATTAAGTATTATATTGGCCTGTACAGAGTTGGGAATCCATACGGGAAAGGTCCTTTTGGCTCTATTCCACTAACACTAATAGTATGCGCCTGTTAATTGCCCCATATAACATCTGGTTAAAGATTGGAGTAAAGTTGGGATAACAAAATAAGAAATAGGCAAATTATCTATTAGTCAGCATGTATGGGCTTGATGAAGATCTCCCTTTGAGGAGAATACGTTTAAGTTTACTTCATATCATCAAGCAGATATAGAAGGTTGTACACTAGTAAAAAGTGGACAGGTAATATCTAGATGTTGAACTGCATTGGATCGTTATGACAAGAGACTAATTATAGTTACATTAGGGATATCAGAGACACGAATAGTATGTGTAAAGTTTCTTATGTAAACTAAATCACATTAAATAAATAAATAAAATAAAATAAAATAAAAAGGGTTGTACGAGTGAATCAGTAACTACATAACAGACACGGCTTGTGCTCCCATCACTCTTCACAACACTCACCCTAACATTAACATGTTTGTAACCATGAACCATACATACTCATTCGGACATCTTAAGTTTTTGGAGGTGAGGATAAAATGGTTGCAACATCAGTCACTGAAATGGGGCATAATGGCTCTTTTGCTTCTTGTTTCTGGAGAATTTTAGATGAGGAGGGGCTGGATCTCAGTCTGAGCAGGCCCAGCCCCCAATACAGAAACATCTTTAGGGAATTAGATCTTTAGACAGGAACGGATACCCTAAAAAAGACACACCGATAAAGAGGGGAAAATGTACAGAAAGGATTATACTTCTTACAAACGTTAGCCTGAAGAGTAATACGTTGACACATGGTATAGGGTCCACAGTTCCTAAGCCACTACCTCCTCACCATTGCACAGGCCTCAGGGATTATTTCTGCAAAAAAGAGCAGGCCCATGCTTTATCTAACAGAGCTGGCTTTCTCATCTCTTCTTAGTGCTGGCCTGCAGCTAGTGAACATCATGGTGTGCAGTGTGGAACGGGTGTTTGGCCCCGTGGATGTACGATTTGAGAGAACTTCTTTGATTGCTGTATGTGTTTAAGTGTGGGCACAGCCTGGCACACACTTTAGAGCCACATAAACAAAGAATTCCAGTGTGCTATGGTACGGACATGGACACATCAAACAAAAAGAGTCGTATGTGCTGTTACATAGAGGAGCAGCACATAGAAGCCTTATCAAACAGGGTGGTGACTTGGACTGCACACAAGTCCTTGCTGCATATATAAATGGTGTCCAGTCATTTTTTCGAATACAAAAGTTTCGAAAGGCAAACTTTGGAATGTTTTTTTTCGAAATACAATAGTTTTGAGTGACAATTTATTTGAAAAAAAATCAAAAGTTTTCCTTTTGAAACTTGGGTTAGGGTTAGGGTTGGGGCTTGGGTTAGTGTTTGGGTGGGAGGGTGGTGTGGGGGATGGGGGTTTGGGGGTTGAAGGGTTTGGGGGTGGAGGGAACCCCCTCCAATATACACTAAAACCTTAAAACATTAGATGGAGCTGCCCAGTGCTGAAATTACAGGCCTGGACAGCTCCATGTAACGTTTCAAAGTTAAAAAAGCTCATTTTAATACCAATATACACAAATAACTTTGAAATGTTACATGGAGCTGTCCAGTCCTGTAATTGCAGCACTGGACAGCTCCATGTAACGCTTCAACGTTACAGACAAAACAGCATTGAAATGCTACTTTTAAGATGTAAAAGTGCATTTCAATTGAAACCAGTCCATGACTATTGTCCGCGGATTGGTTTAGAAAGAAATGGACTTTTGCATGTTAAAAATAGTATGTTGAGACTTTTGTTTTCGAATCTTTTGATTCGAAACTTTGACCATAAACCCATATCAATGCATTGATTTGCCAGATGATTGTCTGCACGGTGATGCAATTAACCCTGCTTTCCTAATCAAGGTGCCAAGCCACGTTAAGGAGCCGTCTGGCAGTGGTTCTTATGTTATGAAGATGAACGTTTCTTTTTTTTTTTTTTTTTTTTTTATTTGTGTCTGTTCATTTAGAACTTTACAAAAGACGAGAAGTTTTTCTAGCGCTGAGAGACGAAAAACAAAGACCCGTGGCTGCACAAGGGTGGGACCGTCAGCCCTCAAATCTCTGCAGAGTGTGTTGCAGTATTTTGATTGATGCTAATGACCAGGAGATTCGATCCCCTCCTATCAGTCTGTTCCAGCAGGTGTCTTCATCCCACCCATATTCCTCTGAGCTAAAGTGCTTTATGTAGGCCGATCTCAGGACTAGAGTTGCTGGGCATGAGAGCAGTAGGTGCCTGATGGATTCTGTTTTGTGTTGCACAGACGACATATGTTGGAGTCCGACAGGCCTCGGATGTTTAGAATCTCATTTGTTTTCAGTAGGTTCAGCCTGATTCTCAGCATGTGGTTTCTTACCCTCCTATTTGGAAATTTTTGAAGGTAATGCATCGGCTCATTTAGTTTAGAAAATGACGGGGTAGATGGAGAAGAAGTTTGTTTTGGTGGCTAGGTCTTGGGTCTGGATCCAGTCTAGTTCTTTCAGTTTCTTGTAAACTCTCAGCGGATTTGTGATGAGGTCAGCTTCCGAACACGTCACTGAATCTAGGAGGGACGTATTTTTGTCTTTCCATGTTTTTAGCATTTTGACTTTGCCACTTTGTAGTTCTTTATTCAACAGGCCGAAGATTTGGTCACTGTTGGCCATGATACATTTCCTGAATAGCCTGAGTGAGTTAAGGTTGACTGTTGCTGTGAGTGACAATAAACCTAGCTCCCGACGAATTGCAGCAATGGATGTGGAATTTGGTAGTCCCAAGACTGTTTTCCAGAACCTGCTCTCTAGATTTTGCCAGGTTCTTTCTGGGATTGTTGGCATAGCCTCGGCTCCGTAGGTGATTGAAAGAACGACTTTTTTCTTGTAGAAGTCTATTGCCGGGATGCACGAAAATTTACCAAATTTTAAGTCAATCGCCTTGGTTTGGGAAGCTAGTTTCATTAGCTTTGTTTCCAGGGCGATTTGCATTGATGATTCGTTTTTTGAGGAGTCGATCTGGACGCCTAGATATTTGTAGTCAGAGACCCTCTCAATCTCTTTTCCTCAAGGCGCCATTTAAATTTTTCAGAGGATTTGTTTTCTTCTTTCCTCCTTCCAATATCATTATTTTTGTTTTTCTTGGTTTATTTTTAAGTTGTTTTCAGCTGTGTAGCTCAGGAGGTTAGATAATGTCTTTGGAGACCAATCTGGGTCTGATCCAGGAGAATTAGGTCGTCTGCATACAACAAGTGGCTTATTTTCGAAGATGCAAGAGCGTGTGGAAGGTGTGTTCCAGATCTACTGATTCCCCATAATCGCCGATGTATGCAAGAAACAGTGCAGGAGCTAGCGGGCATCCCTGTTTTACCCCTCTCCCGATCTGAATTTCGTCGGATAGAGCTCCTCTTTGGAGAGTCGAACCCTGAGGGAAGTGTCCGTGTGGAGAGCTTTGATTGGTTGTAATATTTCTTGTGGCAACTCCAGCTCTCCAGTTTTTTCCATAGACGTTGTCTGTCTACAAGGTCAAAAGCCTGTGAGAGATCGATAAAGGCGATGAAGATTCGAGATTTTTTTTCCAAGCTTTGCTTTTTAAAGTGCTGATCGCATGATGTTCGCCGTCGTGCCCATGTTTTTCTTGAAGCCCGATTGGTATTTGTCGTTGCATGGTGCAGATTCAGCCCACGACTGAAATCGGTTCAGGAGTAAGCTTCCGAAGACTTTGCCTATGCAATCCAGCAGGGCAATTGGCGATAATTTCGGGCTCGGTGATGTCCCATTTTTGTAAATGGGGACTATAATAGCTGTTGTCCAGGACGGCGGCAGGGATTTCTGCTCGGAGCATTTCTGAAAGATGGCGGCTAGCAGTGTTGCCCATTCCTGACGATTGTTTTCAGGTCGATGTTTGAGATCCCGTCCGGGCCGCTGCTCTGGAGGTCTTCAGTTTTTTAATGTGGTTGCAGATTTCTTGTCGGTCGTCCAGTTGGACCCAGGGTGACAACTGGCCTGTGGTGTCCCGGCACGTGGATGTGCGGGGGCTTGGAAGACCGAAGAGAAGTGCGCGATTCCATTTGTGCTCTGGTATGGCGTTAATTGTGGAGTTGTTTATTGAGGCGCTGTAGATTTCGCAATGACCAGAATTCTTTAGCTTGTTGCCATTGATGGCTTTTAGCATGATTTCGGCATCTTGTTGGTATAGTCGGTGACGGTGTTCTTTCACCCATGATTTGTAGGTTACGATTGCCGATTTTAGTTTTTCTTTGTTTGACGGGTCGTTACCTAACTGCCTTTTGAGTTTTCGGAGCTCCCTTCGTTTTGTCACCAGAGTGGAATCGTAGGCATGCTTTGTGATGCAGCGCCTGGGCTTTCTGTTTTTCGTTCATCCTATGTTTTAACAGCAGAGGTACATAGTCGAGATTCTTTGCGCCCTTTAGTCTTTCTTCCCCGGTGTAGCTTGCCAACAGGGTTTTGACCGCTCGGGTTGTCAAGTTTAGGCGGTTTCCGCGGCATTTGATTCTACTTCCATGGAGTAGGGTTCAGGCGCTTTGTGATGGTTTGCCAGGGACATCGTCAGCTTGGTTGTGATCGCTGGCTGTGGTCTGTCGGACTTCAAAGTTTTGTACTTTGCTCAGAAGTGTTCTGGATACGTAGATGTAGTCTATGGTCGCTTTTAGAGAGCCTTGTTCCCAGGTCGGTAGACGGTTTTCATATGGGAAGACGAAGTTCAGGTTTTCGAATTTTCTGGAGGACATCAGGGAGGACCATAGTGACCTCTTTTCACTGCTGTTGTAGTATGCGAGGATGCGTCCAGTGTTCGCACTTCCTTGAGCATTTGGCGTTTCAAGTCCCCACAAATGATGATTGAAGAGACCTGTCGTATAGCTTGGATTTCGTCGACCAGGTTTTCCATCATTAAAAGGTAGGCCTGGTGATTGATTGCCGCTGGTTCCAGTAGGTGTTAATCACCACTATTTGTGATGAACTGGAGGAGGGATTTTCGGCCCATTCGAGGAGTACAGCTAGTATTGAGAGGTTTGCTTTGAGGTAGACTTGAGGGTCAGCCCGATTCCCTGTCGGCAGGCCAAAAGAAGACCTGATGTTGGTCGACCTAGGGCTCCTCTGTTGGCTGGGGCCAAGATTATATCGTAACCATCCATGGCTGGCTTTTGTCTGAGCCAAGTCTCTTGGAGGCAAATAATGTCGAATGAGGCTAAGTTTGCGTCTCCCGTTGTGGTGAGATGTGTGTGTGTCCTCTCGTGTTCCATGAGCAGAAGTGTAGTGAAGAGATGAGGCGGTCGACATTCCGTTTTCCCATGAGTTCGGCAGGCCGACCTGCGAATTGCTATTTCGTCCCATGGGATAGTGCCTTCGGGAGCCAGCCCATAGCCCTGTAGTTTCGTGGCTGTTTTTAAGAGAGGAGAGATCTATCTGTTTTGGCTCCGATGTTCATTCCTGTTTCTTTTCGCCATAGACTCGGTATTAGTCAAATTGAGTCGGTCTACTTTTGGTTGTTGATACTTCGGGAACGTCGCTTCTGTGAGCTTTTTCGGCTTGTCGCTCCTGAGGGTGGCCTGTTTAATTTCTCGGTGGCTCTCGTGTGTCTTTGAGGATGCGCCTTCTACTGTTCGGGTGAGTTCTGGAAGTATTCGTGGCTCCGCTTTGTGCTCTTTCCCAGAGGTTTTGTCCTTTCGGCCCGTTTTGCTTTTTAGATTTGTTTTCTCCCCCCTTTGTGAATTCTGAGGTCTCTTTGCACTATTATAACCTAGCTCAGCCAGATCGTTTGTGGCATCCGCGATTTGCCTCTTTATGGACTTTGAGACTGGGGAAATATAGGCTTTCGCTCTTTTCATTTAGAGTGGTATGGGTCGATAATTTTTAGATCAGAGGACTTTATCTTCCGGAGAGTTGGAATCATACTGAATAGCGTGAGAATCCCTCTTCTATTCAGTATGATATCGTCGTCGTTTCCCGGTGTTGCTCGAGCTTGATCGGCCCTTCCCTCGCGGAATCGTGTCTTTTCCGATGTTGTTCAGTCCTTGAAATGAAGTGAGTTCGCAGGTGTTGCCCCCTTTTTTCGGTTTTTCTTGGCTCCAGGTATGTGTCTTCTTTGTACTTTTGCTGGGAGTCCTTGGTGCGACGCCGTTCGCTGGGGCTGTGTTGGACGCTAGAAGCTGACTTTTTGCAAGTTTGCCCTTCGAGAACTGGTGGATAGGTGAATGACACTACTCTGGAGCTCATGGGGCTGCGAGTGGTAGCGCATTTCCGACAATGGAGGATTTTCCTACGTTCTTCCAAAGTGGTGAAGTTGTATGGTGAGTCCTCTTCTGACGATTCCTTTAGGTTTTCTTTTTTTGCATTTGATCCACTTTAGGTGAAGGAGTCTGGGGTTTAGTGGCTGAGTAGTTTTCTCGTTTTTGTCAGGTGGTGAATTTTCGGTGTCTTCAAGGTGTTGAGAGATATTCATCAGGACCTCGTCTACTAGGAAGTCCTCTGGTGTTCTAGGGGAGGCGTTTGATGTTTGTTGGTTTGCAGCCAGACTCCGAGTCAGAGGTCTTTCTTTTCTTTCTTTTTTGTTGCCGTGAACTTTTGTAGCTTTGCTGAGTTTGGATGTTGACTTTCAGGTTTTCCCCCGGGGGTTGTTTTTCTGATCTCTTGGTAGAAAACAAGGGAAACGAGGGTTCTATCGCCTCACTGTATGCTTTGATGTAAGCGAAGCGTTGGCTATTTCATCTGTGATAATATATCACGTCTTGTGGGTCTGGAGTTGGTAAGCCAAGGTCCGATAGCTTGTTGGGGACTATGCTGGAGGGTGAAATTGATTGTTGTATTGGGGAGCTTTGGCCTTCCTGTTTATTCCCTGCGGAGGATGAAGTGGAAAGGTTTGCCGACTCTTTTTGGCCTTTTTCCATGACCCGCTTTAGGGTTTTTGAATTTGTCATCTAGGGCTGTGATGTATCCCTCCAGAAACGTTAGTTTCGTGAGCATTGTAGCTTGAATCGATGTGTTGTCTTTCAGGTTTTCGTTGATGCCTTCATATAGTTTGTTAAAGGGTTCATTGCAATGGTGATGCTGACATTATTGAAAGGAGGTCTTTCTTGTGTTGCGTTGCCGGCTCCATTGGCGAACCCTGGGGTTGAAGGCGCTGTTTAGGAGCTGGCGAAAATGAGTTAGACTCGTTTAAAATCCGTCTAACTACAGGCGACGGAGGTAGCTCCAGTGGCCACCACTGAGTCGTCTGGTAGATGTAATTTTGGTGGTGGGCGACTGAAGCCTCATCCTGCCGTATGCCGAACGGCCGTTCCTTATTTTGTCTGGGCACGTCTGCCTTGTTTGAGGAAGATTCAGACTTATGATTGGTTTGCGGGTGGTTGGTCTCTGTGTTTCAGTAGTTTGAACTTGAGTTGACTGTGGCCCTGTCTGCTCTGGAGGTTCAGAGAAGTGTTTGGGTTCAGTAGGGTTGGTTGTAGGGAGTCTTTACTGCCTGATTGTGAGGTTTTGATGTTGACCATAGCCGAGTTTTTCCTGGGTGATGCTATTTGCTTCGTGCCGACGAGTTTTTCTGTGGGTACGATAGCTTGATTGGATTCTACAATTTGTTTCGGCGTATTTTCCCTGTTTGATGTGATTTGGGACCCCGGTGCTCGAGATGGAGTTGGGTCGGTTTGCTTTACTGATTTTCCCTGTGGGACCTGTTTCAGAGGCGAGGCAAATTGTATGTCGTTTGCCAAGATTTCATGTTGGACACATGGGTTTGACGGTGGGATTATTTTCCTCACTTTATCTGGGGGTTGGCACGTTTTTATTGCCTCCAGTATTTCCTCATCGGTGAGGTCAGCTTGCCTGGAGTGAGGCTCTGGCGCGAAAGCATGGAAAAAATCGGTTACAAGGGTGGCGACCGATGTTTTTGTTGATTTCGAGCCCTTGGGTTTTTTTTTCACTTGAACACTTTTTTGTTTTTTTGACATCTGTGGCCTGGTTACGCTTTTTTGTGTTTTATTTGTAGATTTTGGAAAAGCTTTCTTCCAGTTGGGTCTTGAGGATTCTGCGTCAGGGGACTCCGCCTCTTTCCTGGTGCGTTTTTTTTTGTTATTCGACACTGCCATAGACGATGGCAGTGTTAGCGTGGACTTTTCCAGGCAAAAGGCCTGGTCTTCGTTTCCTGTAGACCCTGAAGCTCTGTGCTCGTCTGTTAAGTGACGAGGAGAAAGTGTTGTTGGCTTGCTGGAGTGCACTTGAGCTTCGGTTTGAAGTAGCGCGTTAGTATCTTGGTTTTCCTTGAACGGATCAGCGTTTCTTTTGAGGCCTTTATGCTCTACTGGAAGGTCTATTGGGCCATTTTGTGGCTGACGAGTTTGCTGCGGGTCTTCCTCAGTGGGGGGTGTGGTCTTGGGGCCGTCAAGCCCTTCCCATTGTTTACCGCGTCCTACCGGGGGATGAGCGATGGAACCTGGCTCCTCCCTCGGAAAGGCCCGCGGATGCGCAGCCTCTTTCTGGGCCATTTCCGGAAGGGTCGGTGTCGAGGGAGCAGGGCTTCGTTCTCCCTCCAGGCTGACTCGCGGCGTCTGATCCGTGCTATCCGCTAGTGCGTTGCCTCTCCCCCGCTCACGGTCCTCGATCCTCCCTCGGAGGCCATCGGGTCTCGGAGCTGTGGGGTGGGGCCGCAGGCGAAGGTGCGCTGGTCGGGTGCTGGTGGAGGCCGTGGCCAGAGCAGGGAATCGTTGGCGCGGGCGCCGAAGCGCCGGTGAGGCGCCTTCAAGGACCGGACTCGATGGGTCCGGCGCTGGAGACACGGTCTCAGGTGTCTGCTGAAGTTGGACCTCTGATTCCTCTGGGTTTGCTTTTTGACGTGTTATTACAGGTTTTGGTATGGTTGGTCCAGGTTTTTCAAGATGGTCCTGTTTCAGATGGCATTTGCCGTTGTTGCTGTTGAAGTTTTTAAGTCTTTGTGACGTGCCCCAGCGGGTGGTGAGGTTGTCCACTGCGATATTGGAGGCTTTTTTCCACGGCGGGGCGTGGGCATGCGCTTCGGAGCTGGCGACCCTCCTGTGAATCTTGTGAATCCATGGGATCGCGGTCCGTGGCTGTGTCTATGTCAGTGGAGGTGAGGTCTGCTGATAGTGCAGCCATTTCTGTTGTTTTCAGACGTACACAGACTGCCACAGACTGCAACTCTGCAGCCAACTCCGCGGCCGCTCCGCGGCTGGATGGGGGTTTTATGGTTCCTCCCACGTGCAAAGGTAGACACAGTAGAGAGACTCCTGTCTCTGACGAAAGGGATGGAGTGACTGCCACAGACTGCAACTCTGCAGCCAACTCCGCGGCCGCTCCGCGGCTGGATGGGGGTTTTATGGTTCCTCCCACGTGCAAAGGTAGACACAGTAGAGAGACTCCTGTCTCTGACGAAAGGGATGGAGTGACTGCCACAGACTGCAACTCTGCAGCCAACTCCGCGGCCGCTCCGCGGCTGGATGGGGGTTTTATGGTTCCTCCCACGTGCAAAGGTAGACACAGTAGAGAGACTCCTGTCTCTGACGAAAGGGATGGAGTGACTGCCACAGACTGCAACTCTGCAGCCAACTCCGCGGCCGCTCCGCGGCTGGATGGGGGTTTTATGGTTCCTCCCACGTGCAAAGGTAGACACAGTAGAGAGACTCCTGTCTCTGACGAAAGGGATGGAGTGACTGCCACAGACTGCAACGTTTCTTTGATAGCGAGGGGATGCATTTAGTCTGTGTCCACAAAGCAGCCACTAGACCACTTAGGCAAGAAAATAACAGCCTTCTCAGGTATGCGTCATATGTAACTAAAAAGTAATATACAAAAAAATGCTTTTGTGTATGAAATAAAAAGGCATGAAAATAAAGAAAATAGTTAAAAATGTTCTCTGTGTGTCATTTTAACTCTCTTGGAAGAATGTGTAGATTTGGGCAGCTAACTGATGCTTTGTGCCGGACTTCAGGATAAAAATGCCCCATGTTCAGTTCTTATCCCTGCAGTGTAAAACAATGGTTTGTTAAATGAGCCATCACTTATAAATTGCCCCCACCTTAAAGGCTCTGTCAACACAAAGCTGGAGAGGGTGGGCGGAGGGTGTGGGTCTCTAGAGCAGCTTAGCGGCTGTGTTTGCAAAATGCAATCCTTTCTTTGAAACAAAGGAATGCTTAACTTCTTAGCGGCTGTGAACTCAGGTTTGTATCCGACCCTCCCTGCACCCTCTTCCCTGGCCTCCCCAGGAAACGGAGCTGGGTGTGGGCCAGGCTTGATAGTTTCAGAGTGCATTGCAGACCACTCAGAACGTAAAATCCCTCTCCTCCCCCTCTCTCCTGCCTTTGCAACTCCTGGCATGAGATCTGCAGAACAGCACTCAACAATTTGACCACAGATTCACCAAGTGATGCCACAGGGCAATCACACTCCCCACCCCCTTTCTGCTCTGGACTTTTCTCTACAAGACCCCAACTGAGAGGCGGGGTTTGTGTACACACAAGGCCCCACGGAGGCAGTGAATGATGGCGTGTGCACAGACTGCCCCTATGAGAAGCAGTGATGGTGTGCAAACACTGCCCATGTCGGAGGGGGCCATGGTGTGCACACAGACCCCCATGAGAAGCAGTGATGGTGAGGGCACACTGCCCATGTCAGAGGGAGTTGGCATTTGAGGGTTTTCTGAAATGCAGAACGTCCCGCTCACCCACTGGTCCCGCTCACCCACTGGTCCGCGTGGAGGCCGCATTGTACACGCCCCCTCGACCTTCTTATGCCCAGGTCCTAATCTAGAATTAGGAGCTGGTTTATATTGGGGAACCCGGGGGCCTGTCCATGGGAGGATAAGTAGAGGGTCACGTCAGACTGTGTAGAACAGGGGTCCCCAACCCTTTGTAGGCATTGAGAAAAATGTGCTTATCAAATGAAATGGTGGGCAACGGCGGCACCTCGACAGAACAGATTGCCATTCAGGTGATGGCAACAGGATTGTATCCCAAATTAGAAAAGCAATACATTGAATATTACAAGTGGCACAGCCATCTAGACACCGTGTAAGCCGAGGCTAATTTGCAATGGCCTGTTCATGTGACATTAAGGTGGTGTTTACACGGAATGCAAGTCGCAAATGGGGCCTTTTTAGGCAGACATGCAGGATTTAAAGATGTCTTTATTGGGGTTTTAAGGCCATTCCTCGGGGACCTGTTGGGAAAGCAGCGGAAGGAGATGCGCCCGTAAGCACGTTGGGTCACAGTTTAGAAGATTCAGGGCCACTGTACAGAGGCGCTTGGGAATTCCACCAGTCCTGTTTTTAGGAATGTTTTCGCATGTGAATGTAAACTTAGTAACAGTAAGCTTATCTGATTGTAAAGAAGTCACCAAATGTTTTAAACGATGCCCAACTTGGCATGCATTTTGCTTACCTGCCCATTCTCCATATGCCAGCGGGCAGGGCATCAGAGGACGCACTTGTTTCACCAGGGAGCTACACAGCAGGGCGCTGCACACTAGGGCGGTGCACACTATGGTGCTGCACACTACGCTACTGCACATCAGGGAGCTGCACACCAGGGGCTGCACACTATGGCGGTGCACACTACGCTACTGCACACCAGGGTGCTGCACACTAGGGGCTGCACCCCAGGGTGCTGCACACTAGGGTGGTGAACACCAGGGGGCTGCACACTATTGCGGTGCACACTACACTGCTGCACACCAGGGTGTCGCACACTAGGGCGGTGCACACTAGTGTGCTGCACACTACGCTGAACACCAGGGTGCTGCAATATGTATGCAACTGTTTTGACAAATCTGCGTAATGGCCCGGAACACAAACCGTGGCTGTATAAATGGGGCGTATGCAAGTGCTTTGTTGACGGACAGTTGGCATGCACGCCGCCTATTTGTCAATTACCCACCTACTGGCGCTGCCACGGAGCAGAAGCTGACAATAGCTCATCAGGACACACGCAGGGGCATGTGGGCAATTTATTGAGCCCATTGGAGTACGGAACATTCTAGCAAATGTTGTGAAGTGGGGATGCAAACACAAACCTGCATGAAGAAAACAGCCAATTGAAAGCTCGGCAATTAGGACAGTTGGGCATTCCGCCACTGATTGGCCATTATGCGCTTGCCAGGCTTCTGCTAACAGCTCAATCAGAGCCCGCCGGAGTGCAGAAGGGATGAAGTACCTGCAGAGGGGCGTTGCTGAGGTGGGCGGACCCTCAGCAAGGGGCTGCAGTAGGGCTGTTCTTCCCGGGACCTGGCAGGCTGCTGCAGGTTCTGCCCCCAGGTTCTCCACGATCGCCCCCCCTTGCATATCCACACGGTCCAGGTATTATAGGTGTAGCGGGACGTGGTTATTGCTTCTGATTTTAAGTGTGAGGTCTTCATGAAGCACGCCTAACCTGCAGCCTCAAAGATCACATTATTGTCCTCCAACCCTTCATCTTGGTAGGATAGCTAAGGGGCAACGTGCTCGCCTTGGAAACAAGAGGACGCGGAGCACCACAGGTTCAATCCCCGGGTCCGCGCTTAGAAACCTCTGGGTATTAAGCGGTTTATAAATAACCTGTCATGAATAATGCCCTGGAACTTGTGCAGTGGCCACCCATGTCCATGCAAACGAATGTCTATGCTTTCGTCCACCACCACCCTTCATCCCAGCAGAATGATACCTCCAGAACCAGTAACAGGGTCCGTTTACCTGCCGAGGTAGGCCGTGGTTTTCACATCTCTCGGGCATCCTCTACTTCTTGGCCTACACGCAGTGGCCCTGAGCACTTGGCGAGCAACATTTAAGGGTGCTGTAACATGTTACTCCTGTGTTGCACGTTGGGGATCACTGGGGTAGCCCAGTTGGACCAGTGGACTGTGTAGGATGTGGACAAGTTGGACCAGTGGACTATGTAGTATGTAGGTCTGTTTGACCAGTGGATTGTTTAGGATGTAGGCCTGTTTGACCAGTGGACTGTGTAGGATGTGGGCAAGTTGGACCAGTGGACTATGTAGTATGTAGATCTGTTTGACCAGTGGACTGTGTAGGAAGTAGGCCAGTTGGACCAGTGGACTGTGTAGGATGTGGGCAAGTTGGATCAGTGGACTATGTAGTATGTAGGTCTGTTTGACCAGTGGATTGTTTAGGATGTAGGCCTGTTTGACCAGTGGACTGTGTAGGATGTGGGCAAGTTGGACCAGTGGACTATGTAGTATGTAGGTCTGTTTGACCAGTGGATTGTTTAGGATGTAGGCCTGTTTGACCAGTGGACTGTGTAGGATGTGGGCAAGTTGGACCAGTGGACTATGTAGTATGTAGGTCTGTTTGACCAGTAGATTGTTTAGGATGTAGGCCTGTTTGACCAGTGGACTGTGTAGGATGTGAGCAAGTTGGACCAGTGGACTATGTAGTATGTAGGTCTGTTTGACCAGTGGATTGTTTAGGATGTAGGCCTGTTTGACCAGTGGACTGTGTAGGATGTGGGCAAGTTGGACCAGTGGACTATGTAGTATGTAGGTCTGTTTGACCAGTGGACTGTGTAGGAAGTAGGCCAGTTGGACCAGTGGACTGTGTAGGGTGTAGGCCAGTTGGACCAGTGGACTGTGTAGACCAATTTGCCCAGTGTGCTAGCCTCTATGGAGGTCACTGAAGGATGAAGGGGGGGGGCTCTGTGGTGGGAGATTCTGTTGCTACCATCAATGAAAGTAGAACATTCTTAAAGGCTTTGGACGATGTTGTGAGGAATAAGTGAAGCGGAGGGAGGAAGTGCTACAATCTCGGGGTTACTTGGGGAAATGTAGGTGGTTGTATCTTGTCTACCTTTGAGAGAAAGTATTTTAATTGTGCAGAAGGCTTATCTGAGGTGTATTCTGTAGAGTAGAAGGCGTGGACTTCATGGACAGAAAGCTGCATAGCAAGAAAGCAGCAGATACTGGATCCCAGGCAGAGGTGTGCTGTATAAAGCTCTTGAATGAGGCATAGCTACAAAAGAGGCTTCCAGGAGGCAAGGCATTTCAGAGTAGTTCACCCTCACAAAATGAGGCATAGCTACAAAAGAGGCTTCCAGGAGGCAAGGCATTTCAGAGTAGTTCACCCTCACAAAATGAGGCATAGCTACAAAAGAGGCTTCCAGGAGGCAAGCCATTTCACAATAGTCACTGTTCACATAATGATATAGGTTGAGGATAGGCTTCCTTGAGGCAAGGCATTTCAGAGTAGTTCACCCTCAAAGAATGAGATATAGGTAGAGGATGGGCTTCCTCGAAGCAAGGCATTTCAGAGTAGATCCCTCTCGCAGAATGAGGCATTGGTACAAAAGAGGCTTCCAGGAGACACAATTTGAGTAGTTCACCCTTACAGAATGAGATAGAGGACAGGCTGCGAAGAGGCAATGCATTTTGGTTTAGTTCACTCTCACAGAAGAGTCATGAAATAGGAGGCTTCCCGGAGGCAAGGCATTGCAGAGTACTTCGATCTCAGGGAGAATGAGGCAGTGTACAAAAGAGTCTACCAGGAGGCCAGTCTTTTGCGATGGTGGGGGACATACATTTTTGTAAACCCTTATAGTTTAACTTTGTCAAAAGCGCGTTTGCCAGAATTCGAGTACTATGCTTCAAGATTCATCAATTGTAATCAGAGGGTTAAAATGAGATATTTATTGGAGGGTGCTTATTTATTTTAACTTGCAAGGCCTACAACATCCAGCAAAGCAGATGTTAGCCCCCGGGGAGTCCGTCCCAGCCAATCAGGGTGCTGAGAAAGCAACAGCTCAGGGCAGTTCCGGGAGTGATTCACTGCTAGTGGACAACCCTTGCCAACCCCCTCGCCATCCATCTCTACCTCTCCCAGGTTAGCCTGCCCAAAAATACCCTGGCACCCATCTCCTCTTCCCTTGCTTAAAGTCTTTTCTTCTCCTGAATGACCAACATGGGAAGAGAGAAAGCTCTGCTTTTGGAGTCCCTTTTCTATGTTTCCTGTGCTGCCATCTTTGCTTAGATCTGATGTCGTTTCTAGAATGGACACTCGCCTGGGAGCACCAGTTCTTGAAAGTATGCTTTAACGAATCATTAGTATCCAGATATTTAATCCACGGAAGAAGGGCGTCAAGGGCTGGCGGGATGGGCCGTACTCGCTGGTAACAGCCCGCCACCCAAGATTATAGACTCCAATGTGGTGATACCATTGCCAGCTGTTATCCATGTATCACCTTATCAAAGTACCAAAAGGTCTAGCTTTAATTTTTTGTGAAACTTGAAAGTTATATCAAACCTACCAGCAAACGAAAAAATAGAGAAGAGCAGGAGGCCTGCAAAGGAGCAGGCGCACAATTAAAACATAAAATAATAAATAAAATAGAGTTGAACTATGTTCAGTGGTTTAACCTGGAAACTCAAGTGCGAAGAGCAATACATGAGTGGTGAGTCTGTGGCAGTAGCTGATTCAAGGCTCAGATCAAGCTGCCGGTGCAAGAGGAGGCCTAGGCCATCGCCGGCGGTGGCTTCAAAGCCAAACCCGGAGAATGGGGTGGGGATGAAGAAAGGGACTTGAGCCAAAGAGAAGTGTCAATATAGCAGCACATAGTCCCACCTTATGGTGGCGAGGGAGAGCAATTGACTTTAATGATGGCCAACGGTGAACTCAGATCTTCATGTAGCACTCCATTCCAAACTCCAAAGAAACATTCCAGCATTTGATGGGAATAAATCAGAATCGGTGCTTACACCTCGACAGATGCAAGAAGAGTGAGCCAGTTGGGTCACTCTGATGATACACCGAGAGTAGAGGGTGGCCAGAACCCCGCGACTACCGTCTGGATTCCAAAAGCTTTAACTAAAGGTAAGATTGAGATTAGAGAGCACCTGGATCATGACCAAAAAGAGATCGCAGGTGACGCAGACGGGGACAGAATCAGCAAGTTAGGGAGGCTTGAGGAAGGGATAGTGAGACTAGAAGAAAGGATAGTGAGACTTGAGGAAAGGCTAGTGAGACTAGAAGTGGAAGGGAAAACAAATCCCAGGAATGAGATATGGTTAAAATGCAGAGTTGTGGCTTACCCAGCTGCAGGTGCACATGGTTGATTTGAGTTCATGAGTGCCAAGGAGCCCGCAAGCCACCGGGCAAGCAGTGGAAACCGCAGAGTAGTCGTACTGGGAGTGCAAAATAAATCAAAATTGAGGGGGAAGTTGAAAAGAGGGGAACAAGCTTGAAGAGAAACTGTGTAAAACTGACCAGGCAGAAGAAGGACAGACAATAAGAGATGTTGGCCTTTGATCACCAGGGTATGGCTTCCTTCCAAACAAACATTGATGCAAAGGTTTCTAAGGCACAATAGCTGGGCCACCTTGGGAAAAAGGTTCGGAACCCGCAGGTACTGCATAATGAAGCCAACTCAAAGACAGCCAGAACCACATCCCCCCCGAGATGCAAGTGATTGGCTGAAACACTCTATCCTATCCATGGTGATGGGCGACTTGCCCAGAAAGAAGGCCCCTGGCCGAGCAGGATACCTGCAGAGTGCTTAGAAGATCTGATGCCTCAGTAGGTCCCTCAGTTAGGGACTGCCTTGAAATATTTTGTCAACTCCGGCAATTGCCTGGGACACCGTCCAAAAGTGTGAATATCCCAATACAAAACCAAGCTGTATTTTATCGTAGAGGCAGTCTCTTGGATATTGATCAAAACATTTCCACCAATTGTCTTCTTCTCCTGAACTTGCAAGACTGGCTTGAGGATAAAAACAGGTCATCACCAGTTCTAGGTGGATTTCGCAAAGGAAAAACGACCCTAGATCAGATATTCGCTCATCATCACATCACTGAGTAATTATGTCTGGGAAAGTATATACCTCTTTATATCACTTTTCTTTGATATAGTTAAGCCTTTGATACAGTGGACAGGAGTTGCCTCTGGACAAACCTTGAACCAATGCTGCAAGCAACAATCATGGAGTTAAATTCCCATTCCAATAGCCAAGTGAGCATTGGGCTCGAAGGGATGTCAAGGGACGAAGTCCAGGTCAACCGCAGAGTCAAACAAGGGGGTCTCCCGACACCAGTTACTGTTAATCTGTATACCAACAATGTCTTTGCGGTGTTAAAAGACGTGGCTGAGGTTGTCTCCAGGATAAGTGGCCCACAAATTCCAATCCTGGTGCGTGCCGACAACTCACTCTGACTGGACAGAAGCCGGAAGTGCCTCAAATGGCTCTTTTGTGCGACCCGGGTGCCGGGGGCTGACAATATGTAAGGTGGCATAGGGAATTTGAGCGCTGGGCGGAAGCAGAGACCAAGGTGTGGATGGATGGAGTAAACAGAGCAGGCCCTGATGGAAACAATAAATGCGACGCCTGAAAGGCACTGGTTTGTGACATGTTCCACCCGTCGGATGATAAACCCACTTGAAGTTCGATATTTATTTTTCTATATAGAGCCTACCCCTGATCTTACCACAACTGGAGCAAGCCCACCCGAAATAACTATTACTCTAGGGAAACAAAAATGGGAGGCACAGCAGGGCCCCGAACCCCATAACACCTGCACTAAAAGTCGAGTAAACACAATGCCCGGCGAGTGAAGAAGTTGTTTGTTTGTGGTTTACTGTTAAGTGTTGATATCAATGTAAGACAAAGGCATACAGATTCTTATTGAACATGTAACATTTGAAATGCATGGCTGTAATTATGAAAATGCCAATAAAAACATTTTAAAATAAATACATTTTGCGACCCGGGAATATTGCCAGGAAGATAAGCTCCAAATCAATAGAAATAAATGAAAGATTAAGAATATCTCCTAAAGCAGTAAGAACGAGAAATGTCTGTTTTTACCTAAAATGATATGTAATACTGCGCAGGGATTGGAACAGAGGGCTATATCAGAACCCCGGGGCTTCATTTACAAAGTCCATACACAGGTTAATCGATGCTAAGGCGGTGGGATAGCCTCTAAAGCGACCCCAGTTTGGTACTGGAATCAGCTAGACACTACCTTGGAATCACAGACAGGAAGATGTAGAGGTTGCTTATGCAAGCACCTATAGACGTGCCTGATGCCATACTACAAGCACTTTGCCTACACCACAATCAGAGAAAGAGCAAGACTAAACATGGTATCTGGTATCATCAAGCGGCGCACCGCTGCAACGACGACTCGGCGGATCAATGCCGGAAACAGAAGGCATGCATCCGCCATTCCTCGACTCTCTGGAAAGGATGGATGCCGCTGGCGGAATCTCTCGACACACGTGCCTCAATTAAAGGGGGTAAGAGAGGACGTTTCTGGAACAGCACTACTTAAGCAAGTCACAGAACAGCATGATGGGACGAGGGGAGGAAATCTGGTCCGCCATGACGTGCTCAAGATCCTCCCTTGGAAAGATATCTTTACTGGCCAATTTGCAAAGACTTATTTGGTAAAGACTTTCGAGGTACACAGACTTTTCCTAGGTGTCCCAGCTATCACCCTCCCAAGTGGGTCAGCCTTGAACAGATGGAATAAAAGGTGCCTGCAGCATCCGCAGCGGTTGCCTAGGACACGAGGAAAATCATCCAATGGGACGCTTATTTGTCCTCTCTACTGAGGCATCAGAAAAAGAAGATGTTTATCTATCCATGCAAAGTACGTCAGTGAACGGAGCATTGGCCAACACTTTATGGACCCCACCGTAAACTGTCATTCAATCACTTAGTGAGTTATTAATATTCCATGATTAACTCATTCAACGCAAAGTGCTTGCATTCCAGGGCAACATAATAAATTAAATTAACTGATCTGTGTTCATATTACATGTGTGGAGGGCTGCACATATCAGTTTTGTGAAACAAACCGAAGACCCTTGTAAGGAAGGCATGGTAGCAAACAGTGAAGAAAGACACAACTGATCAGAGTTCAGGCGTGTTTATTGAACTTCAATGGGTTGGTAGAACACCTATCTAACCCTAAAGCTAAGAGAAAGCTACGACCATCAAATAAGAATAATGCAGTCGAAGTGGAGTCTGTCAAAATATAAACAGCATATACTAATAAACCTATTGCCAATCCTTACTTCTAAATACAAATGGTGTGGGAAAATGATGTAAGCAAAAGAAAAGTGTTCAAGAAATATGTCAGGATGTCCTTGGGAGGATAGCTCAGGGGCAACGTGCTCACCTTGGAAGCAAGACAACACGGAGCAACACAGGTTCGATCCCCGGGTGCACGCTTAGAAACCTCTGGGTATTAAGCATGTCATAAATAACCTATCATATCATATCATAGTTGACCAGTTGGCTTCCCTTCCCCACATTTTCAGCATGGGACAAAGTGACACACTCGAGCTTTGCACACACTCTGGATTCTCTGCCACGAGGATGCAGTTCAAAATATAGGTATCTGGGCCTTATGTGCCAAAGTCTCTTTTTCCAATAAAAGCATTTTTGCAGAGTGCCTGGTGTAACAAACAAGTACCAAAGTTTCCTTCTTATCAGGATTTTCACATTCACAAGTTCTCTGGTTTACTATTCACCACGGGTATCCCTTGGTCGGGCTCGGACCACTTATAATCTTGCTTTCTTTTGTTAGCAAAATTTGAAGACTTTGACTGTGCGATGGATCTTTCTTAAACCATCGCAGGACCACTATGTTTCATTCCATTCTCAGCCGTGTACTTAATACAGAGACCTTCGATTGAGCACACCTGCGGTGCCAGACCACTCTGTTACTTTGTAATGTACCTTCTCGGATTCACCTTAGAGTTCAAACATCCATCAGCAATTGAGCTTTTCTCGTGTCTTTCATCACACATGCTAATATTCTTTGCTCTTGCGCTCTTCATACAATGCTGCTGCCTGCAACCTTGACTTCAACACAGACCCATCTTGCATCGGTCTCCCCAACTCACCGGCTGTGTTGATTTCTCAGCCGCTGCTTTGATCTTGGAGCCAAGGGACGGTTCCACAGGAGCTGCTGCTCCTCCCTGACTTGACTAGTCATGCATGAGGGCTCCGGGTATCTCTAACACACAATGCAGGATTCTTCAGTCTGGTTTCTTGGCCTTGTGTTTTTCAATCTGAAGGTTTCTGGAAAGTAACAGTTTCTCACCTGAAAGGTTAATGGTATCTCCCTCCTTGCTTTCCCTTCTCAGTTTGCTGCCTTTCTCCCCTCGTTCAGCTGCCATCTGTAAAACGCTATTCCTTTATGTGCTTGCCTCGCTCAGAGTGTACTCTCCTGCTCCGCCTTTTATCCATGTGGGGAAGCATACTCGAAGTCAGGTGTGGGTTAACAGTAATTGCCCCGACTTTGCCCGACCATAGTATTGGGACACATCAGGTGTAATCTTCAGGTGTGAGTCTGTTTTCCCCCAGAGTCGGTTTTCTGTGTGAAAGTGTTTGTATAGAGAAGGGGGGAAGAGGGAGTAGCGTTCCCAAGTATCCTACCTGGTAGGATGGGGTAAACGTGTTACAGGGGAGGGGGATACCGTGTCTCGCCATCTGGTGTCCCACTCCTACTCCCAAAAGACCCCTCACCCAGGTAATCCTCCCACACTGGTCCAGCCCCATTAACTGGATCCAAAAGCATTAGCCATGTCCTGGCCACCTGGATTACAGATCCTCGGGGATTAGTCCGTAAAACACTTCTGGTTACTCACACGCTCCATATCGGAAACTTGTTTAGTAAATGATTTGGGTTCTGATGCGTTGTAGAGTAAATATGATTAAACTCCTTGGATGGGCACTGTAGTGTGGCTGAGAAAAGAAAATATAAAAATTAGCCTTATGAGATCACGTCGTATAATAGATGAATCACAGCGAGGCCCTGTGATCTTTGTGTGCAGTAATAGACCCCGAGTAATAACCGATCATTATCGAATTAAAATGTCCTGATGAAGGAAGTCTTTTCAGTCAGAGCAGGATAGCTCTGTTCTATAGCTGTGTACTTTGGCCGAAACACAGTGTGTCAAATTAATTGTGTTGATATGTAATGATCTCTGTGATGATTTTGATGAAGGCAGTTGAATGCATGTATTAGGTCACCGTGGAATGCAAAGATTGTTTACATTGAATGAACTGATCATGAAACATATAACATGAAGTAACTCACTGTAAGCAACTGAATCAGAGGTGAAGGTGGGGCCCAGAAAAGAGATGTTCATGGGAGTCAAGAGTACCTCCCAAATATTCTCTACCTCCTCACTGACGCCCACAAGGTGCTTACCCTGCAAGTTGACACGTTACTATGCAAAGTAGGCAACCTGAGACAAAGCAAGATAACAAAGACGTAATAAGGCCGATGAAAAGGGAAGTCATCGGGACCAGAGCAGATTCAGAACGTTGGCCTGGTCATCATTAAAGAGGAAACTCCTGATTCAGGAGTTAGTTGGCAGATGCTTTACACTGTTTCTCAAAACAGTCTGGTCCTCGCTCGTCCTCCCCAATTCATTCTCCCTTTATTTTTCCTCCCTTTGATTATCTCTCTTTGCTCTTTTTTCTCTTTCTGGAGAGCCTACAAGTCTTTTTTTAGCTCTGTATTTTATGTGTTTCAGCTTTTTAGACTTTTTGATACTTGTGTGATTTTATCTTTTTTTAGAGTGTTGACTTTAAAGATAGTTTTGAACTTCTCGCTCTTACTCACCGGCCGGCGAGTGCTTCAGGCAAGCGACCAGGAGAGAAGTACTGGATGTTGATTGAAGAGCTTGGGATGGAGCCTCCACCTGAGCCTCCTCTCTGTTGAGGGAATAAGCTCTTTTTGATGATATGACCCTCAGCTGTACTGAATTACCAACTGAGAAATTGATCACCCAAAAGTGTGGGGAGAACACACCGCCATGGACCCAGCTAAAAAGAAAAGGACAATTGGTAAATACTTGGAAAAAAGTAAAGATCATCCAAAAGAAGAAAACCTCTCAGAAGCAGAAAGTACCTGGGTCACCCGCTCCCCTTATCTTTGAAAAGGAACAGAATTGGAATTTCCCTGTAAGTACAGAAAAGAAATTAACTACTATTTTGGATTCGGGTAAGAAATGAATAGATTCAGATAGGAATAGAATTGAAGGAAGTCTTACCAGAAGAATTGGACGGAGTTGAAATAACCTAAACTAGAACAACGGAGGTACAAAACAATAAACAGGAAGTTTAGTAGGGAAGCTATACCCGGGCGGCATGAGGGGCGCACTAGATTCGGGTAGGTGCACAATATTCAGCAAAGCGTCCCTGTGTGCACTTTCAGAATAAGAGGTTGTGTTAAATCAGCAAAGCGTCCTTGCGTGCACTTGAGGACGTAAATCCACAAAAGAAAACTGGAGTGGGACAATACACAGTACTTGAAGTCAACTGGGAAGAAAGGCGGTGGTAAAAATTTTAGGACAGAAGGAAGGCAATCCAGTAAGCAGGCAGCAAAATCCGTAGAACAGGCAAAGGTCCGGTACACAGGTAAACAGTTCAGGATCAGGAAATGAGCAAACCGTAGAACAGGCAAAGGTCCGGTACTCAGGTAAACAGTTCAGGATCAGGAAATGAGCGAACCGTAGAACAGGCAAAGGTCCGGTACACAGGAAGTCAAGTAATTGAGAATTCTCAGGATGGATACACAGGAAGGTTGGAAGGCACAGAAGACGAAACTTCAGATGCCGGTTGCAACTTTAATCAGAAGCAGCGTCCTTACCGCTGCAGAGCCTAATATACTCAGGAGGCGGAGTGCCGTAATCCCGTCAGAGCTCACGTTCCGCATAGTCGGAACTTCACACAAATTTAGGTTTCCTGGGAGTTGTAGGCAAAGGCTAATTTGTTGATGCCTTTGATGTTGTTGAGCCCAACCTCCAGGGTAACCGCAAGCGAGAGAAGTAAGGGGCTGAAAAACGCCGGATATTGTGGCGAAGCGTCACAACTTTAGTTTGTGTCACCGGGCGCGAAGAAGAGGAGCGCGGTTCACTCAAACCCCGATGTGTGACACTTGCATGAAAAAAAATTGCTTCATGAGGAATAGAATGTATTCTTCCTCTAGCTGTATTCAGTGCCATCCCCTGCTCCCCTGTCTAATTGAGGTTATTCATGTTCGGCTCTGGTCTGACGTCTGATTTAATATCCCCAAAAAAGAACCACATAAAAGACTAGATTTTCTTCATTGAACACTATATCAGGTCCCTCGCTATTCTAGCAAAATATAATTCAGTGTTCACTCATAGGTATTCTCTGTTCAGAGTTTAAGCAATTGCCCTACTCACAAACCTTGAATGGTGCATGTGTTTTGAGCATTTGCCAACATATGCACATCATCTGCGGTAGTTTGGCGGCAGCGTATACATTCAACTTTCCCATTAAATAATGTATTGGTGACAGCATAATCTGCTCAGCACATGCAAACAGGGTTCGAAATTGGGGGGAGCTGGGAGCTATTTAGCTCCTGCTACTTGCAAAGTAGAGCCTGGTTAGCTTGAAACCAACAGCTACCAGGAGCTACCTTCGGATCCTAGGGCCAACTGGTGCTTTGCAAACATATAAATGTGACATTGGCTTTTTTGTGTATTTGAGAATGTTAATAAAGAAGAATTAGAACGCATCTAATACACATTTAAACACAATGGCTCATACAGAATTGCCAAAAAGTGAAAGGAGCATCTCTGGTAGATCCAGGTTCCCCTTCGGTAGCTCCTGCCTACAGGGTGATCCCCGACACCCAGGAGCTGCTTCAGCACCTGCTCATCGAATCTCAATTTCAAAGCCTGTGGCAATGGTGTTACTTGCAGGCCAAGCGCGATACCTGTGTGAGTAAAGCATTGGTCGCGGACATGGCGGCAGTCTGTGCTTGGGCAAGTCTCAATCCTGTCGAAGTGCTGAATCAAGTGTTTCATGCATCCAAGGCTGACACGTCGTGTACAATTCAAAATGGGGTAATAACACCTGCTCCTACAGCGCTTAGAGGCTGGAAGAGCCTCATGAAGCACGTAACAAGAACCCAATTTTATTAATATTTGTGGGAAGGAAACTTGTATGGCCGCCTCAATGACTTCTCGTATGGCTGCCTCAATGACTTCTCGTATGGTTGCCTCAATGAATTCTCATATGGCCGCCTCAATGACTTCTCGCATGGCCGCCTCAATGACTTTTCGTATGGTTGCCTCAATGACTTCTCGTATGGCCGACTCGACTTCTCGTATGGCCGCCTCAATGACTTCTCGTATGGTTGCCTCAATGAATTCTCATATGGCCACCTCAATGAATTCTCGTATGGCCGCTTCAATGACTTCTCGTATGGTTGCCTCAATGAATTCTCATATGGCCACCTCAATGACTTCTCGCATGGCCGCCTCAATGACTTTTCGTACTGGTTTGCACTGTTCTCTGGGCCAAACGCATCCCATTCATCACTTGCTCTTTCAGCGACCTCTATAAATGCACCAAGTCTTTTCTCCCAAAATAATGTTTCCCTTCTCACAGTCTCTCCTTTAGAAATGTCATTCAGAGTGAGGTTGAAGGCACTCATTGTTCAAGGTGGACGAACCCAGCCACAAGATGTCCGGTGCTCGAGGCACGTGTCACCTCCGCAGGGAGTACCTCTGATCTGTACCCCTCCCCGGAAGTCCTTCAAAGATGGCAACCTTCTCCACATTGCCACTCTTAACTCTCGCTCTGCCATCAAGCATTCCTCTAATATCTGTCGCCTTCTTGAGGAACTGGACGTCCTCGGTCTCACTGAGACATGGTTCACGGCCAGCTCTGTCACCAGCTTTGACACACTCCTACCCGACGGTTACAAGATCCTCTCTGTGCCCAGGCCCAACCGTGCGGGGGGAGGTGTGGCCCTTATCTTCCCTGAGTAGATTCTTGCCACTGTTACTCCCACGCAGACCTACTCCTCTTTTGAATGTCTTGTCTGCCGACTCTCTCTCTCTCTCCTAGCCATTCCCTTACCGTGGCTACTATCTATCGGCCACTTGGTCAAATTTCCTCCTTCCTCTCCGAGTGGGCGGACCTCTCCTCCTCACTCCTGTCCTCAACCACTCAACTCCTCTTTCTTGGAGACTTCAACATCCACCTGGATGCCTCCTGTCCTCCCTCTGGACTCTTTCGCAGCCTCTGCGACTCTCTCTCACTCTCTATTCTCCCGTCTGGGCCGACTCATTCTGCATGGCACACTCTTGATGCCCTGATCTCCTCTGACCTTCCCCTCTCTGTCCCTCTCTCCACTCCTCTCTCCTGGAGTGATCACTTTCCCCTCTCCTCCCACCTCACCCTCCCTACCCCACAGGCGAAGCCACCCCCATCACTGCCACCTTCCTTCTCGGTCATCCGACCCATGAAGCGCGTGTCAGTTGAGGCTTTCGCTGCCACCTTCTTGCCCCCTCCTCCCCCTTCGGCTGACTCCCACCCTGACACAGCCCTCTCCACTCTCCACTCCGCTATATCTGATACTCTTTATATCCTTGCCCCTGTCATGAGAATCCGCCTGAAGCCCAAAGCCAAATGTAACTCCTTGTATGACTCGGATCTCGTCACCCTAAAACGCAAGTGCAGGGTGGCAGAGAGGAAATGGCGTGCTTCATGTTCATCCTCTGACAAACTGGCCTGTCGCCTGCTCCAAAGGCAATACCGGCTCTCCGTGCTCACCAAGAAGAGAGCCCTTATCCAAGCCCGCATCTCTGCGGCATCTAACAATTCGGCCGAACTCTTTAAAATCTGCAAGGAGATGGCCAACCCTGCTGCAGTCTCTACCTCTCCTGTCCCCTCCCAGGCCCTCTGCACTGCACTTGCCTCTCACTTCATCTCTAAAACTCAGGACATCCTGTCCTCGCTCTCCTCCTCTCACCTCCCTCCCTCTCTTCCCTGCTCTTCCTCTGGCCCTTCTGCAGTCACCCCTCCTCTCTCCTTCTCTTCCTTTCCCCTTTTTTCTGCTGACGAGGTTTCAAGACAAGTTCGATCTATGAAAGTCTCGTCAAAACAGGTCCACCCCTGTTCCTCCAAAACTATCAAGGACCACATTGACTCCTTGGCTCCTGCCCTTGCTGACTTCTGCAATCACTCCTTCGCCTCTGGAGTCTTCCCATCCCCTCTCAAGCACTCCCTTGTGCACCCCCTTCTTAAGAAACCCTCTTCCGACCCTTCCTGCCCAGCTAACTATCGCCCAATCTCTATCACTCCCTTCCTGGGCAAGCTCCTGGAGAAACTGGCCATCTCCCAGCTTAATCTCCCATGCTGAATGTGTTGGTAGTCTTCATGACCATCAGTCTGGCTTCAGAGCTGCCAGAAGCACGTAAACTGCTCTCCTGAACATCCGTGAGGACCTGCTCTCGAACCTTGACTCTAACATTCCATGTGTTCTCATTTTGCTTGATCTCTCTTCTGCCTTTGATACTGTCAACCATACCATCCTGCTCAACCGTCTGCGTGATAACCTCGGTATCACTGGTCAGGCTCTGGCGTGGCTGACCTCTTTCCTCTCAAATCGACCCTCCCAGGTCCAACTGGGGTCTTTTCTCCATGACATCTCTTCTCTACCTGTGGTGTCCCCCAGGGATCTAACCTCTCTCCCTGGCTGTTCAACCAGTATCTGGCACTTCTCGCCCACCACATCGCCGCTCTCTGCCCCTACTTTCAGTGCTATGCGGATGATACCCAGCTCTTTTTCAGGCTACCCTCGGCCTCCTCTTCTCCTTCCCTCATCTCTGACTGTCTTTCTGCTATCCAGGAGTGGTGTGCCGCCAACGACCTCTACCTTAATGCCAGTAAGACTGAGATTCTACTCATCGGCACACCCACTCCCTCCTTCCCTGCTGCTCTCTGGCCGGCCTCTCTGGGCCCTCTTCCTGCAAGGCAAAAAACCTTGGGGTCATCTCTGACTCCACACTCTCCTTCTCTCCTCACATATCTGATGTATCTAAGAAGTCACACTACCAGCTACACCTCCTCAGAGGTATCCTTCCTTTCCTCTCCTTCCCCCAGAAGCTCACTGTCTCTAGAGCCCTGGTTCTCTCTAAGCTGGATTACTGTAACAGCCTCTATCTAAATCTGCCCGCCTCTACTCTCCGCCCTTTGCAACACATCCAGAACAGGACTGCAAGACTTTTCCTTGGCCTCAAGCCCAGGTACCATATCTCTCCAGGACTGAAATCATTACACTGGCTCCCAGTGACTGCGAGGATCAAGTTCAAAACCCTCTGCATTGTCCACAAGGCCGTCTGGGGCCTTGGGCCAAAATACCTTCAACTCTCTCTTCCTAAATATCTTCCTTCTCGAGCTCTTCGCTCATCGCCTCCAACTCCCTCAGG